>CM035115.1:4766409-5966409 GCA_020205555.1 Panax stipuleanatus
AATATTGCTTGATCTCCTGGAAGGCGTCTTCGCACTCGGAGGTCCACTGGAAACTCTTCTCATTTTTTGGTCCCTTCAGAGTGTCGAAGAATGGCAAACACCTTTCGGCTGACTTTGATACGAACCTTCTAAGAGCCGCGATCCGACCTGTCAGCCTCTGCACATCTTTGTAAGACTTCGGGGATTTCATATCTAATACCGCTTGGATCTTCTCCGGGTTTGCCTCGATACCCCTCTTGCTAACTAGATAACCCAAGAACTTCCCTGATCCCAATCCGAAGGTACATTTTGTTGGGTTCAGGCGAAGCTTGTATTTCCGAACCGTTTCAAAGCAGTTTTCTAGGTCCACCAGATGATCCCGAACTGACACGCTTTTTACAATCATATCGTCTACGTAGACCTCCATACTTCGGCCTAGCTGCTTTGTAAACACATAGTTCATCATTCGCTGATAAGTGGCCCCCGCGTTCAGCAGTCCAAAGGTCATCTTCCGATACGCATAAATGGCCCTATGCGTGATGAAGCTTGTCTTCGGGATGTCTTCCTTGGCCATTGAGATTTGATGATAACCTGAAAAAGCATCCATGAAGCTTAGCATGCCGTACCCTGAAGTGGCGTCAATCAATTGATCAATGTTGGGCAAAGGGTAGAAATCTTTCGGGCACGCCTTGTTCAGGTCGGTGTAATCAATACAGATTCTCCATTTCCCATTCTGTTTCTGAACCAGCACCACGTTTGCCAGCCATTCTGGATAATCAATTTCGAAGATAAACCCTGCCTTCAGTAATTTAGCGATCTCTTCGTCAATAATTTTCTGCCTCTCCGGGGCGAAGATTCTTCTCTTCTGTATGACCGGCCTCTTATTAGGATCTACTTCCAGTCGGTGTAGTGCTACTGATTTGTCCACCCCGGGCATATCGCTGGGTTCCCATGCAAAGATATCCGCGTACGCCCGAAGCAGATCGATCAACCCGGTCCTGAAGGGTTCTACCAATCCTGAACCGATCTTTATCATTTTTTTCTCGTTCCCCAAGATTAGTTGTACATCCTCTGTTTCTTCGGCTGGTAAAGCAAGTGGCTCTGTACTACCATCTGTAAAGGGTTCTATCTCAATAGCCATCGTCTGCTTCTGCTTGCTTACCCCGGTTCCGGATGAGATCACAGTATTCCGATAACACCTACGAGCGATATCCAGGTCGCCTTTTACCTCTCCGACTCCGTTCGGTGTGGGGAACTTGATCTTGAAATGAGGTATGGAGGTGACTGCTTGTAAGGCTGCCAGGGTCGGTCTTCCCAATATGGCGTTGTAAGCCGAATCTACATGAACAACGAAGAATCTGACCATAATCTCCATTTGTTGGGGAGTTGTGCCAAACTTAACCGGCAATTCGATGGTGCCCGACACATGGACCGGGTCGCCACTGAATCCGTACAACGGTCCTTCTCCTCCCAGTTCCATCTTCTTTCCCCCTAGGTCCATCCTTTGATAAGCATGTGTATACAGTATGTCGACCGAGGATCCGTTGTCTATCATCATTCTTCTCATGTCCACTGGTCCGACCTGCGCCGTTATCACCAATGCCCCGTCATGCGACTCTATGGGATTCGAAGGATAGTCTTCATCTGAGAAGGAAATTACCGCTCCCGGGAAAACCCTTTCATTTTTTACCGAGGACCCTGCAACCGATAAGACAGCGTCTAAATGTTCATTTCTTTTTCGTCCAGTCACGCGCCCTATCGAACCTCCGGATATAACATCAATCACCCCCCGAGCGGGCTGGTTCTGATTTGGCGGCGTTTCTCGGGCCTGTGTCCTGTCTCCTTCTATTGGTTGAGTCCTGGCATTTTCCCGGCCGGCCACATATTGAACCAACGTCCCATTCTGAATGTTTTTCTCGATGAGATCCCCCAGATCAAGGCATTCCTCTGTCGTATGGCCCACGTTCTGATGGTAATTGCAGTATCTATTTTTGCTGCGCTTCCCCGGTTTCGGTCTTGTCCTGCAGGGCTCATAGAAGGGTTTGTCCTTGATATCTTCCAATATTCTTGCACGGTCGGTGTTGAGGGGAGTGAATACCCTGTTGATGCTTCTGTTCGGGAAGGGTGGACGGCCATTGCCCGATCCCCCACTGTTATAGTTTCTTCTCCCTTGATTATCCGATCTCCCCTGACTGTTGTCCGATCGCTGGTTGTTCGGCTTGTCTCTGTCTCTCGACTTGTCGTGTGAAGGTGGCTTGAAATTTCCCATTGCCTCTTCAATGGCAATGAACCCTTCGGCACGATGAAAGGCTTCAGTCAAGTCTGAGGGTGGGTTGATCACCAGGTCTTTCATCAACTTCTTTGACCTCCCCATATCCAAACCCGTTGTGAAGAATCCCAAAGCCTGTGGTGAATTCAATTCTGCCACCGATCCCACAGCTTCCCGAAACCTCTTGACGTAGGCGCCAAGAGTCTCGTCCGAACGTTGTTTCACTTGCATGAGGGAAGCCGTGATCTTTCCCCTTCTCCTGTTGCTTCCGAACCTAGCGTGGAATTTTTCCCGAAGGTCGTTCCAAGAACTAATCGTTCCCGGTGCCAAAGTTCCCATCCACTCTCTGGCACTCTTCTTCAAGGTGGTTGCAAACATATGACACTTTGCTGCGTCCGAATGCCCATAATATGTCATCAACCTATCATATCCATCCGAATGGTCATACGGGTCTCCCATTCCGTCGTATGTCTCCATCGGGGGCATTTTCTTCTTTGGGTCAGCAGTGACCCGATTAATCTCGGGCGAGAAGGGCGAACTGTGGCAGCTCGATGGTGTTCCCACTTGATTTTTCCCGGCCAGAAGCTTCTCCAACTCCGCGACTCTTCGGGCGAGGGGGTCGGTATCTTCCTTACGGGAGGAAGGTCTGCGCCTGTCCTCCTCATATTCGGGAGATCCGATTTTCGCCCTCTGTCCCGATCGGCCCAGGCGTTCCGATCTTCGTTCGGGGGAACGACTCCTTCTTCGGCTCCTCCTTTCCCGAGAATGGCTTCTGTATCGGCTTCTGTTCCTTCCTGTCTCACGTTGTCGTGGAGATCTAGATCGGCTTCGATGTCTGTGCTTCTTCGAAGAAGCCTCCTGTTCTCCAGCCACCTTAGCCATCTGCAACTCCAAATCTTCTTGCTGGAGACGCAAGGCCAGCATGGCGTCTTTGTTCTGTTGTATTCTGGTCAACAGAATAAACTGACGCTGATCCTTACTGTTCTCCACCCGATCCTCCTCCCGTCGTTCGTAGGCCTGAGACTGGTTGTCTCCCACGCGGGTGTGCTGAGGGATCGGAGTACGTTGACTAGGGATGAACAGCTGTCTTCGTGCCGACTGGACCTGCACCGAATTGCCTTCCTGGTTGCTAGGTCCCAATCTATCTTTGACCGATGCCCTAACTAAGGTCGTCGGGTGGGTTTTGGCCTTTTCCTGGTTCGAGGCTCCACCGTCCTTACTGGCCATGTCCTTTCTACCGGAAAAGTACAAACGTGATTGACTAAAGCACTAAAGGCCCTCCTTCTAGCGCCAAATGTTAACGTCAAGTTTTGCCGGCGCGTCCAATCACCAACTCCACGCGCTCAGACCTGCACAATAACACGTCAACACGAAGCTTGACGGCTGGTGCCGCCGGGTGATAGCTCCGGTGTAAGAATAAGTACAGGCTGGTCACAAGGTTAACAATGGAGGCAATAGTGTATAGTGCTCAAGGGAATATTAATAATGATTACCTGTTACCATTAGGTTAAGCCTTGTATTTATAGTCATTCTCACCACCTCTAGAGCCCATGTCCCAGTCAAGTTAGGACTCCTAAACATGGCAGTTACCATTGTTTGGGTCCAACGCAATCTCCTTTAAAAGTACAAGTTGGTGGTTATCCAACCACTTGTCTTATAAGAGTTGGTATTGAGATAGGATTAGGGTTAAAACCCTTAATCCTTTAGACTCCTTATTGCTCCGGGCTCCATCCGAGAAGTAACCTTCGGTATGGGCCTTACAAAGTGGTCTGAACTCCGTCCCGAAGGGCTCGGTAGTCCGATCCCAATCATTATCTATTCGGTCTAGACTCCGGCCCGAAGGGCTTGGTAATCCGACCCCGATCATCATTATGTTGGTCTGGGCCCTGGTCTCGTGGGACTAAGATACCCGATCCGGATAATACCAGTTGGGTCTGGGTTCTGGCCCAAAGAGCTCAGATACCCGATCCCGAACAATGCTACCCCAATTCTGGCTTCGGCCCCTTGGGCCCGGTAAGCTCCTCTCGGCCCCGGCCTTCTGTCTATGTAGGGGTCGGTGGATTATACCCGATCAGTTTCCATAACTAGTAAATGCATCTCTCTTAACTCATCAAACCGTCGGATGTCCTCTGGAATTTACAGTATGCGGCACAAATTCAGGCTACTACAGATGGTGACCAAAGATTCGAGACCGTACAACAATCTTGAGATAATATAGTGAAAAGCATGTAACACCAAAATATTTCCATTGTGTTTCTAAGATCCACAAGTCTTCTTGTTTAGGTGGCATATATGTGAGGCTCTACAAATGCCTGGGTGGGGGGTTGGGGGTGGGGGGTGGGGGGGTGCGTTTCAATTTGTGCTAGTGAGGCCAGTGATTTTGTAGACTTCAGCTGAGATGCCTGAATTGGCTTCATTTTCACAGGACAGGGCAATAATTATATGGCGTACAACTCTGTATCTGAAATTTCTTTTAAAATTTTCCAACGTGTTTTTAGGGTAATATTGTTCTAGTTTCTTTTGCTTATTTATCTTTTAGTGTGAGAAGTTTGACAAACAGCACCTTAGTTCCATGCTCCAAGAAATTGTCGGTGATTGTAGAGAGATTAATGCATTACAGATAACATATACTACATAACGCCACACATAATAATCCAGTCAATTATCAACATAAATCTATATAGATAGATATATTCCCAAGAAAAAGATAGATGCCGAAACAAGGTAAAACAATCGTGTCACCTCTACTAATTTATCCAAGACCTCAAGTCTCACATTAGAAATGAAAGCTTGTCAGAGACCCTTCTCAAGCATTGCTCGAACCCTCATTGGCAGGCCATAGAGCCTTATGAATCCAGCAGCATCAGCCTGATCATAGATATCCCCACGCTCGAATGATGAAATGTCTTGTCTGTATAGGCTGTAAGGGCTTTTCCGAGCCGTTACAGTTACAGATCCTTTGTACAACTTAAGAGTCACTGACCCAGTTGTAGTTGCTGTGATCGCCTCCATGAACTTGTCAATAGATTCACGAAGAGGGTCGAACCACCTCCCAGCATACACTAGCTCAGCATATTTAAGAGCACACGTCTTTAAACTGCATTGATTCACGGTCAAGAGTCAGAGACTCGAGTTCCCGTACAGCAGCAGAGAGGATAGTCCCACCAGGAGTTTCATAAACTCCACGGCTTTTCATTCCAACAAGCCGATTTTCAACCATGTCGATGCGACCAATCCCATGTCTCCCACCAATTTCATTTAGCTTGGAGAGTAGAGATGCAGGGGAGAGCTCTTCTCCATTGAATGAAGCAGGGAGTCCAGAAACTATACCAATTTCTATATATCTGTGTGGATTTGGAAGTAGGAGAAACAAATGCGGTTACAAAGACACCAACTGATACAAAAAATAATAATAATAATTCAAACTTTAGTTGGGAAGCTTACTCAGGTTGATTGGGTGCATCTTCTGGGTCAACACTCATCATATACATATCCTTCTTTGGCTCATTTGCAGGATCTTCCAGAATATCTCCCTTCAATATCATGTATCAATAACAAAAATCATGATACGTTTGTTTCTGATAAAACATTGAAATGACAAATTTTACTAATCTACTCCAAAAGTTTGTTCAAGGCCAGAGGCGGATATCAAGGAAATCTCTGAACAATTATACAAGAATTAGACAGACCATCTCTATAGCCTTAAATTGATTAGGGATTAGTTCCCAAAAATAATCATAATCCCAATGCTAAAGTAAACAACAGCTCATATTTATTTTGCAACAGATCATTTAACAAACAAACCGTATCTGTCAATATTCCTAGTCGTCATCCATAATAGCTCCTCAATTCACAAAATTTTATAATATATAAGGTTTTTGGCCTGGGTACAGAGAATTGCTTAGTGATAAACCACACAATACTCACCAGATAGAATATAGAAGTTTGGGAAACAAAATTTGCAAAATAAGATATCAACAAAGTGGACTTAAGATAGAGTAGAATGGAGTACATGAAATATCTATCAAACAGTTTATCAGAGGATATATATACATAGTGAACATTTATATGAAGAGGCAGTTTGAATTGGGGTATTGTTTACTTTTGAAGCTTTTTCTACTGCTGGAAACTTCACTAGTACCTGACCACATCAAGTTCCCATCCGTCTTGCACCACAAGAAAAAACTTTATATTATGAATTTCCACCAAGATTGCACCCAAAGAAACATAAACAGTTATGCCACTTGAACATTCTTGGTATCAAAACGTAATACCATAATTGCCGACCATAGAATTCTAGTTATAATAATATAAAAATAACATGTATTAGTGTAAAACTCAAAACAGCTAATCTACTGGGAGTCTGGGACCATGACTTCAATAACATACTCTACCTGGACTACTTTATTATAATTAATCCCAGTTAAGAAGTTACACTCACTACTGCAAGCCAGTTAACAAAGAAATACTCCTTCCGTTCCAAATTAGAGATACATATTCCCGTTCTAAAATTAGAGACACGTTTCTATTTTAGGACTATAAAGTGGCATGAAATTCCTAGTATGTCATTACTTACATGTTAGGCAGATAGAATACTACCACGCCACCACTATTATATTTCTACCAAATACTAAGGATATGTTTGGAAAAGTAAAATTTTCATAAAAAGTCATTGTTTGCGAAATGTGTCTCCAATTTTGAAATGGAGGGAATATATAATGGCAATGAAGCGACAGAAAGGATTTGATGCAAAACTCAATAATGTGTGCAGCATACTTAATCTGTAGCAAATTGAAGAACAATTGCTTCATCACTTCAGTCCAAATAAAAATCAAAATTTATCAGAAAATTCATTATTCACTAAGCTCAAAAGCGTTATCAGAATTATGCCAAGAAGGGACTCTAATGAACAAAATGAACTATAACCTTAGCACACAGAAAGAGGAAGGACGGGAGAGGCGGGGGCGGGGGCGGGGGCGGAGGCGGGGGTGGGGGGGGAGGACAAAAAAATCAAAATCACTTCATACATAAAAGCATTTTAAATCCCAAATAAGCACTGATAGTAATACCTCATGACTGAGATGCCATAGGTTCCTGTCTCTGCTATAAATGGATTTCTTTGTTACAGGGACAGGTACGTTATGTTTCTTAGCATATTCTATAGCATCTTCTCTCCCTTGTATATCCCATTCCCTCCAAGGAGCCACAACACTGAGTTCAGGATTCAGAGCAAAGAAACTGAGCTCAAAGCGTACCTACATGGCCAAAAGGTAGAATAGTTAATGAGGGGGAGGGGGGGGGGGGTTCTGTATTGTAACATTTCTTATGAGTAAAAAAAATTGATTAAGATGGCCAAAATGTAGAGACAACGATTTTGAAGCATGCCTGATCATTTCCCTTCCCTGTACATCCGTGAGAAACAGCATCAGCTCCAACTTCTTGGGCCACATCAACCATGGCCTGTCAATATCAATTCAATGTGGAGGGACTGTTAATAATACAAAACTAGGAAAAATATATACATTGAGAATCAAGAAACAGGAAAAAATACATCAAACGATAAATGTATTATGCTAGTATGCGTTATATTCTTTGATCATTGTAAAATTAAGAGATATATTAGACTCCTTACTTTACGAAATGAAACAAATATGTACTTCCCCAATAGCAGCAGCAAGCATCCTTTTTCACTGTATGTAGATGTGTATACAAGTTCTCACAAGCTTGAATGTTTCTAAAGTCCAAACTTCCTCAAAGCAAAAAATCCTAAAAGTAATGTTAATGAACTCATCTAACTCTCCATAGTTTGCTTGGATGTCAGCACTTTGTGTCAGGTCTGTTTCTTTAGTAAAATTGGTCATAGTAATCCAGATATAAGAGGTTTTAGTTTGTTTGGGATAGTTTGTAAACTTTATGCAAGTCCACTGGAAATTATCGATTCAACCTCCCTCCTTCCCACACATACCACACCATCCATACACACAGATAATCTTTTAAGAAAAACAACTTCATGATCCTTTCCAGTCAAGTTGTTTGGTTTATGAAATATCTTGAAATCAAAACTGATTGGTGTGCAACATACAAATCTATACAGGGTATTGATTTTCAGCCCCAGAGAAGCTTCTTAATACAATTAAGACGATTGAGATTTGAGCATAAACTAATTGTGATACTAATATTATTGTTGAGGCCCTCTCCCCTCTTCCATGAGATAAATTAATAAAAATATATATTCATTTTGATATTCCCTTATCATATGTTCAAGAAGGTTTCTGAGAAGTCTGCCTGAAATCAGTATAAGGACCACACTTAAATAGAGTGCCTCATTCATCTCTAAGGCATAAACATCAGGTGCCGAAGAGCCAAATGTTAGCCCCATTTCGGAGCCAAACTACAGCCAAAGAGCCAAACCAGCAGTTACTACCGTTAGGGCGTACACCAGAATCACCAAATAGTCCAAATGAACCACCGGGTGCACGCAATACCCTAACTGCGCGCACTAACTAATTCCATAGTAAATTATGTGCAGATGGCCCTGAGGAGAACACATGATTTATGCCGTATTTCGGTGAAAGGAACTTATCACTAGCCTACCCAACAAACTTCTAGAACCTTATGTACGCGCACGTTTAAGCACATTCATGAGAAGTGCACACAGAAGTGCAGGTCAGGAAATACTAAAATAAGAATGCTAACAAATAACAAAAAGGAATCGACTTAAGTATAGGAAAAGACAATACACCATAGTAATTTTAATTTTGGGTTAAGTACTCTTTGTAATTCACCTTTGCAATAACAGGGCGAGCCATTGAAGTCCCTAACAAATACTTCCTTTCGTAGATTGCTCCAGCACGCAAGCAAGGAAATACATAATCCTTCACAAATTCCTCCTTCAAATCCTTCACTACTAACTGACAGGCCCCACTTGCCTTGGCCTTTTCTTCCAAACCTTCCAGTTCCTTGATGCCCTATACATTCACAATATGGTCAAGGACATTTTTTTTTTTGGGGGGGGGGGGAATATAAGTATGATAAGAAACTCATGATTTTACACAAAGTTCAATTGCTTTATTCTTTCTTTTGATATTTTAATGTGATTAAGACACAAATCATAGGTTTCAATACTTATATCTTACTTGTCCTACATCTGCAGTGAAGCAAACAACCTCACAGCCATAATTCTCCCTGCAGCATGCACAACTATGTGAATAGCCTGAACAAAGCAATCTACATTTTAAAAATAGCATGCAAGTGTACTACGGAAATTAAAACCAGATGTATATAACAAGAATGGTAAACAATTCGCACACAGTGAAGGGTAATTGTTTATTCTGAACTACTCTACTGATACTTCAATCAGTTCCTGAAATAGTTGCACGTGCCAAGTGAATATCTCACTCAACCACCATACAGTGCATGTGAAGTTTTTCCATGACTAACAGCAACACCGTCCCCCCTCCAAAAAAAAAGCAAAAAAAAAACACAGCCCTTCTGTCTTCCTAAATACAACCCCAAAAAACATTTATATGTACAAAACTCTACTAGCTCTTCTTATTTTCTCTTATTTAATAAGAAAAGGGATGCAATATACATTACCTGGCCATAACTCCAAAACAGTAATATTACATTGGGTAAAAAGGGAGATAATATTTTTGCACAGACAAATTATACACGCATGAAAAGAGAGGCACATATACCTTAGCCAAGGTACAATGACTGAAGTATCTAGGCCACCACTATAGGCAAGAAGCACTTTATTCAATTTTCCACGACGAGGTGTTACCCCTATCTCTTTATCACTGGCCAAAACAGCCTGAATATCTGCATTTCATTTGGAAACCATTATGATTGACCCAATGATTGGATATTAAAAACCAAACAAACCAGCCAAAACGGAGCAACTAGCTTGCAAAATACATATCAAGGAATGCTTGAGCAATATGCCTAAATTGCTAAAAAAGAATGAGCATAAAATGCACTCGCAAGGAATATGCTTCTTAAGCAAAATTTCACAACTGGCGACCAGAAGTACTTAATGAATTCCTCAACCTTATGGCTTAATCTCTATACAACCTAGGCTACCAAAAAAAGAATAATAAAAGTAGCTCTGTCTATGCATCCAGTGCTTTACTTAATGATTACGTTAAGTTATGAATTTCAATTCAGATTGTTACTCCCTGTCTCCAATATTAGCATCCCACTGTAAAAACTCAACATTTTACAATCGTTATTCTGAAGTAAGGCTGGGGCTGGGGCTGGGGCTGGGGCTGGGGATGGGGATGGGGATGGGGATGGGATGGGGATTACAATATTGATATCAATGAAGGTAGGTTAACCCACTTTTTATTAAAGCAAATACAGTACATTATGTCATTCTCTAGCTTCTTCTTTTTTTAGAAGACTCATTTTGGTCTGGGGAAGTACTTCATAAAACAAAAATACAAAATATTATTGTAAAAAATGAAGGTGGACTGCCTGTGGATGGAAAGAAGAAAATTTATGGGTAGTTGGCCACAGAAAAGGGTAATCTATAACCAAAAACAATAAACTGCATCGTAACCATAAAGTATAGCATCCGTAGTACTAATTTGAAAGAAAACGGCCACAGAAATTTGCAAAATTAATACTACAGGAAGTTCAATACTTTGATGCTTGCAGGCCAGAGTAAGATTTGTATTGCCAGGAAAAATATTGACATGCCCATGAAATTCAGTTGCTTTTGCACCCAACTGCCACACAAAACAAATCCACATAGTGACCAACAACTCTCAAAACCACCAAATAAAATAATTGAAAAAACAAGACTTAATCAATGACCTCTTGGAATGAAGATAGCTTCTTTGAATAGTAAAACTTGTTAGGACGATTAGCTAAATCTGTAAGCGCAAGCAACTTTCAAGTAACCTCAAAAAATATCCAACATTGTGATGGAACTTACAAAGGCATTTTGTATCGATTTTCTATAGTAGGATGAGAGCAACGTGTTTTAGCAATTACCTCTTTTGTGTTCATTAGAAACAATACTGGCTGATGAACACGACGATATTGCCTGCAAGTGAGCCATTCTTTCGCCGAAATCGTCTCTCCAAGCTGTCCAAACCTTGGGCAGGCCGCAGGTTTAACGAGCTGAAAAGTAGACGAATATGACACCTTGACAACTGTATCTAGGGTTTTTGGAGGGTACAATGACTCACGTGGATTGCAGTATACGGTGTCGTTTATTGTTTGTTTAGAAGTAGTTCTACGTTTTCTCATCTTTTTTTCCCTTTTTAAAATGAGGAACTACCTTTTTTCTTCTTTTCTTTTTTTTTTGCAAGAAAAAAATTTAATTCTGAACTACACAAACTAAATATGATTATATACTATTAATTAGTGGTGCACAACAGGCCGGTCTGGTCTGATCCGGCCTGGGCCTGCCAGGCTTTGGCCGTTGACTAGGCCAGGCCTTGACCACCAAACCAGGGATCTGATGAGGCCTGTAGGCCAGGCCAGGCCCAGGCTGGTCTGGTTCAGAATTAAAAAAAAAAATTACATGTGGGCCTTGTTTTGGGGGTGGTTCGGTCTGGGAAAGGGCCTGAGGCTGGGGGGCTGGGGGCGGGGGGCCTAGGGCTGGGGCTGGGGCTGAGGCTGGGGCTGGGGCTGGGGGCTGGCCGCCTGCTCCAGTGCTCCACTGCTCCTGCTGGCTGCTGTAGTACTACACAACTACTTAATAAATTTTTTTTTTGAAACTTAATAACTTAATAACTAACTTAATAATAACTAACTAACTATAATAATATGTTATAATATTAATAACTAACTAACTTAATAATATTAATATTATAAATAAACTAACTAACTAATAATAAATAACTAACTAACTTATATTAATAATATTAATAATAACATTAATAATAACTATTATTAATGTTATATTATTAATAACTATTAATAATATTAATATTATGTACCTGTTATATTAATAATATGCTATTCAATATTAACTAACTTATGAATATTAAATAAACTAAGTAGTATATTAATATTAAAATTTAATCAAATAACTTATTAATATTAATAAACTAACTCATATATGTATAGTTGTTTACTATGCACTTCGTAAAAAATATTGTAGATTACACTTTTATTTTTTGAATATAAAGTTAGTTTCATTGAAGTAACTAACAACTAAATAACTAACTTATTATTAATATTAACTATCAACTAAGTAACTAACTTATTATTAATATTAAATATACTAACTAGTTACATACTAACTATGAACTAACTTAAATGCAATTAACATATTAAATAAATATGCATATTAACTAAATAAACATATTAATATGCATATTAACATATTAAATAAATAAATATACAATATTAAATAAATATGAAATAAACATATTAATATGCAATAAACATGAATATTAAATAAATAAATAACATATTAAACATTAAACATTTAATATTTAATGTGCATATTAAATATTAAAATATGCAATATTAACATTAACATATTAATATTAATATGCAATATGCAATATTTAATATTAATATTAAATATTAAATATGCAATATGCAATAAATATTAAATAAATAAATATGCAATAAACATGCTATTAACATATTAAATAAATATACATATTAACATATTAGCATGTTAAATGCAATTAACACGCTATGCAATATTAACTAACTTATGAATATTAAATAAACTAAGTAGTATATTAACGTTAAAATTTAATCAACTAACTTATTAATATTAATCAACTAACTCATATATTAATATTAAAATTTAATCAACTAACTTATTAATATTAAATAAACTAGCTAATATATTAATTAAATGTACTTGCAAGAAATCAAGAATGAATAATTAAAATTTTAAACTTTATTGATGTATTAATTAAAACTAATGTATTATAATTTATAAATTACAATAATGAACAAGTTAAAATTTATTATTTATTGATGAATAATTATAAATTTAAAGTTCAAAAATTATAAATAATTAATTAGATAAAAAATCATGTAAGGCCTCAGTCTAGTCCAGGCCAGGCCAGGCCTCACCAGACCAGGCCCCAGGCCAGGCCAGGCCTCAGGCCAGGTCAGACTTTTTTGCAGGCCAGGCCAGGCCAGATTTTTGTCTAAAAATATCGGTCTTTTCAAGCCTTCCAGGTCATGCCTGATTGGGCCAGGCCTTGACCAGGCCGAATTTTGACCAGGCCGGGCCCAGGCCAGGCCGCAGGCCTCTGGCCTTTTGTGCACCACTACTATTAATCTTAAAAATATAATACTATAGATATTTTTGATAAAATTTATTAAATAATTCAAGGATTGAAATTATTTCCTAAACCTTGACGAGTTCTTCCAGGGGTAAGTAACTCATGAGGCACGCACAAATAAGTTTAAAGTTCAATTTTATTATCATCACAACACAAATGTTTTACACAGTACAAAAAAATCATATATTTTGTTCCGCAAGAAGAAAAAACATATTTGGGATAGTTCTATCTTGTGATAAACTAATGAAGAGAAAAACAGAAGCGGATTGCATTACATCAAAACAAAAAATTGATCTACAAAATAATATTGAACTAAAAAATTTGTATACTCGTGTGCCTCTTCTGCCAAATGTTGTTTCTCCTCGTGGTGCGCACCCAGACGTATTTTTTGAAGTGAAGACTCTGTTCTCCTTGCCTGATCAAGATTATTGAAATCTTTAAAACTAAGACCGTGTATGAAAGCAAAAACCTATAGAGGGAACATGAGGATGACATTAAATGTATTTTGTCTGTTAAGGAATGCTTGAGCAATATGCCTAAATTGCTAAAAAAGAATGAGCATAAAATGCACTCGCAAGGAATATGCTTCTTAAGCAAAATTTCACAACTGGCGACCAGAAGTACTTTATGAATTCCTCAACCTTATGGCTTAATCTCTATACAACCTAGGCTACCAAAAAAAGAATAATAAAAGTAGCTCTGTCTATGCATCCAGTGCTTTACTTAATGATTACGTTAAGTGATGAATTTCAATTCAGATTGTTACTCCCTGTCTCCAATATTAGCATCCCACTGTAAAAACTCAACATTTTACAATCGTTATTCTGAAGTAAGGCTGGGGCTGGGGCTGGGGCTGGGGCTGGGGCTGGGGCTGGGGATGGGGATGGAGATGGGGATGGGGATGGGGATTACAATATTGATATCAATGAAGGTAGGTTAACCCACTTTTTATTAAAGCAAATACAGTACATTATGTCATTCTCTAGCTTCTTCTTTTTTTAGAAGACTCATTTTGGTCTGGGGAAGTACTTCATAAAACAAAAATACAAAAATATATTGTAAAAAATGAAGGTGGACTGCCTGTGGATGGAAAGAAGAAAATTTATGGGTAGTTGGCCACAGAAAAGGGTAATCTATAACCAAAAACAATAAACTGCATCGTAACCATAAAGTATAGCATCCGTAGTACTAATTTGAAAGAAAACGGCCACAGAAATTTGCAAAATTAATACTACAGGAAGTTCAATACTTTGATGGTTGCAGGCCAGAGTAAGATTTGTATTGCCAGGAAAAATATTGACATGCCCACGAAATTCAGTTGCTTTTGCACCCAACTGCCATACAAAACAAATCCACATAGTGACCAACAACTCTCAAAACCAAATAAAATAATTGAAAAAATAAGTTTTACTCAATGACCTCTTGGAATGAAGATAGCTTCTTTGAATAGTAAAACTTGTTATGACGATTAGCTGAATCTGTAAGCGCAAGCAACTTTCAAGTAACCTCAAAAAATATCCAACATTGTAAAAACAAATAAGGGAGCCAGGAACGAAAGCATGGTTCCATGTTTTGGCGTATCTAAGCGGTTTCGGCCCTTGCTGAAGTCGTAACCTTAATACGAGTAGGAAAATCAGCGATTATTCATGTAAAATGTATGTTTTGACGTAGTGGAACAGTTTCAGACCAAATAGCAGAGAAATTTAGGCATAAAGGGGAAAAACGCCACACTCAAAATACAATTCAATTTTGAATGTGATGCACTTGGTAGCCAAACCTTCATGCAGTTGGTTGTCAAATCTTCAGACCAAGGTAACCAATTCAGTTTTATTAAGTTACAAATTTTATTTTTGAATGTGATGCAGTTGGTAGCCAAACCTTCATACAGAGGTAACCATTTTAGTTTTTATGGGTAACCAAACAGTCATAAAAAAATTTATGAACAGTAAGAGTTATATCTATTTGTTTTCAAACTTATGTTTGTAGGGCGAATCTTCTTCTTCTTCTCATTGGAAGTGTTATACTTTTGTTAAAGTTAAATGAAACATAATCTGACAGTTCATGCTTTGCTTTTCACTGTGACACCCCCAAATCCGGGACCGCCACTTGGTCTTTCGAATTCGGTTCGTCACGTGCTCATGGTAATACATCACAATAATAATAATTAATAATCACACAATCACAGCGGAAAATCTAATCTAGAATAATTTACAATGATTTATTATAATTATTCCCCCAAGTCTCGCAACCTACAGTACTTAATAGATTACATAATAATATCAATTAACGACTTATTACATAATCTAACTTAAGCTTAAACATAATCAAATCTAGTCTTATTACATCATCTTAATACAACATTAAAATAATTAAAAACATAAAAGAGACAAGCTAGTTGGTAGCCTTGCCCTTGCCCTTATCAACGCCCGAAGGTTCGCCATGCTCTGCCTTAACTGAAATATTTTAGGGAAAAGCAAGAATGAACACAATTTGCCTAGCAAGTAATATACAATAAGGGTTTGTAATATAATCCTCAATTTTCTAAAGGGTATAGCAAAGTTTTGATAGTTCAAGGATAACGAGAATATCAACAACTTTTAATAACAGTCGCTAAGGACAGAATAATATCAATGTGATTCAATAATAAATCAATTCAAGATTTCAAGATAACTGAATACTGAGCAGTTACTAAGGACTATGAACTTCCACAGGAATTGACAGTAATAAACTGAAAATCCAACAAAAACAGGTACAACAGGTGATCAGCCTAAAGTACCATCGTTATGCATAACAATCAATCATACTCAAGTGCGCACGTCGGTTCTCCGACAATTATATATTCCCTTCAAAGAAGGTTGTTCTTCTCAGTCAAATACAAGATCCCGCACCAATCAATTAGTTTGGGTCGCTTTTCAATAATATAAGTCTAGCCGAATCAATGGCATAAACACTTTCACAATATTCAAGAACAATACTAAGTTCAACATGAATAATAGCTTTAATGAAATAAGAGTTCAAGTATGCTAATTCAATTCAAACGATTAAGTAAAGAAATTAGCTTGCAATATACAAGGATAGAATACTTGCATAAAGTAAATGCGTCGGTTAGGATACTTGCACCGTAAAAGAGTGTAAGTTAGGAAACTTGCATCCAAAGAGATAGGGTTTAGATACTTGCCTTATGTGTAGTTTACTCACGTAAAGCTATCAACACTTTCGAATCCTATTTATAGTATAGAATGTCCATTAGTTAACACATCCGTTACACAAACTTGTTACTCAATATACATACATGTTACTATCTTAGTCACATGTCATACTTATACTCATTTGGTATGAAATCAGATTATATGTTATCACAAATCAAGTACATAGTTATAATATAAATGATACTATAGCAACTTATCATGTTCAAGTGGTTATGATCCTTTGACCCATTATATAAGTTAAACATTATCTTCTTACTTAATCATCACATATATACACATATCAGTAGGGTGTAAATCATTTCTAGCAATGAAGGCATCATATAAGTTATCTGTCCAAAATCAGATTGTCAAACTGCATGGCTTCTGATTCCAGTCCGGCGCAGCTGCGCCATGGCTAAGTCTAGGGCCGGCGCAGCTGCGCAGCCCTCTGGCCAAGCCAAGGCTGAGATGTGCCTTGTGGTTTCTGTCTGGTCATGCAGGCTAACATTCACACCAGGTATATTAAAATGTTAAGGGTCCGTTCGTGTTTACCCCAGGCAATCTAGGTTCCACTTTCCATGACATGGTCCTAGACTTTTATTTTAAACAATTTAAGTCCTTATAACATCATGAAATCATGTAAGCTATCATGCTTGTTAATTTTAAACATACGAGGTGCTCATGTAACTCAATTTAGGCATGCTTGCAAGTAGTTATATACATGTTACAACTTAGTTCATGCTTCACTTGTGCCTAACTTGCTTTCATGGAAACTAATCATGGTATATATACATGCATGATACATGAATGAATCTAAAAGTACTATCACATGTTCAAAATTATCAGATTCTAACTCTCGTCATAACATACCATAGTTCACGTTCAAAGCTTATATTTTTGTTAGAAATGTTCAATAGTGAGGTCTAACATGCTCTTGTCATACTATGAACCATATATACATAAGACCACATGTCTTTTATACATTTCTAAACCATTCTAACATGCTCGTAAAATCAGAATCTAGACTTCGATATAACATGTCAAGATTTACATTCAAAACTTATACTTTTACTAGTAAAGTTCATTTAACGCGATCCACATGCTCATGTTATCTTATGAAACATGTACACACTTATTAACATGCTTTTCATGCCTTCCTAGATCATACTAGTATGCTTGCACGGTTAGAATACCGACATAAGTCATATATGTTTAAAGTTCAATTATAAACCTTATGTTCACTTCGAAAACATACCAAGGCCAAACCGGCGCAGCTGCGCCACCCCTGGTTCTGATCGGATAGCAGTCTGCTTCGGTAGTTATCAGCCCAATCACAGAAATTCCAAATAAATTAAATTTCTAATTAACCACATTGCTTCCTTATCACATTATAAGACTATATAACCGCCAAATAATCATTCTAACAACCAATTGTCATCCAATTTCACAAAATCAAACATTTGAGTTTTGACAGAAAAATGAAAACGAGTTCTTGACAGAAAATGAGAATGTAAAATATGGAAGCCATATTGAAATCCCAATTATGTATGTATGTCCATATAACAACTAAACAAACATCCTTTAATCCAATTGCAATCTAATTCATCATAGTCAAGAATTTGAACTTTGACAGAAAACAAGAAATGGAGTTTTGACAGAAATGAAAATGAAGAACAAGGAAACTGTATTATACCTTCTGCTAGAATCTGAACTTGCTGCTACTCAAGAACACTGATATATATATATATATACTCTCAACTTATCAACTCAAGCAAAATCTCAGCAAGATGAAATGTGAAGGAGAGATGCTTCATTTATAGGAAAATCAAAACACAGTCCATGCTTCTAACTCTCAAAATAAACTAACGTATGTTTGATTTGCATGCTAGATAAGAAGAAGTTGGTAGATAGTTGTTGAAGGTTATCATCATACCCACACCCCATTGTATGATTGCTATGAAGGTTTGCTGAGTTTTAAGGTTATAGGGGAGTAGGATAGCTTGAGTATATCACGTGAAAGAGATAGTGACTCTCCCAACAAAACAAACTCAGCCTTCTAGCAACATACTACACTTAAATCATTATACACATATGTATTAAATACTTAGGCTATCTACACATATATATATTTTATACATATGTCTTTAATTAAAATGTCACACTATAATTCACATAATGTAGTAAGTGTGACTTGTACACATATAATCCAGGTACATTTTTATCATACTGGTATAATTTTCTCGGATATAATCACATCACATTATTTTCTTTATTATTAGATTCTATTAATCAACCCTTGTTTACAACATTTTCAAGATGTATTAATTTAATGTATACTTACATACATATTGTCACATAGGTATTAATCATGTAGCTTACATAGTTTAATAAATCCCAATACATGGTCCATATATATAGTATAGTCACATTGCACTACTTCATACAACATATAGATAGCTACCATACCTTATACATTTAATTCGCATGCTTGCACGTAACAATTAATACAACCTCATTTTATTAATAACTTACTTATTTGTTTTATTATTCATAATGTCAAATAAATAAATTATTCACCTTATTGATTAATTAACAATAATATTAATTAATCCATTCCTCATCGATTATTAATAACACCTAATTAATAATCATAGGATTAATTATCACATTAACAAATATAATTTCCAGCATATTTATAAACAAGTGGTTTATTATTATTATATTTCTTGCAATAATAATAATCACATATTATTAATCAATCACAGTTAATGTTCCACAACAATTAATTAATATTCTACAATTAATATAGATTAACTGTTTGCTTAAATTAATATAATCATTCTCATATTACGTCACTGTGCCACACAAGGCTATCAATAAGTTTATCGCAAACTCCATCAATTTCTCAATTATTATAATTATTCAATTTAATAGAATTGAATTAATCCTTCTCATAACACAAAATTATTTATATTAAATAAATTCTCATTTCCATTAATATATTTATTTAATAATATTAAGAAATTCTCGGGTATTACATTCACCCCTTCCTTTTTTCGCAAGATCTGAAATATAATCTGACCGTGTGCAAGCTTAAGATTCGCGGCGGCGGCGGCGGAGGATGAGGAAGATGACGAGAAAATAATTTTTCGTGGCGGAGATTCGCGGCGGCGAAGGAGGAAGATGATGAGGGAGGAAGATGACGAGAAATTATTTGTTTGTTTTCATCTGTTTGATTTGAATTTTGAATTATGACAGCCTTAATTTTAGGTTCCTTATTAATGTGAAATTGAATAGTTTGAATTTTTTACGTTATTTTTGTAATTATTTTTTGGATGTACTGATTGTGTAATTATTTTCTAAATGTTGTATAGTAATGTAAATGACCCTTGCAATTATTGAGACTTGAACGATACACTCTCTTGCACTCACGCTATCCCTCTCGAGTCATGACAAAGAGACATCGTTCTAATCATGATTGTTGGGCTGTGGAGATTTGGGCCGGTCTAATTTATTTTATGTTGGGCTTTTCGGGTCCAACCCATTTTACCCTTGGAGCATCGGGCTATTTTCTAAATGATTAACACCGATAAAATTTGGGCTGGAGGCTGTAGTGGAAGACAGGTGGCAATTTGTAAGTGGGTAGCTTATCAAAGAAGGGTCAGCTAAAAAGGTGTTTGATAGACGACTGATTGATTAGATGGGCTAAGCCGTTTTGAGCCGTCCAGCATTAATGAGGAGTTGGTGGTGGGATAGTATATGAGGGCAGAGCACTAGACAAAGAAGGTAACAAATATTTTTTCTCTCCAGACACTAGAGCACACAACCTCCATTGTTAATCTTTTTTCTGGTCTGTACTTATTCTCACACCGGAGCGATCCCCGGCGGCACAAAACCGTCAAGATCCGGTGCTGACGTGTTCATTGTGCAGGATTAGGCGTGCTTTTCGTGATTGAGGCGTGTGGCGAGATCTTGGCGTTAACAAAACCTAAACCCAATTAACCATTTGCGCAAAATGTAAACCCAATTGAAAGGGTGAGGCCGGATTAGATGCTTCATGGTAATCGGAGGGTGACAAGAGTGACGGTGGTTGAAGGTGACGGCAAAAAGAGCAAGAAGAGGGTGATAAAATTATTTTGGGTATCATAAAAATTATCATTGTGAAGTTATAGATGGTGAATTCAACAAAATCAGTCACTCATAGGACGATCAATGAAGGTTTGCAACAAAGACATATTTAGTTCTTGTACAGTCTGAACAACACTGTTCTTGTATATGTATTCAAATTACACCTAAAATATTTTTTTTAATAAAAATTTCAGTTGAAATAAATACTATACATTTTTTGAGAGTCACAACAAAAGCAAAAAAAAATAAAAAAAATAAAAAAAATAAATTCACAATGTCCAATTCTCATGTCCCCATAGAAGGACTCAAATTGGACACACAAAATTAGTTTAGTAGAATGGTGGGGACCACTGTGGAAATAACAAATTTTTCTGTGAAAATATCATTTTTCTATTTCCTATTTCATATTATCATGATATTTGGTATCACAAATATTTTTATAATATATGGGAGAAAAATATGTAGATCATTATATATATATATTTGCCTCCTCTCATAATTTATCAACCAATGGTCACTTCCTCTACCTCTCTATTTTAACTATTTATTATATTATAATTAAATTATAGAATATATTTCATCTTAGGAGAATAGAAGAGTATGATAATATGGTATTTGGTTTAGTGATATGACTCGCCTCATGATTATAATATAATAAAATAAAAGAATAAAAGAGTCAAAAAAAAGCCAAAAAGGATTTTAGAGAGGAAATTTAAAAAAAAAACATATGTTCAATCATCTATAAGTTACGTGCTTGAATCTATCCCTTAACATAAATCAAAATTAATCAAATACTTTATTTTTTCTTACATGATATGATTTTTGTGTTGTATGATGTGATTGTGATATATACAATGTTCATTTAAAATTAAATATGGTTCATCTTTAATCCATCCTATCATATAACAAACGAATGAAATAATTAATTAATTAATTACATAGAAGTATAATAATACAAGAAGTAATGCTATAGACACAAATTATTCTATAAATATTTTATAAACGGCTGATATGATATACTCTGTCTCAGCATATTGATCTACAAATTATTTTAATGTAGTTTTCGATCTCACATAATATGTTAAGATGAAATATATCACATCAATAATTTATAAAATAATTTGTGTCTCTATCATTATTCTAATAAAAAATAGTGGTGGTAGCTTGAGAAGATACAATACAATACAAGGACACCGTCATACATCCGATCACATCACATGGTCTTTTTGGAGGTTTTGAATTATTTTTTAAAAAATTACAAATTAATGTGAAAAAAATAAATTGAGATGTATTTTTTTAAAAAAAATATTACAGACACAAATTATTCTATAAATATTTTATAAACTGCTGATGTGACATACTTCACCTCAACTTTTTATGTGAGGCCGAAGACTATATTAAAATAATTTATTGATCAATATGCTGAGATGGAATATGTCATATCAATATTTTATAAAATATTTACAAAATAATTTGTGTCGGTAATATTATTCTTTTTAAAATTGAATTGTAATGATCGGTCCGAATCTTAAGCTCACTCAAGTAAAAGTTCACCCAACTCACCCCCCTTTTGCGACAGACTGGGTGACGGTTTGGTTTGTCACTATATATACAACTGTCGTCTTTGCTTTTAGCGACGGACAACATATAGCGACGACGGTTGTATATATAGCGACGGACGAACCGTCGTCCGGTCCGTCTCTAAAGGGGGTTGAGTTTGGGTGAGCTTTTAGTTGAGTGAGCCTAAGATCCTTATCGTTGTAATGATATAACTCATATAAGTCTTTTAAAATAAAATAAAATAAAAAAGCGTAATTTTTTTAAAAAAAAAGAAACAGCAAAGTGGTCAATTCGGGCTTCAGCAACTTCTCCGTTTTCTCCTCAAAAAACAAAACCTCACCCCTCTGTCACCCGTTAAGTCCCCAAATCAAAAACCCTCCCCTCCAAAGCCCTAACCTTTCTCTCTCTAAAAATAAATCAATCTTTCGATGGGTACTCCGGAGACTTCTCGGGAGCCCTGTCCCGATCGCATCCTGGACGACATCGGCGGTGCCTTTGGCATGGGAGCCGTCGGCGGATCAGCCTTCCATTTCCTCAAAGGCATCTACAACTCCCCCAAGGGTGAATGCTTCATCGGCGGCTCCCAAGCCGTGTTCGATATTAGTGATATAAACTCAGAATGTAGCTGTGAAAGCTTAAGATTTATTAACAACTATTGTGGCTTTTATAAAGCCTTTACAACCAGAAAAGAGAAAAGTACGTTAGAGGAATTCAAACTAGCTATTCTAAAGGAAGAATGAATTCAAAGCATGTTTATCCCTACAAACCAGGGATTTATTTAACAGAAGCAAACAGAAACAAATTCCAACTCTCCAAGTCCGAAAGACTTGGTCTTCAAGCAACTGAATATCCAACAAATCCTCCCTTAAACTGAACTGTGATTAAACAGTCAGTTTACTGTGCACACCAAGCTCATCTCTCTGCTTCAAGAACACATCCAGCTTCAAAGGCTTTGTTAAGATATCAGCAAGCTGTTCCTTTGTGCCACAATGTATCAGCTCTACAACACCATAATTTGCCAAGTTTCGAAGAAAATGAAATCGAACATCTATGTGCTTACTTCTTCCATGTAAAACCGGATTCTTCGAAAGCTTAATGGCAGAACTATTATCACAATAAATAACACATTTACTTTGATTCACTCCAAGCTTCTTTAGCACTTGATGCATCCACACACACTGACACGCACAAGAAGCAGCAGCAATAAACTCAGCCTCAGTTGTAGAAAGTAACACCACAGGTTATTTCTTAGAACTCCAAGCAACAATACCACTTCCCAGCTTGAAAACATATCCGGAAGTGCTTTTTCGGCTATCCAAACACCCTGCATAATCACTGTCAGTGTAGGCAACTAACTTCTGCTCCTCTCCTCTTCTATAAAATAGCCCCAACTCAGTAGTCCCCTTTAGATATCGAAACACTCTCTTTACAGCTTGTTGATATAAAGCAGTAGGAGCCTCCATAAACCGAGCTACAAGACACACGACGAACATAAGATCTGGTCGTGTAGCAGTCAAGTACATGAGACTGCCCACCATTTGTTTATAAGCTGTTGCGTCCACCTTGTAACCTCCTTCATCTTTGATCAATCTTGCTCCAGGAACAATTGGACTCTTTACAGCCTTGCAGTTCTGCAGACCGAACCTCTCCAACACTTCATTTGTATATTTCTGTTGACATATAAAAATACCTTCTGAGCTTTGTGTGACTTCTACACCAAGGAAATATCTCATACATCCGAGATCGGACATATCAAACTCCTTCTTCATTGAACTCTTGAATTGCTGAGCCAACTGCTCATTGTTCCCTGTGAATATAAGATCATCAACATATAGACACACAATCAGAATGCCTCCTTCACTATTCTTCTTTACAAACAAAGTGTGATCACTCTCACTTCTCTCAAAGCCTTTTTTGACAAAGTAAGCTTCAATTTTGCTAAACCAAGCACGTGGAGCTTGTTTGAGCACGTGGAGCTTGTTTGAGCCCATAGAGTGCTTTCTTCAATCTGTAAACCTTCTCTTCTTCTCCTTTCACCTCATAACCCTTTGGCTGCTCCACATACACCTCCTCACTGATTTCTCCATGCAAGAAGGCGCTCTTAACATCAAGTTGGAAAACTTTCCAACCTCTACTAGCTGCAAGTGCGAGAGTAAGTCGGATTGTATCCCAGCGAGCTACAGGAGCAAATACCTCAGTATAATCAATTCCGGCTTATTGCGTGTATCCCTTAGCCACAAGTCTGGCTTTGTACTTATCAACTTCTCCTTTCTCGTTCAGTTTAGTCTTAAACAACCACTTAACACCAATCTTCTTTGCTCCCTTTGGCAGCTCAGTCAAATCCCAAGTCCCATTCTTCTCAATTGCTTCAATTTCTCGATTCATTGCTTCTATCCACACAACATTCTTAGCTGCCTCCTCATATGTGCTTGGATCATAGCTTGCAAACATAGCAAGCTGCTGCATCTCCGTTGTGAGCTGCTCGACTTCTTCTTCTTCCTCAGAAAGTTCCTCGCCGGTGACATAATCTTGCATCCATACAGGCTGCCTTCTTATTCTCCTCCCTATGGTTGAAGGGTTTCTTGCTTCGGTTGCCTCATTTTCTCTATTTGTTCCATTTTCTTCTCCTTTATCTGCTCTGTTCTCATCATCACCCCATTCAAGAGTATCAGCCTGCTTTTCTTGCTCTGTTTTCTTCCAGTCCCATTTCTCTTTTTCTTCAAAAACCACATCTCGACTAACAATGATCTTTCTTGCTTCTGGATCGTACATTCTGAAGGCTTTTGATTCCTTACTAACACCGAGAAATACACATTTGAAGCTCTTCTCATTCAACTTCTTTCTCTTGACGGTAGGAATGTGGACATGCCCTATACACCCAAACACTTTGAAGTACTCCACAGAAGGCTTAACTCCACTCCATGCTTCTTCTGGTGTTTTATCTTGTATTACTGAGGTAGGACATCGGTTGAGCATATGAACGGCCCAAATAGCTGCCTCTGACCAATATTCTTTGGGAACTTCTCTTGTAGCAAGCATGCATCTCACCATGTTCATAAGGGTTCGGTTTCTTCTCTCTGCGACACCGTTTTGTTGTGGTGAGTAAGCCGCAGTGAGTTGACGACCAATCCCATTTGAACTACAAAAATTGTTAAACTCAGAAGAGGTGAACTCCCCTCCTCTGTCAGTACATAAACAGCTAATATACCCTCCTATCTCATTCTCTACCAAAATCTTGAACTTCTTAAATGTAGTTAATGCTTCTGACTTAGCATGCAGCAAATGAATCCACATTCGACGACTATAGTCATCAATGAACGTAATGATGTACCTTTTATGGCTGTTGGATTCAGGAGTGATCGGACCACATATGTCGGAATGGACAAGTTGCAAAGGCCTTGAGGCTCTCCATGCACTCTTCTTTGGGAAGGGATTGTTAGAGTTTATGCCCTAGAGGCTAATTCTTTGATGTAATTGCTTAAACATTTTTGATATTATATTTGATTGAATAAATGAATTATTTTATTATGGTTTTATTTACTGCGTTATATAAATGTTAACATAATAAAAGTCCTTAGAATAGTGATACAAATTATATGGATTCAAGTATGTGACTTGAACATGAGATCATATAGTTACAATTAGTATCATTACTCTTAAATGTCCCTAGTCGAGTGTCATTGTTAATGGGACAACAATGATACATTGAGACTAGTATGTGGATTGACTGATGGCCAAATCTCATTGGTCATAAATATATGAGATATTGAGTCAATGCATAGGTACATGTTAGAGAACAATGTACTGGGCAGACCCACCATGAGAATTCTACGTGGAGCATTATGCAAAGTGTCATAAGCAATTCTCATAGTGACAATGACGTAATGATCCTCTGACCTGAAATCACTATATTACTACACGAGAATTTATGTACTTTGATATCATCAAAGGCCACCTTTAATAAGTGGACGATAAAGGTGATTATTGGGTACATCATGAATCGTGTGAGGAATATGAGTGATCTAGATGGAATTTAACCCTCCTATATATTAGGGGTGATATCCATAGGCCTCTTGATTGAGTAGGACTATGAAATGCATGGCCATGCTCACTCAGATTAAATTATGAAGAGGATGACACATTCCATGCCTCGAGTTTAATCTAAGATGTCAAGGTTAAAAGGATTAAATTACATTGAAACATTGGTCATAAAAAGGTTGTATCGAATCACCGATCTTATTATTATTTGGGTAGCAGTGATGCATTACTAGATGCCGCTCACTGTTTATAATTTTATAATATGATTTTAAAATTATTGCCAACATAATAATAACCTATAGGGTCACACACTTAGAACGTAATTAAAAGGGAATTAATTTAAATTGTATAGATTTAAATATATCAATATAATTGATAGTATTTAAATTATGAATTTAAATTAATAGGATAATTTGTATATATATATATATGTATATTAATTAAGTAAGACTTAATTAAGATATAATATATATATATATATATATATATATATAAATTCGGATTTTATTTTTCTAATTGGATTAGGTTTTGGTTAATTTCTTTAACTGCTATATATATGATATATCAGCCGTTTAGGGGATTATCGATATCAAAACCCTAGCCGCTCTTAGAGAGAGACTAGAGAGAAAATTTTTAAAAAGTCCAGATCCTTGGCGGCTAGTACCGCAGCTTTCCTTGCTGCAGATCGTGTGACGATTCGCGGGACGTTCGTGTGGATACCGTAGAGGCGCAGTTCCGTTGGATTGCGTTGAGGATTCGAAGCAGTTCCAGAATCTCCATCGTCTCCTTTCAGGCTTGAATAATCGGTAAAACATATCTTAACCTCTGAATTAATATGTTTTCGCATGGATCTTGTTTTAGGGTTTCGGAAAATTTTTAATTTCCGCTGCATTTATGTGCCGAAAACCCTACAGAGATCACGATGATGCTTTCCTACTACACACTCGGTGCACATCTTTGGACTGGTTCTCAGAATTGGTAAGCCTTTAATCATCTTCTTGTATGCTAATGTACGCAGCCCCTTCATGTTGAGATGACCAAACCTTTGGTGCCACAAGTTTGTGGACTCGTCTGATGATGCTTGGAAACATGTTGGTCCTGAAGCTGCTTTAATAGGGACATTGGCAAGCAATACAAACATACGATTGGCAGACATAGTTGTTTGCATAATTAAACCCCTTCTATCATGATAGATACTACAAGTATTGTGCTGAATTAAAATGGCCAAGTCTCTCTCCTGAAGCTATCCAATACTAAGAAGATTGTTTTTGAGATCGGGAACATAAAATACCTCAGTGATAGTTTGGGTTCTTCCTTCAACCTCCATTCTGATGTTCCCTTTCCCCACAACGTCTAAACACAAATCGTTCCCCAACTTCACAGACTGCTTGAAGGAGTGATCGATGTCGACGAACCATTTCTTATCTCCACTCATATGATTGCTGCATCCTGAGTCTAAGAACCACACCTTATCTCGTGCAGTTCCTTGCATCTCCACATAAGCCATAAGCAACAACTCTTGATCCTCATCTAGCTCTGTGTGTTCGGCATAGTGAGCATAGTTGGGACACTCATACTGAAAATGTCCCAATTTGTGGCACCGATAACATTCAACAGTTGCCTTATTGAATGCTCTTCCTCGACCCCTTCCTCTTCCTCTGAATCCACCACGTCCTCTACCTCTGCCACCAAATCTTTCTTCTTCTTTCGTGCCAGAGCCTTCTCCCCCTGTAACCTTTAAAGCTTGTTCCTCCACATTTTTCTTCTTAAGCTTCTGCTCATGAACCAATAATGAGCTCTGCAACTCATCGACAGACATGGTGTCGATGTCCTTTGATTCTTCAATTGAGCATACTATGTAGTTGTAATTGTCTGAGAGTGTGCGTAGAATTTTCTCAACAATCTGCGAATCCTCCATTCCTTCTCCTGCACTTCTCATGTCATTGGCAATCATCATGACTCTAGTGAAGTAGTCATTTACACACTCACCAGCTTTTATCTCTAGAATCTCGAAATCTCTTCTCAACTTCTGAAGTTGAGCTCTTTGGACCCTGTTGTTTCCCTGGTGTTTTCTCTTCATCAAGTCCCAGAGTTGTTTGGAGGTTGATTTCTGAGTGATGGTCTTCAAGATGTTCTTGTGAATTGCCTGGAATAGATAATTCTTTGCTCTCAGGTCCTTTAGCTTCTGTTCTTCCAATGCTTTACGCTGTGCTCCAGAGAGTGTCTCCAAATCCTTAGGCTCTTCATAGCCGTTCTCCACCAGGATCTAGTACTCCTTGGAGCGCAGCAAGTTCTCCATTAACATGGACCAGTGACTGTAATCCCCATCAAACTTAGGGATACTCAGGAAGTTGTTGTCATCAGCCATCTCTCTCTGCTTTTCTTTCTCTCTTTATGTGTTTCGCTCGAACACTCGCCTTTTTTTTCCTCTATCTCTACTTCTCAAAATTAGGCCCTTGTGAGCTCTGATACCACTGTTCGATATTAGTGATATAAACAGAATGTAGCTGTGAAAGCTTAAGATTTATTAACAACTGTTGTGGCTTTTATAAAGCCTTTACAACCAGAAAAGAGAAAAGTACGTAAGAGGAATTCAAACTAGCTATTCTAAAGGAAGAACGAATTCAAAGCATGTTTATCCCTACAAACCAGGGATTTATTTAACAGAAGCAAACAGAAATAAATTCCAACTCTCCAAGTCCGAAAGACTTGGTCTTCAAGCAACTGAATATCCAACAAGCCGTGCGCATGAACGCGCCTAGAGTGGGCGGCAGCTTCGCCGTCTGGGGTGGCCTTTTCTCCGTCTTCGACTGCAGTATGGTCTACGCCCGCCAAAAGGAGGATCCTTGGAACTCCATCATGGTCGGCGCCGCCACTGGCGGCTTTCTTCAGATGCGCCAGGGCATGCGCTCCGCCTCCCGATCCTCCGTTTTCGGCGGCGTACTCCTCGCCCTAATCGAAGGAGCTGGAATCATGCTTAATAAAGTCATGAGCGCGCAACAAGACATGCCGATTATGATGGAAGAGCCGGTGCCTAATATTGCTAGCGGCGGCTTGCCAGGTTTTCAGTTGCCGAACCAGACCCAACAATCCGAACCATCTGCTTCATCTTGGTTTGGAGGGTGGTTTGGAGGTGATAAGGAGGAGGAAACTAAGACTAGTGGTGGAGTCAAGACCGAAGTTTTGGAGAGCTTTGATTCGCCTGTTCCACCTACTTTTGAATTCAAGTGAATTTATGGTTTCTAATGAAACTGAGGTCTTGGTGTTTTTATTTTATAAAGTGATATGGAATGCAATGCTAATTTTGATAATTTTTTGGGGTTTAATTGTGTTGTAGAAAGTAAGGAAGTAAAATGAACCAAACTGTTCGGGATTCGGGATTGATTCGTACTCGTTAGATTGATTCGAGCTAAATAAACGGTTTGGGGTAGAAAGTAAATTGTGTTGTAGAAAGTAAGGCGGTAAAATGAACTAACCGATTCGGGGTTCAGGCTTGATTCGTATGCTAGACTAAAAGTTTGATTAATTCGAGCTCGATTTGAAATATAAACGATTTAAATATAAGCCAAACGGTTCGGGGTAGAAAGTAAATTGTGTTGTAGAAAGTAAGGCGGTAAAATGAACCAAACGGTTCAGGATTTAGGCTTGATTCGTACTAGTTAGACTAATAGTTTGATTGATTCGAGCTCGACTCGAAATATAAACGATTTAAATATAAACAAGTTTTAAAATTTAATAAATTACTTAGGTTGTGTTTGATAAAATTAAATGTTAAGATCTGAACAATTTAGATATCTGAATAATATAGAGCATCTGTTTAAAATTGTATCTGAATGAAGAAATGTTATTTGAAAATTAATTTTTTCAAAATGTCTGAATAACACTATTTTACTATTTCAACCCTCCACCCACCATATTCAATTTAAGTAAAAAAAATCATCTTCTTATCTTCTTCCTTTAAAACTTTTTAAAACTGAAACATTAAAACATCTTCTTATCATCTTCAGCAAAGAAATCATTTTTTTCTTTCCCATAAAACTCTCTAAAACTAAAACAAAAACATTCACCAAATAATAGCAGCGACAGAGAAGGCAAAGAAAGGCTGTTCTTTTTACGATTTTTACTTTTGCCCACTTCAACAACGCCTCAGATTCATCTCGGCAAGGCAACTCGCCAGTGATGTGACACCCCCAAATCCGGGTACTTCAATTCCACGGGACTTGGTGTTCACTGTACGAATATCATCTATCTATCTACCCATAGTAAATGCAAACCATGCAATAAATAGAATTAAATCCTCCCCTTATGGGGTTATAACATCTGAATAATAAATAAAATAAATCCCAGGTCATACTAACCTTAAACATCCGTGCGGAACATAAACAAATAAATAAGTCTTACACAACTCTAATATAAGTCTGAAACATAAACACATAAAATAAACAACAAGTCTTCATCACTTGTTGACCTTGCCCTTGCCTTTGCTAGTAGAAGGCTCGTTGGACCTTTCGTTCTTAACTGCAATGTTATTATTACGCAAGAGTGAGCACGATTGCCCACAAGTATAATAATATGACAATAATATAATAACATGCGAGTGAATCAAAGACATCTGAATAAAGAAACTCAACTTTTGACTCAAGAATGAATAACAGGAATCAAAAGAACGTCTGAGGGTCATAAGACCTTGAACTATGTCCTAGGTTGTAAAGTTTTTATGCTTTAAACCTTTAACAGTCATAAGACTATGGACTCTACTTCTCGTACTTAGGGGGATCAGCCCTTAGTACCATACTGTGCACAATATCTCAACGCTAAAGCGTAAATAATCCCCTTTTACAGGGTTGTTCATCTCAGTTTTGACATCAGAGTCCGCACCAAAGGAAGTTTGGTTTGGATAAACTCAATAAGTATTTTGGAATTTAGAACGTTCATCAACTATGGACTAGTCGAATCAATAAGGGTTCACTAGTCCTATAAGGTTCAACAATAACATCGATATTCAACTTGAATAATAAATTTCAAGAGTATACAATCGAATAAGTATTGTATAACTGAGTCATGCTTTTAAAAGAGTTACAATATGTAATATGAATTTCGAACTGGAACAATTAAGAACACGAGCTTACTCGATATAGAAACACAAGTCTAAGACTTAATAAATGAATAAATTAAAATTTAGGGAACTTGCTAAATTAATAAGTTAGGGATAGGATACTTGCCTCTTGCACAAGCTACAAATATAATTACAATTCACTTCCTCAACGTCCTACACATTACATTATGTATACGACATCGATTAGTTTTCATAACTACCATGTTTAACTGTTGAACTATTCACTTAAGTTCGACTTACAACTTGGTTTATAATATTACTCAATGGCTAACCACATAACATGAATGTAAACTCACAACATGCATATCACACATGTATAGCCCTTTAAACAATCATAATCAAGTTTTACAATTACGATATTCAAGTTCGCACTTAGTTTGTTAACTTGAACCTTCACATTATCTTATACATGTCAATAACTTAATTTACTAATCATGAACTTCAAATCATATAATATTCATGTATGTAACTTAAAACATCTTATATTATCGAGAACACTACACTTGTGTGCGTGCATGTCCAAAGCCCTCCGATTGCCTCCGAATACGCATCAGTCACAAAGATGACCATTTTTACCCATTTTAACGATTTCAAATTGAAAAACTTAAAGAATGAAAGTTGTAGGTCTACTCGTTATCTTTCCGAATCATCTTGAATCGCCTTAATCGGAGTTCGTATGAAAAAGTTATGCTTATTTTACTACAGGAGGTCAAAACAGTCTCGAAAAAAAAAAGAGGCTCCTGGACAGCCCTTATACCCGTTGGGGTGGGTCCTAATACCCATGAACACCCACTAGGGCGGGTTCCCCTGCTGGTGCACTCCCTGGTTCGCGATTTTGACAGTTCGTTGGCCCAATTACTCCAATTAAATGCAAATTAAACTCACACAACGATTTCTATGAAGTACGAACTTCATAGAAACATCATACAATGTTACTAACATGTTTTTAACATCTTAAATCATGCAATTACTCGAATCAAATCATTAAATTTCACTGTTCTTCGTATTCTTGACGGTTTTGAAGAAAATCAAGAAATTCAACGTTACGGATTCGTTATAACACCGAATCCGTTCGTTTAACTTTCGTTTTGTTCGTATAAACGTGTACAATCATATGCAAATGTTAATTCAAAGTTAAACCATCGATTCATGGTATAAAATCTGTACGTAAGGGCCGTATGGCCATATATACGACTCTGTAATTTTTGAAAACCCAATTTAAACAAAATTCGAATACTGCAAGTTATGCATATATGGCATATAATATGTTATAAACACATATGAACACACATATAGCCATATAATGAACAAATATCAATTTTTTTCCATTCACAGAGAATTTTTAAAGCACGTAAATGGAAAACTCTGTAACTTTTGAAAAATCAAATTAAGCATAACTACATGGATTTAATCGCATTAAATCATGCATACATGATATACAACATTTTATGATCATACAATAACACATATAAAATCATATCATACATTAATTATCAAATTAGTTATTCACAGAGAATTTCTAACATACGTTAATGGAAAACTTTAAGAACTTGAATTTAAAAACTTAGGAGAAGGAATTACCCTTGCTAGTTTGTGAAGATGATTCAAGGATGATGAAAATCTTCTCTCAATTCTCTGTGTTTTCTTCGTTGAGTTTTTCTCTCTAAAATTTTACTCTGATGAAATATAAAATTTTATATGTTATATGTTTATATAAGCCTATATAATTATACGCATATTCAAGCTAGTGGAGTCGTGGTCGGTTAATGCCCTTAGTGGGTTAACTGGCCAACTCCTCATAGGGCCTCGTTTGGCTAGCTCATTTATTTCTCCTTTACACTTAATTTAATAAACTTTTATTATATAGTAAATCGTCACACTTCTAATTAATCAATTAATGTTATTTAAATCACTTAAATAAAATAGCATAAATTCATATTAAATCACATAGTCACATAATTAAAATTCTCATTCATTAATTATGCCAAATCATTAAATCTATAATTAATTATTTAAATTAATTAGAATAACATTATACTTATTAATTAATATATTAATCAAATAAGCTCAATTAAATACATATTTTGAATATAAAATTCACCACATTAATTTAACTAATGTGACACGTATAATTAAATTAATCTACCACAATTTCATCAATTAATTATTTAACTCAATAATTAAATCATCGAAAAATATTTATTTAATTCAATAAATATTCAATTTAAATTACAAAAATCTTGTTCGTCACATCTTTCCCCCCTTAAAAGGATTCTGTCCCCAGAATCACGGTTCAATTAAAAATTCGTCCCGTTACATTCTCCCCCCTTACAAAGATTCTGTCCCCAGAATCACATATACAAAAAAATTTAAGTAAATAAATCCAGGTATTCTTCATCATATGCTCTTCGAGTTCCCACGTAGCTTCTTCAGCATTGTGGTTCCTCCAAATTACCTTAACAGAAGGTATAACTTTGTTTCTGAGGACTTGCTCTTTTCTGTCAACAATCTGAACAAGAATTTCTTCATAGGATAAGTCTTTCTCAAAATGTAGGGGTTCATATTCGATCACGTGCTTGTAATCAGGTTTGTAGGGGCGTAAAACTGAAACATGGAAGACGTTGTGGACATTCTCGAGCGCCGGAGGTAAGGCTACCTCATACGCAACTTCTCTAATCCTTCGCAGTACCTCAAAAGGTCCAATGAACCTCGGGCTCAATTTCTCCTTCTTACCGAATCTGATCTTTCCCTTCCAGGGAGAGACTTTCAAGAACACATAGCTACCCGATTCAAACTCAACGTTCTTACGGTGTGGATCGACGTATTTCTTCTGCCTATCCTGAGCGGCTACCAGTCTTTTTCGGATCACTTTGACTATCTCTGCTGTCTGTTGTACCAACTCTGGACCTAGCAATTGTCTCTCGCCAACTTCATCCCAGTATAGCGGAGTTCTGCATTTTCTTCCGTACAACGCTTCGTAAGGCGGCATGCCAATACTAACGTGGTAACTGTTGTTGTAACCGAATTCCACAAGCGGTAGGTGATCATCCCAATTTCCTTTAAAATCCATGATGCATGCTCTCAACATATCTTCCAATGTCTGGATCGTTCTTTCACTCTGCCCGTCTGTCTGAGGGTGATAAGCCGTACTCATTCTCAACTGTGTCCCCATGCATTCCTGTAGTCGTTTCCAGAAGTTTGATGTGAAGCGCGGATCTCTGTCGGAAACAATTGACACCGGAACTCCGTGCCTCGAAACAATCTCTTTCACATATAACCTTGCCAACCGGTCTAAGTTGAATCTGATTTTGATCGAAAGGAAGTGTGCTGATTTCGTCAGTCGGTCAACGATAACCCATACTGCGTCGTAGCCTTTCTGAGTCGTCGGAAGGCCAACCACGAAATCCATCGTAATGTGTTCCCATTTCCATTCTGGTATTTCCAGGGGTTGTAGCAAACCACTCGGCCTCTGATGTTCTACTTTTACTTTCTGACAGGTTAGACACTTTGCAACACACTCAGCAACATCTCGTTTCAAATTCGGCCACCAGAAGTGCTGTCGAAGATCCTGGTACATCTTGGTACTACCGGGGTGAATCGAATACCGTGAGCTATGAGCCGCGCTCAAAATGTCCTCCTTAATCTCTGGCACTGACGGTACCCACACTCTGTTCTCAAATCTCAGTAGTCCCTCATTGTCTATCTTGAATCTCGGTTCGGTTCCTTCAGATATCTTTTTCTTAACCTTTTCACATTCTTCGTCCTGAAGTTGAGCTTCCTTAACTTTATCCAATAGGGTTGTACCAGTTTGCATCTGAAACAACTTCTCGTCAATCTCCATTGGATACTTCACTTCCAATTCCAGCTTTTTCATTGCTGAAATTAGCTCCTCCTGATCAGTCAATATCATCAATTTCTCCCGACCCTTTCTACTTAAGGCGTCGGCAACCACATTAGCCTTACCCGGATGGTATAAGATTTCACAGTCATAGTCCTTAATTAACTCCAGCCACCTTCTCTGGCTCATATTTAAGTCCTTCTGTGTAAAAATATATTTCAGACTCTTGTGGTCTGTATATATTTCACACTTCTCCCCATAGAGATAGTGTCTCCAAATTTTCAAAGCAAATACCACTGCAGCTAACTCCAAGTCATGGGTCGGATTCCCTTTCTCAGTCTTTCAATTGTCGTGACGCATACGCAATGACCTTACCGTTTTCCATAAGCACACAGCCAAGTCCTTTATGCGACGCATCACTATAAACCACAAAATTTCCTGTGTCGTCCGGAAGGGATAACACAGGTGCTGAACTCAACCTCCTCTTAAGCTCTTGGAAACTTTCCTCACACTTCTCTGTCCAAACGAATTTCACCGATTTTCTAGTCAAATTCGTCAGCGGAGTTGCGATCTTGGAAAAGTCCTGAATGAATCTTCTATAATAACCCTCCAATCCAAGAAAACTCCTCACTTATGACGGTGTTTTCGGCTGATCCCAGTTCATCACAGCTTCGACTTTAGAGGGATCTACCGAAATTCTGTCCTTGTCAATCACATGTCCAAGAAATTGCACTCTTTCAATCCAGAATTCACATTTCGAAAATTTAGCGTACAACTTCTCTCTTCTCAACGCCTCTAATGTTAACTTCAGATGTTCTACATGTTCTTCCTTGGTCTTCGAGTATACTAAAATATCGTCGATAAAGACCACCACGAATTTGTCCAAAACGGCTTGAACACTCCATTCATTAAGCCCATGAATGCCGCAGGAGCATTCGTTAGACCAAATGACATTACCAGAAATTCGTAGTGACCATATCGAGTCCTAAATGCTGTCTTTGGAACATCCTCTGGCGTCACCTTCAGCTGATGATAGCCACTCCTCAAGTCTATCTTTGAAAAGTACCTTGCACCCTTCAATTGGTCAAACAGATCGTCGATCCTCGGTAATGGATATCTATTCCTAATTGTGACCTTATTCAGTTCTCTGTAGTCGATGCAAAGCCGCATCGTCCCGTCCTTCTTCTTCACAAACAACACCGGCGCTCCCCACGGTGATACGCTCGGTTGGATGTACTTCTTGTCTAGTAACTCTTGTAGTTGTACCATTAACTCTTTCATCTCTACCGGAGCCATCCGGTATGATGCCTTCGATATTGGGGCCGTCCCTGGCGCCAAATCGATCACAAACTCAACCTCTCTGTCTGGCGGAAGTCCTGGCAGATCATCCAAAAATACGTCTATGAAGTCCCTCACGACTGGTATATCTTCCACTTTCGGGTTTTCTTTACGACTATCGACTATGTAGGCTAAATATCTTACACAGCCTTGTCTTAACAACTTCCTGGCCTGCATCATCGTCAGACAACTCGCTTGTCTAGGCGATTTGCTGCCATAAAACACAACCTTTGACGGGGTCATAAGGTTGATACACTTCCTCTGACAATCAATTACAGCCCCATAATTGACTAGCCAATCCATTCCCAGAATAACATCGAATTCCCCAAGTCTAATCGGGATAAGATCTACGTTCATAATGTTACCCTTAATATCTACTCTACAGTTCTTGTGTACATACAGGGATCACTTCTCTATTCGCAATCTCTATGTTCATGGGGTATTCTAACTCGTCCATAGGAAGTTCTAAGTTCTTAGCAAAGTCATCGGATATAAATGAACAAGTAGCACCCGAATCAAATAGTACATAAGCATTAACTTTATTGATCGGAATGATACCTGACACCACATCGCGAGACTGTACAGCATCATGTACGGTCATGTTGAAGGTCCTGGCGGTAGGTCGGTTGGTTGCGGTTGGTCCCGTGATAGTTAGAGCACTTCCACTGCTGTTTCCCCTGTTCCCTCCTGATCCTGTCCCTCCAGATCCCTTCTTGGGACAGTCCCTTGCCAGATGGTCCTTTGAGCCACAAGTGAAGCAAGCGCCCTTCTTTGGGTTCGGACAATTAGGTGCTATGTGGCCTTCCTGACCACAATTGTAGCATACTCGTTTTCCCTTCATACAGACCCCCAGGTGAGCTTTCCCGCAGGTGGGACATACTTCGATCCTCTTCTTCTGACCTCCTTGCTGATTCCCAGTTGATGAGTTATCATTCCACTTCTTCTTCTGATTATTACTCCCTCCCGTGTTGCTACCACTAGCCTTGTTGATTCCTTCACCTTCACTCTTCTTCTTTTTTTGATCTTGGTTATACTTTGTAATAGTGTCACTCCCACCTTCAGTGAGAATGGCCTTCTCCAACACCCCAACAAAAGTGTTCAATTGGAACATTGACACTTTGCTATACAGCCAGGGCTTCAGGCCCTGCTCAAACCTCCTTGCCTTCCTCTGATCGGTGTGCACTTGATACGTGGCAAACCTAGCCAACTCATTGAATTTCGCCGTATATTCCGGTACGGACATATTCCCCTGTTTCACCTCCAGGAACTGGACCTCCATTTGATTCTACGAACTGGTCGGAAAGTACATCTCGAAGAACATCTCTTTAAACCTCTCCCAAGTAATCACACCTTCACCTCCCCGGACCTTATTCGCTTGCCACCAATAGCTGGCCTCGGATTTTAGCATGAACGTTGCATAGGCGATTTTCTGGTCTTCTCTGACTCTGGCAACGTCGAAAACTTTTTCCATCTCCATAACCCAGGTTTGAGCTTCTATCGGGTTCATGGTGCCTTTAAACTCCGGCGGTCCCACCGCCTTGAAGTCCTTGAACATTGTGTTCGGTGGAGCTTGAGGTTGGTTGTTAAGCGCTCCAGCAAGTAAGTTCGCCAACTGCTGAACGGGGTTAGCATTGGCGTCGTCGTTGTTGTTAGTTGACCCTTCCTGGGCCGGTCGACGGTTTGGTATTCTCCTTGGCGGCATATTTCTGTTAAGATATACGCTTATTAGAACTTTAATCAATCTTTTAAATATTTAAGGCTTAACTTAAACATTTAGACACAATCAGTCAACACATTATCTCAAATAAACTCTGATATATTACTAAATCAAAAGTTTTAACATAATACGATAGCATCACTGCTATTTACATCAACTATCCTGAGATAAAGAATCTATAGGATTTAAAATATAAAATATTCCTCTGTTTATAAACACAATGGAATTTACATTATTAACTACTAGATAGGTTTCACAAAATCAAATGTTCCTATCACTGCCCATTAAGGCGACGAACAGCTTTGCCACGCTCTTCTTCCATAATCCGAGACATCGTCCTACGATCTAGCATGTATGACGGTAGTCCTTCGAACTGAATTGGGTACCTCATAACCCGATCTTGGGCCTCATTAATTGCATATTGAAGCATAGAGTACGTCTCCTCAAGCTTGGCCTTCTTCTCCCGACAATTATCTTCTGCGAGATCTGCTCGTCGTGATTCCCTTACCCAAGCCTCCTCTGCTATGGCCAGCCTTGCTGATTTCTCTTTCAGTTCATTCTTCAATTCCTCTATTTCCTCTGACTTCTGCTCAGTTTGGCCTTTCTCGTGAACCAAATTCCACTCTACATTTCCCAAACGTGTGTGAAGAGCCTCAACCTCTCCATCCCTCAGCTCGATGGTAGACTGTTGAGTAACCGATCGCTCCCTCAGCTCCTGAACAGTATCCCTCAGCTCCTGAACAGTATCACGTAACTCTATGTTACGGTCATACAGCTCATCATACATCTCAGCACTGATAGAGCTCGGTGGGAACTCTTCAGGGTCTTCCTCCTCCTCTTCGGCTGCCTCAGCCTGAATCTCAATCTCCTCAGGGTCTTCCTCAGAGTCCTCCTCTGAATTAGACACCGGCACATACTCCTGACCAATGACTGTGATCAAGGGTGATGGCTCTCGTTGGACTAACTGCTCCCAGACTACGTGGATATCTCGGGGCTTCTCCTCTCTAGCCTCTAGGGGTACAAGGTCCCTGGACTGACTAGGTTCTCCAGCATCTGTCATCCTGACAAATAAAATTTTAAGTTTTAGTAATTACGTGATGCTAATCGATACTCGAATATATAAATATAAGCACATAACACATAAGGTAAGTTATTATCTTTCGTAGAACTCGATAAGAGTTATCATTACTATGTTCTCGTTCTCTAAAAAGGCTACTATCCTAAGGTTTTTCCCCACCTAAGGTTCATAACCTACAGCTTTGATACCAACCTGTGACACCCCCAAATCCGGGTACTTCAATTCCACGGGACTTGGTGTTCACTGTACGAATATCATCTATCTATCTACCCATAGTAAATGCAAACCATGCAATAAATAGAATTAAATCCTCCCCTTATGGGGTTACAACATCTGAGTAATAAATAAAATAAATCCCAGGTCATACTAACCTTAAACATCCGTGCGGAACATAAACAAATAAATAAGTCTTACACAACTCTAATATAAGTCTGAAACATAAACACATAAAATAAACAACAAGTCTTCATCACTTGTTGACCTTGCCCTTGCCTTTGCTAGTAGAAGGCTCGTTGGACCTTTCGTTCTTAACTGCAATGTTATTATTACGCAAGAGTGAGCACGATTGCCCACAAGTATAATAATATGACAATAATATAATAACATGCGAGTGAATCAAAGACATCTGAATAAAGAAACTCAACTTTTGACTCAAGAATGAATAACAGGAATCAAAAGAACGTCTGAGGGTCATAAGACCTTGAACTATGTCCTAGGTTGTAAAGTTTTTATGCTTTAAACCTTTAACAGTCATAAGACTATGGACTCTACTTCTCGTACTTAGGGGGATCAGCCCTTAGTACCATACTGTGCACAATATCTCAACGCTAAAGCGTAAATAATCCCCTTTTACAGGGTTGTTCATCTCAGTTTTGACATCAGAGTCCGCACCAAAGGAAGTTTGGTTTGGATAAACTCAATAAGTATTTTGGAATTTAGAACGTTCATCAACTATGGACTAGTCGAATCAATAAGGGTTCACTAGTCCTATAAGGTTCAACAATAACATCGATATTCAACTTGAATAATAAATTTCAAGAGTATACAATCGAATAAGTATTGTATAACTGAGTCATGCTTTTAAAAGAGTTACAATATGTAATATGAATTTCGAACTGGAACAATTAAGAACACGAGCTTACTCGATATAGAAACACAAGTCTAAGACTTAATAAATGAATAAATTAAAATTTAGGGAACTTGCTAAATTAATAAGTTAGGGATAGGATACTTGCCTCTTGCACAAGCTACAAATATAATTACAATTCACTTCCTCAACGTCCTACACATTACATTATGTATACGACATCGATTAGTTTTCATAACTACCATGTTTAACTGTTGAACTATTCACTTAAGTTCGACTTACAACTTGGTTTATAATATTACTCAATGGCTAACCACATAACATGAATGTAAACTCACAACATGCATATCACACATGTATAGCCCTTTAAACAATCATAATCAAGTTTTACAATTACGATATTAAAGTTCGCACTTAGTTTGTTAACTTGAACCTTCACATTATCTTATACATGTCAATAACTTAATTTATTAATCATGAACTTCAAATCATATAATATTCATGTATGTAACTTAAAATATCTTTTATTATCGAGAACACTAAACTTGTGTGCGTGCATGTCCAAAGCCATCCGATTGCCTCCGAATACGCATCAGTCACAAAGATGACCATTTTTACCCATTTTAACTATTTCAAATTGAAAAACTTAAAGAATGAAAGTTGTAGGTCTACTCGTTATCTTTCCGAATCATCTTGAATCGCCTTAATCGGAGTTCGTATGAAAACGTTATGCTTATTTTACTACAGGAGGTCAAAACAGTCTCGAAAATAAAAAAAAAACAAAGGCTCCCGGACAGCCCTTATACCCGTTGGGGCGGGTCTTAATACCCATGAACACCCGCTGGGGCGGGTCCCCCTTCTTGTGCACTCCCTGGTTCGCGATTTTGACAGTTCGTTGGCCCAATTACTCCAATTAAATGCAAATTAAACTCACACAACGATTTCTATGAAGTACGAACTTCATAGAAACATCATACAATGTTACTAACATGTTTTTAACATCTTAAATCATGCAATTACTCGAATCAAATCATTAAATTTCACTGTTCTTCGTATTCTTGACGGTTTTGAAGAAAATCAAGAAATTCAACGTTACGGATTCGTTATAACACCGAATCCGTTCGTTTAACTTTCGTTTTGTTCGTATAAACGTGTACAATCATATGCAAATGTTAATTCAAAGTTAAACCATCGATTCATGGTATAAAATCTGTACGTAAGGGCCGTATGGCCATATATACGACTCTGTAATTTTTGAAAACCCAATTTAAACAAAATTCGATTACTGCAAGTTATGCATATATGGCATATAATATGTTATAAACACATATGAACACACATATAGCCATATAATGAACAAATATCAATTTTTTTCCATTCACAGAGAATTTTTAAAGCACGTAAATGAAAAACTCTGTAACTTTTGAAAAATCAAATTAAGCATAACTACATGGATTTAATCGCATTAAATCATGCATACATGATATACAACATTTTATGATCATACAATAACACATATAAAATCATATCATACATTAATTATCAAATTAGTTATTCACAGAGAATTTCTAACATACGTTAATGGAAAACTTTAAGAACTTGAATTTAAAAACTTAGGAGAAGGAATTACCCTTGCTAGTTTGTGAAGATGATTCAAGGATGATGAAAATCTTCTCTCAATTCTCTGTGTTTTCTTCGTTGAGTTTTTCTCTCTAAAATTTTACTCTGATGAAATATAAAATTTTATATGTTATATGTTTATATAAGCCTATATAATTATACGCATATTCAAGCTGGTGGAGTCGTGGTCGGTTAATGCCCTTAGTGGGTTAACTGGCCAACTCCTCATAGGGCCTCGTTTAGCTAGCTCATTTATTTCTCCTTTCCACTTAATTTAATAAATTTTTATTATATAGTAAATCGTCACACTTCTAATTAATCAATTAATGTTATTTAAATCACTTAAATAAAATAGCATAAATCCATATTAAATCACATAGTCACATAATTAAAATTCTCATTCATTAATTATGCCAAATCATTAAATTTCTAATTAATTATTTAAATTAATTAGAATAACATTATGCTTTTTAATTAATATATTAATCAAATAAGCTCAATTAAATACATACTTTGAACATAAAATTCACCACATTAATTTAACTAATGTAACACGTATAATTAAATTAATCTACTACAATTTCATCAATTAATTATTTAACTCAATAATTAAATCATCAAAAAATATTTATTTAATTCAATAAATAATCAATTTAAATTATAAAAATCTTGTTCGTCATAAGTGAGGAGCCCAATTACAAGAAAATACAAGTATCAGGGGAAAGAGAGTTGTTTTTGTTTGATTGTACCCAAGCAGTTCTATGAGAACTTCGCAGAGTTGTGCGAAAAGTGAGTTGCTTTTGTTGTTGGTACAAACCTTAGAATTAATAGATTAGAGAGGAGGACGGGAAAGAAAAATAGAGGACCCAATGCATCTTTTTTGTCCCGGCGAAATTGATTGAAGCTTTCTCTCATCAATGAAGTAGAGAGCGATGAGAAGATTGCTCTAGCTTTGATGATCTGGAAAAAAATTCAATGAAGTTAAGAGAGATGAGGGATACAAAAGGAATTTTGTAATATTGAATGGGTTATTTTTGTTTAAAAATAGCCAATTTTGTTCAGACTCACCTCTAAATGATTTAGAAATAGATTTGAATCTTACCGATTAAGAGGCAATTTTTTTTTTACCAAATAAGATTAGTGTCTGACCGAATCACAAGCTAATCTATTAAGAGGCATTCAGAGCTAAACAAAACACAGCCTTAGCCTTTTTAAATTATCAACTAGCAATCCCCCCTATGCATATTGAGGTAATTTTGGTTTGTTGATTATCAACTAGCGACCCCCCCCCCCCCCCTTACATTTTTATGCATCTCTTTTTAGGTCTATTGTTTCCTGTTCTTTTTTTTTTGGTAATCACCCCGAATATCCGGTAATCATTAGATTTCGATTAATCCGAAATCTAGTTACTGTCGGACCCAATTGGAGGAGTTGTACCAACGCCATTTTTTCCATTCGCAAGGTTCGAACTCGAGACTTTACTTAAGAGAAACCGAACTCCTTCCGCTTGGACCAATGAATGTTGGTGTTTGTTCCTGTTCTATTTGTCTGTTTGGTGTTCTTTAAATTGCTGAATGCATGATCATGTCATATATGATATAGTTAGAGGTTTTAGCAAAAAATGATTAGGAATATGTAAGAGATGCCTTTCTTCTGCAAGGTGCTCTTCTTCAATGAAATGATAATATTTTGGGAACTGATATTTTGATATGTATTTGTGATTTTTCACACGGTCCTCTCTTACATGAGTTTAAGCATATAGTGGGTGCCACTTTCATGTGAGAAGAAATCATGTAGAAATATCAAAAACACGTGTGAAAATATTGCTCCCCTAATATTTTTCTTCCCAAGTTTCCATGAGAATAATATATTTTTAGTTGATTTTGTGAATGTTGCAGTCTAAGTGATAGATATTTGGTTCTTTTAGAGTTGTGCATGTGGACTCTCCACCTTTATTTATTTTTTCTAGGATTAAGGGATGGGTTAAAACTATACTTCTACTTAGACACAATAAGGCAATATTTGGTTCTTCAACTTCAGGATTGTAGTAGTAGCCTGTTTGATTTTACTGGAATAATGCATTTGAGATGGTTACTGGTATTGCTTCTTCTGTTTATATTTGAAGCACTTTCTTTTTGGGCATTCATTTTTGGGTTTTTATTTTTATTTTCTTGATCATGTCTAAACAGAAAATATTACTGCTTTGGTTCAGAGGCGTCTGATTTCATCTCCTCTGATTTCATCTTCTTTTGGCAGCGGTAAATTTATAACAATACTATTATCACATAAAAAATGTCACATAAAGTTCACATACGCACACATGCATATTTTTGGGTCCCGCCTGGCACGTGGGGCCCACAATATACATGTATATATGTGAGCTTTATGTAACCATTTTTTATGTGATAGTAGAATTATTTGTAAATTTAAGCAAGCCAACGAATAAATGAGACTAAATTGCAAATCTAACCTGTGACGCCCCCAGAATAGGTCCAGTCAACCCAACTCATTCTGAATCGTCAAATACATGGTACAGAATTCAAATACAAACTTTATATCACACGGTCGTGCAAAATACGACCACACAACTGTGAGTGTCAATACAAATCGTATATAATACGAAATATTAACATTCAAATTCATTCTTTATTTATTACAATTATTATCCCATTATTTTTCAAAAATAGCGAGGACTACTACTGCTCTAACTCGGACCATCACTCTGTCCCCCGACTAGTTCCCGCAACGTTCTCATTTCCTGAAGAGGATAATAGATAAAAAGGGTGAGCTCAACTAGCCCAGTAAAGAATATTATGACTAAGATAATGAAAAATAAATTATCGTTAGCCTTCAATAAATCAGATAAAATATAATGGACTACCAATTTTAGATCAATATTCGCAGCGAAAATAACAATTCATTAGAAGAGTTAAGTAGAGAATGAAGTCTATTATCTTCTATGATTTAAAAGTCCATAATCAATATTTTATCCCTGTAACATCAATCAATATACATCTCGAATCAATATTCATCTTTGCACTACAGGCCAAAGATATTCATTTGTATCATCAGTGGTCATGTTCATCTCAACACCTGTCATCTTTGCACTACGGCCAAAGATATTCATCAGGTAATCATTCATCTTTGCTCTACATGCCAAAGATATTCAGTTATATCACCACTTAGGACTGAAGATGATGAAAAATAATATAAATAACGAATCCAGTGAAATAAAGGATAAGATTAAGGATTCGTATTTTAGTTTATTCAAGTTCAAGAATATTCCATAATAATACTTTGTGGAGCAAAATTCAAGAATGAAGCTCAAAACTTAGATCCAATCAAAGATAGTAACTATAACAGACAATTTGGACAAACAGAAGAAATTTTAATTTTTCTGTGAATAGTGCCGTATACATGAATAGTGCCGTATACGTGAATAGTAACTCTGACGAAAAAAGTAAGAATTTCATAATAAAATCCATGCCAATATTTTGGTATAATGATATTGAAAAGAATAACATCATTTACGAAAGAAAATAACATCCCTTACCTCAAAAGAATAGTACCTCTGGCTGGAATATCGGATATAATACCGAAGAAAACTTGCACTGAATAGTAATACTCAAAGTATCTAAATACTCACAAAAATACGCTCGATATTATAGAGAGAGAAAACTTCTAATTCTGGTGTGGTTTTCAATTCTAACCTAAGCACCCTATTTATAGGAAAAGCTTAGGATGCCAAAATAGATTTTTGAATAAAATAATATTTTGTTTTTAAAAAATTCCGCTGCCGGCTGCTCCAAAAAAATCAGAATTTTTCAACAAAACAACAAAAGTGGGGCCCACTCATTAAAAAAATATTTATTTTCCGAAACTTCAATAATTTATAATAAATAGCCCCTTTGTCAGAAAAATACAAATTCTATGTCCTTCTATAGAAAATTTAATTCTCTACAACTTTGTAGAAGGAAGTTTTTCCAAATTCCAAACATAAATTATCCGAAATCCATAAACGGATGATTTTCCACACCAAAATACTGATAAAAACACATCAGCGCTAATTCCTTCTTTTATATCCACACAATAAATATTTTCTTATCATATAAATCAATAATTAATTATTCACAAATAATATTACAGAACTACAATATTGACAACCAGGTCGTTCCCAAGAAAGAGGGGGCCTTCCGATAAGGACTTCTCCTTACTGGCGCGCAATTAAATAACCCCTCCTAGACAAAACTTCCTTAGACATTGTCAATAATACTATCTAATAATATTATTCAAATAATATAAATTATTGAGTTGATAATGTGAAATACTGTGCAGTGACAATTATTGAATCAATAATACAGAATATCAACTGTAACCATTATTGAATCAATCATATAAAATAGCAACGTAGCAATTATTGAGTCAATAAAATATCAATGTAACAATTATTGAGTCAATAATATAAAATATCAACGTAGCAATTATTGAGTCAATAATATAAAATATTGAACAGTAATTACTGTAACAATAATTGAGTAAGTACCTTCTCACATAAGACTCAATAATTCGAAATACTGTGCAATACCGTGTGCTACTGTGCAACACCGCGTATCACTGTATTTTAACCACAGGGTATTTCAACAGTACTAACGGTAACAACTACGCCATTATTTTATAAAAAGGTTATTTCTGTCGCTTTCTATATCCGACAATTATTCCGTTATGGGGCCCACAAATAGCTTTGCCGTCGTACGAATATTTTCCGACAACAAGAATATTCCACGACCAAACGAATATTCCCCGACAACAAGAATATTTTATAACCACTTGCTTATTTTAAAATATTTACACATTTCACCCATAACTTTTCATATTTATCAAAACAACACCTTACTGTTTCGAAATAATATATATAAAAAATTAAATCTTTATTCATAAAAGTTGAGGTCTTACATAACCTTTCTATTCGTCATGTTTTTGAGAGTGTTCCTTAAATTTATTTTTTGCACAAGTCTTCCTCATAGATACATTAGTCATATAAAACTGTTCCTCTATCTTTTTTTGTTGATAATAAAGCAAGTTCTGTTAATTGAATTTGACAAAAAAATATTAACATATTATTCGGTTACATAAATTAAGGTTATTATAGTGCTAACAGACATGTCATCATGTCCTCAAGGTGACAATCGAATTCCATTTGCAACACTAATTTAAACCCTAACGACTACTTGTAATTTTAATTTCACAAAATACAATTTAGTTGAGATAAATTTTAGCCCGTAAGTGCGAATTTTGTTGTTTTCAAATGCATCTCAAATAGGTCTAACTACCGAAATGACTATAATAATCTTATTTTAGGTATGAATAATATGTTATTACTTTTTGTCAAATTTTATTGATAAAAAGGGTTGGAAGAACAACTTTACACAATTTATGTATCTATGAACACTTGTGCTAAGAATTTTTTTAAAAAAAAATACTTTTACAAAAATATAACAAATAAAAAGGTTAATTTTGTAATTTAGTCGATACATAACATTATTAAATTTTAAATTTTATGATAATGCAAACATAGATATAAAATAATGAATTAAAAGAGAGTCTACGTCTTGTCTATCTAGTTAGAATAAAATTCTTAATTTCAACAACTTATTTTTTTTTCCAAATTAAATAAAATAGGAGGCCTTGGAAATGGATAAAAATTGGACGAAATGAAACTCTGGTCACTCCGTTCACTGATAAACCCTTCCTCCCTCTCCTACACCTACCTTACGACACAAATAACCACCCATCTCCTCCGCACCATGGCCACCGCCTCCGCCGCCGCTTCAGCTGAGCCACTCGCTCCTTCCAATACCCGATTGGGATGGATCGGTACCGGCGTTATGGGCCGGTCAATGTGCACCCACCTTCTCAAGGCCGGCTACACTCTCACCATCTTCACTCGCACCCAATCCAAAGCCCAAACCCTCCTCGACATGGGTGCTCACTGGGCTCCCTCCCCATCCGCCGTGGCTTCCCATTCCGACGTTGTCTTCTCCATCGTCGGCTACCCCTCTGACGTCCGCCAGGTCCTCCTCCATTCCACCTCTGGCGCCCTGGCTGGCCTCCGTCCCGGCGGAATCCTCGTCGACATGACCACCTCCGATCCCTCCCTCGCCGTCGAGATATCCTCCTCCGCCTCCTCCAAATCCTGCTACTCCATCGACGCCCCCGTCTCCGGCGGCGATCGCGGCGCTCGTAACGCCGCCTTGTCAATCTTCGCGGGTGGCGACGAGAAGACAATAATTTCTCTCACTCCCATATTTAACCTTCTCGGTAAAGTTAATTACATGGGTGCCTCTGGAAAAGGCCAATTTGCAAAACTGGCTAACCAAATTACAATAGCATCCACTATGGTTGGATTAATTGAAGGAATGATATATGCCCATAAGGCAGGTTTAAATTTATCTTTGTTTTTGGATGCAATTTCGACAGGGGCAGCAGGTTCAAAGTCACTGGATTTGTATGGGAGTAGGATTTTAAAGAGGGATTTTGAGGCAGGGTTTTATGTGAATCATTTTGTGAAAGATTTGGGGATTTGTTTAAGGGAATGTCAGAGTATGGGTCTTGCTTTGCCTGGATTAGCATTGGCTCAGCAGCTTTATGTTTCACTTCAGGCTCATGGAGAGGGTGAATTGGGTACTCAAGCTTTGATTTTAGCATTGGAAAGGCTTAACAATGTGTCACTTGAAGATGCATCAGGTTCACCTAAGAAGGATTAGGTAATGGGTAAAAATATCATCTTTATGAGGAAATTGAAAGTGTATGTGCATCTGTCCGTCTTGTTTCTTTCGCTGGTTAGTTTTGTTCCAAATGTTGGATTTTTATTGCTAATGGTATATTTAAATATATGAAGTAACTACTTTGTGTTGTCATAGATATTAATTCAATTGCAAACTTCTCTTTCTTCATTTTCCATTTGACCAGTGACCACTTTAAATCATTAAAGGGGTTGATCCCTCTATCCAAACTAGTGAATATTCTGCAGTTTGGTACTCGGACATTTTGTTCTTTCCACAACTCCTTATAACACAACTCTTTCCATATCTTTGGTAGTGGCTTTGGGTGTTAACAAACAAGATTTGTAAACATCTGGTTTGGTGTGGGTTTGGATGGACCTAGTAAAGTAGTGGGGTTGATTTGTATAAGAATGGAAGTTGGGCTCGTTGGAAAGATCTCCAATGGCCTTATATAGCAAGGTCAAAGGAAGGAAGGAGTAAGCCAATGACCTCATCAACATTCCTAGGACAGATATATGGGGAGGAGTTTGATTTACTAGTTTCTGAGCGTAAGTTTTGCATGGAGACTACCACTTTATCTCTCCAAGGATCTGGAGTTGCAGACCATTCCTTCTTGGACTGCTTTGGATGACAATCAACACTTGGAATGAATTCCATGTTCTCAATAAACTCTATGCAAAGCTTGGGACCCTGTGGAGCTGGAATTTCATCATTTCCTGACCTGGTTTGTAGCATGAGGCTGTTTTGACAGTTTCCTTACCAAGGAAATTTCCTGTTGTTGTTCAGGAAGTGCTAACACTACTTTCTTCTTCATGAATCCTTGCTCCACTTCAAGATCCTCATCAAATATAGGTTCATCATCATACTAGAAGTTTTCATCGCATTTAGGTTGTTTATTATTGCCATTAAATTCAGCATTTTCATTGAACAAATGATTCCTTTCATATTGTGGTGCTGCATCAAGGGTGGGTGGACAATCATAAACTGGAGACTCCTCATTCCCAACATAATCATCATATATAGGGGCTCCCTCTGGTTGTGGCTCCTCTTCATATATAGGAGCTCCTTCATACATTGAATCTTCACAAACATTCACCCTATCTACATCTTCATCATCCTGATTATAGGCTGGAAAAGACAGTTTCAGATACTTAAGCTCAACTCCCACATGTTTATCTCTTCCCCACTTTTCAAAGCTAAATTCATGCCCTCTCCTCGTAGGCATCTCATCTTCTTCTTGCCTTCTCCTTTTTTCACCATCTCCTTGGCCAAGAGGATATGTAAAGTCACAGCCATTGCCAAAGGATTCTTTTCTCAACATGCTTGTGATATTGAGGAATTGAAAATAGACTTGGAACAAATAAGCCTAAGAATTGTTTCCGCAACTGTTGCTTACTTAACTTCCCAGTGTGTTTGGTTAATAATTGTGAAATAAAAAATATGTACAATTAATTTTGGTACAAGTTTGAGAATATAGATGCAACTTACATATTTTATTTCACAAATACGGATCCCGTTACCCTGAAGTTAATTTCAGAGTAAGTTGGTCAATTGACCAATACAGTGTTGATATGTAGAGGATCACCTCCGGTTTGCGTGCCGATACTGTATTGGTCAATTGACCAAAGTTAACTTTATGTTAACCACTCCCCTCAAGTACACCTTGCTCCTACCAAAAACATGGACACAGAGTAGTTTCCAAGCTTCATTATATATATATATATATATATATATATATATATATATATATATATATATATATATATATATAAGGCTCTGAAACGAACTGTTCGTAAGCGAACATATGTAGGAGCCAGTGTTGAAGGTTGTTGATTGGATGAGAATATTTAACACTAATTAGGAATATATGATGGTACATAATTGGGCCAATCAACAACCTTCAACACTGGGTCTTACATATGTTCGTTTACGAACAATTCCTTTTAGAGCCTTATGATATATATATATATATATATATAGGATCCGTCTATCTAGCGAACCATAGGGAACGAACTAATGACGAACCGGCTATATATATATATATATTTCTGTGTATAAATAATTTGTAGTAGCTACGTACGTATACATAGCTACAAATGACACCACGCATGTGTATTAATGATTTCAATACTAGTCATAACAGCAGTCTCAAATAATATCTTAAACTTTTAAAATAATGCTACTATCACATAATTTTGAGTCGCATAATATTCACATACATACACATGCATATTGTAGGCTCTGCGTGACATGCAGGATTCACAAATATGTATGCGAGTTTTATGTGACCCAAATTATGTGATAGTAACATTGCTCAAACTTCTAAGATGTACTAGTATGTTGAAGTTTAAGTTTTTAATCTAATTTTTTTTAATGTCTCAAAAAATGTGTTATTTAAATATCTCTTATGATTAACTGATAACTATGTCGTATAATGTCAATAAAATACTGAATGTAACATCATTTGAGACCCGCTTAAAACAAAAAAAAAAAGTAAATTAAATTAGATCTCTTAACATTTGACTACTTTTTAAATACTATCCTATTTCACAAATTAAAATAATTTCACTTATAAATTTTTTTTAGAAATGACACATAAATTCAAATTTAAAATCCTAGCATTATTTGGGAAAGTATGCCAATTGCCACCGACCTCCCAAAGTCCGGATGCATGACATGATGTCATGATTCCTCTATTTGTCTCGAAATAAAGAGTTGAGCCTTAAAAATTACAGAATAAAAAACTATAACATGATATTCTTTAAAATTTATTTTTTGTCAATTAAGTTTTTAAAGTTATTTTTTTTGCGTTTTTTGTTTTTTTTACCTGATTTGACTATAATTTGATCTATTTTTATTAAATTTTGATCCAATCCGACCCAATTTTATCAATTATTTTTTTAAAAGTTCTAAAATAATAATAATTTTAATATTTTAAAATAAAATATTATTTTTGAAAATAATAATTATATTTAATAATTTAAAATAAAAATATTTTTTTAAAATAATAATTACTTTTAATATTTTAAAATAAAATATTATTTTTAAAATAATAAAATAATAAAGATTTAAAATAATAAATATATTTCATATTTTAAAATAAAATATTTTTTAAAAATAATTTTAAAATAATATTTATTTTGAATATTTAAAATAAAAGTTTATTTTTAATATAATAATTATTTTTTATATTTTAAATAAAATCTTTTTAAAAATAGTTTTTATTTTCAGGAAAAATTATTAGATTTTTTTTTTCCAAAACTGAGTAGAATTTCATAAAATGTAGATTCAAAAAAATTAAAGTTTAAATTTTAAATTTAATTATTTTTATGAAAATTTACACATCTTTTAAAAAATAAAAAGTTTCTATTTTTGTTTTATGAAAATAAAGTTTTTTTATTTACTTTTTTTGAATCTATATTTTATAAAACTTTACTCATTTAAAAAAAATCTATTTTTTTCTTGAAAATAAAGTTGTATTTTTTTGAATTTATATTTTATAAAAATTTACTCAATTTCTTAAAAAATGAAAAAATTTCTAATTTTTTTCTTAAAAATAATAATAATTTTAAAAACTTTTTAATTTTTTAAAAATTGAATCAATTTTTTTATTTGTCTTTTACTGTTTTTTGTATTTTAATTTTTATTTTTAAAAATTCTAATATTAAGAATACATATAATAATGGTAAAGACATTAAAAAAAAATTCTTCTAAAAATAAAGTTTACCATAAAAATGAAAAAAATCTTCTTTTTTTTTTTTGGAAAATAAAGTTTATTTTCTTATCTACTTTTTTTGAGTCTATATTTTATGAAAAAAATAAAAGTTTCTAATATTTTTTCCGAAAATAATAATTATTTTTAAAATTATAAAATAAAATATTATTTTAAAAATAATTTTTTTTTAAAAATATTACTTTAAAAATAATTTTAAAATATTAATAATTTTAAATTTTTTTGTTTTTTTAAAAAAAATAATTTATAAAATTAAGATTTGGTCAAAATGAATCGGGTTGATTCAAATTAGATAAAAGGAACAGAAACGCAAACAAATGTCACTTTAAAACCTAATTGACGAAAAATAAATTTTAGGTACAATTTTAAAAATTAGTGACAATTTGGAGGGACAGAATTGTTATTAAGCCGTTTAAAGAACTTCAAATTTGTATGGATAAATAAAGGAAATACAAGTTTACAACTTGGGAACAGAGGGAGTATAGCCAAGTCCTAGGTAAGTCCAGGCTTTAGGTAGCCTGATGTAGTAAATTTTCCTTGGTTATCTTCTGTCACGTTATGAGGGAGAGAAACTGCATGTATGAACTTATTTATTTCATGGTATGAAATAGCAATCCAAGTAAATATCATCTCCAATAAAATCTAAATTCTAAGATTCTTAATAGCTAAAACTTAGGTAATACCAGAGACAAGTTTAACAAAATTATACAGCCACAATCCCACACTTTATTTCTCTATTTTTTAAGGAAATCAACTTACATCAGTGCCAACCCAGTTCAAGGCAGGCAGGCAGGCAGGCCGGCCCTGTCATCAAGATTTTGTGCAAAACCTTGGACTGGTCGGGGGGGGGGGGGGGGGGGTGTTTTGAAGGCAGGAGCAAGGAAAATATACCAAAATTGAAACTGTGAAGCTTCTCTTATTTGAAATACCTCATCTATAATATCCAGGTTAAGGCTCCTCAACTTTCAGGTACTGCGAGTGAGAGGCGGCGAGGAGGGCAGCTCCAATGCCTGAGCCATCATTGGAATGCTCAATGACGATGCTTTCTCCAACCTCGCCAAGCAATTCCTTCAAACTACTTTCCATGCAATTTCTGAATTTGGTGTAGTGCTCAAACAACCCACCATCTAGTGATATTACCGACGTCTGCTTCTCCCCCTCCTTCACTGCATCTCTTCCCAATTTCTTGAGGATGCCTAGGATCCCAGCGGCGGAAACACGGGCCCCGCGAGTGGCAACAATATCACAGATCTCAACAATTACTTTCCTCGTCTTCAGAGAAGTACTAGTTATCTGTCACACAGAAAATACATCAACTGTTGTATAGTTCTGGCCGAGCGGTAACTCTTGGCTCATGGTACCATGAGGTCAAGGGTTCGATTCTTTGGGTGTGTGTGTGCGCAGAAATTAGCAAAAAAAAGAAAAAAAGAAGAAAAAACGTCAAGGAATCAAAAAGCGTGTAGTATAGCAAGTTCACATAAAATTTTGCTAGGTTCAATTGCTCTCTAGAACTGCGTAAAAGTGGAAAAAGAACGAGAGACTATTTGAACATCTGTCCTTGAAGATGTAAAAGACTTGCACGTCAATGAATACAGAAAACTTTACCTCTAAGATATCCTTTAGCTTGGTACCAACCACTTTGAGATCAGAAGATGTGTCATGATGAATTGCAGACATGTCAGGAGTCCTGCACATGTAGCGGTTATTTGTTGTACCGCAAGATCTAAACCAGGCGAAAAATATGAAGAGTATTGGCATAGGTCATGGACTGTATTAAATAGACGTGATGCCTGATGGAAGATATTGCGTAGAGACTGCTACCGTCAAAATGTTGATCATGTTAATCATTAATATGATGCAAATGTTCTGAACAAATACCGATGAAGAAAACAAGTTCTAAATGAACATATTTTATGCGAATTAGCTCTCGAAGAACATACATATACGGTCAATAGACCTCCCTTAATTATCGGACAGGGAGACAGGAAGAGGGGGAGAGGGGGAGGGGGGGAGGGGGTAAAATCTGCAACCAATTACTTCATCATACAAAATTACATGAAGACTCTTTCATATCATCATATGCATATTCATTCTTATCAAGTCTCAAGGATATATTCTCAGCTAAAAATGTCTGTCTTTAATAGTAAATTATTGTTCATCTATCATGGCTAATAAAATTCACTAATATAAATTCGTGGTTCAGCACCTTGTTATCAAGGGACAACTGAAAAGAACCGAGTCAAACAGAATATCAGCGCCAAATATGTAAATAATCTATGCAACATTCACCATGAAACACCCAATATTATACATAATTATAGACAGGTTGAGATTATTTTAATATAAAACTTACTCTTGACCCAGATATTGAACTCATTAAACAGGTTGATATATATCAGTTAACCAATTTATGTACATATCATGAGTAACAGTCAATACTTCGTAGTGAATCAAAGTAAGGGGCAAGCCAATAAAAGTATCATTAATCACAACCTTAGTATAAATGGAGTCTTCAGTTTTGGCGGCACAACGTCGCCAAAAATGGCAGCTTCTTCAGCCATCCTGCACAAGACTCTGCGTACAATTTCTCCCAAATACATGCCCGAAATAATCTTCTCAAAAGTCTGTGATAGCAAGTTAAAATGTCATCATATTTACAACAATTCCATCGATTTAGAGAATTACTAACAGTGAGCTAAACAATTATAAGGAATGTAGCTACCTGTTCACCGGGATTTAAACTCTCAAAATCCAGAGCTTGATCGTATTCTGTAAATGGAAGATATGATGACCAGAAGTTACCCCATTCCGTGTTGATAACCTGAGAAATTGAAAGTTGATCAACTAATCGAGGATCAGGTGACACATTAATGTAAAGTCCTATTTGATCGCATGAAGATGTGATGCCCAACCAGAGAAATCAAGTACAATAAAGAAATCAATTTGAATAACATTTGATAACTAAACTTTAGCAAACTGCTAACCATCTCGCCTGATTTTGGCAGCAGACCTTGCCACTTGGGAATTGCTTGGGCTCGCTCTACATATGCTGCATTAGTACCGGTACCCAATATAACAGCAGCAATGACATCTGGGTTGTAATATCTACCTCCTGCTAAAGTTCCAATTGTATCATTGACCTGGATCACAAATAAATTTACTTTTGATTCAAAAAGTAGGTCAACAAGTGAAACTAAATGTCAGGTTAGATGTACATGACATAGCAATAATAACGTAACAAACTGAAAACTGCCAATAATATACAAAAAAGAAAAACTTGGCACAGCTCTAGGACTAAGAAATCAAGACTTACCAAAGCAGTCACACGCATATCAAGACCAACTCTATCCATTGCTTTTGTTAACTCCCCCACAACATCTTGTCCAACCTATTCCAAATCAGGAAAAGAAAAAAAAAACATAAGAAAGAAGAAAACTTCAAGAACCAGACAGAGCAAGGAAGTCAGGGTTATTGGATTCATAAATTTATCAGAGCCAGCCCTCTGAATGCCAACATTATATACGTCCTGAAGAAAAAATATGTTAGTGTTGCTTCTTCGATGTTAATAGTAGAGACCAAGTAGTTGTATTCTAGAATCACATATGTATGCAACACCCAAGGGTAGAAAGGAATCGGCAGGAAATAATGTGTAGCTGAGAATAACAAAGACAACATGTACTTCATGAACAGTTCAGTTAACAGAAAATTGGTGTCAAGGTTGAAGTGGAGCATGCTTCTCATAGGTCCTTTTTTTTCTTTATTAAGTTGTCATAATTACAATATTCTGTGGGAATGCAAAAGTTTGCCCAGTCTGCCAGTTTAAAGCACACCAATCAGATAAAGGAATCAATTTAAAACAAGCAGTAAGTCAGCCCTCTGGAAGCTTAAAAGACCAAAAAGCACTTTTAATAAAGGCAGACGTATAGGCGTTTAGCTAGTCCCAAAATGCCTAGGCAAGCTCTGCTTAGGTGTATGTCGAGACACCAGTCTGGATCACCCAGATTTTTATCTGATTTTACAATGATCCAAAATCTGGGTGACATCTCCGGCAACGGGACAATCCGGGGATCTAGTGGCGGGCACTGGCTAGGAAAATTTACTATTTCAACTACAAAGTATGCATGTTATATAATTTGAATAGTGAAGAGAAACAGTATAATATTTAAAATTGTAACAGAAGGCAATGCAAATAGAAGTCTGCAAAATTGTTTCAACCTGTGGCATTAAAAAGTTGAAATGTGCTCGTGTTTGATCTCATAAATACAAGTACAAATGGAGCTTATCCACCTTCGTTTTGAAATAATGTAAGATAGTAATGTCTACAGGGTTCATATTAAATTACACATTACGGAAAATATATCAAAGTTAAGCACTCAATGATACTCATGCTAGAAATGTTCAAATGATGGAAGCTCCATCTGCTTTTCTTTTTCTTAAAACTAGCAAAGATTCTTCTTAAAGAAAAAAAAAGGACTTTCATATATGCAGCAAATGCAAAACTGACTATATAGCAGCTAAATAAGCGGATTTTCTTTTAAAGTATCAAATTTGGTTTTAGTGAATCAGGTATGCAAGAGTTAAAATGTTATTCGTCAATTTCTTTTCTTTTTTTCTTCTTTCTTGTTTTCTCCTCCCCTCCTATTTCTTAGAGATTCTACTGTTAAAATGTTTCATTATCATCCATTTCTAAATCACGATGAAGGTAAGACACAGTTATAAATAACTTAATCTCATGCTCAAAAGGTATCTTTCTTGAGTAGCAACTCATATCTTATACAGAAGAAGACATAACAATAAACACAAGTATTATTCTCAAGACCATATCACAGCCACAATACCCCAGAATAATATTTTATTTGAGTCCAATTAATCTGGATTAAGAATTAATATCAGTGATACACAAAAATTAAGGTAATTGGAGATTAACCGCGTCTTCTATAGAGAAGCCTTTTGTCCATCTAAGGAGAGTCCCGGATGCAATTGATAGTTGCCTAACTGGAAACGAAAAGGTGAAACCCAGCTCTCTTTGTCTACCAGGGGAAAGATGAAAATCTTCGCCTTCGGTAGCAACAAATCTTGCAAGCGCCATAGCAATAAAATCAAACAATGCCTGAAATTATCATCAATTGGAACCTTGAGGACATAAAATCAATCTACTAAGCTTCACATATTCTATGGATTGGCTAATAGATACTCACGTCAGATGTCCCAACCATCAACTTTGGAGGAATTGAAACTTCATCAAATTCCTGTTTAACAACACGCTTTTCTTTCCCACCCAACTGTACACGAAGAACACGGAAGTTTGTGCCACCAAGGTCCAGTGCATAAAATAATCCTTTCTCATCCCTATAGAAGAAAAGAGTGAAAGTCAAGGAATCATTCAGGATAACTATCTCTGATCCATATTAGATATGTAAAAACACATACATGCCCACAAAAAGCAATTTAATGGTTTTCCTATGACCATAACTACAAAGCTAACCTCATACAATCACGATAAAAACAACGCACCATTCCTGTTCATCCAATCATCATGCATAAGTGATGCCAAATCACCATTATTTGATTAAACCCCATCATAGAAGTTAGAATTCCCAATCGTATAACAGAAACTAAAGTTTTCAATTCCATAATTGAGAATTCATCGTTTCGCTACTAATGTGCATTCTCTTGACTTTTAAGTACATATAAAGGTCAAGCACAGAAGACGAATGGAAAGTTATTTGATAACTACAAGTTGCAGGATTTTGTTTCTATCACATAAGACAAAGCTGAACACCGTTTCCGTAACCGTCATTCGGCAAAATATGTCCAATAAGCAAGCTATATATAAACTGCATTACTAATCCACTAATGTTTACGACAAAATATTCCCATTATGTGTATATTACACATGCCACTTCAATATCATTTGTTGGATTCGAAGAAGCACATAAATTAGTGACGTGTCCCAATTAGAAGTAGTTATGCACTACATTCTTTCCTACTAATACATCCATATTCTACTTTTCTAGGATTACATTGTTATTGTCTCCATGTAGAACCCTACGCTCTAATTTTATCAACTCAATTAAACAACACTGTATACCACCAAAAGAATCTATAAATGCTACGAGAACCTTCTTGTGTGATTGCTGCCAAAAAGCACGAAAAAATATCCTAGAAGAAAACTAGTAGAACGGGAGAAGGAGAAGAGGAAAGGAGAAAATAGTAAGAGTTTCATTTGATAGGACCCAAAACCGGAGGAAGAGAGAGGAGGTCTGACCTTGCCCTTGCCTTTCACAATTCACATTCAATTTCTACTTCATAAAATGGGAGAAAATAGAGTAAACAAATTTTACTTTTACTTGCCCCCTTGCAAAATCTCTTCTTTTCTTGGAACAAGGCTATAATAGTACATCTACCAGAACTCTACACTTCTTTTCCTTCCTTTATTCACATTCAAAATGAAAAACAAGGAGAGAAAGATGACTTCCCTTTCCTATAGATATCCTCCCCATCCTCCTGGCATTCCGTATTTCTATTCCTCAAGCCAAGCATGGGATGAAGCAAAACATGAGCTTCAAATGCAACATATACAGAGATACTTATCTAATAAAAAAGTTTAAAATAGATAGAGAGACACACACACACAATGGATCTTCCAACAGTAGCTACATGCCAGAAGAACATAGAATGAATAAAAGAAACAATGGAGAATTTAAAATATTGTTGGATGGACACAGTCACATTGAAGGAGTTTACAAAAGTGGAAATAAAAAGCAACAGCCTGTTAACATATAGATAATTAGCAATGCACTGAAGAAGCCAAAATGCATTAAAATATAAACAAGAAAGTGAAATTGATAAAAGCAGGTTCTCCTAGTAGAAGATTTTGACATACCATAAGTAAACTTCCAGACTAAATTAAAATTTTAAATTACTCCGTACCGAATACTCTCTCCGTGACTTTTGAAAGTCAATTTGAGACAATTTCAAACTCAAAACTAAGATGACTCGTTAAAAATTATGAAAAAATAAAGCTCACAATGAGTAATACTTTTAAAATAGTTTACAATATTCACAATGGAAATCTATGTCAATTTTGAGCTTAAAATATCTTAAGTTGACTTCAAAAAGTCAATAATGATCAGATAATATGGAACGGAGGGAGTATATGCTTTTCAAAGTAAGTCTAATTTAGACTGTCGAAGCCTCCTCTCACTTTAGTGGAGCACAAGATGAAGCCACCAAGAGTAAACAACATCCTTTCTATTCAACTACACCTAATCAGAAAACTTTGCAATTTCCATATTCAGAACTATCATTTTATGCACATATATAGAAAACTATCAACACAAATTAATATTTTCCTCAAAACTGGAGAAAAATCCCCTCCATCTGAATACAAAACAGTAGTTTAACATGAACAAAGATAGGAATCCACAGGAACACGTATGTTTGTGAATTAATATTTCAATTCAAATCAATCAAAATTTCAGCCTTTATCCCGAATATCAATCTCATTACTGAAGCATTAAATTAAAAATACCACAAATAAATACACACACACACACACACACACACACACATATATATATATATATATATATATATATATATATATACATATATATATATATACACCGAGCTGTTCTATAATGGACTGGTCTTTTACGGAACCAGTCCGTTCCTGAACCGGTATATATATATATATGTATGTATATCTAAGCAGTTTTGGTTAGTTATCACTGATATTATGATAATATATGCATTCATATAGGTTGTTATATAAAGAATAAAGTGTATAAATTAAAAAATCAGTTTTAATCTTAACTATTAAGAGTGTTCAAATCCAAGAATCAAAAAAATTGTGTAAAATACTTAGTGCCATTGATCCGTCTCTTATATATATATACGGTCCGGATCTTAAGCTTACCCTTTATCTAACATACTTTCCTTATCCCTTTAGCGATCGATCGGGCGACGGTTCGGTCCGTCGCTATATATACAACCGTCGCTATAATTTTTAGCGACGAACAACATATAGCGACGGTTGTATATATAGCGACGAACCAAACCGTCGCCTAGTCCGTCGCTAAAGGGAGTAAGAAAGGTATGTTAGATAAAGGGTAAACTTAAGATCCGAACCGTGTGTGTATATATATATATATATATATATATATATATATCCCCAGCAGATAATCAAAGTGAGAAGCTACTTTGATTACTGGCATTAAAAACACTTTAAAACTCATACTCCCTCCGTCCCATAATAAGTGATGTTTTAGGTGATTTCATTTGTCCCAAAGTATTTGATGTTTTAAAAAATCTAGGAGCATTAATTACAATATTTCCAAAATTACCCTTCATTACTCCTACTTCAATACCCACGTGCTTCTAACTCTCTCTCTCTCCTTATTAACACAAAGAGTATTATAGACAAATGATATTATATTTAATGCTATACAATTATTTCCTAAATGGTTGTGCCCAACTCTAAAACATTAATTATTATGGGACGAAGGGAGTAGCTTCTAATGAAGCCTCATTCTTTATCACCAAAATCAATCAATTAACAACCATTATAACACCAAATACATACATGCAAATGTTTATATTGAAGTTATATAATCCAAGTTGACATCTTTATGCCAAAATCAATCAATCAAAATTAATTCAAAACACGAAGTTATACATAAAGATATAACTTGCCCAGTGGGAAGATTATCGACGTAGCTGATAAGCATCTTAAGCGTGCTTCCACCTTCGGAGGCGAGACCGGCGTGCATCTCGACGGCCATAGCGTCGGCTACTTGCCGGAGCTTCCCTATGGGAGTCCCACACTTCTCTTCGAGCTCCTTGAGTATGGCCGCCGCCTTGGCCCACTTGCCGGAGCTTCGCATGCGGTGCCGCAACACCAGCGCCGCCGCGGAGCAGACAGCCGCGGCGCACACTACTGCCGCTCCCACCGCAACTTTTCCCATTGAATAATTTGAAATATTATGTAGTAAATTCAGGCAAAGATCGATGAAATCCAGACACAGAATTTTAATTTATCTCCCCACCCTTTTTTTTCGTTGACGCTCTGTTCGGTAATTCAGAAGGGAAGGAAAGGAAATGAAAACTCCGTTTAAAAGAAAGGAAAGAAAAAAAAAATTAGAATTTTACACCCATGTCTAGATTGAAATTATTAATTTATTTTATATATTACACATGATAGATTAATTTTTATTTATAGTAAGATAAATAATAAGAAAATAAAATTTCTGCTATTTAGGGAGTTGTAATTTTTTTTTTTTACAAAACCTAAAATATTCACCTTTTACTAAAATGTTCCCTCAAATAATTCATCAATAATTTTTTTTTAAAAATAAAATTAAACGTCTAAAATACTGTCGAACGAGTTAATCCAATAATATTTAATAAAATATATTTAAAGTTTCATTACGTTTTGCTAAAATAATAATTTGTAACATATTCAAATATTAATACATGAATAAAGATTAATTAATAAGGTTAATTTAAGCACAATAATAAACAATAAAACAAAATGAATAATCACAAATTCTAATTAGAATATTTATGTCCATTTTCAAATAAAGAAGAGTGTGTTTGATATACATGTGTAAATAAGGATATTTATATCCAATTAATTAAAAGAATTTCTTAAATAAGGACACATGCTAAATACAAAATTCAAGGAAATATTCTCTTGAATTGTGTGCATATTCCCTTGAACTTGGTGCAAATACAGAAATCAAGGGATTATACACACAGTTCAAGGGAATGTTCTCTTAGCATGTACCCTTAGGACACATGTTAAGATGACCCTTAATTAAAATATGATGTGTATTTTTATATATAAAAAGATCTGAAAATTATTAAGTGGTGACAATATAAAATTATCATTAATTTTTGTCATCCAGATACCCACTTCATGGGGAAATCTTGCCATTTTATTATGGAATTACCGAAAATATAAGAATGCAGCAAACATAATTTATTCGGATGATCTACTCACATTATCGAATATCGAAAGATGACCTTTTCAGATTATCTATAACAAACGTCACTCTAAATTTAACGCATTACAAAGTTAATGTCTTAAATTTTACTAATATATTTAAGGGGCTGTTTGATAGCAGCTTAATGGGTCTGAATGGAAAAAAAATTGAGCGAATCAGCTAGTAAGAGTGTTTGTTTACGAGTTTGAAAATCTGAATTGGGCTGAATAGGACTGAGCGATTCCTTTAAAAAATTTGGCCTGAATGGGCTGAATAAGGTTTTTTTACGCAAATAGACATTCTCTCCAATTCCATCACTCCCTTACTATTTTAAGAGGGGTAAAATAATAAAAGACTGTTATTCAGATGTTTCAGACATATTAATTATCAAACAGTTTTTTTTATTCAGATTCAGCTCATTCAGATTCAGATTCAAATTCAGTTCATTCAGATTCAGATTCAAATTCATTCAGTTTTTATCAAACACCCCCTAAGTAAGATAATGTTAGAGGTCTCAAATTTTTTGTTTCGAAAAGTGTCTCAAATGATGTGTTACCATTACATTAACTTGGTAAATCTCTTGTAATTAACTGTATCATACAATACATTTAATTTCATTCAATGTCACATTATTTGAGACTAAAAATTTAAAACCTCTGACATTATCCATTTAAATAAATTAATGATAGTAGTCGAGTATCTAATAGTCATTGAACACATTACACATCTATCAAACAATTAAGAATATAAGTAGGTGTTCAAGTGATCCCATTTAACCTAAATTGTATGATAAAAAAGGAAAAAGAGGATGGATTATGATCGGGTATAACCCACCGACCCCCACATGGACAGAAGGCCGGGGCCGAGAGGAGCTTACCTGGCCCAAGGGGCCGAAGCCAGAATTGTGGCAGCATTGTTCGGGATCGGGTATCTGAGCTCTTTGGGCCAGAACCCAGATCCAACTGGTGTTATCCGGATCGGGTATCTTAGTCCCACGAGACCAGGGCCCAGACCAACATAACGATGATCGAGGTCGGATTACCAAGCCCTTCGGGACGTAGTTCAGACCACTTTGTAAGGCCCATACCGAAGGTTACTTCTCGGATGGAGCCCGGAGCAACAAGGAGTTTAAAGGATTAAGGGTTTTAACCCTAATCCTATCCCAATACAAACTCTTATAAGACAAGTGGTTGGATAACCACCAACTTGTACTTTTAAAGGAGATTGTGTTGGACCCAAACAACGGTAACTGCCATGTTTAGGAGTCCTAACTTGACTGGGACATGGGCTCTAGAGGTGGTGAGAATGACTATAAATACAAGGCTTAACCTAATGGTAACAGGTAATCATTATTAATATTCCCTTGAGCACTATACACTATTGCCTCCATTGTTAACCTTGTGACCAGCCTGTACTTATTCTCACACCGGAGCTATCACCCGGCGGCACCAGCCGTCAAGCTTCGTGTTGACGTGTTATTGTGCAGGTCTGAGCGCGTGGAATTGAGGATTGGACGCGCCGGCAAAACTTGACGTTAACATTTGGCGCTAGAAGGAGGGCAGTGCTTTAGTCAATCACGTTTGTACTTTTCCGGTAGAAAGGACATGGCCAGTAAGGACGGTGGAGCCTCGAACCAGGAAAAGGCCAAAACCCACCCGACGACCTTAGTTAGGGCATCGGTCAAAGATAGATTGGGACCTAGCAACCAGGAAGGCAACTCGGTGCAGGTCGAGTCGGCACGAAGACGGCTGTTCATCCCTAGTCAACGTACTCCGATCCCTCAGCACACCCGCGTGGGAGACAACCAGTCTCAGGCCTACGAACGACGGGAGGAGGATCGGGTGGAGAACAGTAAGGATCAGCGTCAGTTTATTCTGTTGACCAGAATACAACAGAACAAGGACGCCATGCTGGCCTTGCGTCTCCAGCAAGAAGATTTGGAGTTGCAGATGGCTAAGGTGGCTGGAGAACAGGAGGCTTCTTCGAAGAAGCACAGACATCGAAGCCGATCTAGATCTCCACGACAACGTGAGACAGGAAGGAACAGAAGCCGAAACAGAAGCCATTCTCGGGAAAGGAGGAGCCGAAGAAGGAGTCGTTCCCCCGAACGAAGATCGGAACGCCTGGGCCGATCGGGACAGAGGGCGAAAATAGAATCTCCCGAATATGAGGAGGACAGGCGCAGACCTTCCTCCCGTAAGGAAGACACCGACCCCCTCGCCCGAAGAGTCGCGGAGTTGGAGAAGCTTCTGGCCGGGAAAAATCAAGTGGGAACACCACCGAGCTGCCACAGTTCGCCCTTCTCGCCAGAGATTAATGGAGTCACTGCTGACCCAAAGAAGAAAATGCCCCCGATGGAGACATACGACGGAATGGGAGACCCGTATGACCATTCGGATGGATATGATAGGTTGATGACATATTATGGGCATTCGGACGCAGCAAAGTGTCATATGTTTGCAACCACCTTGAAGAAGAGTGCCAGAGAGTGGATGGGAACTTTGGCACCGGGAACGATTAGTTCTTGGAACGACCTTCGGGAAAAATTCCACGCCAGGTTCGGAAGCAACAGGAGAAGGGGAAAGATCACGGCTTCCCTCATGCAAGTGAAACAACGGTCGGACGAGACTCTTGGCACCTACGTCAAGAGGTTTCGGGAAGCTGTGGGATCGGTGGCAGAATTGAATTCACCACAGGCTTTGGGATTCTTCACAACGGGTTTGGATATGGGGAGGTCAAAGAAGTTGATGAAAGACCTGGTGATCAACCCACCCTCGGACTTGACTGAAGCCTTTCATCGTGCTGAAGGGTTCATTGCCATTGAAGAGGCAATGGGAAATTTCAAACCACCTTCACACGACAAGTCGAGAGACAGAGACAAGCCGAACAACCAGCGATCGGACAACAGTCAGGGGAGATCGGATAATCCAGGGAGAAGAAATTATAACAGTGGGGGATCGGGCAATGGCCGCCCACCCTTCCCAAACAGAAGCATCAACAGGGTATTCACTCCCCTCAACACCGACCGTGCAAGAATATTGGAAGATATCAAGGACAAACCCTTCTATGAGCCCTGCAGGACAAGACCGAAACCGGGGAAGCGCAGCAAAAATAGATACTGCAATTACCATCAGAACGTGGGCCATACGACAGAGGAATGCCTTGATCTGGGGGATCTCATCGAGAAAAACATTCAGAATGGGACGTTGGTTCAATACGTGGCCGGCAGGGAAAATGCCAGGACTCAACCAATAGAAGGAGACAGGACACAGGCCCGAGAAACGCCGCCAAATCAGAACCAGCCCGCTCGGGGGGTGATTGATGTTATATCCGGAGGTTCGATAGGGCGCGTGACTGGACGAAAAAGAAATGAACATTTAGACGCTGTCTTATCGGTTGCAGGGTCCTCGGTAAAAAATGAAAGGGTTTTCCCGGGAGCGGTAATTTCCTTCTCAGATGAAGACTATCCTTCAAATCCCATAGAGTCGCATGACGGGGCATTGGTGATAACGGCGCAGGTCGGACCGGTGGACATGAGAAGAATGATGATAGACAACGGATCCTCGGTCGACATACTGTATACACACGCTTATCAAAGGATGGACCTAGGGGGAAAGAAGATGGAACTGGGAGGAGAAGGACCGTTGTACGGATTCAGTGGCGACCCGGTCCATGTGTCGGGCACCATCGAATTGCCGGTTAAGTTTGGCACAACTCCCCAACAAATGGAGATTATGGTCAGATTCTTCGTTGTTCACCTAGATTCGGCCTACAACGCCATATTGGGAAGACCAACCCTGGCAGCCTTACAAGCAGTCACCTCCATACCTCATTTCAAGATCAAGTTCCCCACACCGAACGGAGTCGGAGAGGTAAAAGGCGACCTGGATATCGCTCGTAGGTGTTATAGGAATACTGTGATCTCATCCGGAACCGGGGTAAGCAAGCAGAAGCAGACGATGGCTATTGAGATAGAACCCTTTACAGATGGTAGTACAGAACCACTTGCTTTACCAGCAGAAGAAACAGAGGATGTACAACTAATCTTGGGGAACGAGAAAAAAATGATAAAGATCGGTTCAGGACTGGTAGAACCCTTCAGGACCGGGTTGATCGATCTGCTTCGGGGGTACGCGGATATCTTTGCATGGGAACCCAGCGATATGCCCGGGGTGGACAAATCAGTAGCATTACACCGACTGGAAGTAGATCCTAATAAGAGGCCGGTCATACAGAAGAGAAGAATCTTCGCCCCGGAGAGGCAGAAAATTATTGACGAAGAGATCGCTAAATTACTGGAGGCAGGGTTTATCTTCGAAATTGATTATCCAGAATGGCTGGCAAACGTGGTGCTGGTTCAGAAACAGAATGGGAAATGGAGAATCTGTATTGATTACACCGACCTGAACAAGGCGTGCCCGAAAGATTTCTACCCTTTGCCCAACATTGATCAATTGATTGACGCCACTTCAGGGTACGGCATGCTAAGCTTCATGGATGCTTTTTCAGGTTATCATCAAATCTCAATGGCCAAGGAAGACATCCCGAAGACAAGCTTCATCACGCATAGGGCCATTTATGCGTATCGGAAGATGACATTTGGACTGCTGAACGCGGGGGCCACTTATCAGCGAATGATGAACCATGTGTTTACAAAGCAGCTAGGCCGAAGTATGGAGGTCTACGTAGACGATATGATTGTAAAAAGCGTGTCAGTTCGGGATCATCTGGTGGACCTAGAAAACTGCTTTGAAACGGTTCGGAAATACAAGCTTCGCCTGAACCCAACAAAATGTACCTTCGGATTGGGATCAGGGAAGTTCCTGGGTTATCTGGTTAGCAAGAGGGGTATCGAGGCAAACCCGGAGAAGATCCAAGCGGTATTAGATATGAAATCCCCGAAGTCCTACAAAGATGTGCAGAGGCTGACAGGTCGGATCGCGGCTCTTAGAAGGTTCGTATCAAAGTCAGCCGAAAGGTGTTTGCCATTCTTCGACACTCTGAAGGGACCAAAAAATGAGAAGAGTTTCCAGTGGACCTCTGAGTGCGAAGACGCCTTCCAGGAGATCAAGCAATACTTGTCCTCGGCACCCTTGCTGATGAAACCGATCCCCTCGGAGCCACTATATCTATACCTAGCGGCCAGCTCGATGGCAGTAGGGGCAGCACTGGTGAGAGAACGATCGGGAAAGCAATCTCCGGTTTACTATGTCAGCCACGTCCTTCGGGATGCAGAAACCAGATACCCGAACCTGGAGAAATTCGCCTACGCTCTGATCATCGCAAGCAGGAAGCTTCGGCACTATTTCCAGGGCCGGCTAATAATAGTCTATACTGATCAACCTTTGAAAAAGGTACTGCACAGGCCCGAAGTCTCGGGAAGGCTGGCTGCATGGGCAATGGAACTAACTCAATTCGCCTTAGAATACCATCCCCGAACGGCCATTAAGGGACAGGCCTTAGCGGATTTTGTCGTGGAGTGTTCTTTCAGCGAATCAGATGTAAATTCGGTCATCAAAGCTCGATCGCCCCAAACTGCCTGGACCCTCTACGTAGACGGGTCATCTACCTCGGACGTCAGCGGAGCGGGGGTCATTCTGACTAGTCCCGAAGGGTTTCGAGTTCAACAGGCCATTAGGTTCCGATTCAAAGCCACCAACAACGAAGCCGAGTACGAAGCCATTTTGGCCGGACTTAGATTAGCCAAATGCCTGGAGGTGAAAAGGATAATGGTGTACAGTGATTCCCAGCTGGTGGTTAAGCAGATATCGGGAGAATATGAGACCCGAGGGGCCCGAATGGCGAAATATCTGTCGGAGGTAAAGGACGAACTCTCATACTTCGAGTCGTACAGCTGTCTGGGGATAGATCGGACGGACAATACAGTTGCAGATTCCCTCGCCAAACTAGCCACGACCGAAGCGAGCTCCTTCACCGGATCAGTTTACGTGGAAGTATTAGACAAACCTAGTATTCAAAGGACCGACGTACTGACCCTGGATCGACTCGACTGTTGGCTTACGCCTTACATTACCTATCTGGCCGAGGGGATCCTGCCTTCGGATCGTTTGTACGCTAGAAAAATCAAACACAGGAGTTCTAACTTCGTCCTTATTGATGGAGATTTGTACCGTAGGGCATTCACCTCCCCATTACTGAAGTGTCTAGCACCTTCGGAAGCGGAGTATACACTGAGGGAAGTACATGAAGGAATCTGTGGGGATCACATGGGAGCCAAGTCATTGGCTTACAAAATTATGAGGCAGGGATATTATTGGCCGACCATCTTCCAAGAAGCAAAGGACTACGTCAAAAAATGTCCTAAGTGTCAATTACATAGTTCTATCCCACATAAACCTCCCGAAAAGCTATATTCGGTGTTATCCCCTATTCCATTCGCAATGTGGGGAATTGATATCTTGGGACCACTACCGAAGGCCAAAGGGCAGGTCACTTTCGTTATCATCGCAATCGACTACATGACAAAATGGGTGGAAGCCAAACCATTGCACAAGATTACTGAACAAGAGTGCCTCAAGTTCTTTAAAGAATATGTTGTTTACCGGTTCGGCATTCCCATGGTCCTGGTCTCGGATAATGGCAGACAATTTGTGGGGTCTAAATTCGAAGTTTTCCTGAAGGAGTTAGGTATCCAACACAGAAAGACTTCTGTGGCCCACCCCCAATCCAATGGACAAGTAGAAGTCACCAACAGGATCCTGCTCACAGGAATTAAGAGAAGGTTGGATGAACTAAAGGGAAGATGGCCCGAAGAGTTGCTCAGTGTCCTTTGGGCATATCGGACTAACCCGAGGACCACTACAGGTGACTCACCGTTCAGATTAGCCTATGGAACTGATGCACTAATACCCGTTGAGATCGGATCACCAACACTTCGAATCAGTCAGTACCAAGAGTTATACAATGATGATGGTTTACGATTAAATTTGGATCTGTTGGATGAGGTTCGGGATTCAGCGTCGATAAGGCTAGCTATATACCAGAAGAGAACGGCCCGACATTACAATCAGAATGTGAAGCAAAGGAGGTTTGAGGTCGGGGACCTTGTTCTTCGGGAAGCAGAGGCATCAACCCCCCAGAACACAGGCAAGTTAATGCCGCACTGGGAGGGACCTTATGAAGTGACTGAAATGCCGAAGCCGGGTACTTATCGGCTTCGGACGTTAGACGGTACGGAGGTAAAAAATACATGGCATGCTGGAAGACTTAGAAAATATTATCAGTAAAAGTCATGTAATTTACTTTCGCTTATGTAATCTGCTTTATACATTAATAAAATAAAGTGGATTTCTCTGGGCAAAACTTTTTTGTTATCTTCATTCAGATTCTACAAATTTACAAAACCCTCGGACTAGCGATGAACAAATCCGATCAGAATAGTTACAAAACAACTTGAACTGATCGGAAAAAGTTACACGCAGATCCGATCGGGCAAAGTTACAAAAGAAAGAGACAAAAATTAAAAATACAAGTTCTAAACTAAGGATGGGGACCCTCGCCATCAGCATCATCATCGGCATCGGACTCATCATCAGAGGAGTCCAAGATAGCAGGATCGAGCCCAGCAGCCTTCATCTTCGCCTGAGCCCGCTCCTTATGGGCCCCATAGCCTTCGGCAAATTGGCCCATTATGGTATCGCGGAGCTCAGCCGATTCTTGATACTCTCGCGCACCTTGCTGCTTGGCCTCGGCACATTCTGCCCCCAGAGCTGTGTTCTCCTTCATCAGCACCAAGTGGCTGGCGTGCATTTCAGAAACTTGGCTCTGGAGGATCAGAAGCGCATTCTGCTGATCAAGATCTTTCTCCTTCAGAAGAGCCCTCTCCTCGATGAGTTGTTTATTGTATCCGTCAAGCGCAACGAACTCCTTCTGCAGATTATGATGGAGCCTCTGGTGTTCGTTGGCCTGACGTTCGGCGAAGGTCACCTTATTGCGGGTTTCGGCATGATTTTCCCTCTCCTTGATTAAATCAGCCGTTAACCCCCGAACATCCCCCTCAAGCAGTTCCACGTCGGCTCGAAGCTGAACCTCTTTCCGGGTGGCCTTGACAACAGGAGGAATAGCTCGGGCCAGAATGGCGTTAGCCTGCATCAAGGAAAAATAAACAGTTCAATAACGGCCAGATAGACATTCAATAAATTCAAGCTAAAGCTTTCGGGAATACCTGACTCTGGGCTTTGATGTACGCCACCATCAAGGCTTCGGCCGAATACCCTTTGAACCGGGCATCATCAGCAGGAAGCTTGAAGTAATCCAAGCGGTCAAAAGGGAAAGCTTCTGACGGACTCTTCGGCCAAAAGGATTGGGTCGGAGACACATCAGAAGGATCCGCTTGGGCAGCAGGGCCGGAGGCGGCAGAGGGCCCGACCTCAGCAGGAAGCTGGACCACAGGAGTCTGCGGAGCAGCGTCCGGCTGAACCTCGACTATCTGGAGGTCGGGCTCATTAACCAACTTTTGTTTCTTGGGACGAGGCCTCAGAGTTTCCTCCTCGGTCCCCTTGGGGTCCTCAAGAACAAGAGTCAGCTTCGGAATAGCTGGTTTAGAGGAGCCCTTCGGAAGGGCCCTCTTCTTGCCTTTCCTCAGCTGGGCCACCTTATCGGCTGCAGTCATCTTCATGACATTCTTCGGCACGGCATGAGAGGAGTCGACTGAGAGCTCAGAAATCGGGATAGTCTCCCCTTCGGCCGCGTCATCCCCGAGAGGTAGAAGTATCGGGCCAGACCGAACGGGGAGGGGTGTAAGAGACTCATCAGCGCCCTTCGGCTTGAAGATTGTCACTGCAGAAACAAGTAGATACTCCAGAAAATCAGAAAAACAAGTCAGAAACCAATGCTCGAAAAGAAAGGAGGACAAGATAGAATACTCACATCCGTGCCTGTAAAGCCAGGCCTCGTCCGCAAAGGTATCCAGACTCCACATCGTCTCCTTCACCTTCTGGTAGAAGGTTCGGAACTCCTCCCTTCGGTCGGTGGGGAAGGTGGTCACTTTCACGATCGGATCTTCGGGGGATGCCCAGTTCGGGAGAAGTTGAAGGTCGGTCCCCTTGACGAAGATCCACTGATTGTGCCAACCTTTGTTGCTAGAGGGAGTCTTGGCAAAGGTGGCCCGGCCGGAGATGCGGTTTAGTTGACGGAAACCGGGCTCCTTTGATTTGCCGACCGAAAATAAGACGAAGAAAAAGTCAAGACCAGGGGTGATCCCTAGCTCCTGACAAATAGCTATAAAGCTTATCAAGTGAATGTACGAGTTCGGCACAAGTTGTGCGAACCCGATCCCCACAAAGCAGAGAAAGGACACGATAAACTCGTGAAGAGGGAAGCGGATGCCGTACCGCAGGGCGTAAGTAGGGATGGCCACCCATTTGCCTTCGGGGCGCCAGAACATCCTCTCTTCGGCCATGGGTACCCGAAGACTGTACTCCTGGGGAACTCTGAAGAGAGTACGAACATCAGAAATCTGAGACGGAGTAATGGTGGACATAGTGTTGACATGCGAATACTCCGTCTCAGAACGGTAAACGGACCGGATGTGTGTCTCGGTTCCATCAGCCGAGTCTCCGGTGGGAGCTTCAGGTAGGTCAACCGGCACCAAATCGGTGCTGGCGATGGTGACAGAGGCGGCCATTTCGGCGGAAGTAGGAGCGACCTCAATGGTAGAGTTCAGGTCGGAAGTGGAAACAGCTGGAGGAATGCCGGAATCAGCCATTAGAAGGAAAAATCGGTGAAAGTGAGGTGATTTGGGTGGTAAAAAGAACTGGTCGGAGAACAGGAAACCTCTCGACGGAAATCGCACTCGCCGGAAAATGAGCTTTGAATTTAGCTTAGACAAAGAAAGTTCGTAAAAAATGGATTTGGTAAGGGGGAAGATATTTATACTGATGCTGCACGAATCTCAACAGGCGGCTAATAATGACGTTGGGCCGTTCATTTCTTGTGTATCGTGTACCGCATTAATTAGGTCGGTTGGATTACCCAGGCATCTCTTTAAATCTCTCATTAAATATCCCATTAAAGGCTTGTTATAATGAGAGACTGGGGGGCAATGATCGGGTATAACCCACCGACCCCCACATGGACAGAAGGCCGGGGCCGAGAGGAGCTTACCTGGCCCAAGGGGCCGAAGCCAGAATTGTGGCAGCATTGTTCGGGATCGGGTATCTGAGCTCTTTGGGCCAGAACCCAGATCCAACTGGTGTTATCCGGATCGGGTATCTTAGTCCCACGAGACCAGGGCCCAGACCAACATAACGATGATCGAGGTCGGATTACCAAGCCCTTCGGGACGTAGTTCAGACCACTTTGTAAGGCCCATACCGAAGGTTACTTCTCGGATGGAGCCCGGAGCAACAAGGAGTTTAAAGGATTAAGGGTTTTAACCCTAATCCTATCCCAATACAAACTCTTATAAGACAAGTGGTTGGATAACCACCAACTTGTACTTTTAAAGGAGATTGTGTTGGACCCAAACAACGGTAACTGCCATGTTTAGGAGTCCTAACTTGACTGGGACATGGGCTCTAGAGGTGGTGAGAATGACTATAAATACAAGGCTTAACCTAATGGTAACAGGTAATCATTATTAATATTCCCTTGAGCACTATACACTATTGCCTCCATTGTTAACCTTGTGACCAGCCTGTACTTATTCTCACACCGGAGCTATCACCCGGCGGCACCAGCCGTCAAGCTTCGTGTTGACGTGTTATTGTGCAGGTCTGAGCGCGTGGAATTGAGGATTGGACGCGCCGGCAAAACTTGACGTTAACAGATTATTGTAAGAATAAATGCTTAAAAAATAAGTTGGATAGAATGAAATGTCACACATGTAAAGTACTTGTTTGGCGCTTAACATCTGTAAAGCCAAAGTTCATGTATCAGTTTAGACTATTGGAGTTTGGTAAAAGCTAACTTTATTCCTTATGGGCCTTATGGCCAACACAAATAAATAAATAAAATCCTTAATTTAAATAATAAAGCATTTCAAATTCTATGTAAAAGGTGTTAAAAGAAAATTCCATGTGAAAGGTGCAAAATTGTTTTTTTAATTATGTTTCTAAAGTATATATATATATATATATATATATATATATATATATATATATATATATATATATATATATATATATATATATATATATATATATATATATATATACGGTCAGGATTTTAAGTTTATTTTTTATCCAACATACCTTGTTTATCCCCCTTTAACGACGGATTGGTCCGTCGCTATATATACAGCTGTTGTCTTAGTTTTTAGTGATGGACAACATATAGCGACAGACAACATATAGACGACGGTTGTATATATAGCGACAGATAGAACCGTCGCCCGATCCGTCGCTAAAGGAGGGTAAGCAAGGTATGTTAGATAATGAGTAAGCTTAAGATCCGGACCGTATATATATATATATATATATATATATATATATATATATATATATATATATATATATATATTATGATGAACAGTCGAAAGATCGGAATTTTTTTTAAAATGGAGCACTGTTTTCAAACGTGTTTTTAATATTTTCACATAGTTTCCTCTTATATTATGTGAGACTCACTTTATGCTCGTGTGAGAGAGGAATGTGTAAAAATATTAAAAATATATCAGTTCCTTTTATTAAATCGAATTATCAGATACAACTAAAGGAAAAAAATGTTAAAATAAACTTTATCTATCCAAAATGTAGAGACTTGAAATTCCATAGTTTGGACGAGTTTTGCAAGATCACGAACTACTCTATTACCCGATTGCCGAACATGGATTAAATAAAAAAATTTACTTGATTAAATATCAAGAATTCTATTTTAATAATGTTAATAGAACCAGGACCACGCACGTCCTGCAGGTAAAAGTTTCTTTGAGGCCCAAATTCTTTGTCCAAATTTTTGGGCACATAATACTCTAATAATGGACAGAAAAAGGCCCATTTTACCTCACCAAAGCCCACTGGGGCTTTTGGCAGCGGAGTCTTTCAAGAAGTTGTATTTTTAGGGGCACAAGTTTTTATATATAATAAATTAAAAATAAATAAAATAAAATATTGATGTTAGAAAAATGTTAGGTTTCAGACACTTTTTAATTAGTTTGGAGTTGATGTGACTTAGGCTTCTCAAATCTTAATTCTTTTTTGTTATTACTTGTGGTTGGCCAACAATTTCGTGGGCTGCCCACTAAATACTGGGCTAGAATAAAGCAGACTTTAGAAGAAGTGACTGAACTTTGAAATGTTTTGAAATATATATATATATATATATATATATATATATATATATAGGACTATATGTATATACATAACTGTGTATTACACAGTCGAGATATGACGACGGATTTTTTGGACTATGGCGACGGTTCACCCGTCGCCGTAGCCCATAATAGCTATGACGACGGTTTTACCCGTCGCTATAGTCCAAAAAATCGTCGCCATAGCCGACTGTGTACTACACAACTGTGTACATATATTTTTTCTCACGCACACACACACACACACACACATATATATATATATATATATATATATTTGTTCAAAACTTTTAATCTTTCCTTTGATTAAGGAATCTAATTTGATTACTCCTTCCCATAATATATGATGTTTTAAATAATTTTATTTTTTTAAAATTATTTATCGTTTTATATAATTTAGGAGAATTAATTATAATTTTTTCAAAATTACCCCTCATGGAAAATGTTACAGATTAAAGAGAGAATGAAATAAGTATGGTAATTATGAGAATTTAAGGATATTATAGATAATTGATATTATATTTAATACTATACAATTATTTTCTTAATTCTTGTGCACAACTCTAAAACGTCATATATTATGGGACGAAAGGAGTACTAAACTATGTTTACTAGTACCTGAAAATAATAAGGGAAATGATAGTCCTAGAACTCCCTCTCACGTAAATAGTAAATGAGTCACACATTTATGTGAGAAAAAACTTGCGAAAATATCAAATTTTACTTGTAAAAATAATAATTCTCAAGAGCAAGGGAATTGATAGTCCCAGAAACTCATTCTCACGTAAATAGTAAATGAGTCTCACATTCATGTAAGAAAAAACTTGTGAAAATATCAAATTTTATTTGTAAAAATAACAATTCCCAAGAGCAAAAGATGGTCAATTTATTTTAATGACATAAAACGAAAAGAATATAAAAATATATAAACTAAAATTAAAATGCCGGTAACAAAACATGATTATAAAAAATTGAATACAAAATGATATATATGTCGGATTATAATTAGTTGATATTTCATCCTATATAAATAAATCCAATAGTTATAACTAATTATTATCATACACATTATTTTGTACCTAATATTTTCCCACCAAAATATTAGTGAATTGACAAATCATCTATTCCACTTGTCACGAAGACGGATTGCCACATAGGTTCCCACTAGCTTTTATCAAAGAGCTTTCTACTTGAATATAAAAATTAGACAGAAAAATTAGACACGAATGTATTTAAATTTCACCTATTTATATTTTTATTTTCATTAGAGTTGAAATACAAATAATAAAATTCAAATCTGGTCAGGCACATACATTGATAGAAATGAATTGGTTCCCACTAAGATTTAGTTCTTTTCCTCAAGTTTTAATTTTAATTTTAATTTTTCATTTTCCCTCCTCACATGTAATGGAGCAATGTTACTATTACATAACTCTCACATACACACATATATATTGTGGGTCCCCCGCCTGTTATGCGAGATCCGCAATATATATATATGTGAGAGTTATGTAAAAAAATTTATGTGATAGTAGCATTATTTTAATGGAGCAATGTTACTATCACATAAATTCTATCACATAACTCTCACATACACACACATATATTGTGGGTCCTCGCCTGATATGCGAGATCCGCAATATATATATGTGAGAGTTATGTAAAAAAATTTATGTGATAGTAGCATTATTTCATGTGATGGGATGTGAATAGCATACGTGTCAATAAAGAAGATGATGTGGGCCCAAGGTCGTCATTCAAATCCAGTCAGCATACACTTGGGAACTGACTTAATGATAAGGCTAGGCTGGGTGATTTTTGTTGACCATGCCCAAGTTGGTGATGCATAGTCAGAGCCATGTGACCTAAATGTGCCTCACGTGGGAATTGGGATATGTCACATGCGTGTGGGTCTCAGGATCTCAGCCAAGTGGTATTTGCCCCCACGCCACCCCACCCCTCTCTTCGGCCTCTCTGTTTATGTTCTTATTATTTAAAATAATGTTATTATCACATAAAAAATGGTCATTTAAAATTTATATACACACATACATATTGTGGACCCTACGTATTAAACGGAATTCAAAAATATGTATATGTGTGTATGCGAATTTTATGTGATTATTTTTTATGTAATAATTGTGTTGTATTATTTAGAAGGTTTTGCAGGCACTCAATCAAGTAACAAATGTCATATCCGAAAGAGTGATATATTGAAATAAAGCAATCTGGGATGGTAAGTCCCATACACAAAGAAGACATGTGCTTAATTATGGCATAATTTTGGTCAAATTTGTTGAAAGTTGAGCAATTTTGATCGACCCAATTAAAGTTGCTTTTCGATACTCGCAAGTCGCAAGCAAGGTTAGGAAATTGCAAAACGGATGTTATCGATTTATAATCTCGGATAAAAGAGAGCGAAAAATAGATTAATTTTTTTTAATTCGTTTTTATTCATATCATTCTCGGTGTTTACAAGTCACAATATAAATGAAAATATTTCAATAAAAGACTTTCATTCTAATCATTAATCTTATAATTAAGCTTAGGTGCTGTTTGTTTACATCTGATTGCCTCTTAATGGACTGTCTCTTATTCGTTAAGAGGCATGATGCTGTTTGTTTGTTTTTTTGTTACCTCTGAATGCCTCTTAATCGATAAGACATGAAATAAAATATTAATAATTAAGTGGTACCTCTTAATGAATTTTTTTTGATAATATTTTATATATAAATATATTCAACAATATTATTCACTCATTTTTATTAAATTGAATATTTAAAATTATTAAATAAAATTTTACCCTTTAAAATGATAAAATAGTGTCATTCCTTTTTAGTTATCAAACAATTTTTTAGATTCAGATCTCATAACCATTCAGATGATCTAATTTATTAAGACATCATAATCATTCAGATCTTAATTCTCAGGTTTATCAAACACAACCTAATCTCAATCCTACATTTATTTATATATATTAATCTATATTTGTTACATTACCATCTCCTAAAAATCGGACTAGGATCATCTCCTAAAAATCGGACTAGAAACGATGATGGGAGAGAGAGAAGTACCTTACCATCATTGTTCTTACTCACAAATGAAATTTTTTCCCATTGTTTTCCCTTATCCCCAGGAGCGAAGCAATTGCCAAAAGAATCTCAGTTTTAGACAACCCCATTAAAAAGTGAGATACCACCTCTTTCTCATGTTCAATACTTGATTTCGTCAAGTGATGATTCAAGTTTTTCAAATAAATTGCGCACTCCGGTAACATGCTTGTTGTTGGTTGATTTAAAAATCAATAAATGCGTACAAGTATACACAGTTAACAAATAATAAAGTGATAAGAAGAGTATCATTCTCAAGAAAAATTAATTCTGACGTTTTTCCAAATACCAATTTTATATCAAGTCGATCAATCTTATTTAAACGGATAAATTAATTAAAATTACTAATTTAACTAAACATAAATAACTAAATAATAAAATATAATTATAGATAAATACATTTAAGAATTCAATTTCATCCAATGCTTCATTCAAATATCATAACTCTCCATTTAATTATACGATCACGATGAATTGTTAACAAAGAATTCGTTAGTATTTATACGCCTCTTCCAATGGTCATATAAACATATCATTTCTAAATCCACCACAATGGGAATAGAATCGAAAATGAACATCAGAGCTAAATAACTCACTATATTTCTATGTGAATTAAATTAATAAGAATTTTTAGCATATATTCTCCAATTGGTTACACATGACATATATGTATATCCCTATTCTATACACGAATCATGAATTCCATCACATGCAAAAAACACAAACATATGTTATCATATTCAGATCTAAACCTATAATCTATCTCCCAATTTCATATAGATTATCCCATTAATTACTAGCTAGTTAATTAATATGTGAACGCATAAAATATGATAAGCCAATCCATATGATGCAGATCAAATAGAAAGAAAATCAATTTAAACTACACATGAGATTCCATTAAAAACTTAAATTAAAAACATGTTCATAACAAATAAAATTATAATTACAAAATATTCAACATTAACAAAAGACAAGAATAAATAAAGGTTTAGAGAAGAAAAATTGTCTCTCGCTCAATTCATGACCTCCATCTCCATTGATATTTTTCTTGTTTTTGAACTTGGAAGAGATTTAGCCTTATATGGTGTTCATTAATTTTTTTCCCAACACCTTTTACAATTCCCAAATAAGACTATTTATAGGTGTTTATTTTTCCTAACCCTAATATAATTACAATCCTAATTTAAAATACATACATAATATCCTAATTTTAATACTATAGTACAACTCATTTTCCAAATCCAATATTAATTCACATGCAAAAAGTAGGCTCTAGAGTATCCAAATTCGACTAGGAATCACCAAAATTCAATACAGATCCAAAACAGCACGCGACGACCTTTTTACATACCTGGCACTAGATTTTGTTCATATTACAGCACCCCGCCGCTGGACTTACATTTAATTACCAAAATGCCACTGCTTCACTTAAAATTCCAGATTTGCCACTCCTTCGTATTTTCCTACAAAATAACATAAGAAAATAAATAAAATACACTAAAATTACTTAAATATAGCAAAACACTAAATCTAAAAGACTAAAAGTTGATGTTATTGAAAAACTCCCTCCTCTATCAAATGTAAAAGGAGTCCGAAGCTTCTTGGGGCATGTCGGTTTCTATATGCAGTTTATCAAAGATTTCTCCAAAATCACCAAGCCCCTTTGTAGCCTTTTGGAAAAAGATGTTCCTTTCACGTTTGATAAGGCTTGCCTTGATGCATTTGATATTCTTAAGTAGAGACTTGTGTCAACACCCATTGTAGTTGCTCCAGACTGGGAATTGCCATTTGAACTCCTGTACGATGCTAGCGATTATGCTATTGGGGCAGTGTTGGGACAAAGGAGAGACATGGTGTTTCACACAATTTACTACGCTAGTAAAACATGCTCAGCTTAACTACACCACGACTGAGAAAGAACTACTGGCGGTAGTTTATGTGCCTTTGATAAGTTCCGTGCATATCTCATCGGAACCAAAGTCATTGTTTATACTGACCACTCGACAATCAAATATCTGATCTCGAAGAAGTATGCAAAGCCGAGGTTGATCAGAGATGGGTCATTCTTGTCCAGGAATTTGATCTGGAGATCAGCGATAGAAAAGGAACTGAGAATCAAGTTGCGAATCACCTCTCGAGACTGGAAAACCCATGTAACTCGGGGGAAAATGAGACGGATATCAATGATTTCTTCCCGGATGAGCAGCTGTATGTAGTTCACACTGTAGCACTGTGGTATGCAGACTTCACAAATTATGTCTCGTGCAATGTGCTCCCTCTTAACATGAACTATCAGTAGAGAAAGAAATTCCTGAATGATGCAAAGAACTATCTGTGGGATGACACTTCTTGTTTAAGCAATGTGCGGATCAAATTTTAAGAAGGTGTCTGCCCGAAGAAGAAATCGAAGGTGTGCTCCACCACTGCCACTCATCTAACTATGGAGGGTATTTTGGTGGGCAAAGAACAGCAATGAAAGTGCTCCAATCTGGTTTCTACTGGCCAACCATGTTTAAGGACGCTCACCTATATATATGTATCGCGTTGCGATAATTGCCAGAGAGTAGGAACCATTTTAAAAAAGCATGAAATGCATCTACAGAATATTTTTGAGGTGGAGTTGTTTGATGTCTAGCCGGGGCATAGATTTCATGGGCCCGTTTTTATCCTCTTACAACAATCTGCACATACTAGTCGCTGTGGACTATGTATCCAAATGGGTGGAAGCCGTCGCTTTGCCTACTAATGATGCCAAGGTCGTGCTCAACTTCTTGAGAAAGAATATTTTTACATGATTTGGCACGCCTCGGGCAATTATTAGCGATGAGGGCTTGCATTTCTGTAACAAATACTTCGAAGCACTTCTTGCTAAATATAAGGTTTCCATAAAATTGCCACCACTTATCATCCGCAAACTAGTGGACAAGCCGATGTATCGAATAGGGAAGTTAAGCGGATTCTAGAGAAGATTGTGAACCCAAACCGGAAGGATTGGTCAAAGAAGTTGGATGACGCACTATGGGCGTATCGCACTGCCTGTAAAACACTTATCGGAATGTCTCCGTATAGGCTTGTTTATGGCAAGGTGTGTCATCTCCCCGTCGAGTTGAAACACAATGCATACTGGGCGATTCAAAAGCTCAATTTTGGCCTAGACGCGGCGAGTGAGAAAAGGTTGTTACAACTCAATGAGTCGGACGAGTTTCGGCTTCAAGCGTATGAAAACGCAAAGTTGTACAAGGAGAAAACAAAGCTGTGGCATGATAAAAAGATTGTGGATAGAGAGTTTGAATCGGGGCAGAATGTGCTGCTCTTCAACTCCCGGCTGAAACTATTCCTTGGGAAATTGAAATCCTGATGGTTGGGCCCCTTCAAAATTTCGAAGGTATATCCACATGGCGCGATTGAGGTTGAAGACCTAAATTCTGACAGAACCTTCAAGGTGAATAGGCAAAGCCTCAAGCCACTACAAGAAAAAAGCCTATCTGCGACCGCATATCAGCGACCGCATGCGGCCGCAGATAAACATCTGCGACCGTTTGCGGTCGCTGATATGCGTCGCATAAAATCTGGTCGCTAGAATGCACATCAGCGACCACTATTAGCGACCGCATTATCTGCAACCGACATTAGCGACCGTTATTGTCCTTTCGGTCGCTAAAATGAGTCAGCATGGTTCAGGGCCACATGCTGACGTGTGCCACGTGTCAGCGACTGCAATCAGCGACCGCATGCGGTCGCCGAAATCCCCATATGATTAGCGACTGCTTTATACTTATCAGCGACCGCATGCGGTCGCTGATGTCAAAAAACATTGGAACCAGAATTTTGCTGTTTTGTCGAATTCCCAAAAAACTGTACCTGTTTTGTACAGGTACAGTTTATATACCTGTTTTGTACCTGCTTTATCCCAACACAAACATTCACAACAATATAACATCCATCGTCCATTACCGACACATACACCAAACTAGTATATAAATTATATATAAACTATATAAACCTTTAAAAACCGATATAAATTGAATAAATATAAACAAATATAATCTTTAAGCAACATACAGACATCCAAAGAATGAATATAAAAGTATAAGATTCTCAAATAACTACAAAACAACACTAAATCAGTCGTCAAGCATCATTGTCCAAATTAGTTTCTCCTTGATCTTGATCACCCTGTAATTAACAAAAAAATAAAACAAATTACATATAATATAGTATATATGTTGATACTGGTGTTACGATCGACAATATACAGTTGTTTTTAAACACAACAATATATATATATATATATATATATATATATATATATATAAGTCACTACTTTGATTGTAATAAATAAGATTGATTACCTCGTCGCCATGCCCATGCTGTGATGCTGCTGCTGCCGCCACTGCATCAGCTAACTCATCAGCACTCAGAGCCGCTAAATGCCCGCCCAGTATCTTTAGAAGATCGCGATCTTGACATATAGCTCTCACACAGTCAGCAGGAGTATGAATGGCTGGATGACTCGATGACTGTGAAGACTGGGTAGCAGAGCTGCCTGAGCCACTGAAGGATGGGCGTCGTCGTTGTCCTTGACCTTTGACGTAGTTCTTCTTCACAACAGACGCCCTCTCCCACAATTCTTGATCAATTGGCGGACGTGGGGTGCCTTCAGGATAGCGCTCATTCAATAAAAGCTTATAAGTATCCTGTCATCATGTTAACAATTAAATAGTTAAAAATAAATTGGTAAAATTCTAAAGAATGACGTAAAACTTGATAAGCAAGATTAAGTTGTTGAAACTTATTACCGCTATGTGGACAGCATCAGGCAGACCATCACGGGTGGCCACGTACACATCCAGCCAATGGATAGGCTGACCTTGAGACTGAGACTCCTATACAAAATATATTCCAATATTACTAAGTACACATGTGATATTCTACAATTTATAATTGCAAACATATTAAAACTATTCATACGTACCCTGGCAGTGATATGCTGCAACTGTGAAATACTGCCGCCTCTGTAGGTTCCTTTAGCCTTTTCGCCATCAGGTACACCCGAGGATCTATTAGTGGCGGCAGTCTTGCGTCTTTTGACCCAGGTCTCATCTCTCCATTGGGCACACATCTCAGCCCATATGGACTGGGTGCACCACCAGGGGCTATGCTCATGCATGTAATCCTCACCCTGGCCTGGATGGTCGATCGATGCATTGTGAAGGGCTTTTTGTCGTTCTTTGTTCAAATTGTCTTTGGTGCGGGCGGCGCACTTCTGCCAAAATAGTGTCTGTATCACTGAAGCCTGCGCGTCTTCCCATCTATACCTTTTCTGCAAATAAAATACCAATAATAATATTAAAATGATACTTTTAACATATAATCCAACACTATTAAACAATTATCCTTAGAATATTATATTATCTATCATAATTAAGAGAAATACCTGAAATTCAGCCCAAACTGCATCCTTGTGGGCGATAGGTGTGGTCGCCCACGTAATCACAGGTGTGGGCCAATTCTGTAAGCACAATTGTGATATGCACTTGACGATCTTATTATCTGAAAAATCACTATAATATACAATAATTTACATCAAAGATAAGTAGATATATTAAAGCAATTTACATTAGTTATATATCTTGTATAAATGGAATCTAAAATGCTTATATATAAATGATGCGGGACGTACGTGCTATTCGGAGGAGGACGAATCTGAATAAGAATCCGATCATCCGGATTAGTAGGGGCCTTGGGCACATGATTAGGCCCCCTACCCAAGCCGCGCTTTTTCTGCGCTGCTTCAGAAGCCATCTATATATTACAAATTTCAAAATGTTAGTATGAGTTCTATTTGATTACATGTATATATGAATATAAATTGACAATAATGACAGGAAATTGCACTTAAATAGTTAAGTACATAAACATGTCAGTGATATAAAGATGTTAGTATGAGTTATATTTGATTACATGTATATATATGAATATAAAATGACAATAATGACAGAAAATGCTAAACATGTAATGCTAAACATACATTTCATTTGTTCAAGTGTCAATGTCTGATTCAGAATCATCTTGTATACGTATTGCAGATTCATAACCATCATCTGCTTCAGATTCAGTGTCAGATTCAGTTAGTAACTCTTCCTCCTCAGTATCAATGTCATCTAACACAAGTATTGACTCAGGATCTAATTCATGTGGTTCATCTCCACCATCTAACTGGATTACTTCATTGTCGTCCTCCACAAGCACAATAGTTTGAGCATGAAGCATATGCTCTTGGTAAATCTCCCCATCAACTACTTCTACACGACTGCGCGCGGGAGTATGAATTACAACTTGCCAATCTGTAGGCGGTCTATCCCTTTTCCTAATAGGACTAGGAGTGTAGTATACTTGTACTGTTTGAGTTGGTAAAACAAATGGTTCGTTGGAGTACGCAGACCTATGGAGGTCAATATCGACGATTCCATGTCTGTCAACACGTATCCCTTTTTCTGAATCAAACCAACGACACTTGAACAAGTTAATATGACCCCCGTACGTGCCCTTGTACGACAACTCTACGATTTCCTCCAACTCCCCATAAAAGGCACGACCAAGCTCATTGTAACAATCTCCTTGGACACACACTCCAGAGTTTGTTGTTCTTTTACCGCGCCCATATGGCTTTGTATGAAATTCACAACCATTTATTTTGTAACCATTGTGGCTGACTTGGTCCCTATCTGGTCCCATAGCTAGGACTTGTACATTAGCCGGAATCGTTGATCCCTCAGTCAAAGCCTACAAAAACTCCATCTTATTAAATGAAGTCATCGTTAATATGGAGTGTATATATATATATATATATATATATATATATATATGTCGTGCTTAAGAAATTGAACTTACTTTGTCCTTTAGCCAAAGTGCAAATTTTTTATCACGATTGATTTGAATATCTTTATCAGTTATGCCGGGATGCTTCACTTTTAACTCGTCATCGTACAATCTATACAATGTTATAAACATTAATATATTGGAATGTATATTACATGTCATTGAAAGTTAAGGGATAAATTTTCAAGTTTACGTGTGTACCTCACAAATTGGTCAATCTCCTCGCAATTGAGAAGAATGTAAGTATGTGCAGCATGTAATTCCAGCTCAGAGAGGAATATGCGCTTCCCTTTTCCATAAGCGCGGCCCGATAGACCAAATACAGAAAGTCGACCATTTAGTTCAACATTTCCCCCATCATCATGTCTCGAGACTCGATTGGCCTTTGTCAAGACTTCGTCCGGAAAATAGTCTGAGACAAACATAGATATCTCATCGAAACTGTATGCCTCACATATCGACCCCTCGACATAAGCTCTATTCTTAACCTTCCTCTTAAGGTTTCCCATCACCCTTTCGAAAGGGTACATCCATCTATATTGAACTGGACCCCCAATACGAGCTTCATAGGGAAGATGGATTTGCAAATGCTCCATGGAGTCAAAAAAACCAGGCGGAAATATTTTTTCCAGTTTACACGTGATCTCTATGATGTTCTTCTCAAGTAGAGACATGTCCTTCTCATTTAATGTTTTTGAACATAAGTCTTTGAAGAAACGACTAAGATCCGTCAAAGCATCCCATATTGGTTTATCAAGCAGATCCCGAAATGCTATAGGCATGAGTCTCTCCATGAACACATGACAGTCATGACTCTTCATCCCTTGCAATTTTCCACCCGTAACACACCTTGCAATGTTTGACGCATATCCATCTGGTAGTTTCAGAGACTTAACCCATGTGCACACATCTTCAACTTGTTTTTTGGACAATGTGTACCTTGCATGCGGTTTGACAATCTTACCATTAGGAGATTCATAAAGTTCTAATTCAGGACGCTTACAAATATCTTTCATGTCCAAACGTGCCTTATCATTATCTTTTGTCTTCCCCGTAACATTCATCACGGTGTTAAACACATTGTCGAACACATTCTTCTCAATATGCATCACATCTAGATTATGACGAATCAAATTTGTAGACCAATAAGGCAATTCCCAAAAGATGCTTCTCCGAACCCAGTTATGAGACTCGCCAAACCCATTGATTATGTTTGTGGCATCAATCTTACCAAATGGGATGACCGGCAATCTCATCACACGGTCACGTATCTCCGTCCCCGACAATCGCGGTGCAGGAATATCATTCTCTACTTTCCCTTTCCTGAAGTGTTCTCTATTTCTTCGAAACGGGTGGTCTACCGGCAAGAAACGACGATGACAGTCAAACCAGCATGGCTTTCGACCTTTTGATAGATTGAAAGACTTTGTATGCTCCATACAATACGGACAAGCCAACTTCCCGTGTGTACTCCATCCAGCTAACATACCATAGGCAGGGAAATCACTTATAGTCCACATAACCGCTGCCCTAAGGTTAAAATTTGTTTTCGTTGCAACATCCCAAGTCTGTACTCCATCCTCCCACAATACCTTCAACTCATCTATAAGAGGTCTCAAGTAAACATCTAAGTTCTTTCCAGGACTCTTAGGACCAGGAACCAAGAGTGAAAGAAACAAGTATGATTGTTTCATACACATCCATGGAGGCAAGTTGTACGGAGTAACAATCACAGGCCAACATGAGTACGGAACAGCTGAGTGGCCGAACGGGTTGAATCCATCAGTGGACAAACCAAGCCTCACATTTCTACGTTCCAATGCAAATCCAGGATGTGCTAAGTTAAAATTCTTCCAAGCCTGCCCATCTGCGGGATGGTTAAGTTCTCCATCTTTAGCTGGAGATTTCGCATGCCAAGTCATATGTTCAGCTGTTCTTGAAGACATGTACAACCTTTTTAACCGATGCGTAATTGGAAAATACCTTAAAATCTTAAAAGGTATACTTGTCTTTTTTGTAGTCACACCCTCTTTATTAGGCCTGAACCGATCATGACTGCAAAATGTGCACCTTGTCTTTTGTTCATTTTCCTTATAAAACAACATGCAATCGTTCGAACATGCATCGATCTTTTGGTATCCAAGACCCAACTTCTTCACCATTTTTTTACAATAGTAGTAGTTATCGGGTAATTTTTCATCGTCTGGCAACATACTCTTAATGGCCTTCAATAGCGACTCAAAACACTCATGGCTCATGTTGTGATCAGCCTTGATGTTAAGTAATGTCGCCACTGCAGACAATGTAGTGTGCTTGGTGCAACCATGCCACAACGGCTCGCTACCCTCGTCTAACAACTTAAAGAACGCTTTGGCATCAGAATTCATAGGTTGCTCTCTGCCTTGTTCCCAATCAAAATCCGGCCCTGCAATATCATGAACCATGGCATTCATACGATGGGTACTGCTGCCCGGAGTGTGTACTTGTGCATAGCCACTATCTCTTCTCTGCCCATGTGCCCACCAGCATTCTTCATAATTTCTCATGAACCCAGAAACAAGTAAATGATAGTTTACTATGTCTCTGTCCATATAATTTTGATTTTTACACTTCAAACAAGGGCATCTTATCTTGTTCTGACCATTCACACATTCCGGATGACTATATGCATAATCTAGAAACACTTGACAACCAGTTCTAAATTCAGTTGTAGCACCTATTTGGGAACTTGACTTTCATTTTCTCATCCAACTTCGGTCTGAATAAAGGTCCATGATACCACGGTACCTATTGCAAACAAGAATTATTGTATCCCCTTGTTAGATATTTACAATTCAGCCCAATGTCATTTATGATGCATATAAATACATATAGATGTATCCTTATGTAAGCATATTACTTGAGCATACTTGTAAGCATATGCGTTAAGCATACTTGTAAGCATATGACTTGAGCATACTTGTAAGCATATGATTAACATTTAAGCATAATTGTAAACATATGACTTGAGCATATACACGTATATGATTAACATTTCAACATACATGTAAGCTGTTATTGTTTGAGGGTCTTCAAACAACAACACAGCTCCAACCATACATGTTCAAATCATACTTCTCCCATCTTCAAGCTTCAAAGGAAACTAGTTGATTGGTGACGCATTTAATTCTCTTGTCTGAATACTTCCGTCCTGCCTGGATTTATGATATAGCTGTAGAATCCTAACTTGATTAGTCATAGTTCTTCTATAGGATCATAGATTATTCTTGTTAACATAACCTAAGCCCCTTGAACCTATAACATCTTCCCATTATAACAGTTCAACTAGATCAATTTCATTCTTGTTCTTTTTGTTTAGTGTTTAATTAATTTTGCTTCCTAGATAACCCTTTATATTTGATACTAATAGTCTATGCTTTATATGTGAAGAAGAGGAGCTTACATAGAGAAGACTCGGAGAGACAGTTCATCCGATGCTCTATTCTTTTGGATGTCAGTCATTTTCTTATTCTTTTTTGAAGCAAGTTTGTAGTGGGTTATATTAAGATTGTGTTTTGTACCTAAAAATATTAGGCACTATTTTCTAGCTGTTCTGTTATGCAAACTAAGTAAACTGTATGTGATTATATATGTGGGTTGTATGCCTCCTATTCGTTGGTCGTAAATAAATTCTCATCCATCCAACAGTAGAGAGAAATTTAGTGAATTTGCTTACTTATAATATTAGCTTTTTAACTTATTATTACACTATTTTATTGAAACCATACCTTTTCCATTTGAATGTGTCAAGAAGTAATATTTCTTGTACGTTGCCGTGGGTGGTAGAGTTTGTTGACTTATAATTTATTTTTTAACTAAGAAAAATAAGATACTAAGAAAAAGAGAAGATTCATTGATATTGGGTGGGTAAGCCAAGTAAAGGCTGTGCTTTTTAATTTATGGTAGACTTGTTTAAAATTATTTGGGATTCCTAATACCTAATTCATAATATAGCATCTAAGTTTGCATATTGGAAAATCAGTACTCTATATTGGGTTGGGTTGGCTATTACAATTATAAAATTATAATCAGTACTCTATATTAGTCATCCAAAATGATCACTAAATACATATGTGATCACAAATTTTTATTTATTTATTAGTTGGCAACTAAGTAAATGGTAACTTAGTAATGTTACAAAGAATATATATATAGTATACAATACCCAAATTAAACCTAATTACCCAAATTAAATCTAATTATCCAAATTAAACCTAATTAAGGGTTCTTAACAATGGGGTATACATACACCAAATTAATCAAATTTATGTATATATATATACATATTCATAGCAACAAATCAATATAATAACATGTATATATGTATATATATATATATATTCATAGCAACATATCAATGCATATATGTATACATTACCCAAATTAATCATTCATTGTATACCAAAATCATTCATAGTATAACTAATATATACCTAAATGTCGGCGACGATAGCAGCGGGCGGTGGCAGCGAGACGGTAGCAATGGGCGGCACCTCTTCTCCCTATTCTTCTATCCCTTCTCCCTCTTCTTCTCTCCCTTCTCCCTCTTCTCTCCTTCTCTGCCTCCCTCTTTTTCTTTCCGTTTCGCGTCTGTTGTTCAGGCCTGTTGCTGAGAACATTTAAAAGCATCAGCGACCGCTTTCAGCGACCGCATGCGGTTGCTAGTATTTAATGACGTGGATATATCAGCGACCGCATGCGGTCGCTGTCACTCCTTGGTCGCTGAAGAAAAGACCGCGAACAATTCACGCCAATTTTTAGGCGGCAAAAACACACTTGCGACCGGCTAGCGACCGCATGCGGTCGCAGATATAAATTAGCGACCAGATTTTATAATGGTCGCCAAAGGCGGTCGCTGATTCCACCACTAGCGACCGTATTTTGCGGTCGCTGATATATTTGGTCGCTGATAGCCTCTTTTCTTGTAGTGAGCATTACTGGGCTGGCGACGTCGACCGCCAAATGACGTCAATTACCCTTGGAGACCCGATTTGAGCCGGGGAGAAATAGTCAAACTGGCGACTCTAAAACAAGCGCTAGATGAGGAGGTAACCCCATCTCAGTATCATTCTTCAACCCTTTCAGCTTTTTAGTATGATATTGTTAGAAATATGGATCACACACACGCACACGATTATAGAGAATTAACACAAGAGAGATTTACGTGGTTCCCAAATTTGGGTAGTCCACGGGAGAGGCGTTCTTTTCTTATTATTAATGAATGACTTACATAGAACTTTAAAATAGGTAGTATTTATACCCACTAATCCTATTCTAACCCTACTTCATATTATGGCCTTAATTCCTATAATATCCTATTCTAAACAGATCAGGAAAGTCTCTCGCCGACAGGCGCGACCCTCACCTCCCCAAGCACCCCGTGCTTCCTATACAGAAAATGCCTCCCAACCACGCGCGCCTCGCGCTGCTTCATGCTTGGCACTCGCACGGTTCGCGCTTCCCTGGCAGAAATCCTGTACCGTACAGCAGGGGGCTTCGCCCCCCACACCCCCTGCAACGTTCGGCTCAACCCTGATGGGCTAGTGCGTCGCTCCGCTACGCTTCGCACTAGCCTTTTAAAGTAGTCTCTGATTATGAGTCACAAGTCCCAACAAACTCTACCTTGACGAATAACCTCGCCCATTCTGAAGACAAGTCACTTGTTCCAACCAAAACTGGGGGGGGGGGGTATACCTGCTACTAACATTCAGAGACATTAACCAAGTCCAAGCAATGCATGAACTTGTCCGCGGTCACAGTCTTTGTTAACATATCAACTGTATTTTTAGAAGTGTGCACCTTTTCCAATATCACATCACCCATAGCAATTAATTCTCTCACCTTGTGATACCTTACATTAATATGCTTGGTCCTTGCGTGATATACTTGATGCTTTTCCAAGTAAATGGCACTCTGACTATCGCAATACAACTGTACTCCACCTTGATCTATGCCCAACTTTGTCACAAAACCCTTTAACCACAATGCTTCTTTTCCAGCCTCAGCCAAAGCCATATACTCAGATTCAGTAGTCGATAGAGCTACTAGAGATTGTACCATGGATCTCCAACAAATCGGTCCACCTGCTAAAGTGAACATATACCCTGTTGTAGACCTCAAGTCATCTAACCTTCCAGCGTAATCCGTATTTACATACCCCACCACTGATATCTGATCCTTTTTCTTTGCAAACATAATTCCATGATCTGCAGTACCTTTTAGATATCTGAATATCCACTTTACCGCTTTCTAGTGTTCTCTGCCTGGATTTCCCATGAACTTACTCACTGTGCTGACTGCATTTGCCAAATTCGATCATGTACATACCATCGCATACATCAAACAACCAACTGCACTCGCATAAGGCACGTTTGACATATCCTGAATTTCTTCAGCCTTTTTGGACACTGTGCTGTAGACAACCTAAAATGACTCGCTAATGAAGTGCTGACCTGTTTAGCATTAGCCATACTAAACCTCTCCAACACTTTTCTCACATAATTTTTTGGGACAACTATAGCTTCCCCGCTGCCTTATCCATGCGAATCTCCATCCTAAGTATTTTCTTCGCAGCACCCAAATCCTTCATGTCAAACTCCTTTCCCAACAAGGCCTTCAACCTGTTGACTTCATCCATACTTTTCGCATCAATAAGCATATCATCCACATATAGTAACAGAAAAATATGAGAATCATCCTCAAGACTCTTAACATAAACGTAACAATCATACTCACATCTCGTGAACCCAATCCGGATCATAAATGAATCAAACTTTTTATACCATTGTCTTGGAGACTGTTTCAGCCTATATAATGATTTCTTCAACCTGCAAAACATGTGCTCAGTCTCCGGCTGCTTGAACCCCTCAGGCTGCTCCATGTATATAACATTCTCCAAATCACCATGGAGGAAAGTTGTTTTCACATCGAGCTGCTCTAACTCTAGATCATAGCTTGCCACCAATGCCAATATAATTCTGATTGACGTATGCCTCACTACCGGAGAAAACACTTCATCGTAGTCAATCCCCTTCCTCTGTGAATATCCCTTTGCGACTAATCGAGCCTTGAACCTTTCATTTTCTTTTTCTGATACAGCTTCCTTTTTCTTGTATACCCACTTGCACCCCACTAGTTTCCTTCCCTCAGGCAATTCTTTTAATTCCCAAGTCTTGTTCTTATTCAAAGATTCCATCTCTTCCACCATGACTTCCATCCATCTGTCCCTTTCAGGACTTGTAATAGCCTCCTGAAAAGTAGACGGATCCCCACTAGTGGTAGAGAGTGCATATACAACCATATCATCAAACCTGTACCTCTTCGGTGGTTTGATAGTGCTTCTGGGTCTACTTGCGGCTATGTTCTCCTGCTGTTGCTGATCAACCTGTTCTTCTAGTGGTGGATTGCTAGTGTCACAACTTTCGAGCTCAACTTATATGTCCTGCTTGTTGTCTGCTGGTGTCTTCCCCAACTTCATTTTTCTGAACTTCTTGATGTGCCTTAACCATAGAAGCTTCGTTAAAAACCACGTCCCTACTGATTACCACCTTCTTTGCTTTTGGATCCCAAAGCTTGTACCCCTTCACACCTTTCTTATACCCAAGAAAGATACACTATTTGGACTTCTGATCAAGCTTTGACCTCTCATCAACGGGAACATGTACATAGGCTGGACACCCAAAGATATTCATACCAGAACAATCTACCTCTTTGTCTGTCCACACCTCCTGTGCTACCTTACTATCCAGAGCAGTACTCATTTATAATGTAAACTGCCATATTCACTGCTTCTGCCCATAAATCCTTTGAAAGCCCTACATTCAACCTGATGCACCGTGCTCTCTCTACTATAGTTCTGTTCTTCCTTTCTGCCACCCCATTCTGCTGTGGTGTCTTTCTAGCAGTCCAGTGCCGCTGAATCCCATGCTCCTCACAAAACTTCACAAACGGCTCATACTTGTACTCTGTTCCATTTTCTGATCTGAGACACTTTAATTTCTTCCCTGTTTGGTTTTTCACTTCAGCTTTCCATACCTTTAATTTTTTAAAAATATTAGAATTGTGTCGCATGAAGTACACCCAAACCTTCCTCGAATAATCATCGATAAAAGTCAAGAAATATAGTGATCCTGCTTTTGAAGCTAACCTCACTGGTCCCTAAACATCAGTATGAACATAATCAAGTATTCCCTTAGTTTTGTTTACCGCACGCCTAAAGGACACCTTACACTGTTTACCCAGAACACAAAACATGCAGAAATTAAGCTTGTACGATTTCACCCCTTTTAACAGATTTCTTCTAAGTAATTCCAGCATCCCACGTTCCCCCATATTCCCCAACCGCATATGCCATAATGAAGTATCATCAGCTGTAGTAGCGGCAGCTCCACCTACAACTGTGCTCCATATCAAACGATAGATATTTCCATTAACCTTCGAACCCTTCATAATCACTAGCGCACCCTTTGTCACTCTCATGGCTCCACCACCAGTTTTATACTCACAGCCATTAGAGTCTAAGGTTCCCAATGAAACTAGATTCTTCTTTAAACCTAGAATATGCCTCACCTCAGCTAGAGTTCTCACGACACCATCAAACATCTTTATCTTCACTGTGCCTATTCCAATGATATTGCATGAAGCATCGTTACCCTTCAGAACGGTACCACAATCCACAGACTTGTATGTGTCAAACCACTCCCTGTTAGGTGACATGTGAAACGAACATGCTGAATCCAGAATCCAAGAGTCTGCTACGTCTGTGTTTGTTGAAACTGACAACATATCCCCATCTTTCGATGACTTTTCCACAACGTTTGTAGATTTTGTTGATTCTGCTTTATTCCATGACTTCGTTCCATCATCCTTATTCCTGAAGGGACATTCTGTAAGACCCCAACTTTTATGAATAAACACTACAAGAAAACCGGCTAATTCCGACGAAATTATTCTAAACGGAATAATTTTCGTCGAACTTAAGTTATTTCCGACTGAATGTTCCGTCGAAGATAAGTCCCTCGAAATTAATGTGAATACGATGTCGTAAATAGGTGACCCTAGTGGCGTCAGATTTCCCGCCAGCGCGAAGACTAAATTCGACGGAATACATCTAAGTTCGAGGGAATAATCCGTCAAAGATACCCTATTTTCTAGGGAATTAGCTTCGACGGAATTTCTGTCGGAAATAAGAATTAAAACCTAAATTTACATCTTCTTCTCCAGCCGCCTCCTTTTATTTTCATCTCCCTCTCTCAATCTCTCTCTCCCTCTGTCTCTTTCTCCCAGCCCCTGCCACCGGTCCCCCCACCCCTTCCACCGGTCCCCCCACCAACTCCTCCCGGCACAGCCCTCACCGCCGCCTCCTCCCAGTCCATTGCCAACTCCTCCGGCACAGCCCCCACAACCTGCCTCCTCCGCCTACTGCAGCCGCTGCCTACTCCGCCGCCTCCTCTACTTCTGCAGCCGTCGCCGTGCACAATTGCCTACCTCATCTCTTTAGCTCACTCTGTAAGTATTTTTTTTCATTTATTACTTAGGGTTTTGTTAGTTAGGGTTGTGTGAAACTAAAAATGGTGAAATTAAAATTGAAATTGAAATTGAAATTGGTGAAATTGGGACAATATGTTGGATTTGATATGCTGCAATTTGAGTTGATTTGAAATTGAGACAATCTATTGGATTAATTTGATATGCTGCAATTCAAGAACTTTGTTTAATAATTGTATTTTGATTTGAAATTGGATTTGATATGCTGCAATTTGGGTTGAAGTAATTTGGGCTTGATAATTACAGTAATTTGGGTTTGTTATAATTGGTTTATGTTTAAGAATGGCTCCATATGTTCATTTACTGCAATTTGGGTATGTCCTAACTGATTTGCTGCAATTAATTTGGGCTTGATACTGCAAATTGCTTGATAATTACTGGAATGTGATATTTGATATTTTCGACGGAATTTTCGATGAAATTTCTGTCAGAATTTTCAATTGAAAAATTTGTGGGCCCTGCAACTATATTTATGTTTATTTAATTTAGTTTCCTAATATTAAAATAAACTAAGTAGCATTTACTTAGTTTCTTACTACTAAAATAAAATAAATAATAAATAATTAATAATAAATAAATAATAGATAATAACTAATTAATAATAAATAATAATTAATAATAATAAATAATTAATAATAAATAATAAATAAATAATAATAACTAACTAATAATAAATAATAAATAATAATAAATATATATTAAATATTAAATAATAAATAATAAACTAAGTATTATTTACTTAGTTTCTTTCTACTAAATACTAAATACTAAATACTAAATAAATAATAAATAATAGATAAATAATAATAAACTAAGTAGTATTTACTTAGTTTCTTACTACTAAATAATAAATAATAATAAACTAAGTTGTATTTACTTAGTTTCTTACAACTAAATACTAAATAATAAATAATAAATAAATAATAAATAATAAACTAAGTAGTATTTACTTTTTTTCTTACTACTAAATACTGAATACTAAATACTAAATACTAAAAAATAATAAATAATTAATAAATAGTAAATAATAAATAAGATAAATAATAAATAATAAATAATAATAAATAAATAAGAAATAATAAATAATAAATAAATAATAAACTAAGTAGTATTTACTTTATTTCTTACTAATAAATAAAAAAAAATAAAAAATAAAAAAAAATAAAAAATAAAAAAATAAAAAAATAAAAAATAAAAAATAAAAAATAAAAAATAAATAGTAAATAATAATAAATAATAAACTAAGTAGTATCTACTTAGTTTTTTACTACTAAATACTAAATACTAAATAATAAATAAATAATAAATATTAAATAATAAATAATAAATAAGATAAATAATAAATAATAAGTAATAAATAATAAATAATAAACTAAGTAGCACTTACTTAGTTTTTTATTGGCAAAATAAACTAAGTAACATTTGATTAGTTGTGATGCAATATTTAATAAACTAAGTTGCACTTACTTTGTTTTTCATTGGCAAAATAAACTAAGTAGCATTTGCTTAGTTGTGATGCAATATTCAATAAACTAAGTAGCACTTACTTAGTTTTTCATTGACAAAATAAACTAAGTAGCATTTGCTTGGTTTGAATGATATGATCTGGTTCCCATAATAATATGGGAACCAAATCATATCGTTCAAACTAAGCATATGCTATACTTAGTTTATCTATAAAGGATAAAATCTTAAGAGTCTTTCCGATCTCCGGAAGTGTAGACATTTCAGTTCTATCACAAAGATGCTTTTGGAGAGGTCAACTTAGAAACCCGTTTGACATTCACTCAGTAGGAGTGAATGTTGAATAGTCCCCAGTTTGGGACTGTTACTGGATTTTATATCTTTCACTTAGGCCGGTGCCAATACGAAACGACACATTTTTGTTGTTTTGAGGACTTTTTGGTTGTTATCTCTACATGTTCTTCGAGTACAAACTTAGATTAATCTATTTCGTGTACTTGGAGACCATTGGGAGGTGCTGTCGAAATTTACTTAAAACAAAAGAAACGTGCATAACGTGTTGGCACTAGTGAAGAGACGCATCTAGGAACGGGATAGAAGCCTGAATTACCCCTTTCCTATAGAGCTGTTGTAATAGGAAAATACTCTAATTCATGCATGGACCACATGTATGAACATCCCTGTAATGAAATCCGTTTGACATTCATTCATGCATAGACCACATGCATGAACATCCCTGTACTGAATCCGTGGTCTGTGCAGTTAAAAATGTCAGCCGACCGGAGTTGGATGTTGTGACGCCCCCAAAATAGGTTCAATACTCCACCCATTTTGAGTCGCCAAATACACTCAAATAAATTCAAATACAATCTTTCATATCACACGGTCGTGCAAAATACGACCACACAACTGTGAGTGTTAATACAGACATGTAGAAAATATTAACATTCAAACTAAGTCCTCATTACATTTATTATCACACTATTTTAAATAAAATAAATAGTGAGGACTTCTACAGCTCTAACTCGGACCATCACTCCATTCCCCGACTAGTACCCGCGATATTCTCTTTTTCTGAAGAGAACAATGGAAGAAAAGGGTGAGCTCAACTAGCCCAGTAAATAATATTATGACTAAGATAATGAAAAATAAATTATCATTAGCCTTCAATAAATCATATAAAATATTATGGACAACAAGTTTTAGATCAATATTCGCAGCGAAAATAATAATTCATTAGAAGAGTTAAGTAGAGAATGATGTCTACTATCTTCTTTGATTTAAAAGTCTATCATCAATATTTTATCCCTGTAACATCAATCCATATACATCTCGAATCAAATATCCATCTTTGCACTACGGCCAAAGATATTCATTTGTATCATCAGTTGGTCATGTTCATCTCAACACCTGTCCATCTTTGCACTACGGGCCAAAGATATTCATCAGGTAATCATTCATCTTTGCACTACAGGCCAAAGATATTCATCACGTAATTTTTCATCTTTGCACTACAGGCCAAAGATATTCAGTTATATCACCATTTAGAACTGAGGATGATGAAAAATAATACGAATAACGGATCCAGTGAGATAAAAGACAAATATTAGAGAATTTATCCAGAGTTCAAAAATGAAGATCAAAACCTGGATCCAATCAAAGATGATTTGGAAGAAGAAAAAAAATATTTTTTTTACCGTGAATAGTATCCCGTGAATAGTAATTCGTGAATAGTAACTCGACATGAAAAAATAAAAATTTCACAAGAAAGTTCAAACCAATATTCCAGTGAAATAATATTAGATGAAGCGCAAAACTCAAGTAATATCTAATCATTTCAGGAATTATAGAAGCAATACTTACCGTAGTAAGTTTAGAGTTAATAATCTGAAATGAAACAATATACGAAACTGGAATTGAATTTTCACCCGTCTGACGGTAGTCCGCTCAGACAGATTATTTTCATAATTTAATAACAACTGAATACGAAGGGTTATTCACCCGTCTGGCGGTAGTCCGCTCAAACAGATTTTTTCCACAATTTAATAATAACTGAATACGGAGATTCACCCGTCTGGCGATAGTCCGCTCAGACAGATTATTCCAACAGAATAATAAGGAATAGAATAACAACCCTTACGAGTATTGAAAGAAAATAACTCTCTTCATGAATACGAAAGAAATAATATCTTTTACCTTAAAATTTGGAGACTGCACTAGCATAATAGCAGAATACTCTTCTTCTTTCTCTCTTATTCTCTCTCTATAGCTTTAGTGAATTGATGAGAAATAATGAAGAATTGATGAGAAATAATGAAGACTGCACTAGCGTAAAATAGTCTTTTTGCCATAATTTATGACATTATCGTTTACATCATCGATCTATGATATCATTGCTTACCTCATCGCTCCGATAACATCATTGTTTGCATCATAAGAGTTCAAATTCAATTTGTACTCTTCCACCTCGTTTAACTTTTATACCATGAATTTACTATAATAATGTTACCATTCAAATTATAAAAATCATACTATTATATAATCACATCATACTACTATAGTGTAATATTATAATAATATATTTGAATGAATTATTTTATCGGACAAGATAAAATACCAACTTTCAACAAATGTCACATGTAAAAAAATTCCTCCGTTTAAATCCACATTGAATAAATATTTCCTTATCATATATATCAAAAATTAATTATTCACAAATAATATTACAGAACTACAATATTGACAATCAGGTCGTTCCCAGGAAAGAGGAGGCCTTTCGATAAGGATTTCTCCTTACTGGCGCACAATTAATCAACCCCTTTTCTAGACAGAACTTTCTTAGACATTGCCAATAATGCTATCTAATAATATTATTCAAATAATATGAATTATTGATTTGATAATTTAAAATAATGTGCAATGACAATTATTGAATCAATAATATAAAATAGCAAAGTAGCACTTATTGATATAAAATATCAACGTAGCAAATATTGAACCAATAAAATATTATGCAATTATTGAATCAATAATATAAAATATTGAACAGTAATTACTGTAACAATAATTGAGTAAGTGCCTTCCTACGTAAGAATCAATAATTTGAAATACTGTGCAATACCGTGTGCTACTGTGCAACACCACGTATTACTGTATTTTAACCACCGGGTATTTCAACAGTACTACTAACGGTAACGGTTTTGCCGTTATATATAAAAAAGTTATTTCTGTCGCTTTCTATATCCGACATTCATTCCGTTATGGGGTCCGCCAATGACTGCGCCGTCGTACGAATATTCTCCGACAAAAAGAATATTCCTCGACAACAATGAATATTTTATAACCACTTGCTTATTTTAAAATATTTGCACATTTCACCCATAACTTATCACATTTATCAAATCAACACCTTACTATTTCAAAATAATATATAAAGAAAAATAAATCTTATTCATAAAATTTGGGGTCTTACAGATGTACCGTAGGATACGCAGTGATGGGAGGGGATTAGTATCAGCTTATCGTGATAGGGTGTCAGATTTCTTGAATAAAGCAATAGATCATGTTGATGATTAGAATGAAAAGATGCGTTGCCCGTGTGTCAAGTGTAAAAACCTGATCTGAAAGAATGTTGACGAGATTAAATTCGACTTATTTTCCCGTGGATTTGTGGATGGGTACTTCGTATGGACTCATCACGCGGAATCAGCTGATCGGATAGATATTCTACGGGATTCATACGCTGAAAACTATGATCTGGTGGAGATGTTGGTCGATGCTTATGGCCCTACTAATATTGACTAGGCTGAAAATGAGCCTTTTTCAAGCAGTGCTAAACAAGTGCCAAATGATACAGCTGCTTCCTTTTACAAGTTGCTATCTGAATCTGGGGTCTCGATGTATCTGGGAAATGATACGGACTCCAAGCTTTCTGCAGTGGCGATGCTTTTACACTACAAGAATGAGCACGACTGTAGTGAGAGAGGTTTCAACGATTTGCTTGCCATTGTTGGAAAGTTCTTACCCAAGGATCATACTCTTCCTGCAATTTATTACGAAGTGAAGAAGATGGTCAAAGGGTTAAATATGGGGTATCATAAAATCGATGCTTGTGAGCAGGATTGCATGTTATACTATGGGGAGGACAGAGATAAGGGACAGTGTGATATATGCAGCTTTCTGCGCTATAAGGTGGCAAAACGTGGGGGGAAGGAGAAACATGTTCCCAGGAAGATCTTACAGTACTTTCCTCTTGCGCCAAGGCTTCAGCGGCTGTTCATGTCATCTCATACGGCTCAACATATGAGTTGACATCGAACAAGGGATGTCGTGCCTGGTCAGCTGACTCACCCAGCGGATGGAGATGAATGGAAGAGATTTAATGCAAATTATCATGAGTTTGCGGAAGAAGTCAAAAATGTTAGGCTTGGCATGGCTACTGATGGCTTTTGCCCTTTCAATAATTTTAGTTAGCCGTACTCAGTTTGGCCAGTGATTATGGTCGCTTATAATCTTCCACCGTCGATGTGCATGAAGGATCCATACTTGTTCTTGACTTTACTCATACCGGGGGATAAAAGTCATACAAAAGACATTAACGTGTACCTTCGATCGTTAGTAGATGAACTAAAGATGTTGTGGGAGACGGGGGTCCAGACTTATGATAAATCAAAAAGCGAGAATTTTGTGATGAAGGCAGCCCTGCTATGGACTATCACTGACTTTTCGGCTCTTGGGATGGTTGGTGGTTGGTCAACCCACGGGAAGCTGTCATATCCAGTGTGTATGGGGGATGTGCAAGGCAATCAGTTGCAGCATGGGCGAAAATGTACTTTCTTTGGAACTGCTCGTAGATGACAAAACTGATCTCGAAACTGAGGATGAGGAAGATATCAAATCCGAGACTGATATACATGTTGATTCTGATGGGTTTGATGGCGTAAGTAATTGAAAATTAGCATTCATATTAATAAATATCCCATTATTAAACCTTATATATTCATAATTTACCACTTTGGATATTGCAGTAGGATATTCATGGCTAGATATAGCGGTGGAGGTCGCCGAGGTGGTGGGCGATCCGGTGCAGGAGACAGTAGCCACGCTGACGGCTCGTCTTCAAGAGCTAGTAAGTTATCTTAACTAGGATTTAAATATATCTCAAATTGCATTAGTTTATATTTATTGACTCAGTTAAATACAATTATTACAGATGTACCTCGTCGACGACACCGAGGGACGAACCTCGGGCTCTTAGGTCGTCCGCCGACAGTTCCACATATCGTACCGGTGGATGTTGCTTCTAGACAGTAAGTGTTAATATATTGTTAATATTTCTGTCAGTTATTGTAAAACACAATTCACATAACACATATTATTGCAAAAAATAATTTTTTATGTAGTATACTAGACCCGGTGGCTAAGCACACCCTACACGCCATCTGTTTGACGCACCTCCCGACTGGGTGCATGCGGTTCAGCCAGTATGTGCGGTTCGATCCCACTTTTATGCAGACTGTCTTGCGGGAGTTTCACGTAAGTTAAACATATTATATTAATTAGTACATAGTTCTATTAGGATGACGAAATCAATTGTTTCTAATTTTTTAACTTTTGTTATAGGTTTATTATTGATTTGACCCGAGTATCTCTTAGACAGCTGGCGACGATGTGATTATATCACATGTCGCTAAGAATTACTCTGGCTGGTTGTATGAAATGCGACATAGGGCAGCCCGAGCAGTTGAGGACCAGCCCGGGACCACCATCAGATCTCATCAGCCTTGCATAGTCTCCGATTTAGCCTGGGAGGCTATGTTCGCGCATTGGGATGCTGATGACTTCAAGAACTGAGCAGGCAAAGAAGAACCGTGGTCAGCTCCGCATACTACACACCACAGGTTCTCAGTCGTTCGAGGAGGCGAAGACGGTAAGTGCGCTGTATTTTGTTGTTTAGTTGTCAAGTTCTTACACAAATACTTAATACATGTTTTATGAATGTTTTTATTAGGCCTTGAGTAGGTCCTTGAGCCGAGATCCCACCATTCTAGAGTTTTGGGATAGGGCCCACACGCCCAAGGACGAGCGTGTTTTGTCTCAGGCAGCTGTGGCTATACGGGATCTTACTATTTAGCTTTTAGTAATATTCAATCGTAAATAAAATGATATAATTAACACACTTATAAAAAATAAATTACAGGACCGATTTCAGATGTTTCGGAACGATCGTATAGCTGAGCTAGATGCTATTAGGAGGGGTTCTGAGCCGTCAGACTCCGCCACTCCCCTTCCCGATATTGTATTAGATCGGGATGAGAAGCTGAGACTATGGGTCGCGTCTCAGGATCCCCCTAGTAGCAGTACCGGCAGATATCGAGTGTTAGGTCTGCCGAGGATACCCGCATATACACTCTCTGGAGGTAATAATATTTTTTATGTTTCACGAATTTATCAGAATTTATCACATTATATAAATTATTATTAGTAATGGAATTCGTCTCTTTTTGTAGGCTCCAGCCAGCGCCAGCTTCCCAGAGCACATGTCGGACCATCTCACACGGGTGCTGGCTTGGATGACGAGATCTTCCAGAGGCTGATAGGGGCCGTGTCGGATCGATTTCGTACCGATCTGGTCTTTCGCCGTTAGCAGTTGCCTTCCAGTTCTCGTCTTCACCAGGTTGCTCAGGAGGTTATAGCAGCGGCCCCCGCAGAGAGTACGGGATTACCGCGAGAGCAGTTCGACGCTTTCAGCAGTGAGATGCTCCGGATGGCGAGCGGGCTGGCGGCGATGAGGAGCGGTTTGACGATGACGACGAGGAGGACGACAGAGATTTTCATACACCAAACACGCGTCGTCCACCTCCGTCCGATGATGATACTACTAGATTATAGTTCATTTTATGTTATTCATTCTAGTTTATTAGTACGTATTTATGTTATTCATTTGTAGAACATTTGTACATATTGTACGTAGTTTTTATAGTTGCGTCTGTATAATGAGATTACGTTGTATTCATTCATTTGTAGAATATTCTTTATCGTTATTGAAGTTTATTTATTTTCAGTTAGTCGATTACGTTTGTTGTTGAGAATTGGTACATGTTTAGGTTTTTAGAATTACGTTGGTTGTTGTGAATTGGTACCGGTTTTTAGAATTACATTTGTTATTGCGAATTGGTACAAGTTTTTATAATTACATTTGTTGTTGAATGTGAAATATATTGGTGTCTGGCTGTATTGGGATAAAATATGTTACAGGTATATATATGGGTTTAAACACCTGGATTTTGCATTTTAAAAAAAATTATTCTTAAAAAAAAATCCTTAATTTCGACGGAATAAGGTAATTCCGACTGAATTTCCGCCGAAAATATAGGCCAGGCTAATTCCTAATTTATTTTTACTTTTTTTTATTTTTCGTCGGAATTAGGTTATTTACGAGGGAACATTCTGTCGAATATAAAATATTTATAATCTTTTTAATTTATTTTTTATTTTAAAATTTTCCGTCGAAGTTAACGTATTTCCGAGGGAAGTTTTCGGTCGGCCATAACAAGGTTATATCCGACGGAAGTAATGCGTCGTAACTAACTCCGTCGAAGATACCTTATGTCCGACTGAATGGCCGTCGGAGATACTTACGTCGAAGATAGAAAAGCTCGACGGAATGTATGACGGAATTTATCTCTGACGGGGTTAGTTACGACAGTAATTTCGACGGAATATTCCCTCGGAAATAAGCTACTTCCGACGGAATAGGCTTATTTTCAAGGGAATATTCCGTCGGAATTAGGCTTATTTCTTGTAGTGAAAGATTTAATTTTCTCTATATATATTATTTTAAATAGTAAGGTGTTGATTTGATGAATGTGATAAGTTATGGGGTGATTTGTGCAAGTTTTACAAAGTAAGCAAGTGACCATAAAATATTTATTGTGTCGGGAAATATTCGTTTGGTCGGAGAATATTCGTACGACGACGCAATCATTTGTGGGCCCCATAATGGAAAATTGTCGGATGAAGAAAACGACAAGAATAAGTTTTTCTAAAAATAACGGCAAAACTTTTACCGTTAAAACTGTTGAAATACCTGGTGGTTAAAATACAGTAATACGCGGTGTTGCACAGTAGCACACGGTATTGCTCAGTAATTTTAATTATTGATTCTTACGTAAGAAGTTACTACTCAATAATTGTTACAGTAATTACTATTCAATATTTTATATTATTGATTCATTAATTGCTACATTGATAATTACATAATATTTTATTGATTTAATAATTGCCATTGCACAGTATTTCACATTATCAAATCAATAATTCATATTATTTGAATAATATTATTAGATAGCATTATTGGCAATGTCTAAGGAAGTTCTTGAACAACGAACAACCAGTTCATATATTCACGACCAAGAAAAGAAGTACTGGATTTCGGATAGGCCCTGAAAGCGAAGGAAGACTGGAATGCCAACAGGCGTCTATTATTGAATTCACCCGACCCGACAGTACCCATTTTGGGAACGTCCAGTGCCAAAGTCACTGAATGGGTAAATCGCCAATCCTTAAAACGGACTATGTAATGTACTTTATCTGCTGGGTTACGGGCAGGCATTTTACCAGAGGTTTCTAATCTACCCTTGTGTGATTCCTGTTGAAGCATATACTCGGGGGGTGGGTTGGGTGCAGGGAGGACGATTTTAAAACAGACTCCCCATTCATTAGATAGAGAAGATCACCAAGATTTAGTGATTCGCTGTCGAACTTATTCAAATTCCAAGAGCTCGGAGGGGTTATTTAATTGCACGACAGTAAGGAGAAATCCTTATCGGAAGGCCCATTCTTTCATAGGATCGACCTGGTTGTCAATTTTGTAGTTCTGTAATATTATTTGTGAATAATTAATTATTGATTTATATGATAAGAAAATATTTATTTTTGTGGATATAAAAAAAAGAATTAGTGCTGAGGTGTTTTTATCAGTATTTATTATAAATTTGGCTTATTATATGTACCCCCACTTAGGGGTGCTCATCGGTAAAAAATCGAACCGGTACCGAACCAAAAATATCGTAAAACCAAGAACCGGTACCGGTACCGAAAAACCGGTTTCGGTACCGGTTCGGTACAAAGTCGGTTTCGGTTTTTTCGGTTCGATTTTCGGTTATACCGCAAAAAATAAATAATTAAATATTTTTTTTATATTAATAAATTTTTTTAAAACTAAGAATTTTTTTTATATTAATAGAATTTCATTTTATAATCTACCATTTCATTTTATAATCTACATTTCTTTTTGTAATCTACCATTTTTATTATTATTATTAGTATTGGTGTTAATATTATTTATTTTATTTATTTAAAAATCTATACTGTTACAATTTCATGCATGCTAGAAATTTTAGATAGCATACATTTTTAATAGTTGGGATTAACTGTATCAATTAAAATTGAATGATTTGTATCAATTTTAAATTTCGATTTTTTTTTTGATTTTTCGGTTTTACCGAATTCAAAAATTTAAGAACCGGTATCGGTATCGAAAAGGATAAAAAAACCGAAAAAACCGGTACTGAAAAAACCGGTACCGCCCGGTTCGATAAAAAACTGAAAAAACCAAAAACTTTGAGCACCCCTACCCCCACTTACTCATTTTTCAAAATTATCAGTAGAAGTTATCTCAGTTTTAAATATATATATATATATATAAAGGAGCAGGGTATATATATATTATATATATATATATATATGTATGTGTGTGCGTGTGTGTGGTGTATGGTGGGTGGTGCCTTGGAAAGGAGGGAATTGATATATGTTTTTGGTTGATGTAGGAATGTGGGAGTGTAAATATATATATATATATATATATATATATATATATATATTATATAAAGTTTTGTTTTATTAGATTATAAATAGAATATATTATATTTCATTTAAAGTTTTCGTTTTATTAGAATATTTTATTGCACAATAATGAATAGTAAATCAAATTTTGTCGCCGGTTGCAGCGCCCGTGAGAAATCTACTGTTGGTCCGTGATTTTTATTTTCAAATAGTATCCTGCCATTCTCCTATAAATAGGATGCTTAGTTTAAAAATGAAAATCACACCAGAATCAAAGAATTCTTCTTCTATAATATTGAGCGTATTTTTTTTGAGTTTAAGAAAGCTTTGAGTGTAGAAAATAGTATAAGTTTTCTTCAAGAATATCCCCGCCATACCAGTCAGAAATACTCTCTTTTTAAGGTAAAAGATATTATTTTTCTCGTAAATGGTGTTATTTCCTTTCAATAGTCAAAAAGAATATTATTTTCTTTCATATTCCATATTATGAAAGCGATAATATTTTATTTCATATACCCAAATTAAAACTTACTACGGTAAGTATTGCTTCTATAATTCCTGAAATGATCAAAAAAATTTCGAATTTTGCGTTTCATCTAGTATCATTTCATTGGAATGTTGGTATGAATTTTATTATGAAATTTTTACCTTTTCATGTCGGGGTTACTATTCACGTATACGGCACTATTCACAAAAAAATTAAATTTTCTTTTATTTGTCCAAGTTGTCTGTTATGGTTACTATATTTGATTGTATCCATGTTTTGAACTTTATTCTTGAATTTTGCTCCACAATTGATTATTATGGAGTATTCTTGAACTTGGATAAACTAAATTCTGAATCCCTAATCTTTGTCCTTTATCTCACTGGATTCGTTATTTATATTATTTTTCATCATCCTCAGTCCTAAATGGTGATATAACTGAATATCTTTGGCATGTAGAGCAAAGATGAATGATTACCTGATAAATATCTTTGGCCCGTAGTGCAAAGATGAACAGGTGTTGAGATGAACATGACCACTGGTGATACAAATGAATATCTTTGGCCTGTAGTGCAAAGATGAATATTTGATTTGAGATATATTGATTGACGTTAGAGGGATAAAATATTGATGATAGACTTTTAAATCATAGAAGATAGTAGACTTCATTATCTACTTAACTCTTCTAATGAATTGTTATTTTCGCTGCGAATATTGATCTAAAACTTGTTGCCCAAAATATTTTATCTGATTTATTAAAGGCAAACGATAATTTATTTTTCATTATCTTAGTCATAATATTCTTTACTGGGCTAGTTGAGCTCACCATTTTCATCTATTGTCCTCTTCAGGGAATGAGAATGTTGTGGGAACTAGTCGGAGAACAGTGTGATGTCAGAGTAAGCAGTAGTAGTCCTCACTATTTTTATAAAATAGTGTGATAATAATTGTAATGTGATAATAATTGTCCTCTTCAGGGAATTTTTACATGTTTGTATTGACACTCACAGTTGTATGGTCGTATTTCTCACGACCTTTTGTTATAAAAGATTTATATTTGGAATTCTGTACCATGTATTTGGCGACTCAGAATGGGTTGGTATTGAATCTATTTTGGGGGCGTCACACAGTCTCTCTTGAAGTGACCTGTCTCGTGACACCTATAATATTTATACTTCCTAGGCCTAGGAGTCTTTCCTCTGGATTTTGATTTCCCATGCATTCCTGGTTTTTCTCTTTTCGATTTTCTCCATGTTGTTCTCTCCCTTTTACCATCAGCCCTTCACCCGAAACACCCTCGGTTTGAAGCCTTTGCTGATTAAACATCAGAAGAGCAGATGTGACTTCTTTTAATTTCAGAGTCTCTTTCCCCCATAGTAGAGTTGTAACAAGATTCTCCATGGAACCCGGTAAGGAGCACAATAACATCAACGCTTGGTCTTCCTATTCAAACTTCACCTCAATCCTTATTAAATCACTAATAATTTGATTGAACGTGTGAATATGTCGAATAAGTTCTGAACCCTCACTCATCTTTAACCCAAACAACTTCTGCTTCAGAAATAGCTTGTTGGTCAGAGACTTAGACATATACCTAGATTCCAGTTTACTCCATACTCCCGATGGCGATTCATCACTAAGCACGTGATACATAACCTCATCTGCAAGACACAAACGAATTGTACTCACCGCCTTCGCTTTGAGTTCCTCCCATTTTTCTGTTGTCATAGCCTCTGGTTTTTCTTTAACGCCTTCACCAATCCCTGCTGCACCAACAAATCCTTTACCCTCTGTTGTCATAATCCGAAATTCCCTGTTCCATCAAACTTCATCACGTCGAATTTGATGCCATCCACTACAAGAAAAAGCCTTATTTTAGACAAAATATTCTCTCGGAATTAAGCCTATTATGTCGAAACTAGCTTATTTCCGAGGGAATGTTCCGTCAGACATTCAGTCGTATATACACGCGTCAGAGATAGGATCCGTCGTAAATTCCGTCGACCGTATCTTATCTTTGACGTAAATAATTCTGACGGAATTTCGTCGGATTTAGCATATCTTCAACGAACCAAATTCGAGAAAACAAGTCCGTCAAAAGTATCCTACCTTCAACTGATAATTTACGAGGGAAGATTGTCGAGGATAATTCCAAGTTATTTTTGATGGAAAAATTAAATCCCAATAAATATATTTAATCCCCAATTTCGATGGAATATTCCCTTGAAACTAAGGTAATTCTGACGGAAAATAAAAAATAAAAAATAATTTAGAAATTAACATGGGCTCATAAATCCGACATAATATCAGTTGGAAATAGCTTATTCTGTCGAAATTATGGATTTTTTTTAAAATATTTTTTTTTGAAAATGCAATATCTAGGTATTTAAACCCATATATGTACCTGTAACTTGTTTTATCCCAATACAGATAGACAACAATATATTTCACATTCAACAACGTAATCTCATTTTTGTATTCAACGTAATTCTAAAAACCTGTACCACTTCGCAACAACAAACGTAATCGACTAATTGAAAACAAATAAGCTTCAACAACGATAAAGAATATAAGCTACAAATGTTCTACAAAGTTATCACTACAAGAAACAGGCCTATCAGCGACCAATATTATCTGCGACCGCCATATTTCGCAGCTAATATCAGAATTAGCGACCGCTATTAGCGACCGCCCCACAAACTAGTCGCTACTTGTTACTAGCGACCACCTTGCAGTCGCTAACCGGTCGCCGAGTTGAGTTTGTAGCCTTAAATTTTGGCGCCTGGGTTAGCGGGAAAAATTAATTCACATCTGCGATCGCATACGATCGCAGATAGCGGTCACAAAACTGTTTGACTTCCTTAGCAACTCGACTGTCAGTCAATTAAAATTCAGCGACCACGTCCGGTCGCAGACGGCGGTCGCTTATTCTTTTTAAATAGATCAGATTGCTGTAGCAGACGCGAACAGAAACAGAAGAGAAAAGAGGGAGAGGAGGAGAGGAAGAAGAAGAAGACGCCGCGCCTCCGCCTCCTGCCGTACGCCGGCCGCCAACTGCCGTCGCCGCCGGCAACCCCATCTAGGTATCATTTCTCTCTCTTTTCTTTACTTTAATTAGTTAATTTATATATATATATATTGATCTGAATTTTATATATATATATATATATATTGCCTATTATGTGTTTATATGTGTTTGATTTGCCTATTTAGTTTGAATATGGGTTAGATTTATATATATGTGATATTTAGTTTCAATTTGGGTTTAATTTGTGCAATTTGAGTGCATGCATGTTCATAATCTAATATTTTGAGTGCACGAGTTCATAATATGATATTGAGGCTTATGTTAGTTTAAATATTAATCTACATTAAATTAAATATAATAACATATAAATAGAATAAAATAACAGAAAATACTACAATCTAAGTTTAATACAAAATAAATTAAATTAAATATAATAACATATATTACTTAATTAGTTAAATATAATAACATATAAATAGAATAAAATAACAGAAAATACTACAATCTAAGTTTAATACAAATTAAATTAAATTAAATATAATAACATATATTACTTAATTAGTTAAATATAATAATATATAAATAGAATAAAATAACAGAAAATAATAGAATCTAAGTTTAATATAAAATAAAATAAATTAAATATAATAACATATATTACTTAATTAGTTAAATATAATAACATATAAATTGAATAAAATAACATATAATAACATATATTACATTGCTTAGTTAATATAATAACATATATTACATTACTTAGGTAATATAATAACACACACACATACACACACACACACACACACACACACACACACACACACACACATATATATATATATATATATATATATATATATATATATATATATATATATATATTACTTAGTTAATATTTACTAAAATCAACTAAGTAGCATTTACTTAGTTTTCACTCCTAAATTTATAACTATTTAGTTTGAATTAGTATTAATTTAATTAGTTAATATATAAATAACATATATTACATTACTTAGGAAATATAATAACATATATTATTTAGTTTATATATACTAAAATCAACTAAGTAGCATTTACTTAGTTAATATTACTTATTATATACCCAATACGTACTAATATTACTTTACTTAGTTAATATTACTTATTATATACCAAATACGTACTAGTATTACTTTACTTAGTTAATATTAATTATTATATACTCAATACGTACTAGTATTACTTTACTTAGTTATATCATGTAACATGTAACACAAAGATCTTATCCAATAACGTAACACAAATATCCCATACAATAACCAATTCATAGAATCACAAAGAAACTAGAAAACTTGTCTTGGTCCTTGTTTCCTCATCCATGTTTATATGTGAATTTTTTATCTGTACTTCGTTGAATACTTGTCTCGGTCCGTGTTTCATCATCTACCTTGTATACAGGATTCGACATAGCAGTTGCAGCTAATACTCCAACAAGTTCCTCGGCAGCCAAAAAAATAGGGTTGTGTAGTTCTTGTTTGTGTCCTATACTCGAATAATAGAGTTAATTGAATTACTATAGACATTCATCATTGTTCTATCATAACAGATGACAACATCCTTAAGTAGTGCCATTAAGTTGTTGAACATAGCATTATCACCTATTTTTTTGTGCAAACTACCCATCTGAGTAATTCGGAGTGGTTAGAAGCTGTTTATTTCATGGACTGGACCCATATCAGACTATGAAATAAATTATCGCTTGATATGGGTTCAGTCCATGGAATAAATAACTTCTAACCACTTTGAATTCCTCAGATGGGTAGTTCTCACAGAAAAATAGGTGAGACGTTCTGTTCAACATCTTAATGGCCCTCTTTCGGGATGTTGTCATCTGTTATGATGGAACAATGAGGAATGCCTGCAGTAATTCAATTAACTTTAGTTTTCGAGTATGGGACACAAACAAGAACTACACAACCCTATTTTTTTGGCTGCCGAGGAACCTGTTGGAGTATTAGCTGCAACTGCTATGTCGAATCCTGCATACAAGGTAGATGACGAAAGACGGACTGAGACAAGTATTCAACGAAGTACAGATAAAAGATTCACATATAAGCATGGATGATGTATTTGAAAAATGTCAAGATAATGTTCGTCATTTTGAAAGAAAAAGAAATATTTAATATAACCGAGGTAGATGACGAAATAAGGATCGAGACAAGTTTTCTAGTTTCTTTCTGATTCTATGAATTGGTTATTGTATGGGATCTTTGTGTTACGTTATATATAATTTCACTCCTAAATTTATATACACATCTTAATGATATTATATTTTGTGAACAAGCAGATTGCGACTTCTGATCATTCACTACGTAACCAATTCAAGAGAACTGAAACGATAAATCGGGAAACATCCTCGATTTTAAAGCCCTAGGTCTTTTAGTTGTTACTCCTTTTTTTGCAAAATCAAATGCCATAGAGTGAAGGGTTGTCAACTAAGATATTTTTTACTTATAGCCTTATCTGACTCAAGGTTTGCATGTAATATGAGAGACTCCTTGAGAGTTGCATGAAATTTAATAGTTCCCAATAAGTGTTTCAATTAATTCAACTGTACTTCCTCTCGAATTCCTGAATGATAAGTAGGTTTTATACCTACTTATTAGATATCAACTTGCAAGGATTATGGCTTAAACTCAAGCGTTTTATTGTCTTTTAATGCGTTTTATCTTTGTTTTGCATTTCTCAGTCAGGAAACTCAAAAGAGCCTGACATGATTAAGGCATGGAATGGAATGAAAAGGGACCCAATGGCATGAAGTTGGCAAAAGAAAGGTGGAGGGCTTATGCGGAACAAAGGAAGGCTTGGCATGAAGATGGCATAAGGCAAAATGCATGTGATGATGGCATCATAGCAGCAAATGAGACAGAAAAGGAAGCAAGAAAGAAAGAAGAAAAGAAAGCAGCCGCAACCAAACTTACCAGCAGCAGAGCAGTGCTCGCACGGCCGCGCCAAGAAAGCAAGGGGACCCCGCGCGGCCGCGCCGGTCCTAAAAGTTAGATTTTTATTTGCTTTGTTCGGCTGAGTGTTTGTATAAGGGCGGGGTTTTTTTGAACGAGACTTATCACTTATCAGAACTTAGACTTCATTTAATTTTTCAAGCATTGTCTTATATTTTCTAGGGTTTAGGAGCTAAGGAGAACTTGAGAGCTTAACTCTTCTTCTCTTCTAGTTCAAGTAGCTTTCATTTCTAGGGCTCGTCTTGGAGCTTATTTGTGGTCAAAACTCAAGCTTACTAGCATCTATTGAAAAGGAGAACCACAAGATTTGCACTATCTATCTTAATTTTCTCTACTTTCATATTTGTTCAATGCTTGGTTTAAATCCCATAATGGTTGGTGGTTCAGTGATGAACTAACTTCCATTATGGGATTCTAATGGATTCTATTTGCTTATTCTAGGGTTTTATGCCTCTTTGAAATGTATGGATGATAATGTATGGTTTGCCTAGCATGGTTGTGTTTTATGTTTAGATGCTTGATCAACATCTACTGTAATAGTTTATATGGAATCGAAAGAGGATATGTATACTTAGATTTTGCCATGCTAGCATGTGTTTGTGAAACTTGCATTTGATGAGTTTTGTAATTCGTAATCCGGATAGAAATATACCGTATTGCCATGTGTAGTCAATGGGGAGCTTGCACTTAAATCGGTTTAGCTTGTAAATTGCATAGACATATAGCAATTTAGGTTTTATCGATGTTCATGTGATTTCTATCTCTTTTGTAGATATTATATGATATGGACTTGGTTTATTGAAAGATAGTCATGTCTCACATTCGTGCTCCCGGCTAGCGTTTCTATGTGATTATTCATACATGGCTTGAGGTGTTGTTAAACTAGATGACGCAATAGATGAAGTTAGTTTCCCATATTTCTCTAATTTGAACCCCTTGCTTGTTAATTAGTTAAGTTTATTCTAAAACCAGTCTAGTTAATTAAAGAACACTTTGACACACGTTTGAGCAGACGAAAATAACTATAGGATTGTTGCATGATAGTTTAAGCCTGACTCTTTTCTCCTTGGGAACGATCTTGACTTATCAAATTTATTACTTGTCGACCGTGTATACTTGCACGTGTTTTGTGCCCGTTTTTGTTAACACCGAAATGGCTCAACACTGAACAAAGTGGTTAATTTCTGTTGCATGGAATTCAATAGTTCCCACTTTGTTTTGGGAATTCGAGAGGAAGTACAGTATGGTGAAATACTTAATAATTGGAAATTAATTGTTGAATTTCCTGTAGCTCTTCCTTTGTCTCTCATACCTTGAGTCAGATAAGACTACGAGTAAAAAATGTCGAATTTGACAACCCTTCACTCTAAGGCAGTTGATCTTGCAAAAACAGAAGTAAAGCTGAAATTAAGGCCTAGGACTATAAACCGAGGATGTTCACGATTTCATGGAGAGGTGGACCACAACTAGCTTACACTTCTCAAGGAGTACTGGGGATAAATTTTATCGACGACGACGACTATCAAGATCGTAATCTACTTCTTACACTTGGCGCGGATATCGATGACGATGTCAAGGTAACTTTGTCATGAATTTAGATTTATGCATGCATGTTTAGTTAGTAATTATGGTTCTTCTCTTGTATCTTTTCTTCAGGAAGCTGTTTCTCTTTGCAGGAGGTTTATAAATATTACTGGTAAGCGTTTCTAATCGTAATCTACTTCTTACACTTGAGTTGTTTGATGTCAAATTAGCAAACGTCCATAATTATAGTTTTAGATTCAATATATAGTTTTATATATATAAATTTTAGTCTCTCGAGCGATTTGTTTATTGTGTTAGTTAATTTAATTAGTTTTGGTGATTTATATATACTGCTGTGTGTTGATGAGATATAAAACAGGTACAAATAGGTATAATTTTTTTGGAAAATCCATAAAATAGGCAATTTTTCCCCCCATGTTAATGAGTGATCGCATTCGGTCGCTGATAATTATCAGCGACTGTGTGTGACTTGGCAATATCAGCGACCGGTGGTGGTCGCTAATGTTGGTTGCAGACACGTGGTCCACGTCAACAATGGGCGTGACTCAGCTTAGCGACGACATTGGTTGCTATATGTCAGTCGTTGACTTCCCGGTCGCCAAAAGTGGACGCCGACGTGCAGTTAGCGTCCAGATAATGTGAGACCACTATCTGCGACCGGGATCGGTCGCAGATGGCCATCTGCGACCATTAACGGTCGTAGATGTGCGGTCACTGATAAACCTTTTTCTTGTAGTGTATGAATACAAATGTTCTACAAATGAATGAATACAACGTAATCTCATTATACAGACACAACTACAAATGAATAACATAAATACGTACTAATGAACTAGAGTGAATAACATAAAATGAACTATAATCTAGTAGTATCATCGGGCGGAGGTGGACGACGCCCGTGTGGTGTATGAAAATCTCCGTCGTACTCCTGGTCGTCATCGTCAGACCGCCTGTCATCGCCAGTCCGCTCGTCATCGTCACGCTGTTGAAAGAATTATAAAAAAAAATCATTAGTCCGTATATATGTGAGAATTAACAAGCTAGCTTTAATTGAAAATATCATAAACAATAAGAATACCTGAGTAGGCGGGGGAGGACGAAAAGCCTCTTCCAAGAGGGTAATCACCATCAAGAGCATCTCACCGCTGAAAGCGTCGAACTGCTCCCGCGGTAATCCCGTACTCTTTGCGGAGACCCCTGCTATAACCTCCTGAGCAACCTGGTGAATGCGAGAACTTCTAGGCAACTGCTGACGGCGAAAGACCGGATCGGTACTGAACCTATTCGAGACGGCCCCTATCAGCCTCTGGAAGATCTCGTCATCCAAGCCAGCGCCCGTATCAGATGGTCAGACATGTGCTCTCGGACGTTGGCGATGGCTGGAGCCTACAAAAAGAGATAAATTCCATTACTAATAATAATTTATATAATGTGATAAATTCTGATAATTTCGTGAAACATAAAAAATATTATTACCTCTAGGGAGTGTATACGCGGGTATCCTCGGCAGACCCAACACTCAATATCTGCCAGTACTGCTAGTAGGGGGATCCTGAGACGCGACCCATAGTCTCAACTCCTCATTACGATCTAATATAATATCAGGAAAGGGAGTGGCGGAGTCTAACGGCTCAGAGCCCGTCCTAATAGCCTCCAACTCAGCTATACGAGCGTCCCGAAGCCTCTAAAATTGGTCATGTAATTTATTTTGTATAAGTGTGTTAATTGTATCATTTTATTTACGATTGAATATTACTAAAAGCTAAATAGTAAGATGAGTTTTACCCGTATAGCTACAGCTACCTGAGACAAAGGAAGCTCGTCCTTAGACGTGTGGGCTCTATCCCAAAACTCTACAATGGTGGGATCTTATCCCAAGGCCCTCCTCAAGGCCTAATAAAAACATTCATAAAATAGGTATTAAATATTTGTGTGAGAACTTGAGAACTAAACAACTAAATACAGCGTACTTACCGTCTTCGCCTCCTCGAACAACTGAGAACTAGTGGTGTGTACTATGCGGAGTTGACCACAGTTCTTCTTCGCCTGCTCAGACTTCTTCTTAAAGTCATCAGCATCCCAGTGAGCACACATAGCCTCCCAGGCTAAATCGGAGACTATGCCAGGTTGGTGAGATCTGATGGTGGTCCCGGGCTGGTCCTCAACTGCCCGGGTTGCCCTATGTCGCATCTCATATAGCCAGCCAGAGTAATTCTTAGCGACATATGATATAATCACATCGTCGCCAGCTGTCTGAGAGATACTCTGGTCAAATCTATAATAAACCTATAACAAAAGTTTAAAAATTAGGAACAATTAATTTCGTCATCCTAATACAACTATGTAGTAATTAATATAATATGCTTAACTTACTTAAAACTCCCGCAAGACAGTCTGCATAAAGGTGGCATTGTACCGCGCATACTGGCTGAACAGCATGCACCCTCTCGGGAGCCACCGGGTCTAGTATACTACAGAAAAAATATAACAATATGTGTTATGTGAATTGTGTTTTGCAATAACTGGCAGAAATATTAACAATATATTAACACTTACTGTCCAGAAGCGACATCCACCGGTACTGTATGTGGAACTGCCGGCGGACGACCGAAGATACTGAGGTTTGTCCCTCAGTGTCGTCAACGAGGTGCATCTGTAATAATTGTATTTAATTGAGTCAATAAACATAAACTAATGCAGTTTGAGATATATTTAAATCCTAGTTAAAACAACTTACTAGCTCCTGAAGACGAGCCGCCGTCGTGGCTACCGTCTCCCGTACCGGATCGCCCTCCACCTCGGCGACCTCCACCGCTATGTCTAGCCATGAATATCCTACTACAATAACCAAATTGGTAAATTATGATTATGTAAGGTTTAACAATGTGGTATTTACTAATATGAATGCTAATTTCAATTACTTACGTCATCAAATTCATCAGAATCAACATGTATATCAGTCTTGGATTCGGTATCTTCCTCATCCTCAGTTTCGAGATTAGTTTCGTCATTGTTATCATCCTCGACGACTACATAATCATTCACGACAACGTTTTCCTCGACATCCACATCGTCAGGTACGTCAATGACATCAGTACCCATCACATCTTCAGCATTGAACACTACGGCCAAAGGGTTGCTAACATCTTCTTACAACGCCTCATCTATACCAAACATATTCTCAGCATCAAATGAACATGTTTTAGTTGTGAATACTGTGTACCATGGGCTTCGAGTATTTATGACATTAGGAGCGTAATACACTTGAGTCGCTTGACTTGCTAACACGAACACGTCATCATATTTTAACACCGACTTGATATCTATGGTTGTGATTCTATTACGATCAACTTTAACCCCAAAGACCTCATTGCCCGACAGTCGACGAACAACCCCCTTCTTCTCTGTCTTTCTGTTGAACTGTGCTGACATCTTTATGTAATTTTAATTAAGAGGCAAGAATCTACGAGCAGTTCCAAAGAAGGTACATTTTTGCCTATGCTGCAACTGATTGCCTTGCACATCCCCCATACACACTGGACAGGACAGCTTCCCGTGAGTTGACCAACCACTAACCATCCCAAGAGCCGAAAAGTCAGTGATAGTCCATAACAGGGCTTCCTTCATCACAAAATTCTAACATATCAATTTATCATACGTCTGGACCCCTGTCTCCCACAACATCTTTAGTTCATCTACTAATGGTCGAAAGTACACGTTAATGTCTTTTGTAGGACTTTTATCCCCCGGTATGAGTAAATTCAAGAACAAATACGGATCCCTCATGCACATCGACGGTGGAAGATTATAAGCAACCATAATGACTGGCCAAACTGAGTACGGCTAGCTAAAATTATTGAAAGGGCAAAAGCCATCAGTAGCCATGCCAAGCCTAACATTCCTGACTTTTTTCGCAAACTCAGGATAATTTGCATCAAATTTCTTCCATTCATCTCCATCCGCTGGGTGAGTCAGCTGACCAGGCACGACATCCCTTGTTCGATGCCAACTCATATGTTGAGCCGTATAAGACGACATGAATAGCCGCTGAAGCCTCGGCGCAAGAGGAAAGTACCGTAAGATCTTCTTGGGAACATGTTTCTCCTTTCCCCCACGTTTTATCACCTTGTAGCACGACAAGCTGCATATATCACACTGTCCCTTATCTCTGTCCTCCCAATAGTCTAACATGCAATCCTGCTCACAAGCATCGATTTTCTGATACCCCATATTTAACCCCTTGACCATCTTCTTCACTTCGTAATAATTCGCAGGAAGAGTGCTCCTTCTTGAAGTGTAAGAGCATCGTCACTGCAGAAAGCTTGGTGTCCGTATCATTTCCCGGATATAACGATACCCCAAATTCAAAGAGCAACTTGTAAAAGGAAACAGCTGTATCATTTAGCACTTGCTTAGCACTGCTTGAAGAAGGCTCATTTTCAGCCCAGTCAATATTAGTAGGGCCATAAGCATCGACCAACATCTCCGCCGGATCATAGTTTTCGGCGTATGAATCCCGTAGAATATCATCCTCCACAGTACTGTCGATCACTTCTCTCCGCTCAGCTGATTCCCTGTGATGAGTCCATACGAAGTACCCATCCACAAATCCACAGGAAAATAAGTCAAATTTAATCTCGTCGACTTTCTTCCAGATCAGGTTTTTACACTTGACACATGGGCATCGCATCTTTCCGTTCGGATCATCAACATGCTCTATTGCTTTGTTCAAGAAATCCGACACCCCATCACGATAAGCTAAGACTAATCCCCTCCCATCACTGCGTATCCTACGGTACATCCAACTCTGGTCGGCTGACATCTTTAACTGCATAGACCACGCATTATTCAATACGGGATGTTCATGCATGTGGTCCATGCATGAATGAATGTCAAACGGATTTCAGTACAGGGATGTTCATGGATGTGGTCCATGCATGAATTAGAGTATTTTCCTATTACGACAGCTCTATAGGAAATGCGTAATTCAGGATTCTATCCCGTTCTTGGATGCGTCTCTTCACTAGTGCCAACACGTTTCGCACGTTTCTACTGTTTTAAAAAAAATTCGACAGCACCCCCTATAGTCTCCAAGTACACGAAATAGATTAAGATAATTTAATCTAAGTATGTACTCGGAGAACATGTAGAGATAACAGTCAAAAAATCCTCAAAATAACAAAAACGTGTCGTTTCGTATTGACACCGGCCTAAGTGAAATACATAACATCTAGTAACAGTCCCAAACTGGGGACTATTCGACATTCACTCCTACTGAGTGAATGTCAAACAGGTTTCTAACTTCCAAAGTATAGTTCATAAATAATCCTTCCATTAACCATCAAGCATGTTAACCGCCTTATTTGAGCTGGCAAAGAGTTAAGATAGACAAATAATTGTAAAATGAATAAACAACTTAAGTTGGCATCTGCATGATATTATGCAACATTAACACTCAAAGTCATTGTGAATAAATCATTGTGCTGTGTTGGCTTTCTTCACAATCCGTCTCCGCAACCGCTTGTTGGGACATTTATAACTTCTCTTTATCCACTTAATCTTCCGACTTAAATGTATTACAAATGTTCTCCTTTTAAAACAAAAAATGTATAAATTGCAATGAATTATATACGAATGAGCAAAGTTGAGCAACTAACTAAACGGTCAATTCTAGAACATGAGATTAGGATAGTTAGAAGTTCCAAAGGTCTTTAGGGGACAACTAATACCGCAACGAGTGCAACAAATGGAAGGTGGATAATACTCTAAAGTCGTCGCGTCACATAAACAGTTACATGCAACCCATAAAATGTGGCGACGGGTTAGAATATTTTCCACCTTACTTTCGATGCACTCGTTGCGGTATTGGTTGTCCACTAAAGACCTCAAAAACTTCCAAGAATACTAATCGCAAATTCTACAACTGATCGGTTAATTAGTTGCTCTGCTTTGTTCATTCATATATAGTTCATTGCAATTTATGCATTTTCTGTTTTAAAGGAAAAGAGATGTAATACTATTAAGTAGGAATCTTAAGTGGGGAAGGACAACTTATAAATGTCCCAAAATGTGGTCGTGGGGACGGATTGTGACGAAAGCCAACACAGCGCAATGATTTATTCACATTGACTTTGAGTGTTAATGTTGCATGATACCATGCTGATGCCATCCTATGTTGTTCCTACACCATGCAACTATTGTCATCAGCATACCCCAAGCCAGTTCAATTAAGGCGGTCTACATACTTGATGGTTAATGAAATGATATTTGTACTATAAAATGTATAGTTGTAATTGAGTGTATTAAAGATCAAAGAGAGAGTCATATTGAGTTTATTGAATATTGCGGCAAACTAAGCAAATGCTACTTAGTTTATTTTGCCAATAAAAAACTAAGTAAGTGCTACTTAGTTTATGAGAACTGTTATTTGGAATATATATGAGGACTACTATTCGACATTCACTCTTATGCGTCAAACGAGTTTCTAAGTTTCAAAGTATAGTACATATATGTATATATATACATATAGTACTTATTGAGTTTATTGATTGCGGCAAACTAAGTAAATGCTACTTAGTTTAATTTGCCAATGAAAAACTAAGTAAGTGCTACTTAGTTTATGAGAACTGTTATTTGGTATATATATGGGGACTACTATTCGACATTCACTCCTATGCGTCAAACGAATTTCTAAGTTTCAAAGTATAGTACATATATTTATATATATACATATAATACTTATTGAATTTATTGAATATTGCAATAAATTAACTAAACAAATGCTACTTGGTTTATTTTGTCAATGAAAAACTAAGTAAGTGTTACTTAGTTTATTTTATTTCATTGTATTGTATTTAATTAATTTTATTTTATTTCATTGTATTGTATTGTATTTAATTGTATTTTATTATTTATTATTTATTATTTATTATTTATCTCTTTTAATTAATTAATTTATTATTTATCTCTTTTAATTAATTAATTAATTATTTATTATTTTATTATTTATCTCTTTTAATTAATTATTTATTATTTATTCCTTTATTTTATTTATTTTTATTCAAATTAATTTAATCTAATTTAATTTAATTTTAATAGTAAGAAACTAAGTAAATACTACTTAGTTCTTGTTAATTTATTTGAGTAGTAAGAAACTAAGTAAATGCTACTTAATTTATTTTAATATTGGAAAACTAATTAAATAATACATAAATATACTTGCAAGGCCCACAAATTTTGTAAATGAATAATTTTGACATAAATTTCGTTGGGAATTCTGTCGGAAATAGCAAATATACCAAGTTAATTATATGCACTCTATATCAGCAATTTAAAGTAGTCCACAGCATAAGGCAGACCCAAATTATCCAAATTAGCAAGGCAGACCAAAATCAGTCCCAACATGAGTCCATTAACATAACTGTGAGGGTTTAAATTCAATCCCAAATTCAATAATTTCAACAATTACATACCAAAGTCCCAATTTCAATAATTTAAGACTCAATCCTAATTTCAACCAAATTTCAATAAATATGCATATTTAAAAACAATTTTCACATTCCAATAATCCCACTTTCAAATTTAACAATAATATGCTCTAATTCATATTCAACAATATATACACCAATTTCATATTCAACAATATATACACCAATTTCAGATTCAACATTCCATTGTCCCAATTTCAGATTCAACCATTCGACTGCCCCAATTTCCAAAACAGAGAGATGACAAATTTCAGATATAAAAACCTAATTATTAAAGAAAAAATTTCAGATATATATATATTAACATTCCAAAAAAGAAATGATAATAAACTCTATTAACCCTAACTATTGAAGAATAAATTTTAACTTACGTGTGGAGGCAGAGGGCAGCAACGGAGAGGAGGCAACGGTCCGCGACAGAGAGGAGGCAGCGGTCGACGGAAGAAGTGGAGACAGAGGCTAACAGCAGCGACGGAGTGGAGGCAGAGCAACAGAATGAAGATCGGTGGCGGGGGAGAGCGGTGGGGGGACCGACCGTTGGCGGGGGGATGGAGGCGTGAGAGAGACTGAGAGAGAGACGAGACTGAAAGAGAGTGAGTTTGAGAGCTACAGGAGGCGGCTAGGGGAAATGAAATGTTTTTTAGGTTTTAAAGGATATTTTCAACGGAACGTCTGTCGTAATTAAGTCCCTCGAATTTAAGTTATCCTCGACGGATATTCCTTCGGACCTCATTACCACTCCGTCAAAAATATGGTGGCGCTGGCGAGAACATTGGCGCCAATGTACTGGTTGCATGCTCGATGGAATTCTGTCGAAAATACATTATAACAGACTGAATTAAGTCTGACGGAATAGTCCCTCGAAATTATTATATTTACGACTGATTTATTCCCTCGGAAATAATTCCGTCGTAATTAGTCCTTTTTCTTGTAGTGATCGTTCTTCGTGTTCAATCCAAACGATCCAACCTAGCTCTGATACCAATTTGTTAGAAATATGGATCACATACACGCACACGATTATAGATAATTAACACAAGAGAGATTTACGTGGTTCCTCAATTTGGGTAGTCCACGGGAGAGGCGTTCCTTTTCTTATTATGAATGAATGAGTTACATAGAGCTTTACAATAAGTAGTATTTATACCCACTAATCCTATTCCAACCGTACTTCATATTATGGCCTTAATACCCATAATATCATATTCTAAACAGATCAGGAAAAGTCTCTCGCCGACAGGCGCGCGACCCACGTCTCCCCAAGCGCGCCCCGCGCTTACTATACAGAAAACGCCTCCTAGCCACGCGCGCCCCGCGCTGCTTCATGCTTGGCACTAGTGCGGTCCACGCTTCCCTGGCAGAAATCTTGTATCGTACCGCGACCCCCCCTGCAACCTCTGGTTCAACCCTAATGAGCTTGTACGATTTACAACTCACATCAATTTTCATCAGACTGACCCAATAAGCATGTTGGACTATCTCCTCGCCTAAAAGGTTAACCTATTAGGTTGAAGCTCCACTATATTTATTAACCCATCTACACTCTTGAATTTATCCGATATAAAATTCATATGAACTATCCTTTTGTTGGGTTTGTACGAAATCGTGACGCAATCAAATTGCAAAAATTAGCGGAAGCATGGTATATCAGAGTTTAAAAAATTTCTACAAAACCATTACCCGGATCATCCTTTATGCAAATTATTAATTTAAAACGATAAATAAGAAGTTATGGAATCATACCCTTGTAGAACGAAGCTTCCACAGGTACTAGTTCAACTCCTTGTTCTTCGTGATCTCCTTGAATTTTCAGGTTAGATTCCTTTCTTTAGCCACCCAAGTGTTTGGCCTCTAGAGGTGATCCACCAAGGAAGATGAATTATCAAGAAGGAGGGTGTTTGACTTAACCTTAGTTTTCTATCCTCTATAGAAAAGGAGTACTCTCCAACAATTGGAATTACATCAATCTAATATCTATTATAAGACTTCTCTTATATAGACATTGGTCAACCCTTCTAATCCTATTAGACATGGGATTTCTTTTAATTAATTAAACTCCTTTAATTAATTTAGGCTTCCCACCACATGGGAATAATTAATTAAATTCATTTAATTAATTTGTCTCCTAATCTTATTAGGAATAAATGAGAGTACTAAATATTAAATTAATTACTAAACTCCTTTAGAAATTAAAATAATAATAATTGTAATAATATTAATAAGACTCCTCTTATTAATTTATATTTAATATTTCCAAAATATTAAATAATAAACATTAAGCTATTTAATTTATTCTATCACCATAGATTAAATTAATTATACTTAATGCATTATTACGATTATGCCATTACCTTCTTAAATAATTATTCTTCCTTTTATGGTGTGACCCTTTAGGTTCTCCATATTAAACCGGTTGTGAATAAATCAATTAAAACAATTTTAATCTTATTTAAATAAATAAATTAAACTAATAATTTATTTAAATAAATAATATTTATTCTACAATAGGGATAAGCCTCCCTAGCGATCAACGACTTTCCAGATAATATAGATTTCAACATTAATCAAAAAGAACCTGTGAGTAAATAGTTACCGTACAATTCAATCCTTCCACCATACAATGTCCCAATTAAATATAAGACATGGATTTACTGTCAAGTCTTATTTTATTTAATTATATGTATTTCGATTAGAAAATGCACAACTCCAAATAATGCAAATTAAAAACTCCTTTCTAATTTCATTTCACCTTGGCCAAGGATTCCTGGGTTGTCATTTAACGAATCACATAGGACATATCTCCTCTTTTACTAGAGGTGGTAGATTCTTTATTGATCATTCATTATCTCCATATGTAACTCATTATACCCAAGCATACCCTATATATGCCTTAAAAGGTCTTAAGGAATAAGTCAAAGTATAATTTGTTACATACAAGATACTATGATGATCTCAAGTCCAAGGATTACTTGTACTACTATCACATTAGGAATTCTTATTGACAGGCGAGTAAATCTCCATTAGTATTCCATAGCGAATCACGTTCAGTGAACTTATTCTCCAATAAGCACCTACATACTTGCTTTAGTGTCTCCACACAAATGATCATGAGATCAATCATCCTCATCCAATGAGCAAGCAACATATGTACCAATCTATCCGGATTTACTAATCCCCTTTTTAGTAATCCCACGATTGGGAACTATTTTAGTTTTAAAACTTTCTAAGAATTTAGATCTCATTAGCATGATCATCATCATGATTCTAAAAGCATTGCTTAAAACTATGGGTTATTTACATATTATAAAAGCAGCAACATGTAGATAATTAAATGCCTTTAATAAATGAATATTTTATTAATAAATAAATAAGATTGTTTACAAAGTACGTGCTTTATCATCATACATGATTGGCTTGTATGCACACTACTATCAATCTCCCACTTGCACTAAAGCCAATCGCCATGGTATCTCATACCCATCTTCTCTAAGTGACGATCAAACTGCTGTTGTGTTAAAGCTTTAGTAAATGGATCTGCAATGTTATCTTGAGAGTCTACACGCTCCAAGGTGACGTCTCCTCTTTCAATGATCTCCCTGATCAAGTGAAATCGCCGCAACACGTGTTTAGATTTCTGATGAGACCTGGGTTCCTTAGCCTGTGCAACTGCTCCTGTGTTGTCACAGTAAACGGGAACTGCTTCTCCAATGCTAGGAACCACACCAAGTTCAGTTATGAACTTCTTCATCCAAACAGCTTCCTTTGCAGCTTCACTTGCAGCTATATACTCTGCCTCTGTCACTGAATCAGCAACTGTTTGCTGCTTGGAACTCTTCCAACTCACTGCGCCTCCGTTCAAGGTAAAACATACCCCGAAACAGATTTACTGTCATCTTGGTCCGTTTGAAAACTTGAGTCTGTGAAGCCCTCGAGTTTTAATTCAGACCCACCGTAGACAAGAAAAATATCTTTAGTCCTTCTCAAGTACTTTAGGATATTTTTCACTGCCTTCCAGTGCTCTTCTCCAGGATTCGGCTGGTATCTGCTCGTTACACTAAGTGCATGAGCAACATCCGGTCTAGTACATATCATACCGTACATGATAGATCCTATTGCAGAAGCATAAGGGATCTTACTCATACGGTCTCTCTCCTCAGGTGTCTTTGGGGCCTGTTTCTTGGAGAGATGTATTCCATGGCTCATCGGCATGAGACCTCTTTTGGAATCTTCCATGCTAAACCTCTTTAGCATCGTATCAATGTACGTTCCTTGGGATAAACCAAGCATCCTTTTAGATCTATCTCTATAGATCTTTATCCCCAAAATATAGGATGCTTCTCCCAAGTCCTTCATGGAGAAGTGTTTAGATAACCAGATTTTAATTGATTGTAGCATAGGAATGTCATTCCCTATCAGTAATATATCATCAACATATAATACAAGGAATGAAATTACGCTCCCACTAACCTTCTTGTACACACATGGTTCATCGTCATTTTTGATAAAATCAAACTCTTTGATTGTCTCATCAAAACGAATGTTCCATCTACGAGAAGCTTGCTTCAATCCATAAATGGATCGTTGCAGCTTACAGACTTGATTTATTCCAACCTTTGAAACAAATCCCTCTGGCTGTGTCATATACACATCCTCCTCAAGTTTTCCATTGAGGAAGGCCGTTTTCACGTCCATCTGCCAGATCTCATAGTCGTTATAAGCTGCAATTGCAAGCAAAATCCGAATGGACTTGAGCATAGCTACTGGTGAAAAGGTTTCATCATAATCAACTCCTTGTCTTTGTTTGAAACCTTTTGCAACCAGTCGGGCCTTATAGGTCTCCACCTTGCCGTCCGCTCCAGTCTTTCTTTTAAAGACCCATTTACACCCTATAGGCTTAATGCCTTCAGGTGGTGAAACCAAAGTCCATACTTTGTTTTCATACATGGAGTCCATTTCGGATTTCATGGCTTCAAGCCATTTCCCTGAGTCTTTATTACTCATGGCCTGTTCGTAATTCAATGGATCATCATCATTCATGATGTGTACCTCATCGTCATCCTCTATAACGAATCCATACCTCTCAGGTATCTTCGGTACTCTCCAAGATTTACGAACAGGGTGTGGTATAGTAGGTTCTTCTACTTGGTCAGGTACCTGACTTTGATCCGTGGTAATTTGTGGTTCTTGAACTTCTTCAAGATATATCTTACTCCCACTGACCCCTTCATGGATAAACTCCTTTTCCAAGAAGGCAGCATGTTTCGCAACAAACACCTTTTGATCAGTTAGATGATAGAAATAATACCCTACAGTTTCTTTAGGGTATCCCACAAATCTATACTTTTCGGATTTAGTCTGTAGCTTATCATGTTCAAACTTTTTGACATAAGCTGGACAACCCCAAGTCTTAACATGCTTAAGATTTGGTTTCCTCCCCTTCCACATCTCATATGGAGTCTTTGGGACGGATTTGGTAGGTACCTTGTTAAGTAGGTATGCAGCCGTTTCTAGGGCATATCCCCAGAAGGAAATTGGAAGGTCGATAAAACTCATCATGGATCGAACCATGTCTAACAGTGTTCGATTTCTCCTTTCAGATACTCCATTTAACTGTGGTGTACCTGGAGGAGTCCATTGTGAGATTATACCATTTTCTTTGAGACAATTGAGAAACTCACCGCTTAAATATTCTCCGCCTCGATCTGATCGAAGTATCTTTATACTCTTGCCCGTTTGTTTCTCTACTTCACTTCTGAACTCTTTGAACTTTTCAAATGATTCTGACTTGTATTTCATTAAATACACATATCCAAATCTTGAGTGATCATCAGTGAAAGTAATAAAATAAGAATACCCACCCCGTGCACTTGTTGTTATAGGCCCACAAACGTCTGTGTGAATCAATGCCAACAACTCTGTAACTCTTTCTCCTCTTCCACTAAAAGGAGATTTAGTCATTTTACCCATGAGACAAGATTCACAAGTTGGATATGATTCATAATCGGATAGCTCGAGGAGCCCATCTTTATGCAACTTGGATAATCTTGTTTCATTGATATGACCGAGTCTACAGTGCCACATGTAGGTATAATTAATATCATCTCTTTTTCTTTTCTTAGTTTGTTCAATTTGAAATATATTTTCTTGTAAGTCAAGTGTATGAAGTCCATTTCGCAACTTTCTAATACCATATAAAACATCGTCTTTATAAATAGAACAACTATTGTTCTTTATAACAACGTTAAATCCTTCCATATCCAATACAGAAATTGAAATAATGTTTTTAATAATATTCGAAACATAATAACAATTATTAAGATAAATGGACTTGCCCGAAGGCATTGCTAAATAATAAGTTCCTACAGCTAATGCAGCAACCTTTGCTCCATTCCCCACTCGTAGGATCACCTCATCATTGTTCAGCTTTCTACTTCTGACCAGTCCCTGCACAGTATTACATATGTGAGAACCACAGCCGGTATCCAATACCCAAGTAGAATTATGACTTTCAGAAAAATTAATTTCAATCATAAACAAACCTTGATTGGAAGTCGAAGCTTCTCCAAGCTTCTTCTCTGCTAGATACTTCTTGCAGTTCCTTTTCCAATGTCCCGGCTTGTTGCAATGAAAGCACATTCCTTTAGCTGGTTCAGATTTCTTTTGTTCCTTTTCTTTCCCCTTTCCCTTAGCCTTCTTGGATTTCTTCTTTTCAGAAGATACCTTAGGTCTCTTCCTTTTATTGGAAGAATCCACCATCAAGATATGGTTCTTCTTGGATGGGAAGTGACCTTCTGCAGTTTTCAGCATGTTAAGCAGCTCAGGCAAGCTGACATCTAGCTTATTCATGTGAAAATTAACCACAAACTGCGAGAAGGTCTCAGGGAGTGACTGCAAGACCAAGTCTTGACTCAACTCCCCATCCATGACGAACTCAAGCTGTCTAAGGCGTTCAATCAAATTGATCACTTTCAGGACATGAGTCTCGACGGCAGTACCCTCGGTCATCCGAGATCGGAAGAGCTCCTTAGATATCTCATATCTAGCAGTCCTACTCTGTTCACCATACAACTCCTTGAGGTGAAGCAGCATAGCAGGAGCATCCATTTTTTCGTGCTGACGCTGAAGCTCGTTATTCATGGATGCGAGCATGATGCATTGAGCCACAGATGCATCATCTTGCCACTTATTGAAAGTGACAATCTCTTCCTCAGAGGCTGTTTCTGAAACAGATTCAGGGACAGTTGAATTTAGGACATAAGAAATCTTTTCAGCAGTGAGAACAATTCTCAGATTTCTTAGCCAGTCCTCATAATTCGGCCCGGTAAGCTTGTTTGCATCAAGTATGCTTCGTAGTGAGATTAGTGATTTAGACATTTTTAAAATTCTGCTTGTGAAAAATAACATTTTAGCAAACATTCATTTTATTAATTTTGCATACCAAAATAAATTTAGGTCTTTATTTTAAATTGGTATCTCCCACTATTTTCATCAAACTATATTACCCTCACTTATATAGTTCGGCAACATCTAATTAAAGATTTGCTAGTGAGAATAAGGATCCCATTTCAAATGTATATAACCTTGTGGATAGCACAACAAGCGATATACAAATAAATAGGTAGACAACTCTTGTCAATTACAACACTATATAACTCCTTTTATTTTGCCTCTTAAATCATAATGGTCAAGTGTGTGCACATCCGAACTAAAATGATTTAAGTTAAGTCCAGCCTAGCACTTCCATAAATTCAAAAAAGAAACATGTTCGTCCTTGTGGATAGCACAACAAGACTAGATCGTTCAATTTTCTTGATAAGCATCAAATGTGATTAATTAACATCTTAAATACGCAATACTCGCCTTGTGGATAGCACAACAAGCTCATATTAAATATTTAATACTCTATTAATTTATCATGCTAGAAGGCGACGTTCGATATTCCAAATATCATTTGAACGCTTCGGACTTAATATTATTTCTTTGAGGGGTTTGTTATTATTAGTCTCATCTTGTTTAGCGCGCATGCACATATATATATAAAATACGCGTCATTTTATTAAACATGCGAAGCATGTTTGCATAAAATATAATATATATAATATTTAGCATGCAATATAGAATATTATATTCTACCCGGATTGATTATGGACTTTTATTCTAGTTTGGTTCACTAGAGCCACCAAGTGAACCAAAAGGTCAAACCTAGGAGTGCAAGAATTTAAATTTAAATATAACTATTACATTTAAACTCGGGCTCCATACAAACGGGTCTTCACGCGCTCCTTGCTCCTTGGTCTCTAATTTCTTCAAGATAATTCTAACTATTCTTATTACATTAAACTATTTAATTTAAATAGAAACCTTGATCAACAGTCAAGGGGAAGTACATAGGAAGGAGATAGAATTTTACATCAAGAAAAAAAAATTAGAGAAGACGAGGTACGCAGACCCCATTTAATAAAACCCATTCATTCAAGCATTCAACTAAAATAAAATCCAATCACATTGGTCAAATAGTCCATAATCAATCTCCATTTATTTTCATACATATCACCATATATATCAATAAATAAATATTCATCTCATGAATTAAAACATTCCATATATATATGAGTATCATTTAATGGGCAATTTTAAATTGCATGAAATCCAATTTCAAGATTAAAATAAACTCTTTATTTTAATTATAAAATTATTTAGAATATAATATATAAATATATCATATTTTTTTTTTTTTAAAAAATCACCTTCTTTTATTAAAAGAGTCCTGCAGGTTTATTAAAAAAGTCCTTTCCTGATGGGTCACCTTCTTTTTGGAGTAAGAAAGAGACAACACCTTTTCTTTGCAGAATTCAAGATTAGCACCAAAAAAAAAAATTGTGATTCGTCCCAAAAAAAGTCTTTCTTTTTTTTTTAAAAAAAAAATATAATTTTATACAATAAAATTATGCCCAATAAATTATTTTAAATACATACCTATATGTATATGAAATCAAAAATAAATTAATAATTGCATAAAGATTTGGCTCTGATGCCACTGTTGGGTTTGTACGAAATCGTGACGCAATCAAATTGCAAAAATTAGCGGAAGCATGGTATATCAGAGTTTAAAAAATTTCTACAAAACCATTACCCGGATCATCCTTTATGCAAATTATTAATTTAAAACGATAAATAAGAAGTTATGGAATCATACCCTTGTAGAACGAAGCTTCCACAGGTACTAGTTCAACTCCTTGTTCTTCGTGATCTCCTTGAATTTTCAGGTTAGATTCCTTTCTTTAGCCACCCAAGTGTTTGGCCTCTAGAGGTGATCCACCAAGGAAGATGAATTATCAAGAAGGAGGGTGTTTGACTTAACCTTAGTTTTCTATCCTCTATAGAAAAGGAGTACTCTCCAACAATTGGAATTACATCAATCTAATATCTATTATAAGACTTCTCTTATATAGACATTGGTCAACCCTTCTAATCCTATTAGACATGGGATTTCTTTTAATTAATTAAACTCCTTTAATTAATTTAGGCTTCCCACCACATGGGAATAATTAATTAAATTCATTTAATTAATTTGTCTCCTAATCTTATTAGGAATAAATGAGAGTACTAAATATTAAATTAATTACTAAACTCCTTTAGAAATTAAAATAATAATAATTGTAATAATATTAATAAGACTCCTCTTATTAATTTATATTTAATATTTCCAAAATATTAAATAATAAACATTAAGCTATTTAATTTATTCTATCACCATAGATTAAATTAATTATACTTAATGCATTATTACGATTATGCCATTACCTTCTTAAATAATTATTCTTCCTTTTATGGTGTGACCCTTTAGGTTCTCCATATTAAACCGGTTGTGAATAAATCAATTAAAACAATTTTAATCTTATTTAAATAAATAAATTAAACTAATAATTTATTTAAATAAATAATATTTATTCTACAATAGGGATAAGCCTCCCTAGCGATCAACGACTTTCCAGATAATATAGATTTCAACATTAATCAAAAAGAACCTGTGAGTAAATAGTTACCGTACAATTTAATCCTTCCACCATACAATGTCCCAATTAAATATAAGACATGGATTTACTGTCAAGTCTTATTTTATTTAATTATATGTATTTCGATTAGAAAATGCACAACTCCAAATAATGCAAATTAAAAACTCCTTTCTAATTTCATTTCACCTTGGCCAAGGATTCCTGAGTTGTCATTTAACGAATCACATAGGACATATCTCCTCTTTTACTAGAGGTGGTAGATTCTTTATTGATCATTCATTATCTCCATATGTAACTCATTATACCCAAGCATACCCTATATATGCCTTAAAAGGTCTTAAGGAATAAGTCAAAGTATAATTTGTTACATACAAGATACTATGATGATCTCAAGTCCAAGGATTACTTGTACTACTATCACATTAGGAATTCCTATTGACAGGCGAGTAAATCTCCATTAGTATTCCATAGCGAATCACGTTCAGTGAACTTATTCTCCAATAAGCACCTACATACTTGCTTTAGTGTCTCCACACAAATGATCATGAGATCAATCATCCTCATCCAATGAGCAAGCAACATATGTACCAATCTATCCGGATTTACTAATCCCCTTTTTAGTAATCCCACGATTGGGAACTATTTTAGTTTTAAAACTTTCTAAGAATTTAGATCTCATTAGCATGATCATCATCATGATTCTAAAAGCATTGCTTAAAACTATGGGTTATTTACATATTATAAAAACAGCAACATGTAGATAATTAAATGCCTTTAATAAATGAATATTTTATTAATAAATAAATAAGATTGTTTACAAAGTACGTGCTTTATCATCATACATGATTGACTTGTATGCACACTACTATCACCTTTAACAGATATTATATCTGTTTTCATTTATTATAGTAGTAATAGAAAGAGGGGGTAGAAAAGAGAAAGGGAACGGTGATAACTTTTTCTCCACTTGTTGGAGAATTAAGAATAACGCATTATTGGTAGTCGTCCTAGGACGACGTGATTGAATAAAAAAGACTATAGATGACAAAGGCATGGGTGCTATAAAATTTTCATTAAAGTTAATTTTTCTTGTCTCCAAATCTGCTCACTTTAATTTTGAGGGAAAAATAATTCTAAAGGGACACTTTTTCTCTTAGAAAACTCGAAGACACGCATATATGACATCTTTCTCATTTGTTTCTCTTGCTTTCTCTCTAGATAAGTTCTCTCTAGATAAGCTCAAGACAGGGAGGAGAAGCAAGAGAAATAGAGAGAAATCGAGCTAGAAACTTTTAAACTCTAATAATCATATTGCTCTCCCTTTCTCCTCATTTTTAAACTCCCAACAACTTGTTGCATACAATGATATTTGTATATACCTTTCGCCATCCCCACCTCTCTCTCTCTCTCTCTCTCTCTCTCTCTCTCTCTCTCTCTCTCTCTCTCTCTCTCTCTCTCTCTCTCTCTCTCTCTCACTCACGCATTAACATATATATTTAAAATACATACAATTTATGTATGTAAAAGCATGCACGATAGTCGATAGATGTACACAAAAAGGCAGTGCATGCCCGTACCCCTTCGGTGTCAATGTTTATGTTTTGTTTATATTTTTCTTTTTAAATGCAAAAGCTTCATAATCATATATTTGCACTGAAAATGAAAAGAATGCATTGAAACTATCATTCATATATATATATATATATATATATATATATATATATATATATATATGTGTGTGTGTGTGTGTGTGTGTGTGTGTGTGTGTAAGTATTACCAAATTGGTGCGTGTGTGGGTCTGGGTGTGTGCATTAGTACCTACTTTTGTGGAGTTAGGGGAGTCTGGAGTGGAGATGAGCTGTGCGTGTGAGGCAAGTAGCTGGAGTTTGCAAACCTACCGCATCAACAACTCATATTTCACGTGCTTATACTATATATAACTAGTTTCTTTCTTTCTAGGACTTTCCATTTTCGTTTACAGTAATAAATATATATACTATACAGTGATCTTTACAGTCTTTTCTATAAATATATCTGTCGTATGAATGTGTGCATGTGTTGAGTATACCAAAAAAAGAATTAATATCTCAGTTCCACTGCAGCTGGGAGGTTTTCTGATACAAAGACATTCATATGAGGATAGGCATTAATTGGCTGGTCACAAGTCATTAGCACTTACCAGCTTTTAAGTGCCTTTTTAGTGTTCTTCTAAGTGGATTACTTTTTTAAATGTCCTTTTAAGTGCTTTAATAAATTTCCTTTTAGTTAACTGCTTTAATTTGTTAAAGGTTCTTTAAGTGCTTTTTTAAAATGTTCTTTTAAGTTTTAGGTTTAGTGGTTGATCAGTATATTTATAACGAGTTAGCTAGACTTTTATAGCATTTAAATTTAAGTGTATTTGAACCTCTAAACACGTTTCACTTGACGTTATATAAAATTTTAAAAAAGTACATTTGTAAAATAAATAAGATTCTCAACTGCGCTTAACCTCCAAATGCATTAGTATGAGCTTGGCAAACCTTGGTGACCCTAATTTTTTTGGACTAATTGAGATTTGCCCGAAGAATAATGCTAGAGACACAATTTATTTTATAATTATTTTATAATTTGTTGATGTGTCATACTCCACCTCAGTTTTTATGTTGGGCCGAAGACTACATTGAAGCAATTTGTTTATCAATATGCTGAGGTGGAGTATGCCACATCAGCAAATTATAAAATAAGTTGTGTCTCTAATATTACTCTTGCCCGAAGTGGTTTTGTAGCAAGGGCATTGTGTGCGGCACCTTTTAGGACTCACTTTTGAGCTTCTATAGACTACGTACAAGGAAATTAAGGACAAAAAACGTATAAATTTCTGTAAAAGATGTAAAGAAAAAAAAAGAGAGAGTTAGGATTAAATAATGAAAGTTTTCAGCTTTCCTTCTTGTCTGAGTTAGCCATTAACCGGCTAAAATGCAGAATTGGCTCTCATATTTGTAGGTTTTATACAAACCCCTTCCTCCAACTTATTTTTTTTATCATAAATCACCCTCGAACTTACATTAAAAAAAAAAAAATGCCATCCCACGTTAGCTGAAACAGGATATACAATATCCTCTTGGACTTGGTTTATTGAACTACTAAAGGATGACATTGGGAGTTCTGAGTTCGTTCTTCAACACATACATATATCAGAATTGGCTAACTCATACATATGTCCGCTGAATCCCTTAATTCACCCCGGTTATAAACTAATTTACTTGATCAATCAAAGCGACAAGTGAAGCAAAGAAAATAAGTTCATAAATAAAAAATAAAATAAATAAAAATGGAAAGGTAAATAAATAAGGACTCGGCCAATTAATTAACTGCATGAGTAATAGGACACATACATATCAAGATCCTAGCTAGCATTGTGGTACAATAAAATCTCTTAAAATAATTATAGGACACATACAAGTTTGTGTGTCTAAGACATACGCTCCCTTTTCTCTCTCTACATATATATATATATATATATATATATATATATGCAATTAAGAAACAATCCAAGGAGCACAATAAATCTATTTTATCGGGACATGCAGAAGAAAGACCCAAAAATGGGTCTCTTTCAATTTGAAAAATTAGAATGAACATAAAAATAAAAATAGGTTAAAATATGGTTATCAAACAGTTAACAGACCCAATAATTTTAATTAAATTTGGATTGACCTATGGTTTATAACATATTGTCAAACCTACTTAGTACTTCCACCTATCTTATGTCAATGCCAGTTTTCTTTATTAGTAAATTAATTCTATGTTAAGCTATATCTAATATTTTATATGTTCTTCTTTCTTTCCTTCTTATATAAACACAGACTTTAATAATTATAACAATACTTAGGAAAGTTTGTTGATCATATTGGTACAGAAAAAATAATGTAACTAGAACAAATATGTATTTAACTATACTTTTGTACGTAATTGTTATAGCGACACTTGTTACTTTAATAATATCATTTTGTTATGACAATATCAACCATCCTTATAAATATCATGATCAAACATGCATAAATAATGTATATGGGAGTATATAAAATATTGATTGATCAGATTCATGCAATGATTAATCCTAGTAATTAGTGTTAGGAAAATGTATATTCCAATCTGATATAAATCAGATAGCAACTTAAAGTAAATGCAGAAAATGTAAAAAAGAATTGTAGTATCTCAAAACTAATATTTGATATTATATCTTTAAGACAATTACGTCCTCTTATGGTTCTTAGAGTTATTAATGTTTGTCTCCCAAGATACAATGACAACATATACTAGCAGTACTACAAATAATACACACATTGAACCAATGAATGCTCTGATCTCTCTCAATTTGACTATGAATATGATTGAAAAGATGATGCACAATTGAATGACTCAAATGACTGAATTCATATGATATTTAAAGAAGAATTAGTGACCCTTCATGATTAGATATGACCTTTGTGAACCGAATGGACACATATGAAAATGCATAGTTGAACAGGTGCGAAGCAAGTAAGGGTCGGACAGAAAGTGGAGCGCAGCTGCGCTTGACACACTGGCTTTGAACATTCTCTTTTGAAAGACTATCGGGTTTATTGGTTGTTAAGTGAACGTGATGTCTTGAACTGCCCAACCGTTTATGTAAATCAAGACAATAGAAATTCATACAGAATTTTTCCAAACATTGTTTGGTTCTCATGTTTTTTTGTTCATTTCGGCCCCGAACAATCCTGGATTTATGAGTGCTCTAGAGAAGTATAACCTTGTCATTCTCATAGAATTGACACAGGTCACACTCACATAGGTGATTCTTAATATGATTATTCTGTCATACCCCACTTGTTTATCAAGATATGAGAATCATTAAAAGCATAACTTATCCTAAAATCGATGCAGGTATTATTATCTCGTATCATAGGATTAATGAGCAAAAGAAATTAATTTCTTTATAGTGATTTGGTTGAATCATTCACAATTTAGTTTTTCCTTTGAACCTAGATCTTGAGATCTTCAGTCAACAAGGTTGAGTTTCCATCATGACGATCCTTATTTATAGGCTTTAAACTCATTCCTCTCGATGTTATTTTTACTTGCTCTCTAGTCAAATATTTAGTTAACGAATCTGCTATATATTCTCTTTCGATTTTATGTGCTCAATATTCAGAATGTCATTAGAGAGCAATTGGTTTATGGTATTGTGTCTACGACGATATGTCTAGACTTACCATTATACATGTGATTATGTACCTTTCCAATTGCTGATTCACTATCACAATGGATACAAACAACAGACACGTGTTTTGGCCACGTAGGAATTATCTTTTAAAAAAATGAAGAAACCATATATTCAACTTCTTCTCCAGCCTTATCCAATGCAATAAATTCAGATTTCATTTTTGTGAAGTCCCCAAATTCGGGTCTTTACCACCCAATTTGAGTTGCCAAAATATATATTGCAAACACGAATTTTCCTATTTACAACTTTTATACTGTCGTTGTGACGCCCCCAAAATAGGTCCACACAACCCATTCTGAGTCGCCAAACATATGTTACAAAATCCAAATATAAATCTTTTTATATTAAACTATCATGTAAAATACGACCACACAAACTATGAGCTTTAATACAAATATTAAGTCATATATAATACGAAAATATTAACGCTCAAATAAGTCCCCATTACAATTATTATCACACTATTTTACAAAATAGTGAGGACTACTATAGCACTATCTTGGACCATCACTCCATTCCACGACTAGTCCCAGCTATATTCTCATTTCCTGAAGAGAACAATGAAAGAAAAGGGTGAGCTCAACTAGCCCAGTAAAGAATATTATGACTAAGATAATCAAGAATAAATTATCGTTAGCCTTCAATAAATCAGTTAAAATATTATGGACAACAAGTTTTAGATCAACAACTACAGCGGAAATAACAATCCATTAGAAGGGTTAAGTAGAGAATGATGCCTACTATATTCTATGATTTAAAAGTCGATTATCAATATTTTATCCATGTAAAACCAATATATAAATATTTCCAATCAACGAATTATCTATGCACTACGGGCCAAAGATATTCGTTTGTATCACTAGTGGTCATGATCATACCAAACACATGTCCATCTTTGCACTACGGGCTAAAAATATTCATCAATCAACTGTTCATCTTTGCACTACGGGCCAAAGATATTCATCAATCAACAGTTCATCTTTGCACTAAGGGCCAAAGATAACTTTCACCACAATTTAAGGCCGGGGATGATGAAAAATGATATAAAGAACGAATCAAGTGAGATCAAGGATAAATATTAGAGATTTGTAATTTAATTTATCCAAGTTCAAGAATGTTCAAATTGTCAACATTATAATCAATTGTGGAGCAAAATTCACGAATGATAGTTATATATCAAAATAATTTGAACAGAAAAAGAAACCAATTTTATCGTGAATAGTACCCCGTGAATAGTACCCGAATAAATAGTACCCCGACATGAAAAGATTAAAATTTCAATAAGAAAGTTCAGACCAATATTCTAGTAAAATAATATTAGATGAAGCGAAAACCTTAAGCAATTTCTAATCATTTCAAAAATTATAGAAGCAATACTTACCATAGTAAGTTTAGATTTAGGAATCTGAAAGGAAATAATATACAAAACTGCAAATGGATTTTCACCCGTCATGCGGTAATCCGCGTAGACAGATTATTTCCACAATTTAATAAAGAATGAATATAAAGGGTTATTCACCATGCATGCGGTAGTCCGCGTAGACAGGTTATTCTCACAGCTTAATAAGGAATAGAATGACAACCCTTACGAATATTGAAAGAAAATAACATCCTTTACCTTAGTAGGAGGTTGAATACTGAAATAGGATAGTAGCAAAATACTTTTCTTCTTTCTCTCTTATTTTCTCTCTATAGTTTCTCTCATTATAGCTTGTGATTATAACATTGCTCTTCAAATGGTAGGAAAAGGTGACAAATTACAAGGTTAATTACACTTTAGTACATTCATCTTTACCTCCATTTTTAATTTAGTCTCTCAAGTATTACCAATCTTACACCACATCCCCTAATAGTACCTGAATGTGAACCAATTGTTCCTTGCGTGTGAACCAATAGTTCCTTGCTTGTGAACCAATAGTTCCTTGCATGTGGACCAATAGCAATTAATTGCTTATTTATCCGATTAATTGTCCGTTTGGTCAATTTAATATCTAGAAATCAACTATTATTGAAATAAATATCGATTTTCACTAATATTAATATTCCCAACATAATGGAAATATTTATATCAACAATTCACCATTAATATTATAATTCAGAATATTGACAACCAAGTCGTTCCTATGAAAGAGGGGGTTTTTCGATAAGGATTTCTCCTTACTGGCGCGCAATTAAATAACCTAACCCCTTTTCTTGACAGAACTTTCTAGACAGTGTCAATAATACTAATAATAATAATATGAGTAATTGTGTCGTGTCAATTATTGATTTAATAATATAAAGTATTGTGCATATGATACTGTGACAATAATTGAATCAATAATATGAGATACTATGCAGCAACTATTGTGGCAATTATTGAATGAAATACTGAGTGACTTCTTACATAAGCATCAATAATCAAAGATACTGTGAAATACCGTATGCTACTGTGCAACAACGTGTATTACTGTATCTTTATCACCGGATATTTCAACAGTTTAACGGTAAAAGTTTTGCCGTTATTTTTATAAAAAGGTTATTTCTGTCGCTTTCTATATCTGACGATTATTCCGTTGTGGGGGTCCACCAATGATTGCGCCGTCGTACGAATATTCTTCGGCAAAAAAAATATTTTCCGACCAAACGAATATTTCTCGACACAACGAATATTTTATGATCATTTGCTTATTTTGTAAAATTTGCACAAAATCACCCATAACTATAACAAATCAACACCTTACTATATAGAATAATATGTAGAGAAAATTAAATATTTATTCATAAAAGTTGGGGTCTTACAGTCGTGTACAATATGACAACTCATATACTGTGAGTTTTTAATAAAAATATTGTACCGTATATAACACGACAATATTCACACCCAAATTTTTCCAATGTCATATAAAATACAGCAACACACATGTTTCAACTCCTCAATACAATTATTGTTGTACTATTTTATAACTTGATGAGGACAACCACTAACTCGAACCATCATTCCATTCCCTTGCTTTCTCCACTAGTGAAAGTAGTATGCACACAAGCCAATCATGTTTAATGATAAAGAATTTTTACTTTGTAACAATCTTATTCATTTATTAATAAAAATATTATTTATTAAAGACATTTAATTATCTACATGGTGTTGTTTTTATAACATGTGATAAACCCATAGTTTAAGCAATGCTTTTAGAATCATGATGAAGATAATGCTAATAAAATCTAAATTCTTAGATAGCTTAAAACTAAAATAGTTCTTAATTGTTGGATTACTAAAAAGGGAATTAGTGAATCAGGATAGATTGTTACATACGTTGCTTGCTCATTGGATGAGGATGATCGATCTCATAATTATTTATGTAGAGACACTAAATCAATTATGTAAGTGCTTATTGGAGAATAAGTACACTGAACGTGGCTCGCTAAAGAATACATAATGAAGTTTTACTTGCCTATCAATAGAAATTCTTTTAGTGATAGTAATACAAATAATTCTTAGACTTGATGTGACGAACGAGAACTTTGTAATCTATTTTAAATATTTACTGAATTAAATAAATATTTTTGTTAATTTATTTATTGAGTTAAATAAATATTTAATAGAATTGTGGTAGATTGATTTAATTAAATGTGTTACATTGATTAAATTAATGTGGAGTAATTTTATAGTTCAAAGTGTGAATTTAATTGAGTGAATTTAATTGAGATTATTAAATTAAATGAATTTTTATTAATTATAATGTTATTCTAATTAATTAGAGATTTAATAATTTGTCATAATTAATAAATGAGAATTTTAATTATGTGATGATGTGATTTAATGTGTAATATTGCCTTTTATTTAATTGAATTAAATGATATTATTTGATTAATTAAAGTATGACAAATAAACTATATAATAAACAAGTTAATTAAAATAATAGGAAAATGAGTTAGTTTGGAACAAGCCAAATATGGCCTTAGGAATATGGGAGCAGTTAAGGCCTGATGCGCTTAACTGCTACCCATGATTCCACCGGTTATTTTATACGTAAACTTATATCTATATTTTTTCTATACATATTATATCTTATCTGTAGAAGAACTCAGAGAAAAAGAGAGAGAGACAGTTTGAGAGAATTAGAGATTGAAGAAGATTTGTAGAATCAAAGAAGAGGTTTCTAACAATCTAAACAAGAAAGCAAGAGGTAATTTATTAATCCCAGTTTTTGATTTTACGTTATTATGTTTTCTCCATGAAAGCCAATTGAGTTCTCTGTTAACAATCTTTTGCGACTAATGCATGAGATAATGATTTGTATGTGTTAATAGATGTTTATAACATGATTTATATCAATTATAAACTGTTTTAGAGTAATCAAATCCATGTAATCATGTTTTAATTGGAGTTTTATAAGTTCCAGAGTATTAACGTATGAATATGACTTATATTTATAAAAATTCATGCTTTAATTGTATATTAAACTAATAATTGATGATTTATTATGTTTATGTGTGACGCCCCCAAAATAGGTCCACACAACCCATTCTGAGTCACCAAATACATGGTACAGAATTCAAATAGAAATCTTTTATATTAAACTATCGTGCAAAATACGACCACACAAACTGTGAGCTTTAATACAGATATTAAGTTGTATATAATACGAAAATATTAACGCTCAAATAAGTCCTCATTATAATTATTATCACACTATTTTACAAAATAGTGAGGACTATTATAGCACTATCTCGGACCATCACTCCATTCTCCGACTAGTCCCAGCTATATTCTCATTTTCTTAAGAGAACAATGAAAGAAAAGGGTGAGCTCAACTAGCCCAGTAAAGAATATTATGACTAGGATAATGAAGAATAAATTATCGTTAACCTTCAATAAATCGGATAAAATATTATCGACAACTGCAGCGAAAATAACAATCCATTAGAAGAGTTAAGTAGAAAATGATGTCTACTATCTTCTATGATTTAAAAGTTCACCATCAATATTTTATCTCTGTAACATTAATCAATAAATATTTTAAATCAATAATTTATCTTTGCACTATGGGCCAAAGATATTCATTTGTATCACCAGTGGTCATGATCATGCCAAACATCTGTCCATCTTTGCACTACGGGCCAAAGATATTCATCAATCAATAGCTCATCTTTGCACTACGGGCCAAAGATATTCATCAATCAACAGTTCAGCTTTGCACTACGGGCCAAAGATAACTTTCACCACAATTTAAGTCTGAGGATTATGACAATGATATAAAGAACGAATCTAGTGAGATCAAGGATAAATATTAGAGATTTATAATTCTATTTATCTAGAGTTCAAAAATGTCCACATAGTCAACATAAAGATCAAAACATGGATCCAATTTCAAGAATAAGATTCATCAAAGATAACTTGGACAAAGAAAAGAAATTTTAATTTCGTTGTGAATAGTACTGTATGGATAGTACCCCGACTTGAGAAGATTAAAATTTTGTAAGAAAATTCAGATCAATATTCCAGTGAAATGATATTAGATGAAGCGCAAACCTTAAAGAATTTCTAATCATTTCAGGAATTATAGAAGCAATACTTACCATAGTAAGTTTAAATTTAGGAATATGAAATGAAATAATATCACTTACATAATATGGAATATGAAAGAAAATGATATCCGTTACGAGTATAAAATAAAATCATTTACGAATATTGAAAGAAAATAACATCCTTTACAAGAAAAATACTATCCTTTACCTTAATAGGAAAGTAGTTCTGACTGGAATAACGGAGACTATGTTGAGAAAATCTTGCACTGTTATTCACACTCAAAATATCCATATACTCACAAGAAATACGCTCAATATTATAGAGAAATTTTTTTTTGATTCTGGTGTGATTTTTATTTATTAACTAAGCAACCTATTTATAGGAAAGGTGTAGCACACCATCTCTGACAAAACATGTAGGCGGATGATTTGCAGCATACTCATTTTAAAAAGAAGAATTCAAAGCCAACTTGTTCTTGTCCATCCTTTTATCACATTTATCAAATCAACACCTTACTATTTAAAATAATATGTAGAGAAAATTAAATCTTATTCATAAAAAATTGGGGTCTTACATTATGTATGTAAAAACGAAGAGAACGAAACTTAAACGGATAATTCGGTGTTATAACGAATCTGTAATGTATGATTTCATGAAAACTGACGAAACTATGAAAAATATCAGGAACATTCAAATTATGTGTTCTAATTTAGTTGTTTATATGATTTAAGTGGTTAAAAGCATGCTAAGAACGTTATATAATTTTTTTTTTAAATTTCAGATTGTATGGGTAGCATTAAATTTGATGTTTGAGTATGATTTTGGCGTAAAATGGCTTTTTCTATGTTCTTCGCAAACTCTGTCAGACCTCACTGTGTTGTGGCACCGCAGCGCCCTGCCAGTGCTGGCTGACGTGTCACGGCGCCGCAATGTCGGTTCTGTGAAGGAACCAAGCGCTGCAGTGCCAGGCCAAGCACTTGCTGACGTTGGCTCGATGCCGCAGCGTTCAAACTGGGCACTGCAACGCCGGCTAGCAGAATGACCCAGAGAATTTTATTTAAGTGTTCAAAGTTCGGAAACGTATTTTAAAACCTAATGTAATGAACATGATAATGTGTTAATCATATATTGGGATATTTAAACAGATTAATAACTTGTTAATGATATTTTACGTGATTAATGGATAAGTTGAATACGTGTTTTAAACTTGATTGTGCATGGAGTCTAATAACGTGTTCAAGAACTGATGTTTGTGATTCGATGAGTATAATCAGACTTAGAATTAATTGGTAATGTGAATGCAATGGTATGTAGGATTAATTGAGGAACGTGATTTATAATTATAGCTTACGTATGAGGCAAGTTTCTTAACTCTACTTTTAATTGAACAAGTTTTCTTATCCCATCTTGATTACATTTACGCAAGTTATAAATCCTATCCTTTATTGAGCAAGTTCTTACTCTTGTTTATTCAAGTTCAAGATTTCATATGAGATGTCTTAATTCTTTTGAAGTAATACTTCGGTTATACAATACTTATTCAATTGTATACCTTTGAGATCCCTTATTTGATTTAAGTATCAATTTTATTATTGAACCTTGATAGACTAGCGAACCCATATTGATTCGACTAGTCCATAGTTGATGAGCGTTCTAAATTTTAGAACTGTTATTGAGCTTATCCAAACCAAACTTTCTTTGGTGCGGACTCTGATGTCAAACTGAGATGAACAACCCTTTATAGGGGATTATTTACGTGTTAGCGTTGAAATGATGTGCACATATATGGTACTAAGGGATGATCCCCCTAAGTACGAGAAGTAGAGTCCATATAGTTTTATGACTATTAAAGGTTTAAAGAAGAAATATTTGATTTCCTAGGACATAGTTCTTGGTCTTGTGACCCTCAGATATACTTTTGATTCTTGTTTCTAATCTTGATTCAAAAGCCGAGCTTTCTATTATTCAGAACTCTTTGTTCTCTTGCATGTTATTATTATTATTATATTGTTATACTTGTGGGCAATTTTTGCTCACTCTTGCATAATAACATTGCAACCAAGATTGAAAGAACTGACAAGTCGTCCACTAGTAAGGGAAAGGTCAAAGCAAACAAGTGATGAAGACTTGTTTATTTTATTTAAGAATGTTTTGTTGAAGACTTAAGATATTATGTTTAAGACTTAATTATTTATTTATGTTTCCACATTGATGTTTAAGGTTAGTTAACCTTGGCTTGATTATTCATTTATGATGTTGTAACCCCTTAAGGGGAGGATTTCTATTTATTTATGAGTTTCATTTATTATGGGTAGATAAATATGTTATTATTGGACAGTGAACACCAAATTCTGTGGAATTAAATTATCCGGATTTGGGGGTGCCACACTTGAGATCATCATAGTATCTTGTGTATGATTTGTTATACTTTGACATGCCCCTTAAGACCCTAAGGGTATATCAAATGGTATGATTGGGTATAATAATTTATACATGGAGATAATGAATGATCAATAGAGAATCTACCGCTTCTAGTAAAAGAAGAGAATGTTCTATGTGATTCGATAAATGACAACCCAGTAGTCCTTGGCCAAGACAGAATAAAATTAGAAAAGAGTTTCTAATTTGCATTATTTGGAGTTGTGCATTTTAGGATCAAAATACATATAATAAAATAAAATAAGACTTGATAGTAATTTCATGTCTTATATTTAATTGGGACATTGTATGGTGGAATGAATAAATTGTACGGTAACTATTTACTCAAAGGTTCTTTTATGATTAATATTGAAATCTATATTATCTGGAAAGTCGTTGATCCTAAGGGGGTTTACCCTTATTGTAGAATAAATGTTATTTATTTAAATGAATTATTAATTTATTTTATTTATTTAATTAAGATTAGAATTGTTCTACATTATTTATTCACAACCGGTTTAAAGAAGAATATTTATTAAAAAAGCTAATGATATAATCGTAATAATAAGTTAACTATATTTAATTTAATCTATGGTGATAGAATAATTAAATAGCTTAATATTTATTATTTAATATTTTAGAAATATTAAATATAAATTAATAAGAGGAGTCTTATTATTTTTATTACTACTATTATTATTATTATTTAATTCCTAAAGGAGTTTGAGAATTAATTAATAAGATACTCTCTCATATATATATTCCTAATAAGATTAGGAGACTAATTAATTAAAAGAGTTTAATTATTCCTAATGGGATTGGGAAGCCTAATTAATTAAAAGTATTTAATTAATTAATATGAAACCCTAATCCTAAATAGTTTAGGAGGGTTGCCTACATCTATAAATAAGAAAGTCTTATTATAGAACAAGGTTACAAACTACGTACATTCCAAGAGTTGGGAGAGTACACAATTTCTATAGAGACAGAAACTAGGGTTTAGCCAAAAATTCACCTTCTTGAATAACTCTCTTCTTCCTTGGTGGATCACCTCTAGAGGCCAAACACTTGGGTGGCTAACGCTGATCAAAGGAAGGAATCAAACCCGAAGAGCTCAAGGAGAGCGCGAAGGATTTGGAGTTGAACTCGTACATGTGGAAGTTTAGTTCCTTAATAGTATAATTCTATAATTTCTTCTCTTTCGTTTAATTAATAATTGAACATAAAGGATGATCCGGGTATAAAATTTATAAAATTTTAAAACTCTGATTTACCATGCTTCCTCTTATTTTATGCAATTTGATTGTATCCATGAATCTTATAAACCTAACAACTAGACCTAACTACACTCTTATTTCCTGTAGTACCAACTATTAAGGAAATTTTAATCATTTCAAAAATTTTCACTATTTAATTATAAAGTTGTAAAACGAATAAATACTTTTTTTTTATCATAATATGGAGTATGAAAGAAAATGATAACCATTACCTTAGTACGAACTAGATGCTGCTTTCTACGAGGTTGATCAACTTAACAATTCTTGCACTCCTATGTTTATTTTCTCTTTATCTTTCTACCTTACTAATGCTTAAACTTGAGCTTTTCTCTCTACTTCTTTTGTTATGTTTCTGGTGCTGTGATGTGTGTTTTGTTGCTCTTCCGAGCAACCTATTTATACTGAAAATTGAGGAGACAACTAACACATATACTTTGACAAAATAACCAAATAAACTATATAAAAATGTTGGTAGTGGAATTTGTGGTTCCACGGAGGAATTTAAATCAACTTGTACATGGTTTTCACAATTTTTTTTGTTAATTGAGTTGTGGTTCAAAGTACTTTAGAAAAAGTAAAGTGTCGACAAGTCCTGCCAAAATTAATTTTGCAAAACGAAATAATTTAACAAACATATATTTATCATACTTATCTTTAATCTACACATTTTATTCATCAATTATTTACACCTTTTTAATCTTTCAACCATTATTCACAATTGTTATTATAGACTCGCAATCCTGCCAACTAGTCGTATTATATCATATCAAATAATATGAGTTATTGTGTCGTGATAATTATTGATTTAATAACATAAAATATTATGCAGTTGGTACTGTGACAATTATTGACTTAATAATATGAAGTACTGTGTGATACCGTATGATACTGTGGAATGTCGTGTGCCACTGTAGAATTTCGCGTGTAACTGTACTTTTATCACCATGTATTTAAACAGTTAAAAGTGATAGTACCATTGACAACTTTTATTAAAAATGTTATTTCTATCGTTTTTTGCATTCAAAAATATTTCGTTATGAGGCCCACAATTGATTGGTTGTATCGGTGGCGATGTACTTTTACCTAATATTCTTGAGAAAAAGAATATTCGTCGACACAACGAATATTTCCCGATATACTTTATAATTTACATATATCATCTTTAACTTTATCATTATAACAACTTTAACAGTACCTTACTATAGAGAATAATAATTATAAATAATTTAAATTCTATTAAAATTTTGGGTCTTACATTATTCCCTACCAAAACATATTCACCTCAAATTAAATATAATCCAACTAAAAATTTCAAAATAATTCGTAATCCATAACGTCCCGACACCTCATGAGTCTAGTAACACTTCTAAAGCCATTAGAATATTATTTTAGACTTTCCAACTAATGTTTACATTTTTCGGATTATCCGACAATTTTCTGCATTTATTTCCATTTATAAAAATTATCATATAATAGTTTCAAAAGAAATAATAACTCAACATATTTTTATGTCCTCAAAATGCCAACAATATTCATCTTATATTATTATAAGATATTTCACAAAGTTTCATCTTTTTCCACCATTCACAACATTTTCTATGAATTTCCACTATTTTTAAACTAACATTAAATGGCGTAAAAATTCAATAAATACTTTTGCTCTTCAATAAATCTCTAAATTTTTTAAAAATTTCTGAAATAATAAGATTACTGTAAAAATATTTTAGCCCAAAACAATTTTTTGATAATTTAATTATAATTTTCAAAGTACAAAAACTTTAAAAATTCATAATAATTAAATTGGTTATCAGAAACTTACGAATTTTATGTCCATTTTGTATGAAATTTAATTCTCTACACCTTTCTAATACAAAGTTTCTCTAAATTCTACTTCTAATATAGAGAAACGAGTTTACCGGAAAAATTTGTCGAAAAATATTTTTCAGTCATCTTCTCCAGAGATTCAAAAAGTTTTTCGACAAGTTTTCTTAGATTTTTTTGCCCAGATCTGTTATACTATATCTTAAGTTTCTAACCATATTTTTTTTAGGTTTGAAAATAACCCACAAATCGCCGTTAAATAACAATTTTTCGACGGTATTCAAACTAAACTTTCTTTCATTTGATTTCTTGATTCCTCTTATCTATATATCCAGGTTTAATCCATCACAAATAAGTGTAACATGTCATCTTTCCATAAATTTCACAAAACATAATAACCATATTTGAAAATCAAAGTATTAATCAAAATTTAGATATATACCTTTAACTAGTTTCTTCATTTTTCTCATTCTCTACAATTCTCTCTCTCTCTCTCTCTCTCTTTCTCTTTTCTGTTCTTTCTCTTTATTCTTTATCTTCTCTCTTTCTCTCTCTTTTTTCTTTCTTTCTCTTCCTTCTTTTCTTTTTTTTCCTCCCTACAAATATTCTCTCCCATCTCTCTCTCTTCCCTTCCCCTTATTTTAGCAGTTGAGTAGGTGTAATCTGAAATGGGAGTTGAGTGTTTCATTTTTATTTTTCTTCCTCTTGCGTAAGACCCCAACTTTTTATGAATAAAATTTAATTTCCTCTATATATTATTTTGAAATAATAAGGGGATGATTTGATGAATGTGGAAAGTTATGGATAATATGCGCAGATATTTCAAATAAGCAAGTGGTTATAAAATATTCATTGTTGTTGGGGAATATTCGGTTGGTCGTGAAATATTCTTGTTGTCGGAGAATATTCGTACGACGGCGCAGCCATTTGTGGGCCCCATAACGGAACATTGTCGGATGAAGAAAACGACAAGAATGAGTTTTCTAAAAATAACGGCGTAGTTATTACCGTTAACACTGTTGGAATACCCGGTGGTTAAAGTATAGTAATACGCGTTGTTGCATAGTAGCACACAGTATTGCACAATATTTTTATATTATTGTTAATTTAATAATTATTACTGCACAGTATTTCTCGTTATCAGATCAATAATTCATATTATTTGAATAATATTATTAGATAGCAATATTGACAATGTCTAAGGAAGTTCTGTCTAGGAGAGGTTTGGTCACCTAATTGCGTCCCGGTAAGGAGAAATCCTTATCGGAAAGCCCCCTCTTTCTTGGGAACGACCTGATTGTCAATATTGTGGTTCTGTAATATTATTTGTGAATAATTGACTCATGATAAAAATGATAAGGAAATATTTAGTCGATGTGGATATAAATGGGGAATTTTTAGTGAAGGAGACAATTATTGAGAATTGATATTTTATCTTTTTTGATAAAATAATTTATTCAAATATATTATTATATTATATTATAAATGTATAATATGATAATATAATAATATAGTAATGGTGATATTTTACAATAAATGCACGATATGCGAATAAATGAGGAGGAATTGAGCAAATTGGATCGGGACTGTTTTTGGTGATTTTGATAACAAAAACATGTTAAACAAGTGGGTGGGCCCCACTTGTCCTTTTGTTTGTTGCAAAATGCTGATTTTTGTTGATTCCACGATGGTATGCAGAAGAATTATCAGTATATATATTTTGTCAGAATGGAGGTGTGAAAAATCATCCGTATGTGGATTTCGATCATTTTCCGTTCGAAATTTGGAAAAACTTTCTTCTACAAAATTGTAGAGAATTAAATTGCCTATGGAATGGACAAAAGATTCGTATTTTTCTGATAAAAGGGCTATTTATTATGAATTATTGAAGTTCCAGAATAATTAATTTTTGGGGTTATAAATGTTTTTTTAATAAAAACATTTTTTTGATAGTGGGCCCCACTTGTGTGGGCTGATGAAATGGTCAAGGAGGTGTGCAATTTTTTTTTTTATAAATATATTATTTTATTAAATTTTCTGCTTTGGCGTTCTAAATATTTTTCAATAAATAGGGTGCTTAGGTTAGAATATAAAATCACACCAGAATCAGAAGTTTCTTTCTCTATAATATCGAGCGTATTTTTGTGAGTATTTAGATACTTTGAGTGTTGTTAAACAGTGCAAGTTTTCTTCAGCATTATATCCGTTATTCCAGTCAAAAGTACTGTTCTTTTGAGGTAAGTGATGTTATTTTTTTTTTATAAATGATGTTATTTCTTTTAATATCATTATACCGAAATATTGATATGAATTCTATTGTGAAATTTTTACCTTTTCGTGTCAGAATTACTATTCATGTATACGGCATTATTCACGAATACGGTACTATTCACGAAAAAATTAAATTTTCTTTTATTTGTGCAAGTTGTCTATTATGGTTTCTATCTTTGATTGAATCCAAGTTTTGAACTTCATTCTTGAATTTTGCTCCACAAATGATTATTATGGAGTATTTTTGAACTTGGATAGGCTGATTTACAAATCCTTAATTTTTGTCCTTTATCTCGCTGGATTAGTTGTTTAAACTATTTTTCATCATCTTCAGTCTTGAATGGTGATACAAATGAATATCTTTGGCCTGTAGTGCAAAGATGGATGATTATTTAAAAAATATCTTTGGCCTGTAGTGCAAAGATAAACGATTATTTGATGAATATCTTTGGCCTGTAGTGCAAAGATGAATGATTACCTGATGAATATCTTTGGCCCGTAGTGCAAAGATGGACAGGTGTTGAGATGAACATGACCACTGGTGATACAAATGAATATCTTTGGCCCGTAGTGCAAAGATGAATATTTGATTTGAGATATATATTGATTGAGGTTACAGGAATAAAATATTGATTATGGACTTTTAAATCATAGAAGATAGTAGACATTATTTCCTACTTAACTCTTCTGATGCATTGTTATTTTCGCTGCAGTTGTTGATCTAAAACTTGTTGTCCATAATATTTTATCTAATTTGTTGAAGAATAACGATAATTTATTTTTTATTATCTTAGTTATAATATTCTTTACTAGGCTAGTTCAGCTCACCCTTTTCATCTATTGTCCACTTTAGAAAATGAGAATGTTGCAGGGACTAGTCGGGGAACAAAGTGATGGGCAGAGTTAGAGCAGTAGTAGTCCTCACTATTTTTGTACAATAGTGTGATAATAATTGTAATAAAAGAGGACTGACCTTGAGCGTTCATATTTCGTATTGTATACGATATGTATTGAAGCTCACAGCTTGTGTGATCGTATTTCTCACTACCGTTTGATATAAAAGATTGTATTTGGATTCTGTACCATGTATTTGGCGACCCATAATGGGTTGGGTGGATTGGACCTGTAATACCCGAGAATTTCCATATATTATTAAATAAATATATTAATGAAAATGAGAATTTATTTGGATTTTTTTTTATTATGAGAATGATTAATTCAATTATATTAAATTGAATATTTATGACAATTGAGAAAAATGTAGAGTTTGTGATAAACTCGTTGAGAGCCTAGTGTGGCACAGTGATGGGAAATATTAATAATTATATTAATTGACGAATAATTTTTAAGTGAACAATTAATCTATATTAATTGTTAATTGTTATTAGAGGATATTAATTGATTGTTGTGAGATATTAACTGCGGTTGATTAATAATATGTGATTATTATTATTGCAAGAAATATAATAATAATAAACCACTTGTTTATAATTGTGCTGAGATTTATATTTGTTAATGTGATAATTAATCCTATGATTATTAATTTGGTGTAATTAATAATCAATGAGGAATAAATTAATTAATATTATTGTTAATTAATCAACGAGATAAATAGTCTATTTATGTGACATTATGAATAATAAAATAAATAAGTGAGTGATTAATATAATAAGATTATATTAATTGATATGTACAAATGTGCAATACTTGAATATATAAAGTATATGGAATACAACTATATTATATAGTGTAGAGAGACACTTAAGTGTGACCATGCATGTATATACATAAACTATGTTATATAATGCAATGCGAATATATTACACATAGAAACCATATATTACATGAAGCATAAGTGATTATGTTATATTAAAACTATATGTTAGGAATACATGATAATGCCTATGTGACAAGGTGAGTGTGTATACAGTAAAATAATGTATCATGGATATATTATAAATAATTGTTGATTAATACAATTTAATAATATATGATATAATGTAATGTGGTAGTATCCGATTGTATTATATCAGTAAGATAAACGTACATGGATTATATGTGTGTAAATTACACTTATTACATTATGTGAAGTACATTGTGATTTAAATTATAACCTAAGAGTACATATAATATATAACATAAGTATATGGTGTGTGTATACAAGTGTAGTATTTGCAAATGCTGAGAAGTTAAATCAATTGTCTCATTTTAAGTGTCCCATTTGCTCTTCACGTGAATACACATGAAGCTATCCTACTCCTATATCCTCAAACTCAGCACATTCTAGCTATCATAATGAACAAGGGAGTGGTATTGATAATGAGTTTCACCAACTAATCACCAACTCTCCATTAACCTCTATACAATTCAAATTTACGTTGGTTTGATTTGTGGTATAATCTCATTGCCTGTGTAAGGATTTCTCTACAAATAGGAACTCTTCTTCTTCACATATCAATTACTGAAAATTGCTAGAGTGTTGAGTGAGAGCCTTATATATCAGTGTTAGTAGAGAATCCTATAGCAGCATTAGCAAGTTTAATTCGTGCTTCGAAGGTATAATTCCATTCCCTGTCTTCATTTTCATTTTCTGTCAAAGAAAAACTCCATTGTAGTTCTCTGAGTTTTTCTTGAAATTCTTGATCATGAGGAATTAAAGTATAAATGGATTATAGAAAGCCTGTGTAGTGTAGTATGGACTTGTATACATGTTAAGATTGGAATGTAGTTGGTTTCAATTCTCATTTTTCTGTCAAGAACTCCGTTTTCATTTTTCTGTAAAAATGTTCAATTCTTGAGTTGAGTTAGAATTTACAAAATTGGTGGTTTAATAATGTTAGTGAGTTGTTATATAGCCTTATAATGTGATAAGGAAGCAATGTGGTTAATTAGAAATGGAATTCGTTGGGAATTTTTGTGTTTGGGTTTTTAAACTGCCGTGTTCTGGAACTGTCTGCCGCTGGCTGGGAGCCGGCGCAGCTGCGCCAGTTTTACACTGGGAAGCTGCGCAGCTGCGCCAGCAGTCTGCAGCAGTTCCCTGCTTTCTGCTTGCTTTCTGCAACGTGATAGTTTTGTGCATTGATTTAAATGAACATGTTAGCATGAGTATTACCTATACACGAGTATATTAACATGAAGTGCACGTGTGTTGGTATAATGTCATACAAGATTAATGGAATGTCTAATAGCGTTGAAATAAATCTCAAGTTTCCTAAACAAACTTTAACATATATAGACCATAAATACATTCTGACTTTTGAGACATAATAGTATGACATAGAAATACATGAAGTGCATGTTAGCTTATCTATATTGGTTCCATGATATAATATGGACATGTGAACCTAACTAGTGCTCATTTCTAACGAAAATATAAGTTTTAAAGGCAAACCTTGACATGTAAAGATCATATATATATTCTGATTTTCGGGTATGTTTCTATGGCCTTTACATACATGTCGGACACATTAACTTACGTATATAAATTTCATAATGTAGCATGAACGTGTTAGAACGTATTAGCAAACTTTATTAATTAAAGTATAAGTGTTGAACGTGAACGTCGGCATGTTACATTGAGATTTGAACTTCGATACTTATGAACATGTTTGATAGAACTTGTAGACTTGCTAAGGTATCATTCATGTTTGCCTACTATGTTACTTGTAATGAAACCAAATTTGCGTAAATAAAGTATGCTTTCAAACTAATGATAATGATAGTTGCATATATGTGATATGAAAACTCATGAACATGTTTACTACAAGTTATGTGAACATTTTAAGTGTTTAAAAAGCGAGCATGTTAGACCTTATGAGTTCGTGTCCTTGAATGACTTTTAGTCATTGAAAGTATTGACTTAGAATCTATATCACATATAATTGAAACGAGGAAAGGTTGTACAAACATAAAAGTATCTTTTAATATGTTTATATGCTATGTGGTGTTGTTGGCTTGCATGACCGGACAGAAACCATAAGGCACAGCTCAGCCTTGGCTTGGCCAGAGGGCTGCGCAGCTGCGCTGTCCCTAGGCTTAGTCATGGCGCAGCTGCGCCGGCCTGGAATTGAAAGCCATGCAGTTTGACAATCTGATTTTGGACAGATAGCTTATATGACGCCTACATTGCTAGAAATGGTTTACACCCTACTGATATATGTGCACAGGTGATGATTAAGTAACAAGATAATGTTTAACTTATATAATGGAAGCCCATGGGTCAAAGAATCATAGCTACTTGAACATGATGAGTTGGTATAATATCATTTATATTATAACTATGTACTTGATTCGTGATCTGATTTTATACCATATGAGTATAAGTATGACATGTGACTAAGATAGTAACATATATGTATATTGAGTAATAAGTAGTGTAACGGATGTGTTAACTAATGAAAATCTTATGCATGTAATACATTATATATAGGATTCGAAAGTGTTGGCTAGCTTTACGTGAATAAACTACGCATAAGGCAAGTATCCTAAACCCTTGCACTACTTTATTTAACGGATATCGTAAGCGAGTATCTAAACCTTATCTCTTTGGATACGAGTATTCTATCTTTGTATATTGCGAACTAGTTCCTACTTAATCGTTTGAATTGAATTAGCATACTTGAACTCTTATTTCATTAAAGCTATTATTCATGTTGAACTTAGTGTTGTTCTTGAATATTGTGAAAGTGTCTATGCCATTTGATTCGGCTAGACTTACATTATTGAAAAGCGACCCAAAACCAATTGATTGGTGCGGGATCTTATATATGACTGAGAAGAACAAACTATAACTGTCGGAGAACCGACGCGCGCACTTGAGTATGATTGATTGTTATGCATAACGAGGGTACTTTAGGCTGATCACCTGTTGTATCTGTTTTTGTTGGATTTTCAGTTTATTACTGTCAAATCCTGTGGAAGTTCATAGTCCTTAGTGACTGCTCAGTATTCAGTTATCTTGAAATCTTGAATTGATTTATTATTGAATCATATTGATATTATTCTGTCCTTAGTGACTGTTATTGAGAACTGTTGATATTCTTGCTATCCTTGAACTATCAAACTTTCCTATACCCTTTCGAGAATTGAGAATTATATCATTTACCCTTGTTGTATATTACTTGCTGAGCAATTTGTGCTCATTCTTGCTTTTCCCTAAAACATTTCAGTTAAGGCAGAGCATGGCGAACCTTCGGGCATTGATAAGGGCAAGGGCAAGGCTACCAACTAGCTTGTCTCTTTTATGTTTTAATATTTTAATGTTGTATTAAGATAATGTAGTAAGACTGGATTTGATTATGTTTAAGCTTAAGTTAGAATATGTAATAAGTCGTTTATTGATATTATTATGTAATCTATTAAGTACTGTAGGTTGCGAGACTTGGGGGAATAATTATAATAAATCATTGTAAATTATTCTAGAATAGAATTTCCGCTGTGATTGTGCAATATTTAGTTATTATTATTGTGATGTATTACCATGAGCACGTGATGAACCGAATTCGAGAGACCAAGTGGCAGTCTTAGAATTTGGGGGCGTCACAGGTTGGTATCAAAGCTGTAGTTATAAACCTTAGGAACGAGTGTCCTTGGACTATAGCTTAGGTGAACTTAGAAGTTAGGAAGGAGATAAAACTCATGTAGAGTTTTCCTTGAGAGACTTAGTCTGTTATGAAATGTAACTTCATTCTATACAATGAACTTATGTTTTATTTAACATTCTAATGGAGTTGCTGTTTGTTTGCCTTGTGTTTGTGATTGTAGGATGACAGACACAGGTGTAACTAATAGAGTAGCAGAGGAGGAGCCCAGAGATATACATGTAGTATACGAGGCACCTCTAGAGGCTGTGCCAGTGCAGGCAGTTGCACCATCCGAGTTTGATGATGAGGATGAGATCGAGATTGAGATAGAGACTGATCCAAAGGAGGAGCCGATGGAGGATGAGCCAGTAGAGGACTCTGATGAGGCTACTATAGAGGAACAGATGTTAGGCGAGTACGAGGAGCGTGTTCTAGAGTTAGACTGCAGAGTCCAGGAGCTGGAGGCAGAGGCCCACGAGAGAGAGTCTGAGTTCCAGAAGCTGAGGGACGAGGACCACCAGAGGAAGCTGGCTATGCAAGAGTTAGAGGTGGAGATTGCCTACCGTAGGGAGGCAGGGATCCAAATGGGAACTCTGTTTCACAAGTCAGTGGCTAGGAATGCAGATTTGGCAGAGAAGCTAGAAGAGGTTGAGCAGAGGGAACTAAGTGAGAAGACTGAGAAAGAGGCACTCCGTACTCAGCTAGAGTTGGAAGTGATGGATAGGTTACACTTCGAGGAGAAGTGGGAAGCGTCCAATGAGAGAGCTGACGACCTTGAGGACGAGGTCAGGTGCAAGAAGAGAAAGATGAACAAGATGGGGTATGTGTTCCGTTCAGCTTTTGAGAGGGTGATTGATGGTGTGTACCACTACCCGGCAGAACAGGGACAGACTCTACATACCTTGAGCCGAGAGCTGTTTGCGTATATAGCACAGTTGGAGTACAAGAGCGCAGTGGAGCGCGGGATGATGGGATGAGATTTCCTTAGTCAGTCTAGTGGTGGTACTAGTTGTGTCTTCATGTATTGTATATACTATGTTGTAATCCCGATCTTTTGTGTAAGATGTGGGATGATGATGTAAACCCCGAGTTAGCTTTTTGTTAGAGGGGTAGTATGGTAGTAGGTTGGTATATTCCCCGTCTTTTGTGATATTAGGGGATATAGGTGATAACATTTATAGCAGTATGCTAGGAAAATCATGTAATGAAATGAAATGGCATATGAATATAAATGGAGTTGATTTTAGAAACGTGTTATAAATTTATTCTTTTAGTATTAAAAGAAATACTTAAGTGATATACTTGAATAATAATAAAGTGAAAAATTGTGATGCAGATAATGCCGCCCAGACGAAGATTGACTGCACCCGAAGAATCCGTTAACAATGAGAGAGAACAAGTAGACCCGATCCAGAAACTGGTAGACTTGTTAGGAGAAGCCTTAAGGGGAAGAAACAATGAACCCGTTCGCCCGAACCCTCAAACTGTGCCAGTAACAACCTTTAAAGACTTTAAGAGTGTAGGACCCCCAGAGTTCGAGGGAACTACCGACCCAATCGTCGCACAAACGTGGATCAAAGAGATCGAAAAAGCTTTCATTATAGCTAGCGTAGGCGAAGATCAGAAGACGGTGTTTGCCACGTACATGATGAGGGGAGAAGCGAACTACTGGTGGGAGGCTAATCAACAAAGAGCTGGAGAAGGGATAATAGCTTGGGATAAGTTTAAGACACTGTTCTTCGAGAATTACTTTCCGAAGAGTATGAAGAATAGGATGGAGGTGAAATTCCTAGAGTTAAAACAAGGTGAGATGACGGTGGCGCAGTACGCGGCTAGGTTTAACGAGCTAGCGCGATTTGCGGAGAACTAAGTTGGTGATGAAGAGAGGAAGGCTAGACGCTTTGAACAAGGGTTGAAGCCATGGCTGTTCAATAAGGTATCAGTTCTTCAAATTGATTCCTTTGCAACATTACTGGAGAAGGCAATCACTGCGGAAGGCGGCAGTGAGGCCTTAAGTCTGTATAACAAAGAAAAGAAAGGAAAGAATACTGGAGGAGAGAATCGTACGGGAGGAAGCAGTAGTGGAGGAAGCAACTTGGGAAAGAGAAAGTGGGAGAACAACAACAACAACAAAAACAACAATAATAATCAATCAGGGAATTTTCGTGGAGGTTTCAAGAAGAGGGCTGAAGGATGCCCGAAGTGTGGGAAGAATCACCAGGGCGAGTGCTGGAAGGGACGTGGCACTTGCTACAACTGCGGACAGGAAGGGCACATCTCGCCCAACTGTTTGAAACCGAAAAAGATACAAGGATGCTTTGCGTGTGGCTCGACGGAGCACCAAATTAAGGACTGCCCAAAGAAGAGAAGTGGTGGGGGTAGTAATCAGCAAGGAGGCAACAAGCTGATGATCGGTGGACCGGCACAATCCAACCGCCCAACCGCCAGAACCTTTAACATGACCGTCCAAGACGCAGTGGCTGCGAAGGACGTGGTGTCAGGTATAATCCCAATCAATGATATAAATGCTTATGTATTATTTGATTCGGGTGCCACCTGTTCTTTTGTATCTGAAGAATTTGCTAGTAGACTTAGTACACCCCGTGAACGATTAGAAAATCCTTTGGTCATAGAAGTTGCTAATAAGGAAGTGATCCCTGTAGAATACGTTTATCGAAATTGTCACGCAAATATTAGTAAACATGAACTGAGCGTAGACTTGATTCCTATTAGATTGGGAGAATTTGATGTGATACTAGGAATGGATTGGTTGTATAACCATGCGGCGATAATTGACTGTCAGAACAAATGTGTGAACCTTCAGACTCCGAGTAAGTCTAAGGTAGTGTTTTATGGTAGCTCATCGCTTAAACAATCGTGTTGCGTTACGATGATGCAGGCCAAGAAATTGTTAAGGAAAGGATGTGTAGGATATTTAGCTTACATCGTTGATACTCGGAAAAAGGGAGTAGAAATTAAGGATATATACGTAGTTAATGAATTTCAAGACGTGTTTCCGGACGATCTGCCTGGTCTTCCGCCAGACAGAGAAATCGAATTCGTAATAGACTTAGCACCGGGAACGACACTGATTTCAAAAGCTCCATATCGTATGGCGCCAGTAGAAATGAAGGAATTGATGATACAATTGCAAGAGTTGTTGGATAAGGGTTGCATTCGACCGAGTGTTTCTCCTTGGGGAGCACCAGTGCTATTCGTTAAGAAGAAGGACGGATCGATGAGACTCTGTATCGATTATCGAGAATTGAACAGAGTAACGATCAAGAACCGATATCCGCTACCGAGGATAGACGACTTGTTTGATCAACTGAAGGGAGCAAAGTGTTTCTCGAAGATCGACCTACGAACAGGATATCATCAACTGAAAGTGAGGGATGAGGGCATACCAAAGACTGCGTTTCGAACCCGTTATGGACACTACGAGTTTTTGGTAATGTCATTCGGATTGACTAATGCTCCGGCAGCATTTATGGACTTGATGAACCGAGTTTTCAAGCCATACTTGGATAAATTTGTAGTGGTTTTTATCGACGACATTTTGATCTACTCAAAGATAGAGGAAGAACACGCCGAACATCTAAAGATTATTTTGGAGGCACTAAGGAAGGAGAAGATGTATGCAAAATTTTCTAAGTGCGAATTTTGGATGGAGAAGGTTCAATTCTTAGGCCACGTGGTGGATAAGAATGGAATCTCTGTAGACCCTGCGAAGGTTGAAGCAGTAAGTAATTGGGAACAACCGAAAACACCGACGGAGGTGAGAAGCTTCTTAGGGTTAGCTGGGTACTATCGGAGATTTATCCAAGATTTTTCTAAGATAGCAACCCCGTTGACCAATTTGACTAGAAAGACGGTGAAATTTGTATGGACCGACAAATGCGAAGAAAGTTTTCAAGAACTGAAAAGGAGATTGAGCGAAGCACCTGTGTTATCATTACCAGATGATGCGGGAAATTTTGTGGTGTATAGTGATGCATCGCACGAGGGACTTGGCTGTGTGCTTATGCAGCACGGCAAGGTCATTGCATATGCATCACGACAATTAAAGGATTACGAAAAACGATACCCTACTCACGACTTAGAGTTAGCGGCAGTAGTTTTTGCGTTAAAGATATGGAGACATTATCTATACGGAGAAAAATGTGAGATATACACGGACCACAAGAGTCTGAAATATATCTTCACACAGAAGGAGTTAAACATGCGGCAGAGAAGGTGGTTAGAATTAATCAAAGACTATGACTGCGATATTCTTTATCACCCGGGAAAGGCAAATGTGGTTGCCGACGCTCTGAGCAGGAAAGGAAGGGAGAAGTTGTTTAATTTGACGACTCAGGAGGAATTGATAAGAGAAATGGAGAAATTGGAGATAGAAGTGAAAGGACCAGAAAAGTCTGGTGAGAAGTTAATTGTAATGGAAGCTTGTCCGACGTTGTTGGATAGAGTAAAGGAAGCTCAAGAAAAGGATGGAGAGTGTGAGAAAATCCGAAAGAGGATCACAGAAAATGAGGAAGAAAAATTTCGAATGGATAAAGACGGTATTTTGAGATTTGAAGGGAGAGTGTGGGTACCAGCGGTAACCGAGTTGAGGGAAGAGATTTTGCTTGAGGCACATAATACGACATATTCCATTCATCCGGGAGGCACAAAGATGTACCAAGATCTAAGGCAACATTTTTGGTGGCCCAATTTGAAACGGGAAGTCGCGGAGTGCGTCAGTAGATGCTTGACTTGCCAACGCGTTAAAGCAGAGCATCAGCGGCCAAGTGGTTTACTACAACCGTTAGAAATACCAGAGTGGAAATGGGAGCATATTACCATGGACTTCGTGGTAGGACTTCCAGTTACACAGAAAGGTTATGATGCTATTTGGGTTATCGTGGATCGACTAACGAAGACCGCACACTTTCTACCAATCAAGATCCGCTACAGTTTGAACCAATTAGCAAGCCTATATGTAAAAGAAATTATTTCACGACATGGAGTGCCGGTGTCAATTGTCTCTGATCGAGATCCGCGCTTCACGTCCAATTTTTGGAAGAGCTTGCAAGAAAGAATGGGAACGCAGTTGAGGTTGAGTACAGCTTATCATCCTCAAACAGACGGACAAAGTGAGCGAACAATACAAACGCTGGAGGACATGCTTAGGACTTGCGTGATGGATTTTAAGGGAAATTGGGACGACCACCTACCCTTAGTCGAATTTGCGTATAATAATAGTTACCATGCGAGTATCGGCATGCCACCGTATGAAGCTCTTTACGGGAGAAAATGCAGAACGCCATTATGTTGGGACGAAGTCGGAGAACGACGAATACTCGGACCAGAATTAGTTCAACAAACCGCAGACGTGGTGACAGTGATAAGAGCCAGATTAGTAGCAGCTCAAGATCGCCAGAAGAAATACGCAGATTTGCATCGGCAGGACCTAGACTTCAAAGTCGGCAGTTTTGTATTCTTGAAAGTATCTCCATGGAAGGGAAAAATCCGTTTCGGCAAGAAAGGAAAATTGAGTCCAAGATTCATAGGACCGTTCGAGATACTGAAGCGAGTGGGCGAAGTGGCATACAAAGTTGCGTTGCCACCCGAACTGGAGCACATCCACAACGTGTTTCACATTTTCGTGTTGCGACCGTACAAGGCTGACTACAAGCACATAATTTCTTACGAGCCCATTCAAGTGGAGAAGAACTTGGCGTATGAAGAAATTCCTGTCCAGATATTAGATAGGAACGAACAAACTTTGAGAAATAAAGTTATTTCGTCTGTAAAGGTACTTTGGCGTAACCACGATGTCGAGGAGGCAACGTGGGAATTAGAAGGTAGGATAATGAGGGATTATCCCCATTTATTTGTGTAACCTTGTAGCAATTCCGGGACGGAATTTTTATAAGGGGGGGAGGATGTAATACCCGAGAATTTCCATATATTATTAAATAAATATATTAATGGAAATGAGAATTTATTTGGATTTTTTTTTTATTATGAGAATGATTAATTCAATTGTATTAAATTGAATATTTATGACAATTGAGAAAAATGTAGAGTTTGTGATAAACTCGTTGAGAGCCTAGTGTGGCACAGTGATGGGAAATATTAATAATTATATTAATTGACGAATAATTTTTAAGTGAACAATTAATCTATATTAATTGTTAATTGTTATTAGAGGATATTAATTGATTGTTGTGAGATATTAACTGTGGTTGATTAATAATATGTGATTATTATTATTGCAAGAAATATAATAATAATAAACCACTTGTTTATAATTGTGCTGAGATTTATATTTGTTAATGTGATAATTAATCCTATGATTATTAATTTGGTGTAATTAATAATCAATGAGGAATAAATTAATTAATATTATTGTTAATTAATCAACGAGATAAATAGTGTATTTATGTGACATTATGAATAATAAAACAAATAAGTGAGTGATTAATATAATAAGATTATATTAATTGATATGTACAAATGTGCAATACTTGAATATATAAAGTATATGGAATACAACTATATTATATAGTGTAGAGAGACACTTAAGTGTGACCATGCATGTATATACATAAACTATGTTATATAATGCAATGCGAATATATTACACATAGAAACCATATATTACATGAAGCATAAGTGATTATGTTATATTAAAACTATATGTTAGGAATACATGATAATGCCTATGTGACAAGGTGAGTGTGTATACAGTAAAATAATGTATCATGGATATATTATAAATAATTATTGATTAATACAATTTAATAATATATGATATAATGTAATGTGGTAGTATCCGATTGTATTATATCAGTAAGATAAACGTACATGGATTATATGTGTGTAAATTACACTTATTACATTATGTGAAGTACATTGTGATTTAAATTATAACCTAAGAGTACATATAATATATAACATAAGTATATGGTGTGTGTATACAAGTGTAGTATTTGCAAATGCTGAGAAGTTAAATCAATTGTCTCATTTTAAGTGTCCCATTTGCTCTTCACGTGAATACACATGAAGTTATCCTACTCCTATATCCTCAAACTCAGCACATTCTAGCTATCATAATGAACAAGGGAGTGGTATTGATAATGAGTTTCACCAACTAATCACCAACTCTCCATTAACCTCTATACAATTCAAATTTACGTTGGTTTGATTTGTGGTATAATCTCATTGCCTGTGTAAGGATTTCTCTACAAATAGGAACTCTTCTTCTTCACATATCAATTGCTGAAAATTGCTAGAGTGTTGAGTGAGAGCCTTATATATCAGTGTTAGTAGAGAATCCTATAGCAGCATTAGCAAGTTTAATTCGTGCTTCGAAGGTATAATTCCATTCCCTGTCTTCATTTTCATTTTCTGTCAAAGAAAAACTCCATTGTAGTTCTCTGAGTTTTTCTTGAAATTCTTGATCATGAGGAATTAAAGTATAAATGGATTATAGAAAGCCTGTGTAGTGTAGTATGGACTTGTATACATGTTAAGATTGGAATGTAGTTGGTTTCAATTCTCATTTTTCTGTCAAGAACTCCGTTTTCATTTTTCTGTAAAAATGTTCAATTCTTGAGTTGAGTTAGAATTTACAAAATTGGTGGTTTAATAATGTTAGTGAGTTGTTATATAGCCTTATAATGTGATAAGGAAGCAATGTGGTTAATTAGAAATGGAATTCGTTGGGAATTTTTGTGTTTGGGTTTTTAAACTGCCGTGTTCTGGAACTGTCTGCCGCTGGCTGGGAGCCGGCGCAGCTGCGCCAGTTTTACACTGGGAAGCTGCGCAGCTGCGCCAGCAGTCTGCAGCAGTTCCCTGCTTTCTGCTTGCTTTCTGCAACATGATAGTTTTGTGCATTGATTTAAATGAACATGTTAGCATGAGTATTACCTATACACGAGTATATTAACATGAAGTGCACGTGTGTTGGTATAATGTCATACAAGATTAATGGAATGTCTAATAGCGTTGAAATAAATCTCAAGTTTCCTAAACAAACTTTAACATATATAGACCATAAATACATTCTGACTTTTGAGACATAATAGTATGACATAGAAATACATGAAGTGCATGTTAGCTTATCTATATTGGTTCCATGATATAATATGGACATGTGAACCTAACTAGTGCTCATTTCTAACGAAAATATAAGTTTTAAAGGCAAACCTTGACATGTAAAGATCATATATATATTCTGATTTTCGGGTATGTTTCTATGGCCTTTACATACATGTCGGACACATTAACTTACGTATATAAATTTCATAATGTAGCATGAACGTGTTAGAACGTATTAGCAAACTTTATTAATTAAAGTATAAGTGTTGAACGTGAACGTCGGCATGTTACATTGAGATTTGAACTTCGATACTTATGAACATGTTTGATAGAACTTGTAGACTTGCTAAGGTATCATTCATGTTTGCCTACTATGTTACTTGTAATGAAACCAAATTTGCGTAAATAAAGTATGCTTTCAAACTAATGATAATGATAGTTGCATATATGTGATATGAAAACTCATGAACATGTTTACTACAAGTTATGTGAACATTTTAAGTGTTTAAAAAGCGAGCATGTTAGACCTTATGAGTTCGTGTCCTTGAATGACTTTTAGTCATTGAAAGTATTGACTTAGAATCTATATCACATATAATTGAAACGAGGAAAGGTTGTACAAACATAAAAGTATCTTTTAATATGTTTATATGCTATGTGGTGTTGTTGGCTTGCATGACCGGACAGAAACCATAAGGCACAGCTCAGCCTTGGCTTGGCCAGAGGGCTGCGCAGCTGCGCTGTCCCTAGGCTTAGTCATGGCGCAGCTGCGCCGGCCTGGAATTGAAAGCCATGCAGTTTGACAATCTGATTTTGGACAGATAGCTTATATGACGCCTACATTGCTAGAAATGGTTTACACCCTACTGATATATGTGCACAGGTGATGATTAAGTAACAAGATAATGTTTAACTTATATAATGGAAGCCCATGGGTCAAAGAATCATAGCTACTTGAACATGATGAGTTGGTATAATATCATTTATATTATAACTATGTACTTGATTCGTGATCTGATTTTATACCATATGAGTATAAGTATGACATGTGACTAAGATAGTAACATATATGTATATTGAGTAATAAGTAGTGTAACGGATGTGTTAACTAATGAAAATCTTATGCATGTAATACATTATATATAGGATTCGAAAGTGTTGGCTAGCTTTACGTGAATAAACTACGCATAAGGCAAGTATCCTAAACCCTTGCACTACTTTATTTAACGGATATCGTAAGCGAGTATCTAAACCTTATCTCTTTGGATACGAGTATTCTATCTTTGTATATTGCGAACTAGTTCCTACTTAATCGTTTGAATTGAATTAGCATACTTGAACTCTTATTTCATTAAAGCTATTATTCATGTTGAACTTAGTGTTGTTCTTGAATATTGTGAAAGTGTCTATGCCATTTGATTCGGCTAGACTTACATTATTGAAAAGCGACCCAAAACCAATTGATTGGTGCGGGATCTTATATATGACTGAGAAGAACAAACTATAACTGTCGGAGAACCGACGCGCGCACTTGAGTATGATTGATTGTTATGCATAACGAGGGTACTTTAGGCTGATCACCTGTTGTATCTGTTTTTGTTGGATTTTCAGTTTATTACTGTCAAATCCTGTGGAAGTTCATAGTCCTTAGTGACTGCTCAGTATTCAGTTATCTTGAAATCTTGAATTGATTTATTATTGAATCATATTGATATTATTCTGTCCTTAGTGACTGTTATTGAGAACTGTTGATATTCTTGCTATCCTTGAACTATCAAACTTTCCTATACCCTTTCGAGAATTGAGAATTATATCATTTACCCTTGTTGTATATTACTTGCTGAGCAATTTGTGCTCATTCTTGCTTTTCCCTAAAACATTTCAGTTAAGGCAGAGCATGGCGAACCTTCGGGCATTGATAAGGGCAAGGGCAAGGCTACCAACTAGCTTGTCTCTTTTATGTTTTAATATTTTAATGTTGTATTAAGATAATGTAGTAAGACTGGATTTGATTATGTTTAAGCTTAAGTTAGATTATGTAATAAGTCGTTTATTGATATTATTATGTAATCTATTAAGTACTGTAGGTTGCGAGACTTGGGGGAATAATTATAATAAATCATTGTAAATTATTCTAGAATAGAATTTCCGCTGTGATTGTGCAATATTTAGTTATTATTATTGTGATGTATTACCATGAGCACGTGATGAACCGAATTCGAGAGACCAAGTGGCGGTCTTAGAATTTGGGGGCGTCACAGGACCTATTCTGGGGGCGTCACATCTTGTCTCTTTATCTTCCTTTTTTTGTAAAATCAGCAACCCATCTCTCCTTTTTCCTACCTTCAACCGCCCCATGGGGCCCACCCCTCAAAAAATTTCTTTTTCTACTCTTTTATTTACTCACTTCTCATTTAAAATTCGCATTTCATTATTTCAAATTTCTAGGATATTAAAATTGTTAATCAAGCAATGCATATCTGTTTAGAAGATTTCCATAATACTACTCATCCACCTAGTGTAAACACAAAGCCACTTGTGGATTTAGAGTTTTTAGTATCTGATATCTAGTTCGAATCACAATATCCTTCAAGTACTGCTAGATATCTCGAGTAGTGTAATTCAAAGTTTTGATTGTATTTTAAATACCTTAAAGCTCTTATAATTACTTTCCAGTGATCTTGTCCTGAATTGCTTGTAAATCTACTCAATTTATTAACAACATATGATATGTTAGGACATGTACAATACATTACATACATAAGGATTCCAATTATTTGTGCTTACTCAGGTTGTGATATGCTCTCTCCATTATTTTTAGACAAATGTAGATTTATATCTACCAGTGTTCCCACATGATTGCAATCATATTGCTTGAATTTCTTGAGTATTTTCTCAATATAGAGTGATTGTGATAATAATAATCCAATCGATGTTTTAGAAATTTTAATTCCTAATATTACATTGGCAACACCCATGTCTTTCACGTCAAACATGTTATTTAATATTTTTTTCGTAGTTTTAATGACTTTATTATTACTACCCATAATGAGAATATAATCTACATAAATGCAAATAATGACGTACAAACTCTTTCTCAGTGTCTTTAACATATACACATTTGTCACACTCATTTATTTTGAAACCATTTGACACCATTTTACTGTCAATTTTTTCATTCCATTATTTAGGTGCTTGTTTTAATCTATAAAGGGACTTCACAAGTTGACATATTTTCTTTTATTGTCCTAGAACAATAAACTCCTCTGGTTGTTCCATCTATGTTTTTCTTCTTCTAAATCACCATTCAAGAAAGTTATTTTCACATCCATTTGATGTATCTCCAAATTGTATATAGCTACAATGACTATTAACATCCTAATTGAAGATATTCTTGTCACAGGAGAATATGTATCAAAATAATTCAAACCCTCCTTTTGTTTGTATCGGTTTATATTTATCTATAGATCCATCCGCTTTAATTTTCTTCTTGAATATCCACATGTATCTAAGAGGTTTAGAGTTTGGTGGGAGATCTACTAATTCACATGTATGATTGTGCAGTCTGGATTTTACTTCACTATTTATAGCCTCTTTCCAGTATGGAGCGTTAGGACTTGATACTGCTTCTTTACAAGTTTGAGGCTCATTTTCTAACAAATAAGTTAGAAAATCTGGACCAAAAGATTTTAATTTTCTAGCACGTTTACTATGTCTAGGTTCATCAATATCTTCTAAATCATGATCACTTTCACGAACAGTGTCATACGTTCTTTTATTTGAACTTGTTTCATGTTCATTAGAACTTGACTCTTGTATATTCTTATTAGGAAATATTGCATCAAAAAATTCAGCATCTTTTAATTCAATAATAATATTTTCATATACTTCCCCTATTTGTGATTTATTAACCAAAAATTTATACGCGCTACTATTATGAGCATAACCAATGAATATACAATCTATTATTTTTTCCTATTATTACCTTTTTGGGTGGAGGAACCATTACTTTCGCTAAACACCCCTACACTTTTAAGTTTTTTATAAGACGATTTTTGTCCTTTGCATAATTCATAGGGTGATGCAATAGACTTATTTTGAGGTATTCGGTTGAGAATATAATTTGTTGAAATAATTGCTCCCCTCTATAAATTTTGAGGTAACCCAGAACTTAATAAAAATGTATTCATCATTTCTTTCAAAGTTATATTCTTTCTTTCCGCAACATCATTTTGATGTGGTGAATAAAGTGCAATTTTTTTTGTGTATTATACCATGTTGCGAGCAAATTGCACCAAAATGTGAATCATATTCCCCACCTCTATCACTTCTAATTATCTTAATCTTTTTATCAAGTTGTTTCTCAACCTCATTCTTATAATGTATAAACATTTTCAATGCCTCATTTATACTTCTCAATAAGTAAACATAATAATATCTTATACAATAATTTATAAAAGTAAGAAAATATTTCTTACCCCCTCTTGTTTCTATATATTTTAAATCACAAATATTAGTATGTACTAATTTACGAGATTTCGTACTTCTTTCAATTGATTTAAAAGAAATTTTTTGAAACTTTGCCTCAACGCAAATTTCACATTTATGATTGGAGTTAATCTCACATTTTAGTAGACATTCCATATTGATTAATTTACGTAAAATATCATAATTAACATTTCCTAATATACCATGCCATAAATTAGATGACTCAATCATATAAGCAGAAGATATATTTTTATTAATTTTAGAAAGTACAATTGTCATTACATTCATTTTAAAAAGTCCATTGCTCATATATCCCTTCCCCACATACATATCATTTTTTAGGACAAATTTGTCCGATACAAAGAACAATTTAAATCCTTTTTGACTAAGAAAAGAAATTCAGACACTAATTTTTTTTTGAATATCAGGCACATGCAGCACATTGTTGAGGGTGAGTTCCTTGCTCGATGTCATCTTTAAAACCACCATTCCTTGTCCAGCAATCTTGGATGTGAAAGAATTCTCTATGTATAATTGTTCTAAGCTCCATTCTCAATGTCTTGATCTGTGGAGAACATCTTATTGTCAGAACACACACATGACGAGTTACACCAGTATCTACCCACCATTCCATGGGATTTCCAACCAAGTTTACTTCAGAAATCACCACTGATAGGTTCATTTCAGAAACGTTTTCAAGAAGACCATCCATTTCTGTTACATTAGCTTGAGCGAACTTCTTGTTTTGTTCTTTGAGTTTGCGACAATTATTTGCCCTATGTATTGACTTGTTTTAAATGTAACATTTGCCTATAAACTTTTTGTTGGTTCCCTGTTTAGGCCTATTTCCAAAGTGCTTCCTCTTTTTTGACTTTTGACATTATTCCACCATATTAGATTTAGATTCCATAAAGGTGTTTCCTGCTCTCTTTTCAGAAGCATAGTTGTTCTCTTCTATCCTTGATCGTGATTCTTCAAGTTTCATCTTTTTATGCTTATGCTTGAGATAATTCTTGAAATCTTTTCACATTGGAGGTAGATTTTCAATAATAGCCGCTACTTGGAAAGATTCACTCAAAGACATACATTTTGCATGTATTTCATGCTGGATTACTTGAAGTTCTTGTACTTGATTGATGACAGTCTTGGAATTAATCCACCATCTTATAATCCAGAAATCTGTCAACTACGAACTTCTTCGTGATAGCATCTTCAGTTTTATATTTCTTATCCAAAGAATCTCATAATTCTCTTGTTGTCTTGAGAGAACTATACACATTATATAATGTGTTGTACAGTCCATAGAGGATATAGTTTCGGCACAAAAAATTAGCATGTTTTCATATATCTATCACATAAATTACTTATCTATCTATTTCATTCTCAGTAAGCACAGAGGTTTCAAGAAGAAATCTTACCAAATTAAGTGTAGTAAGATAAAAAACATTTTTTGTTGCCATCTTTTAAATTTTGTTCCATTGAACATTTCTGGTTTTTCTCCATGGTTCACAGACACATTTAGGGATCATTGGTGTAGAAGACGAACCGAGCATATTTATATATTCGGTAGCCATTTATTGCAAAAATATGTGATTGTCTTAATTTTGTTAGGAAAATATATATTCTAATCTGATATAATTGCAGAAAATGTAGAAAAAAATTGTAGTATGTCAAGGCTAGTACTTCGTACTATATTCTTAAGACAATAACACCCTTCTATAGTGCTTAGAGTTATTAGCGCTTGTTTCCCATGATACAACGACAACGTATACTGTAGCAGCTAACACTACAAATAGTATACACATCAAACCAATGAATGCTCTAAACTCTCTCAATTTCACTATGAATATGATTGAAAAGATGATGCAAAATTGAATGACTCAAACAACTGAATTCATATGATATTTATAGGAGGATTAGTGAACCTTCATGATTAAACTTGACCTTTGTGAACCGAATGGAGACATATGAAAAGGCATGGTTGAACAGGTGCGAAGCATGTAAGGGCCGAATAGAAATTAGTGGAGCGCAACTGCACTTGACCTTATCGCTGGTGTGAAGCGCAGTTGTGCTTGACACATTGTCTGCGCTTGCCTTGTTTTCCCAAAAAAACTAATAAATAAAATTGAAACTAATTAAACCAAAAAACTAAAGAAATTTTTGCCCAAAAAAACATATATATATACAAAGACCCACGACCCGAGTCCTACCGGTCGGTTGACGGCGGTGGTGCGCGCATGTGGTCGATTCAAGCATTGGCTATGTTCTCTTCCCTCCACAAAAGTGGGGTGCCCCTTGGAATCCCAATCCAAGAGCAATATAATTGTATATATACTCATTTAATGTTTAGTTCTCAATCGATGTGAGACTCTTACTTCCCACAAGTATTTATTTATCATCTTCAGAATGATGTTCAAGAGTAAATTTCTCATTGATTATCCCATGAATTTGAGCTTCCTAATACTTGATTTTCATCTACTCATATAATAGAACACATTGATATGTGAATTCATCTCAAATAATTAATAAAACTCACTTTTATTTTTGCTTAAAAATCCAAGCTTAAAACTCAAATTCTAACTAGGGGCGGAGCCTTCAGTAGGCTTTCGGGGTTATAACCTGACCCAATTTTATTTTTTTATTAGATATATTATATAATTATGTAACCTAAAGTAAATAAGTTGAAATAGCTTTGCTCAGCCCAGCCCAGCCCAAATGTATAATTTTGACATTATAACATCCTTGGTCCGCCCAGCCCAAATGTACAATTTTGGTATTATAATATTTTTAGTCCGTCCCAATTTGTATTCCTAGCTCTGCCCCTGATTCTAACAATTAAAGTAGAGTACGGGCCTGTTCAGGAACGGACTAGACCGTCAGAGATCCTCTCCGTATATATGTATGTATATGTATATATACATGTATGTATATATAGTTCTGGATACAAAGAGCTGGCTAACTTGAGGCTCCCCTCCTAGAAACAACATTGTGGATCACATGCATTCTGTACGTACTAACTATAACTACAACTACATCTACAAAGTTGGCAGTAGAATCCACCACCCCAACCGGCCAGACACTTGCACCAGATCTAGCTTCGATACCTAAAGAAATTATATACATATATATATATATATATATATATACATTGGAATATAGTACTATTCAATATTCATTCTCTATGCATGAATCTTAAATGACATATACGTACATTTAACTATATATATAGAGAGAGAAAGAGAGAGTTAAACCTTGGGAGATGTGTGGAGGTTAAGGGGGAGAAATTAATTTGATGTGTTATATATGTCTCCCTCCTTCCATCTGTAGACCAATATTCCATCCATTTGTATAGTCACGTTCCATCCTAACGCATTACAACTTGCATGGGTAGATTATGGTCCCTTTCCATACAGTTGGAAATTATCGATCAGATTCTGAGGTTGAAATTTTACTCTTTCCATTATAAATTCAGATATACCTTTTTTTTTCTTTTTTAATCCGTTCCAACATTATAAACACGCATATTTTTTTAAGATTATGAAATAACACAATATGTTTAGTTTATTAATATTATCAGGCGGAGACCCACAGTCTGCATGTATATATATGTGAGTATTATATAATTATTTTTATGTGATAATAGTAGTATTATTGTTATATAAAGAATGTCACACAAATTTAGTTAATTTATTTGAGAATATTTTTCTAAGAAAATAATAGAAAAAATTTGATTTTAAAGATTAGTTTAAAGATGATTTTGCTGACATGTAAGGCCTCTGACGGGTATTGTGGGTCCCACATGGAGCCCTAAATAAATAAAGAGTCACCAATCAGATTATTGGAACTCTCAACCATCACCCCACCACCTTACTTAGCTTTAACTGCAGCCTGCAGGTGCAAGGGAGGGGAGAATCTTAATGCAGTGCACGTGTGTCTCTCACGTGCCATCAGTCACTGCTGTACCTCTTACCCTTTCTGTGTATTCCAACTTATCTATACTAGTAATCTATAACAATGCAAAAATTTAGTCATTGTGATTAATCTCAAGTCAACTGAGCAGTTCAATTTTGATAATATTTTAAAATACTTTTTTTTGTTATTTTTTTTGTCATAAATTTTGGTATTCTTAAAAGCTCCAAAATTATATTTTTCACAAAATTTTAATACACATTTATTATTAAAGATACAATGTATTATTTATCATTGAGAATTGAGTAAAAATAAATGAATAAAAAAACTTTTAAACTATCGAGATCAACTAAAATATTGTTCAAAAATGTCATATTTATAAAATTTACCTGATAAGTCATTTTAAAGCTTAAATTACACATGCTTTGCACAGATTATATATTAAGCTTGTTTAATTAAAACACCCACAATATTTAAAAATTAAACATTTTAGTGTTCATTTGAGGAGCAATGATTTTTTAGTGAAATTCTTTAATTAGTAAGTGGTGTTTGACTTTTTGAATAATATGCATTGAGTGTCAATCCTTGAAAAAAATTGCCCAAGTTATTGAGACAGTGCTACAATTAAATTTTATTAGAAGACCACTTTTATATGCTATTAAGTAATTTATATTTAGACATAATTTTTCAAATTTATATTTATATGGGGAGCTGATCTTTTTATATGTATTTTTGATATTTTTATCTTATTCTCTCTCACACGAGCAAACAGTGGGTCCCACTTTTTTGTGAGAATAAAACAATATGAAAATATCAGAAACACATGTAAAAATAGTGATATCTTTTTATAGGATCCGGTTAGCATGAAGTTATTTTTGTGGTAAGTTGGTCAATTGACTAATAGAATGCTGGAACACATACCGCCTCGCCTGCGTGTCAGTATTCTATTGGCCAATTGACAAACTTATCCCAAAATAAATTTCATACTAACCACTTCCCTTTTTATATTATATGATGTGGATGTGTAATTATTCTCTTGAAAAGTCTATAGTCAATTGTCATACCTAATTTATGAGCCCTACAAGGGTTTTGGTAGGGTAGTGATCAAACAATTAGCTATTGCGTTTCATTCAAAAGTTTAATTTACGATTAAAAGCACTTCAATTCTGATTACACTTTTAAATTGTGTATTTTTAGGGAAAAAAAAGTACTTTATCTCACCACATTGCTGCAAACACACTCTTTGCCCTAACTTATCAATTATCTTGAATTAATTAATAAAGGTGCTTGACCCTCATATGCTCCATCATCGTACCTAACTTATGATCTTCCATGATAATTTATGGTGGGGCAATGCTACAGTTAGGAATGCGATTGTACCGAAAAAACACTATTATAATTTTGAAAAATAATTTTATGTGTTAATTCACAAACTTTTAAACGTAGACTTTTAAATAAAATGTCGTTTTAAAGTTGTGCATAAAAATTAAAAAAATGATTGTATAGCATTAAGTTCTTATAATTATCATACTTATTTTATATTATCTCCTTTATCTGTAATATTTTTTCATGAGGGGTAATTTTAAAAATATTATAGTTAATTCTCTTAAATTATATAAAACGACAAATAATTAGAAAAAATAAAATCATCTAAAACGACATATTAAGAGACAGAGGTAGTACCACAAACAACTCTTAATTACTACTCCTTTCGTTCCTTAATATAAGTCGTTATAGAGTTGTACACAAGTATTAAGGAAATAATTGTAAAGCATTCAATATAATATCAATTGTCTATACTGCCCTTGTATTGAAAAAAGATAGTGTTATTTATTGGACAGATAATAGTGAGAGAACCAAAGTTATATTTAATACTTGGGATAATATTAGAAATTAAGTAAATAATGCATACTTAAAATTTTCAAACGACTTATTTTAAGAAACAAAAATATTTCTCTAAAACGACTTATATTAAGGAATGAAGGGAGCATAACTTAAATGCAAACTGTATTACCAATGAATCTTGGCCTGAGTGAAAGGGTTCTAGTCGCTCAAGCAAATGGTCTTAATTTCGAGAATTTATAAATTCAATAAATTTCTCAAAAAAAAAATTCCGCTTTGATGCCCGACGGTACCTCGGAAAAATAGTCAAATACAAATTGTATTCCTCAACCATTGACATTGATTGCATATTCTCTAAAAATGTACTGTTTGACATTTGACTCATTTGAGCATATATACAATCTTGATGTATATTTATTGTATAATAAATACTTTTAATTATAATGTTTTAGTTAAACGTATTTTTTTATCACAAGCATATATATATATATATATATATATATATATATATATATATATATATATATATTATAACTTTTGTATATAGAAAATTAGAATGTATTTGTTGGATCTTGACATGAAATTATCAATTATTATTATCTTGAAATTAAGAGGTGCTTGACCATTGAGCTACTAGTCAATCCTCCTACCTAATAATCCATAATGACTATTATTAGCGTAGATGACTCTTTTGTGGGACCAGACAGTGTTTGATGAGCTAGCTACTCTCATGCATTGTGAATCTCTTTGATCGATTTTTATCATTACGCAAAGTTATTGTCAGATTCAGAATAATTGATTATTGAGATACATGAGAATGACCTCCATCAAGATCCTCTCTTGTTTTAAGCTAATTGAAAGTGATTTCATATACCCTTCGGAGGTAAATACATACATGAGAACATTTTAAGAGAATAATTTTTAAAAGATATAAAAAATATAACACCTTTAGCGACGAATCAAATTGTTATTTGTTCGTCGTCCGTCCGACGCCATAGGTCTTATCTGACGGATAATATATAGCGACGGACGGACCTATGGTGACGCATTTAACGACGGTTTGGTTCGTCGCTAAAGGAGAGTTATGCTCTTTAAGGAGTTATGCTCTTTAAGAGTTATGCTCTTGATCCTTGCTCTCTCTCTCTCTCTCTCTCTCTATATATATATATATATATATGCAATAATATACATACACAGCTGTGTATGTTTTATTTGTGCAGAGTCTGTGAAAATTACATCGTTTTGTCAGATTTGTTTTTGATTTCTGATTTGGGAGAAGAGAAGCTGTTTGTTTTTTTAAAAAAAAAAATCTGTCAAAACAGCATAGTTTTGACGGACTGTGTACAAATAAAACAAACACAACGATGTATGACGATATTATATATATATAATTCATCAACCATGCATAATCCTACAATTAACCATTCTTCTAATTAGGGGGAGATACTATTATGTTTACCCATAAATAAAATTTAATACAATTAATTAAACCATAATATTAAGTTCATTAAAACATTAAATATTTGTACGCTAATCTCTTGTGCCATGGAATTCTATTGTGACGTTTCCCATGCTTTTTAGATTTGTCATATAATGTATGACTTTTGATTTAAATAAAATTTCTTTTTCTTTTTTGATAAAATAAACAATACATAGTTGAATCTTCAATATCATTATTTGTCCTCATTTGATAAGAGAAGAATGGAAATGATTGAGGGAATGGAAATTTTTTTTAAAAAATTAGTAGCCCTCGCTTCATTTTTAGGTGGTGTTTGATTGGATCCAAAAGCCTCTTAAAAAGCCATTCGTCTAATTCGGTAAGAAACTGAACTTGTTTGGTAATAAAATTCATTCTCTTAATGCCTTTAATTCACTAAGTGACAAAATGAAGCGATTTGTTGTTAATAGTCATCATATTATATATTGTTGTTAATTTTTCAAGCGATTTGTTTAAAATGTATTCACTAGAGTATATGAATATTTTTATATAAATACATTCAACAATATTATTCACTCGCTTTTTTATTAGACTGCGTATTTAAAATTATCAAAAAAAATTTTAAAAAAAAATCTCAGAAGGTTAAAATGATAAACTGGTATCATTCAGATATTTTACACATATTAATTAGTTACCAAATAGCTTTTTAGATTCAAATGTTCTTTTATTCAGATGATCTAATTTATTATAATATACTAATTATTTAAATTTTAATTACTCAATTTTATCGAACACCACTGTAACATAGTATATAGTTTTTAGTAATAATATTCACATGTTAACTCTGTGGAATCATGAAGGCTAAATCTAGGCTGCATGGTATATGTTGGGCCTGAATCTCAAGTATATCCAATGTACCCGATGAACGAACATCAGTCTCAAAAGTACGAAGTGTGACGTTCTTAAATATTACTCCCTCTCTTCCAATAAACCATGATTTAAGTACAATTTTATATCACTTTTAAAAAAAGGTAAGATAATCGTTAATAACATTTATTATTTTTTTAATTTTTTAAATAACAGTTAGTACCCCTCTAGTCTACAATATGTAATATTCACTACTCTTAATGTGATTGACCAACTAATGTTCAAAAATATTTTGAATATAATGTCTAAATTCTAATACTCCCTTCAAGTTATAATGTTTAATATATCCACTAAATATAAATTTAAATATTATAATTTTTACTTAACTTGATTTAACTAATTAAATTATGAAGTTGTGTAATAAATAACATAATTGTCAAAAAATAATAAATGTTCATTTTATCAGGAAAATAAAGTCATACTTTTGGCTAATTAAATTTCTCAAAGATTAAAATTTACATAATATACAAGTAAATATATTTTTTTGTAATTAAAAAGTAAAATTTAAATACCCATAAAAAGTACAAATTAATGCAATAAAAAATTAATTATTTTTTCCAAATATTAAATTTTACTTGAAACAAACTTATTATTACAAAACGAATCTTATTATGCATATAAAAAAGTATTAAAAATTATATTAATTATTTTTCTCAAATATTAAGGTAAACATAAGTAACACTTGAGCATATATAATTAATTATTTACAGTAAAAATGACAAATGTTGTTACTCAAAAAAAGAAAAAATATATTAAAAGAAAAATATTTTTACAAGATATATAGATGTAGTAATAAATATTATTATATTTTCTTTTATTTAACATTGCACAAAACAACACCCACTGTATACTAAAAAATATAATAAAAATCATAAACATCCTAAATTTTGACATATACCCAAGAAAATTTAACATATAGAAATCATAATATGAAACTAAGAATTCAAATAATACTTTTTGTTGTTAAACACCAAAAACTAATTAAACTATATATCAACACACTCAATCACTCTAATTAGAACAGATCCATTAACAATTAAATTTAAAATTCTTAATATTTGTATTGCTTATCCAAAAATATGTGTTAATTAAGCTAAATTATTTTTTTGTATAAGTTACCAACAATTTGAATTAGATAGTCTTAATTACAAATAAAACTATAATTAAAATGTATTGTATTAAAAAAAAGATAATTAAACATATATATATTATTTAGAATTAAAATTTGATAACATATAAGAGTGACTTTCTCTATTTAGTCAACCCTAAAAATTTGCAGGGGTAATAATTGTTACTTAAAAAACTAGAGAGAATGTGAGTGTTATTATAGTTATCTAGAGAGGGTGTTACTGTATTTTACTCCCAAAAAAATATAATTTTTTGTCAATTAAAAATTTTTAAATAGAAGGGATAATATTAAATAATGGTATAAAAATATTTGTTTTCAAATTTATAATTAAGAAGTATATTTTCCAACACAAAAAATAATAAAAATATGTATTCAAATTTGTGTAACTTCCGTTATGATAAATACAAACAAAAGTAGATGAACCAAGGATTCACTAATTAGGGAGAAAATTCACAAGGAAAATCATTCTAGAATCCAAAAAAATTCAAAATATAAATTTCATTAATCAAAATATTGATTAAAATTTAAAAGAAAATTCAACTAATATATGAAGTGCCTAATTGAATTTTCTAAAATCACGCCTTATATCTGTCTAATTGATATTCCTAATTAGCAGGACTTAAATTCTTTTGTTATATCCTAAAATCAAGCCTAAATTAAATGTAGAAAATCCCAGAAGAAACTACAATCAAATAAACATATAAAAGCATATATTTTGTGATGGATATAAATGTAATATTGTGCAAGATAAATTTGGGATATGTGAAGCAAGAATATTGTTTGGAAATTTTACAACGAGCAATGCTACTATTACATAAATACTTTCACATAATCTTCACATACACTCACATATATACTGTGGATCCCCGCCTGACATGCGGGGCCCGCAGTATGTACGTGAGTGTATGTGAAAATTATGTGAAGGTATTTATGTGATAGTAGCATTATTTTTTTAGAATAATGGAATTGACTTTTTGAAGTCAATTCAAGATATTTTTAAATTCAAAATTGAAATGAAATTCTTTAATAATTGAAATCAGTACAGTGATGAAAATTATAAACTAACTAATATTACTACTCAATGCCAAATTAATTATTTCATAATTTTTGATGAATTATCTCATTAATTTGGAATTTGAGTAGTCTCAAATTACTTTCAAAAATCAGTTATCATTTTATAATTTGGAACTGTGGGAGTGTTAGTTTTTCAAATAATAATTATATATATATATATATATATATATATATAATTATATATATAGCGACGGACGAACCGTCGCCCGATCCGTCGCTAAAAGGAGGTGAGTTTGGGTGAGCTTTTAGTTGGGTGAGCCTAAGATTCTTACCGTATATATATATATATATATATAGGGTCCGTCTCTCTAGCGAATCATAGGGAGCGAACTAATGACGAACCGGCTATAGCGACAGTTTTTTTTTGTTGCTATAACATAAAAAACCGGCTTTCTATGTTATAGCAACGGAAAAAACCGTCGCTATAGCCAGTTCGTTTTTAGTTCGCTCTTTATGGTTCGCTGGAGAGACTGACCCTATATATATATATATATATATATATATATATATATATATATATATATATATATATATAGTATACTAGTAATTTTAAGATTTTGTAAATCAACCAAAGAAAAAAATTAAATGAAATGTAAAATATAAAAAAATTATAAGCCTATGTCTCGTTTGTTCCCCCTTAAAGAATTAATATATGGAAAGTAACACAAATGTTGGGATTCAAATCTCTGCAAATTATAACTCCTATTGCCGAATCAATTAATATACTTGTTACAAAAGATACTCTACGTACCTAGGTTGTATTTCATTCACTTAAGAATGCAATAAAAAATATTGGCATTACCTCTCCTAACAAATAACCTAATTCCTAGAGGAGGCTTCAAAGTTGAAACCTAGCACAACCATGGGCATTATTGTCTTTGAGTCAAAAATAAAATAAAATAAAATAAATACCGTATGGATGTGTGTAGAGAAGAAACAACGTCCTCTTGTAAAATTCTCATTTTATTTGTTGGAAATTGAGCCACACAAAATTTACAAAAAGAAAAACATAATACCAAGGAATAGTTACAATTTCACAATCACCCACATGCAATACCAAATAAATTTTAAAAAAAATAAATGGTAGTTTATGATAATTTAGGAGAATGCATATGAGATAAGTATAATAATTATATAAAAATTTAAAAGTATTATAAATAATTAATATTATATTTAATATTATATAATTATTTTTTAATTCTTTTATACAATTTTAAAACAACATACATTAATAGATGGAAGGAGTAATGGTCGATTAAAGAAAAAGAAAAAAGAAAAACCCCACACTACCCCCACCTCCACCTCCTCCTCTTCTCTATTAATACCTGTCCTCGTCCAGGAATCAATCTATCTTTCTTGCATTACCCAAGACACAATACACACAGAAGAAGAAGAAGAAAGTTTTTTAAAAACACACACACACACATATATACATATATATATATATACATATATATATATATATATATATATATATATATTCATGAGATTATCTCTCTCCCCTTTTCCCTCCACAACAGAAAAGAAAATCCACCACTATGTGCAATCCAAACACTAGTCCCACGGCCACTGCTGCTCATCGTCCTCCTCATGAATCCTCTTCTAATTCCCAAGCAGTACCCCATCACTTGTATTTCCATATTTTTTCTCTCCCAAACACAACTACTTCTACTAGTCCTCCTCCTCCAAAATTATATCCCAAACAAGAAACAGTACAATTCCTCCCATCTCCCTCCGAAATCATCGATGAAACCAAATCTCTCTCCAAACTCTCTCTCCCCATAGCACTCACGGCTTTAATTCTCTACTCCCGTTCCATCCTCTCCATGCTCTTCTTAGGCCGACTCGGCGACACCCAGCTCGCCGCCGGCTCTCTAGCCATGGCTTTCGCTAACATCACCGGCTACTCCGTCCTCTCTGGCTTGGCCCTCGGCATGGAGCCCCTATGCACCCAAGCTTTTGGCGCCCACCGTCCCAAATTACTCTCACTCACATTACAACGGTCCGTTCTTTTCCTTTTGGTTTCATCAATACCCATCACATTTCTTTGGCTCAATATTTCCAATATTTTTCATTATTTACACTTTGACCCCAACCTCACACGCCTGGCTCGCACCTACCTCATCTTCTCTCTCCCCGACCTCATCACCAACTCCTTTATCCACCCTATCCGTATTTACCTTCGCGCTCAAGCCATCACCCACCCGCTCACGTTAGCATCCCTCGCCGGAACCATTCTACACTTGCCCATCAACTTGTTGCTCGTGACCCACCTCCGGCTCGGCGTGGCTGGCGTGGCCGCCGCATCCGCCGCCTCCAACTTGTTCGTTCTCGTGACACTGGTTTGTTGCGTGTGGGCCTCGGGCCTCCACGTCCCAACTTGGACCGCGCCGAGCCGCGAGTGCTTGACCGGATGGAAGCCGCTCATAAGCCTAGCCGCGCCCAGCTGCGTCTCGGTTTGCCTCGAGTGGTGGTGGTACGAGATCATGATCGTGTTGTGTGGGCTCCTTGTGGACCCGGAAGCCACCGTGGCATCCATGGGTGTGCTAATCCAAACGACGTCGTTGGTGTATGTTTTCCCTTCTTCACTCAGTTTTGCGGTTTCAACCCGGGTAGGAAACGAACTCGGGGCAAATCGTCCAAATAAAGCCCGGGTCTCGGCGATGGTCTCCATATTTTTAGCGGGCATAATGGGCTTATGCGCAATGGTTTTTGCATGGTCGATGAAAGATATATGGGGCCGGATGTTCACAACCGATGTAAATATCCTACGGCTGACGTCCGCCGCTCTACCAATCCTAGGGCTGTGCGAGCTCGGAAACTGTCCGCAGACGGTCGGGTGTGGGGTGGTTCGGGGAACGGCCCGCCCAACAACTGCAGCGAATGTGAACCTGGGAGCGTTTTATCTTGTGGGAATGCCCATAGCAATTGGGCTTGGGTTTTGGGTCGGTGTAGGGTTTTGTGGGCTTTGGCTCGGGTTGCTTTCGGCTCAGGTTAGTTGTGCGGGTCTGATGTTGTATGTTATTGGGAGCACAGATTGGGAGTGCCAAGCTGAGAAAGCACAAGCTCTTACATGCCCTGGAAGTGAAGAAGAAAATGCTAGTAAATTGGATGATGAAAAGGAGCCATTGATTTGCATAATGGTCCTTTGATTTTTTAATATTTTTATTCTAATTTATTATTGTGAATTACATAATTTTTTGGTTGGTTGGTTGGTTGGTAAGTAAAAATATTGATAAATGAGAATATTTTTGTTTATTTTCTATTTTCTCAATTTACATTTTCCCACATTTTATCGTTCACTAAAATATCCATTTCGCGTTGTATAATTTCTTCCCACTATTTTGGTCCTCAATGTATGTATGTACTTCCAAATTTGAGACTATTCGTCGTCACGATTACCATATTGTGATAGTTGTCAACTTGTCATACAGAGACTCTCAGACTTAAACACGCGATAGTGTATATATATATATATAAGATAACACTAAATAAATTTCATTAAATAAAATCTCTTTAAGATAATATTCTTTAAAGTTTAAGAATTAAGATGATTGAACTTAACTATAGTTACTTCTCTCAATAGTATTGCTCATTAATATATATATATATATATATGATCATTTCGTTATGATTGTGACTAAATTCTAGATTTTCCTTGTCATTTTGTTCTTAATTCTCACTACGGCGGTCAAAATGCATGCATTAAAAGATTCACAAGTAATTACTAGGAAAATAATCAAGCCACCTTTAAAGAATATATTTTTTTTATAAGCTTTAATTCCTCAATGATTCAAAAAAAAAAATCAAACTTTTATATTACAAAAAAAAATTATTACAAAAAAAATAAGCATAATTTTTCAAACTTTAACAGCACAAAAATAGTCAATTGTTTTGGATGAAGAAATTAATTACTAGGTACCTTAATTACCTAAAGGATGACTTAGAATTATTTCACTTAATTCATTTGTTTATCATTTAATTTAATTTATTTCTACGTACGTATCTTTGCAGTTTTCTTAGTTGAACCGGGTATCTAAGTTTTCATGCGTCTAAAAACCACAAATATGTAACGTTTAAACAAAAATATAAAATATGAGTAATGATACAGACACAAACTATTCTACAAATATTTTACAAACTGCTGATGTGACATACTTCACCTCAGCATATTGATGAACAAATTGCTTCAATGTAGTCTTCGGCCCCACATAATATGCTGAGATGGAGTATATTCTACAAATATACTCTACCTCAGCATATATTTGTAAAATATTCTACAAATATTTTACAAACTGCTGATGTGACATACTCCACCCCAGCATATTGATGAACAAATTGCTTCAATATAGTTTTCAACCCCACATAATATACTGAGGTGGAGTATACCACATCAGCCTTTGTAAAATATTTATAAAATAGTTTGTGTCGATCTGTAGCATTACTCATAAAATATTAATAGCAAGTGGCGATCGATTATTATTAGTGACGGACAAATTGCTGTCACGTTAATGCTGTTGAAGTAAATTTTCATTCACAGTAGATAATCTTGTAGAAATTGAGATGTTTCTTAATATCGGAGGTTGAAAATGACAAATTTCTCTAGCATTTATTCGACGGCCAAAACAAACTAGATATTGACAACTAAATAATGAATGAAAATGTTATTTTCACAAGTCTCGCTCTAACCAGTAGGCAATATATAGCGAACCCACAAATTCAACTTAACATATATAAGTTTGTAGAAATCTAGGGTCAGATCCATCCAAATAAGCCCTTAAAGGTTCAACTTATTTTTAACATAACATATATAAGTATGTAGAAATCTAGTGTCAGATTCATTCAAATAATACCTTAAATCACTTATTTAATAATATCTTCATGAATCATTTTAATATACGAAAGACTCATCCAAAAAATTATAACTGAAATTATTATTATTAATAATTTAATTCTTTATATACAGTCAAATTTTTTATATCTTTTAATACGGGAGTGTGATGTTACTGCAAAATTTGCATATATAATTTTGTTGTCAGTGCCTCGTATGCAACCTTACTATATATTATTATAAAACACCCAGATGTACTAATCGCAATAATACGATCATATAGTAATACTATAAAAATTTGGTAAATAATTATGAATTTAATGTGACGTGTGATTTTCAAGTTGTGGGCTTGTGGTGAGAGGAGAGAGAATTATTAAATGGTACTATGTGGAGGGCAATAAATTCTGTGATGTTTGATTTACGTCGTCCTTATGATATGGATAGGGGGAATTGAAAATATCATTGAAAGGCCAGAGGGTAAGGGAAACAAAATAGAGACTTGTCTGAAATTCAAGTGGCAGAAATTTGTTTCACTACTTTGCTCAGTGTTCGCACGAGGGGGGTAGCAGCATTTACCCACCTCAGCATCAATCACATTATATGTGTCAAATCCCCGTGTATGTATATATATATACAATATATTTTGTTCACCCCTTTTAGTTATGGACCTAATGACGGTTCGGTACGTCGTTATATATACAACCGCCGTCTTAATTTTTTGTGACGGACATCATATGGCGACGAATAACATATAGACGACGGTTGTATATATAGCGACGGACCGAACCGTCGACCGGTCCGTCGCTAAAGGGGGTGAGCAAGGTATGTTGGATAAAGGGTGAGCTTAAGATCCGGACAGTATATATATATATATAGAAATTTCTTAACATGTGTCCTTAGGGTACATTTAAGTACACAGTTCAAGAGAATATTCTCTTTAATTGTGTGCATATTTTCTTGAACTTAATGCAAATAAAAAAATCAAAGAAATATACATACAGTTCAAAGAAATATTCTCTTGAACTGTGTATTTAGCATGTGTCCTAAGAACACATATTAGGAGGATCCATATATATATATATATATGTACGAAAATTCATCTCTCTTTCTCTGTCTGCATGTCCATGTCAAAATTTGCCGCTCAAAACTGACTTTACTATTTATGTCAATATGTACTCGATTTAGGGCGGGTTGGGTTGGACCCATTACATAATACATACCCAAATCTTGGACCCCATAGCCGTCAAATCCATCAGTTTCCTTTCTTGATTCAAATCCTAAAATCTTGGTTTATTTTCCTTACTCACTTAAGGTGTCATGTGCCATTTTTAACTTGTAAACCCCTCATGAAACAGACCCTTCAACAAATTTTTTTATTCAAGCAGTAATATATTCATGACCAAAACTTATCTCCATAAATATTGATTCCCTACATGCATAACTACACTACCCTCCATTATAATATATATATATATATATATATATATATATATATATATATATATATATATATATATTACTCATTCCGTCCGTCCGACTTTATTTGTTCTAATTAATTTTTTATAGTTAAATTGATCAGTTTCAAGATTAACAATTTAACAAATATATTAGAACTTTAAAAATTAAATAAGTTGACTTTATAGTATATTAGAAATCTATTTTTTGGTACTCTAATAATTTATCTATTCTGGTATAATTTATTTTCTCCTTTTTATGGAATTTATTTTTTTCATGATATAACTGATTTATTTCTCTTTTGTAGTATTTATTAAAGTTTTCCTACTTAATTTCTTGAAAGATTGCATAATTTCTCCCCAAAACAAGCAATTTAAATCTGTTTTTTTTTGCTACGGAGGAGGAAATAATGTGAAAGTGAGAGGTCTGCTGAAATGTCACAATTCAGTAGACTATTCAGAATTGCAATGGTTTTCAATATTAATTATGACTAGTTTGCATGCTGATTATTATCTGTCCATATATATACATACATGGATTTATATCATTATTAATTTGATCAAATTAATCAAACAAACTCAGTTTATATATATATATATATATATATATATATATATATATATATATATATATATATATATATATATATAGGAGAGAGAAACGGACTACTTACAAAAAATATCATAACCCAAAATCATTTTCACTTAAAAAATAATAACTTTTATGTTAAAAGTCCACATAAATGTCAAGCTCAAATATCAACGTCACCGATGCACTGAAATGGTCCATTTTGTTTGTCCATGTTTCAAAATTAGAAATATATTTTAAAGAATTATTAAATCTCAAAAGTCAAAATTGATATGAATGTATTTAAATTTTAAAATTAATAATAAAATAAATATTAATTAGCAGTAATTTTTAGTTGGTTCATAATAGTTATAGTTGTTTGTATTCATTTTTATTTTGAATTTTAAGATTTTAAATTGATTTCAAAAATCCAAAGAGTAGATTATGTCCAATAGAGTTCAACCAATGATAACTATTACGAAAAATTCTCTCTAATTTAAGAGGTTCCATTTCTGCATTCCAACTAATGTCATATGTACTGGAATTTTGATTTAAATAAAATGCAAGGTTGAGGGTGTTCTTAGGTAAATTTAATTTTATATATATATATATATACACGGTCCGGATCTTAAGCTTCTCCTTTATTCAACATACCTTGCTTTACCCCCCTTTAGCGACGGACCGGGCGACAGTTTGGTCCATCGCTATAAATACAAAAGACGTTTGTATTTATAGCGATGGACCAAACCGTCGCCCGGTCCGTTGCTAATGGGAGGTAAACAATGTATATTGGATAAGGGGTAAACTTAAGATCCAGACCGATTTATTGTCACATATAATGACATGTATTTGATATAAATTACATGTAGGTATTTTATCAAAAGAAAACAAGATGATTTTCAATGACAAACAAACAAAATATACAACTAACACTCTGTTGATCAGGAGGTATGCGCTCACCATATACATTGTATTTTTAGAAAATTATTGCTTCAACTTGATCAAAGTCTCTGACTTACTAGTCATATCCCTTATCTTTTCTTATGCCATTTGATCATGCATGCCTGCCAAATGGGAAAAAAATAAATATTCCTATTTATGGGTCTACGTAATATATATATATATATATGTGTGTGTGTGTGTGTGTGTGTGTGTGTGATGAATTGAAAGATAAAGCTATTGACACAATTCTCATATAAAAAACACTTATATATGAATTGAGTATTATATAGTTCATCATATTTTCAGTGATCAGAAAATCAGCTAAAAGGTAAAAATTATTTTTAAAAAAATAAAAAGAAAATGACGTGTGAGATCGATCTTACTGCAGCCTTAATTGAAAAACTATTAGAGCCCTAGACATCTATATCTTTCAATTTTTGAGTGTGTGATATTGCCTCTAAGGTTAAATTCTATATATCTATTTATCTATATTATAAACCATCATGGTTGCTTGGTGTGTAGTTGTGTTACATTTTTTTTATGTCTATATAAGTTTAGTTATATTATTATATTATCTTTTTTATATTAATTATTTATTTGTCTATTTAGTCTTTTAAATTTTCTAAATTATTTTTTATTTTACTACACATAATTTATATACTCAACACATGTGTCACCAAATGCTGGTTCATATAAAAGAACAATATCAAATATAATTCCCACAGAATTAACTTTATTGAAGATCTATCTATGTATTAGGATTAAATACATGTGACATATACATAAAAACAACACAGCTAAAGAAACTACTTGAGATGAATATATAATATACTCCACAGTTCATATAGGTCAAAATTAAGGCACCTAGCTCTTTGTAGAGCTGAGGGGCCATTGTTGCCATTATCTTGCTATTAAAGTTGGAGGAATTTAGTCCATATCCCCCAAAAAAGGTAGGAAGAAGTAAACATGAAGGAAGAGTTTAACAACAATTGATATATTTACAAAATTTCTAGCTAGTAGTCAGTAGATCAATAAAAGGCCTACCAAGAGCAATAATTGTTCCACCTCAAATTTAAAGTAGTTGTAATTGCAGGGTATATATGTGTAATTAAAACGATATATCTTCATATAGTCGATCCAAGTTTATAATATGTTTAGGTTTAATATATATATATATGTATATTGTCTCCTTATCTCAATCTTTTATATCTCAATTCAAAAATTGCATGGCATCCTTTCAGTCACACACCCCTCCAACAACACCATCATCACCCCCCAAACCACTCCATCATTCTTGTTTCTACATGCATGTGTGAGTGGGAACCCTTTATATGTATGGCACTTGCTACTTATCTAACAAAAAAATCACCTTGTAACCAACAACTGGCACTAACAAAACAAATACACTCCTTCATTTGAATATTATTCTTCTACAGATCACTTCTGAGCTGCAATAGCCAGTAGGGCTTTAATTTTGAGTTTCATGATTTGCTCAACTTGCATTCTCTCTCTCTCTCTCTCTCTCTCTCTCTCTCTCTCTCTCTCTCTCTCTCTCTATATATATATATATATATATATATATATATATATATATATATATATATATATAAAGTAATTTATTTTTCTCCAAATAGGCATGACATGTTCCTGAAAAGAGGAACTCTATTTCCTGCACACATGACTCTGTATGTGGCATCTGGACATATTTTTCTACCATATTTTGATTGATATATATACTCTCCCATTATCATGTATTCCCTCTAGGGTTGACTTCCGGGACCCATTGATATTGTACATGATGAAAACATACACATGGTACTTCTAAAGAAGAATACAAGCACCAAACATACCCTAATGCCTGCCTTAGTTTTGTGTATACAATTTTATATAAACAACTTGTGTTTAATTATTTTTGAGAAACATAGCTAGCTACTAGCTAGCTAGGGATGGCAAATATGATGGGTACAACTGGTCTCTCTCCATTTCAATTTTAGGAGATCATGATAGTCATTTGAGACTAGCTAATTAAGGCTTATCACTATAATTAGTTGGAACCCCAACATAATTGATTATAAAGGATTTTCAAGTTGATAAACTAAATGAAATCCTATTTTAAATGAAAAAAGGCAAAAAAAATAAAAAAGGAGGAAGAAGAAAGGCGCCAATTGTATTTCCGACAATATAGCTTGAAAACTATCAAGTTAACCAAAACCAACCGGAATTTTATGGGTTGGGTACCTACATTTTATATATATCAATTGGATATAGTTTATGAAGGTAGTATTGTTGGTCGATTTCGCAATTAATAATTACGTGCAAATATACACGGTCAACAAATAATAAAGTGATAAGAACGAGTGTCGAACCCACCAGAAATCCTATTTAATAAATCCCAACTACCAGCATTATATCAACCCAATTTTATTAAACAACCCAATTTTGTGATTTTTCAATTAAAACTAATTTAAATCAACTAACTTAATTTCCACAAGCAAATTGATTCAGATGATTAAAGCTTAAGACTATAATATCCCCAATTATGCAATATAAATCAATTATCCAATTTTTCCATTTATTAAATTCACATGAGTTGTTAACAGGAATTCAATATATATTTTAAAAGCCCTTTTTCAAGTGATCAATTAAAATTATTTAATTCAATTAATTATGTTATATTCCTATGCAAAACCAAAGAATTAAATTCAATAAGCTCCAATTCCCAATTGTTACATGCAGTGAAAAGAGATATCCCTATTCAATTCACAACCCTAATTATTTATCTCATGCAAATAACTAAGAATACATGTTATCATACTCAGTTCTAACTCTATATTTTTTTCATCTCCCGAATTCATCTAGTACTGTAACATAGTAATTATTGCCCAAATAATTAAACAATAAGCATGAAATATGATATACAACTCAATATGAATAACTAACTGGATTAATATAGATAATCAAATCATAAGCATAAAAGGTTCAATTGTAGCCTTAATTAAAAGATTAGTTCATGCTGAAAATTAAAACCAAAAATCCCATAAATAACATCTCAATTAAATTACAGATAAAGAAGAAGAATAAAAACTCAATGATGGCCTTCACTCTTCAATCTCTAACTGCAATTCTTCAATGTTCCTCTAAAATCTCCAAGTTAATTTTTCACTATCTGTCTCAAAAGATGTGTCTTGTTATGTCCATAGCCCTCCTCCTTTTATAGCTTTTCAGTCCTTATTGAGTCAGTTTTGTTGTAATCCTATTCAGAGTAGAAGTCTTCCTTCCTTTTCCAGCTTTTGTTCCAAATTCACCAACTATCTCTGCTACCCAGCGCCCCGGCACTGGGATTGCCTTTAAAAGCTGCGCCCCGATGCTATGCTGGTGTCAAAAATTACAGATCTGCCCCTTGCTTTGCCAAAACTCCCTATTTTGCCATTAATAAATCCAGATTTCCTGTTTTATATGAATAAAACAAGTAAATAAGCTCCTAAAATACTGAACACAAACAAAATATTCAACCTAAAAGTACTTAATTCATGAGTATATTACCCAATCATCAAATACCCCCAAACTTGAACAATTGATTGTCCTCAAGCAATGCAAACACACAAAATAACATGAACATGTCTACTAACTACAAGACACCACAACTCTAGCATGAGTTGACATTATTAACCTTGATCAGCCTCAAAGATCCTTAAACACAACCCGAATGAATATTCAAAATCCAACATCAGTTAACTTGAAAGATCATCAACTCAATTTATCTCCAACCCACATTGTGTATGTATGTATATCAATATGTCAACCTCACCACAACACAATCAAACTTGCGAATCACCAAGGCTCAAAGACAGATGAACACATATATAAGAAATTTGACACCCTTTTATAGATTACATATCCTATATTTCAAAAAAAAACTTTTATTATACATTTTTTTTCTTTTTTAAACTTGATCAATGCAATGCTTAGTTTGTTTAGGCTTTTCAATGTTACCCATGTAACGAGCTTTCAACCAATACTCCCAAACCAGTTGGCTTTAGGGTACTAGGTGTTAAGACACCCCTACGGATCTAATAACCCGAATAACAAAGGCCACGAAACCAAATTTAGTCAAGTATTTATTTGTATTTACTTATTTTGACTTGTGCGATGTTAATCTTTATTAGGCTCTTCAAAGTTATCCGTGTAGCGAACTTTCAACCAACGACTTCCAAACCAGATGGTTTTAGGGCGCTAAGTGTAGAGATAGTACTCTAAGGGCGTACTTGTTCAAGTAACAGAGGCCACAAAGACAACTAAGTCAAACTTTATTCTCTCTCTTTTTTAAAATAAATAATTTTCAAAACACGGAATAAACCAAACCATAGAGGTGATCCATAACTGTCCTAAGCCTCAGATTATTTCAGTTCGACGAAATCAGGCTAAATCGATATATTGACAATGTGCAATAAAAACAGGGTTTTCTTTAATAAATAAGTTAATAATATCCTCAAGTTAACTTTGATTTCATCATCCATTCATTCAAGTTGTCACTTAATTCACACAAAAAAAAATTATCATTAGCCAACACAAGATTTCATGCTTCATTATGCTCAAGTGATATCATGCAAACAAAATGCAAACTAACACAATCTAGATGCAAAACAACCTAATATGAACATGCAATTCTACTATGGAAATGAAAACTAGAATACTACCCCCAAACTTAAATTGAGCAATGTCCTCATGCGAAATATAAAGCAATTAAAACTGAGGACTTCCCTGATTAGGTCACTCTTCTGGAGCAACCTCTTCATACTCGTTCATCTCTTGATCGGATAGGGGAAACACAGGCAAAACAGAAGCAATTGGAAATTGGCTAGGGTCGACTGTGGGGTTCAACCACGCATACATATTTTTCTGGGACGAGTTCATTATTCTCATTTTTAACAACAGTCATTCCTCCCTTTTTCGGTACACACTGAACAGGACTTACCCAGGAACTGTCTGAAATCGGATAGATATCGGCGTCTAACCACTTGATGATCTCTTTCTTTACCACTTCCTCCATAATCGGATTCAATATTCTTTGTTGCTCAATGCTCGGCTTTGCTCCTTCCTCAAGCAGAATTTTGTGCATGCAAAACGATGGACTGATCCCCGAATATCTGCTATGGTCCACCCAATTGCTGTTTTATACTCTCTCAACACCCTTATTTACTTTTCTTTTTTATTCTCACTTAGATCCGCAGAGATGATTACTGGTAGAGTGTTAGATTTTCCCATATAGGCATACCTCAAATGAGAAGGAAGAGATTTTAGCTCTAACACAGGTGGTTCTACTAACTATGTTTTGGACCTCTTTTCTCCTCCTTTGGGTAGGTCATCAAGAGTATCAAATGGCTTGCTGAATTTCTGATAACTGGTAGTGCATCTAACCATTTGACATATTCAATATTTTCCAAGTCATCGTAGGTGTCAATCCCAACCAAAGCAGCTTCCAACGGATCCTCAAAGTGACTTCCGCTAATTTTTTTCATTCACTATCTCCTCAATCACATCTATCCGCAAACACTCGCCCTCTTCGTTTGTGAACTTTATTGATTTGAATACGTTAAAAGTTACTTCTTGATCTTCTACTCTCATAGTCAACTCACCTTTTTGCACATCTATCAAAATTCTACCAGTTGCCAAGAATGGACGACTGAGGATGATTGGGATTTCCTTGTCCACCTCACAATCCAGAATAATAAAATTTGCCAGAAAGATGAATTTATCTACCTTAACTAGTATATCTTCCCTCGGATACGTTACTGACCTGTCTGCCAACTGTAAGTTGATATTTGTTGCTCTTGGTGCCTTTAACCCTAGTTGAGTGTACACGGATAATGACATCAAATTTATACTAGCCCCCAAATCACACAATGCTCTTCCCAAAAATTGAGTACCAATCACGCATGGAATTATGAAGCTCCATGGATCTTTAATTTCAACTTCGGTGGTAACTTATTTTTCAAGATAGCACTGCATTCCTCGGTTAATGCCATTGTCTGAAATTCACCCAATTTCCTTTTCTTAGACAAAACCTCTTTCATAAACTTGGCGTAACTAGGCATTTGTTCCAAGGCTTCTGCGAAAGGTATGTTGTTGTGCAGCTTTTTGAAAGCATCAAGAAATCTAGAAAATTGCTTGTCTAATCTGGACTTATGAAATCTCTGCGGATACGGTATGGGTGGCACTATACTACTTTGTTTGGTCTCAGTTGCTTTATTCTCCACCTCCATATCTTTTACCTTTTCTATCTCCGTGATTTCCTCTTCTTCCACAATTACTTTGTCTGGCTTTTCATTACCTTTTACTGCCTCATGCAACTCTTTCCCACTCCTTAGAGTCACTGCTTTACAATGTTCATTTTTCCCTGGATTGATCTCGATATCACTCGGTAGTAGTACTCCCTGTGGTCGGCTGTTCAATGCATGAGCTATCTGACCCATCTGATTCTCCAAGTTCTTGATTGATACTGATTCGCTTTTTACATTCATATTTACCTGACTTAACAATTTATCTTGCTAATTCATCCTCTTGTCGGTAGCTATAATGAATTTCGCTAATGCCTCTTCTAAGTTTGGTTTCCTCTCTGTGTGTTGTGGAGCCTAATTCGGAAAGCCTGGCTGATTTTGTGGTCTAGGAGCTTGAGCTTGGGCTTGATTATTACTCCATGAAAAACCTGGATGATTTCTCCACCCCGGATTGTAAGCATTCTTATTCTGATAAGGCTGTGGTGGTCTCACTACTAGAAAACCAAGCATGCGTGATGGATCCTGGTGACGATTTTTAAAAGCAATCACAATAGACAATATTTTGTAATGAATTATTTGAGTCATCACAAAAAATAGTACATATATGATGGCTCTAGTGATGGTTAATTTTGCTATCGTGGATATATATATATATATATATATGTGACGGCTATTTCAATCACTAAATATTGTTCAAAAATAGTTTTTAGTTTTTGAGATGGCATGCAACCATCACGTATATATTTCTCCTTAACGTGATTGTATTTAAGCCATCACAAAGAAAAAAAGTTCAAGAAATATTTGGTGACGACCAAGACCATCACAAAAGAAAACATATGTGATGGACCTTTATGACGACATTTAAAGCAATCTTAAAAAATAATATTCTATGATGGACTTATTCAACAATCGCAAAATAATAATATAGATGACGGCTCCTAGTAATGGCTAATTTTGCCATCACAATAAATTATTTGTGACGATCAAGGCAATCACTAAAAAACAAATATATATGACCAACAAATATATTTAATATTCTTCTTTGTCGGGCCTGAACAAGTTTTATCCAACATATCATCTGCACCGACTATATTTAATATCTTTATGAATAATATTCTCTCACATAAGTAATATATCTTTAATTTGTCCCCAAAAAAGTCTTCAAACATGAAAATAATTTATCCACTAAAAATGACATTAATTAATTAAAAAAACAAAAAATGCCCACGAAAAATTAAATGTCAGTGATACAATGTCAAATAGAAAATGTGGTACGTGCAAATAGTATATTAAACCCTTAAAAGTTCATTTACACATGGGTCTACTTATTTTTTTCAATTTTTCTTTTTTATTTCATGTAATTGAGATGACTTAATCTGGTCCGAGTAAAACTGAAACTCATTTTATACTTTTTCCAAACTTTCGCAATGTATTTCTATCAATATCCTTTTGTGGATTAAAGAAGTGTTTTTTTCTTTAAATTTATGTTTTATATTAGAAATTAAATTATATACTTGGTCATTAATAAACACAACAAGAAATTATGGATGTAGTGAAAGAAATTTTGTTAAATGAGGAGTTTTTTAGTGAAGAAAAAAAATATAGTGACAATATAGTTATTTGCGAAAGAAATATCCTTCATAATTTATATTTTTTTTCTTTCGCAAAATTGAGGTGGTAGAAAGATATTTGGCTCTAATTTATGATAAAAATTTGAGAGAAAAAAAAAACTATTAATGAAGGAATTATTACTCACTATATGCTATTGTTCAAAATTTTTTGCAAAAGATAAAATTGATAATTGTTTTGTTCTAAATAATTTTTTTTAGAATTAATTGTGGTGAATATAAATACTTTTAATTTTTTATAGTTACAAATTTATTTTTAATAATACTTTTTAAGTAACTTACAATATCGACTATTTCTTTAATCAAAATAAATAAATTTACAATAATTTAAACTTTAAAATTTCATACATTGACCATGTAAAAAGAGAAAAAAAAAAGATGTAATGTAATTAAGTTTAGTTTATTCTTAGTTAATTTATTATATCCTACAAATCAAATTTTAATGTAATTAATTTTTTAAAATAAAATTTTATTCTTAATAATAATTTTTAAATAATTTATAATATTAAATATTTTATTCATTAAAATATTAAGTTACAATAATTTAAAGTTTAAAATATTATAAATTTACAATAAAAAATTATAATAATTAAGACTCTTTTTGTAGAACAGATCACAAATATGTTAAATTATTACTATTATGTTCTACAAAAAAAGTTATATTTTAGTTTGTTATTAACTAATTTATGATATCCTAAAATTTAAATTTAAATCTAAATCAATTTAAGTTTTTAAAATAATAATTTTATTTATAATTTTACTTTTTAAAGACTTTACAATATTAGTGTTTTTTATAAGTTTAAATCATTCTTTTTTTTAGAACAAAGTCTGAAAAAGGAGTTTGAGGTGAAACAGAGATCAATTTAAGTTTAATCAGGGAGGTGCGGGCTAGCTCTATCACTCTTATTTCAATAGCCGCAGAGAAAAGAAAGGAAACAATGACCTGTTTGACCGTTCTTTCCTCACTAGATTGGTCGCGGTAGCCCTAGATCGGCGGCATCTCAAGTTTGACCGCACCTCTCTTTCCCCTCACTCAGATCAGCCCTCTCACACTTCTTTCCCCTCTCTCTCAACTCCCTCTAACCCTAAAAGTAATGGCAGCATAGTGGTGGCGCCGTGGCGGCATAGTGGTGGCGACCTGCTCTCTCCTTCTCAATTATTGTCCGATTGAATGTTTTAATTTCCTCATTTGTTAATTTCCCCTAAAACTTAGGTTTTTTTTCTCTCCAAATTATATGATGGGTTCTTTGCAGGCAATTAGTGACAGCGCCATTTCTGTTCTTGCCTGTGTTATGATCGTTGCTTTGGGTCCTATCCAGTTTGATTTTACTTTAAATTTCTCTTACCCGTTTATCTTCTTTTGTTTCTCATGAAATCTGAAGAATCCCCAAGGTTACTAAACTAAAGAGTTAATCTTTCCGCTATGTAAATTAATGGGTTTCGATAAGTGATTGATTTTATAAAAACACATTATTGGTAATTTGTTTTCAATTGTTTTCCTAGCTTCCAAAAAGATAATGTTGTTAGTTTAATGAATTCTGCAATTTTCTTTTATTTTCATTGTTTCCATTGGTTCCCTAGCAACTAGAAGAAAGCAAATTTAACTGAACTAAGAAATTTAATTTTAAGTAACTATACTTGTTGTACTCTCGAGACTAGAAACCACAAAAAGAGCCCATGCAAAGTTTGCAAATATAAAAGATTTTTTTTGTACCATAGTTACCCCTAAAAACATTTTTTTAATTTAGTAGTAGTGACATGATAATGAAATTATAATAAAATTTTTGACATTGTGTCAATTCATAATACTATAATTAAATTAAAAAGAGGACTTATTTTGTGGTTTAAAAAAGATTGGCAAATGGGACTATTTTTGTGGAACATAGGGAGTATAATTTATGGATTTGGATAAGTTGCTCAATTTACTGAACCCTATAGGGACTATTATCTGAACGTTTGGGGTAGGAGTAAATGGAAAATGATTGTTTTTACTATGGTTTTCTTAGCAGCCAAATGAATTGGAACAGCCTTAGTTGCTATTTATGTATATATTTTTCGTGAATGTTATTTGTTCTTGCAGGGTGGTTATTCTTCACCCACGCAAGCTGCTATTACCAAAGATCTTAAACTTACGGTGTTAGAGGTTCGAGTGATTCTTGGCTGCCTTGAAAAATTCCTTTTATTTTGTTTAAGAATGGTACTAACTAGAACTATTGGGTCAGTTCTCTTTGTTTGGTTCTTTGTCGAATGTGGGTGTGATAGTTGGGGCAATAGCTAGTAGTCAGATTGCTGAGTATATTGGTCGAAAAGGGGTAAAATTTGTTTGATTAATTCACACTTTCAATTTTTTTTACTTTTTTACTGGGTTCAGTTCGTCTGGGGTTTGTAAATATTAGTTTTACTTTTGCTGTAAAATCGCAGTCTTTGATGATCACAACAATCCCTAATATCATTGGTTGGCTTACCATATCATTTGCCAAAGTTAGAGTTTCTAATAACATATGCACCGCTATCTTTCTTTAATTTGTTTGTAAAGTGGCTTTAAGAACCTCTACTTATTGCCATAATTGTCGTTTGCTTAGGATTCTTCATTTCTATATATGGGAAGGTTGGTGGAGGGATTTGGTGTTGGAATTATCTCTTACACGATAACTCTTAAGCTTTTATCTGTTTTATTAACTTTGTATTGAAGATGATGTAGCTTTATAGAATTTGTACTTTTTGTTTCTTTAATTTTAGGTTCCTGTATATATAGTTGAGATAGCACCTCAAAACATGAGAGGAGGACAGGGTTCGGTGAATCAGGTATGATGATCTTAATTATGTATTTAATCTACTATTTGTTACTACCTTATTCACTGAGATAATAAATTAATTTTTATATGTTTATTGTGTAGCTCGCATTCACAATTGGAATAATGATGTCCTATTCATTGGGACTGTTTGTTAATTGGAGAGTTCTTGCTGTATTAGGTATCCTCTAAGAGATCATTTGTGTTATGCTAGTCAAAGATGTATTCCATTATCTTCACTATCCTTTTCTAGTAAGTTCCCTCCAGTACCCCATTACCGTTGAGGCAAAAAGTATGCTATGGGGACGTAGTGGTGGACCTATCTTAAAGAGATTATAATTTATATTTACCAAGGCTGCATTGATGTAATTTATCACGTATTTGTCATGAGTGAATTTTCACCTGGTTGTCGAGAAAGTTGAAGTTACTTGCACAATTAAATAGAAATTACAGCCCTTCCCCAAATTTTGGGTCTGAAACTTGTGCCAGCTCAAACCTAGTTTATATGTTCTATTTGATGTTAAGGAAGCAAGGTCAAAATAGAGGGGTGAGTGGAATGATACATTCAAAATAAAACAAATGAATTAAGATTTTCATCAATGGTGAGGTCCTTGCCCTTTTTTTTAGGCAAAAAATGATGCATAAACTAAACAGGGAAAACCTCTGCACATTAAACCCACTGAAATACTAGATTTGATGGTTCAACGAGCTGTTCACTAACTATACCATATTGCTTGGCACTCCGAATGTAATTTCCCCTTTTATGAAGGTTTGGGTTAAACAGATAATTTACCTTTTTTGTCTGGCAGGAACATTGCCTTGTCTAGTCTTGATTCTTGGTCTCTTTTTTATCCCAGAATCTCCTCGATGGTTTGTAAGTTTCCTTAATGGATTTTCTCTGTTTTTCATTCTAATTTTTACGTATGATCGAAGTCACAAAATCACTTCTTTTTTGCACAGATTTTTCTAACATTCGTTCGTCATATTTTGAGATTATATTCTATATATAGTTCTTTCAAAACTATTCTTTTGACATCTTAAATGTAATTTTGACTAAGGAAAATTGAATAGTTTGCTTGCAGAAGATCTATTTGTACACACTAACTTTTGAAAAGGGTAGGAGGGAGTAATACTTTTTTGTTTCTCCAAATTAGGAACTTCTCTTGCTAAATATTAGCATTACATTCCGTATTTGGTTATAGGATGATCTTCATCAGTACTACCTTAAGGAGAAAAGTGCACTTAATCCAGTAACAGCTGTCAGCTTCGCATTAGACATTGTCAGGTACTTCTTCCTTTCTCTCTCTCTCTCTCCCATAACATTATTTAGCATTCTAACTATGTTTTAATAATCTTTATTAGAAGTAAGATATGTTTATTTTGACTTTTATGTTGTTTGCCATGTCATGGGTTTTTCAATCTTCTATTTTTTGTATGATTTCTTAGGAAAAAGTTTTTTTTTTTTTTTTTTTTTTAATTTCTGTAGGCAATCAATGCTATAATAAGAGCATATCTTTCTAGGTAGTGGAAAGGAGTAAGCCTTTGTGCTTTCTTCCTTTTAGAAGTAGTTTCTCACTTAATGAATGACATTATTTTCAAAGTGGTTTCATTTTTGTTAATGATTTTTAGTACGAGTTCTTTATATCTACATATTGGAACTCATTGTGTGATGTTTATCTCAATTTTGTTATTATTTGATTAAGTTTTCTATTGTCCATCTTTGGTTGTAGATGACAACTCTATTAAATTAAAGAAAATGAAAAGCTACTTGAGTTATCTTCATCAATACGCAAAGAATATGGTTGAAACACTTGCACTTGATCTGAACCAGATGATTTGTTTGCTTCATCAAATGCATCAGTTGATATTCCAACGAATAACTCAGCTACGCATGTTGAGAATGACGACGCAGACGCAGATGACGATGACGACTCTAACGAAATCTCCATGTAGAGTTTGGGATGATCTAGATTTTCTTTGATTATCAATTTATTAGTTTAGGAGTTCTTTGATAGATGTTGGGTTAGTTAATTGTTTGATGAACCTATGACATGTAGCTACCTATTTAAGTAGTTGGTTATGAATTGATTTTTAATTAAATAGATCAAGTTTATTCATTTTAATAATTTTGTATGATTTTATTTTTTAAATTTATTGAAATTTATGGCATTTATAGATTTGAAATATAAAATTGGCAATTAAATATATTTTAATATAAGAATTTTGTAATGGTTTTACTATCACCAAAAAGTATAAATGGGTCACAAAAATAGGAACAAGTGTGATTACTTTAGCCATCACAAGAGGCTTATGTGTATGACTGTTTTAGCCATCACAAATGTCTTAACATTTGGTGATTATTTTGGCCATCATAAAAATCTTACCAATTATGTGATGGTCGTGACCAATACAAAAAGACATGATTGCTTCAACCATCACAAATAATTGGTGCTTGTTTTGGCCATCATAAAAATCTTACCATTTCTATGATGGTCGTGACCATCACAAAAGGATGTGATTGCTTCGGCTATCACAAATAACTACTATACTAATATGATAGGTTTAGTCATCACAAAATGATTGAATGTTTCGGTGATTGTCAAAACCATCACGTAAAACCTTTCATGATGGGCGTATACAAGACGGTCATTGTGATGCTTAAAGCCATCACGTAAACCTTTTGTGATAGTTTTTCTAGTTTTTGTGATGAATTTTAGCCATCACAAATGACCATTTTTTTAGTAGTGTCTATTGTAACTCCCCACAAACTTAGCCGACTCTGTGCTAATGGCACACTGCTCTATAGCATGATCTCCAACCCATAATTCACAAACCATCGCTACATGTGATGCTAATTATGGGCCCCATGAGTTATTTTCTTGGTAAATGCAGATACCTGTTCTGCTAAGGCTGTAATTGCGTCTAATTCTAACTTTCCTGGTGTTTTTGGGGGATTAGACCTTGTCATTGGCCACTGGTAGTTGTTGGTGGCCATTGTCTTTAACAATTGGTAAGCTTCATCAATGTTTTTTCCCGTAATAGCACCTCCTGCTACTAACAAACTAAATACACTCCTTCATTTGAATATTATTCTTCTACAGATCACTTCTGAGCTGCAATAGCCAGTAGGGCTTTAATTTTGAGTTTCATGATTTGCTCAACTTACATTCTCTCTCTCTCTCTCTCTCTCTCTCTCTATATATATATATATATATATATATATATATATAAAGTAATTTATTTTTCTCCAAATAGGCATGACATGTTCCTTAAAAGAGGAACTCTATTTCCTGCACACATGACTCTGTATGTGGCATCTGGACATATTTTTTTTACCATATTTTGATTGATATATATACTCTCCCATTATCATGTATTCCCTCTAGGGTTGACATTCCGGGACCCATTGATATTGTACATGATGAAAACATACACATGGTACTTCTAAAGAAGAATACAAGCAGCAAACATACCCTAATGCCGGCCTTAGTTTTGTGTATACAATTTTATATAAACAACTTATGTTTAATTATTTTTGGGAAACCTAGCTAGCTACTAGCTAGCTAGGGATGACAAATATGATGGGTACAACTTGTCTCTCTCCATTTCAAGTTTAGGAGATCATGATAGTCATTATTTGAGACTAGCTGAGGTTTATCACTATTAGTTGGAACCCCAACATAATTGATTATAATGATTTTCAAGTTGATAAACTAAACGAAATCTTATTTTAAATGAAAAAAGGCACAAAAAAAAGAGGAAGAAGAAAGGCGCCAATTTTATATCCGACAATATAGATTGAAAACTATCAAGTTAACCAAAACCAACCGGAACTTTATGGGTTGGGTACCTACATTTTATATATATATCAGTTGGATATAGTTTATGAAGGTAGTATGCCATCAAGCCAATTACATTAGATGTAATAAATATTTACTTTGTAATCTTATTCATTATCAAATACTATGTTTGATCTGTTGAAGAGAATGATTAATCTCATGATCATTTGTGTGGAGACACTAAAGCAAGTATGAAGGTGCTTATTAGAGAATAAGTTCACTGAACATGACGTATATAGGAACCCTAATGGAGTTTTACTTGTCTGTTAATAGGAGTTCCTAAAGTGATATTAGTACAAGTGATCATTGGACTTGAGATCATAACATCCACTACAAGAAAATAAGGTATTTTCGATGGAATTTATTCCATGGAAATTAAGTTTTTTCTGACGGAAAATTTCGTCGAAAATATTTCTGTCGGAATTAAAAGCACGTTTTTAATTACTCAGGAGCAAAGAAGCAGCTGTGCGATTAAAAGAAAAAGAAACTTAAAGCAAAACTCCATTGCTCTCTTCCTCTCATCTGCCTCTCCTTCGAGCCCTCACTCCGGTCATCTCCCTCTCCTCTCACTCACATCCCTCTTCCTCCTCAGCCCTCTCATATTTCTTTCCCCTCTATCTCTTTTCTCACTTTATCCCTAATTTTGAAATAAAAAGCCCTAATTTTAGGAGGTGGCATTGTTTTCCGCCAATGGCGGCGATTGATTTGTCCATATTTTCCTCCATTAAGGTCTTACATTACATCTAATTAAAGGTTAGTCTTCAATTTGAGTATTCAACGCTACAATATAGTAACAAATCATTTTGAATAAATATTCTTACTTTATGTTGATTATGCAAATCATTTTGGATCTCATGATACTCATGTGAACATTTTTCTTGATGAGTAAATTCATTTTTCAAACCCTAATTTTCGATCCCATTGTGCTTTTACTTTTGTTTTCTAGGTTTTATAATAAGTATTTATGGGCTATTAAACTTCATGTTTTCCTGCGATTTTTTGAATTCAGTTGTTTATGGAGTTGTTTATTCATGTTATATACATATATACATGATTAATAACCAAGATCTGTAGCGAATTTGGTACTCTAATTTCATAAGTGGGCACTCTTTTTTAAAATTTCCTAATAAACTTAATTGATTCGTGTTTAGGGAGCATTATTATTATTGTATATGATAATATTAAGGGCATGAACTTTGACAGATTGAATGTATGATGCTCTGTCAGTTCTTACTAGATCGAATGCCAGATGTTTATTTCTTTTAAAGGTAGAGTCTATTCATTCTTATTATAAATTAGTGTAACTGAAGTTCTTTTGAATATATCCTTCTATGCTTAGATTTGCAGGTAGATCAATAGTTTTGTAAAATTATTTTCTAACTTAATGAAATCTCACACTATTTTCGAGTCTAATTGTCCTGATAAGTCTGATTATTATTATTAGCAGGTGTGTGAATCAAAATTTGTATTTGAAGCAAGAACCATACAGAGAATGGAGCATCTTGTTTTGAGCACATTGAAGTGTAGAATGCAAGCAATTATCCCATTCTTATTTATAAATTGTTTCCTTGCAAAGATAAATGGTGATCAAATCTCATCAAGATTACCAATCTTTAGATCAACCCAACTTATATTAGGCATAATAAAAGGTAGTTTTCTCTCATTTTCTTATGTTTGTGTTTGCATAGGGTTTGGCAGAAGGACTGATATTTTGTTTAAAGGGAATTTTATGCAGGGATTGACTTCTTGAAATTCAGGCCATCTGAGATTGCAGCAGCAGTGACAATGTCTATTGCAGGAGAAACTCAAATAGTAAACTCTAAGAAAACATAATTGTCCTTATCTTTTTTCTTAAATTCATTTTATTTCTGCACCTTATATCCTTTTTTGTGCTTCTAGGCTTTCTTTGTATTTCTGAATTGATGAAGATTGTGTCATTCATGAGTTTTTGTGCACAATTGGTGGCAAAAGCACAACAAGCAGGGGAAAAAGAATCCCAAGGTAATTGATAAATATTTTATGCCATTTATCTGGGTAAGCATATGCTTCAGTGTTTGAAAGTTGGGCAACTATTATCTGTGTTGCATACGTTGGTAATGTTTTTCATAAAAGACTAGGGGAATCAGAAACCATAAAATAGTTGTTATCACTAACATATAGGCTTTGATTTTGTAATTTTGGAGTTTGTTTAATTGTGTCTGTGTCCTTCAGAAATTATTCTGACGATTATGTCAATTTAGTGATTGGTGTTAACAAACTGAAGATTTTGTAATGGTTTCACAATTATAGTATATGGATAAGAGTGGTACCATACTACCATTCTTTTATACATTCTTGTTTCCCTTATTGTTGTTGAGCCTTGAGTTTGTAATGCAGACATGTAATATGATGAATGTCATTGTTTTTTTAGTTTAAAATAAAACTTTCTGCTATGCGTCATTTAGGTCTCAACGCAAGTGTTTGTTGCTGTAACAATCAACTGCATTTGTTTTTAGGGAAACGTGGCTCTTGACATAGCAAGAATACTTTTAAGACCTGCAATGAATTTAGCAACAACAGATAGTTCCATAAGGTTTCTTAATTTTGTAGGAAAAAAACCAAGTCACTTAGGTTTCTGATATTTGTGTTTGAATATGTTTATAAAACTGTAGGAAAGTGTATCTATGAGGAAGACGTGGACCAGTACAAGTAGCCTGTAAAGCAAAGGAGCTAAGAGAAATTCTCGGTAATTTTGATTTTTGAATGCTTTTTATTAAAAATGGAATAAGTTCTCCTTTTACATATTGCGGAGTGCAGATTGATTAGCTTTGCATCAAGTTCTAAATGCACTATTTTGGTCTTTTGAGTCATCCAAATTATGCAGCATATATACCATTATTGTGGTTTTTGATTGCCCATATCTTTTTCTTAAATTCATTCTATTTCTACAGCTTATATCGTTTTTCTACTATTTTGATTTTTTAATGTATGATGATTATGTTGATAATGAATTTACAACTGTTAAAATATATAAATCTATATTTCTATACATTTTACAAATCTTAAATAAGTACTGATCTATAAATCTATCTCATATAGTTGTGTTGAATGAAAAATTTGTGATTTTGGATAATGGTCGAGTTAATGATTACATGACTTTACAGCTATTTTAATGGACTGACTTTTTTAGCCCAAAGGTATTAAGAAATTTAAATGCTGATTGAGTTTAAATCTTAAGAAATTTGGGTGCCAGAGGCAGTTGTACAGTTGTGATTTGACTAAATAATGTGTATTGGATTGTCTTGTGTCGTTTTGGTTACCTTTAATTTATCTATCAATGCAGTCTTAGACTATTTTCGACGGAATTAGACTATTTCCGACTGAATTTTTCGTGGGAAATAAGTTTTTTTTCCTGTAGTGATCTTATATATACTGAATTATGTTTTAACATATTCCTCAATACTCTTGAGTATGTCGTAGGGTATGGTCGAATATAATAAAGTATATATACAAATGGGTGATTAATGATCAACAAAGGATCTACTGATTCCAAATAAATGGAGAGAATGTCATATGCGATTCGATAAAGTGATAACATGAAAATCCATGGTCAGGGTGAATTAATGGAAATTAAAAATGAGTTTTTAATTTACATTAACTATTGTTGTGCATTTTAGAATCGAAATACATATAATCAAATAAATAAAACTTGACAGTAATTCCATGTTTTATATTTGATTGGGACATTGTGCAGTAAAATGATTGAATTGTATGGTAACTATTTACAGAATAGGTTCTTTGTATTCTTTGTGATATTTTTTGTGATTAACGTTGAATTCATATTATCGGGATAGTCAAGATACATTATGTATAAGGTGTCACTCATGATGTAGAACAAATATTATTTATTTATGTTTGAATTAAATGAGTTTGATTCATTATAATTAATATTAGAATTGTTCTAATTTATTTATTCTACTATTGGCTTAATATTGAACCTAGAGGGTCACACCACAAAAAGGAGGAATATGATTTTAGAATTGATTGGCTTAATAATAATAAATTAAGTATATTTAATTTATTAGTGGAATAAATTAAATAGCTTAAGATTTATAATTAAGTATTTGGAGAAATACTAATATTATATATTAATAAGATTAGTCATATTATTATTATTATTATTATTATTATTAAATTGACTGAAGAATAATAATATAGTATTTGGAGAAATTCTAATATTTATAATTAATTATTTGGATAAATACTAGATTATAAATTAATAAGAGGAGTCTTATTATTATTATTATTTTATTTAGTTCCTAATTAGATTGAGAATTAAATTAAAATCTAATTCCTTAAGGGTTAGTCTTTAAATAAGAGGAATCTTATTATGGGAAAGACTAATGCACATGCATCTCGCTTCTCTCTAGCACATATTCTCAAAACCCTAAATTGTTAGAAAAGTGAGAATTAGGATTAGCCATCCAAGACTTAGTTGAGTCTAACTTAATTCTTCAATCAATTACTCTTGATGGATAACTCTTGGGCGTTGCATACACTTTGTGACGAACGTGTGATCCGGAGATTGGAGAGATCGTGAAGGTGCAAAGATTTAATTTGAAGTCTTCATCAAAGGTTGACACGCTTCAAAGTTATATCTTTATCCTTCCTCAATTAATGATGTTTACATAACGCTACATATGGGATTGTTAAAATTTTAAATTGCTATTTTGCATGTTTCCGCTGTTATTTCAATTAGATTGAATGTTTTGATTACGTTTTTGCAAATCCGACAGTGGTATCAAAGTCTTCTTATGCAAATCATTAATTGTTATTGATTCAATATGTGTGTTGATATGGGTTTAGAACTGATTTTTAGGGCAAAAGACTTCACTGTCGAATTTTACTATGCAGAACGGCCGCGTCGCCCTATGCCTGACTAATATGTTGTCCAATCCATTGAGGTGTAATTTCGGCACAAAAAATCAGCATGTTTCCATGCATCTATTGCGACAGTGACTTGCCAATCTGTTTCATTCTCACTAATCACAGGGGGATTTTCATAAAGAAATCTTGCCAAATTTAGTGTAGTGAGATAAAACATATTTTGTTGCCAGCTTTTAAACTCTATTCCATTGAAATTTTTTGGCTTTTCACCATGGTTCACAGGCACATTTGGTATCATATGTGCAGAAGAAGAACCGACTATAGTTATAGATTCGGTAGCCATATTTATTGTATATATATATATATATATATAAACTTATTTGATGTAGACCAAAGTTGAAAATATAGGAAATTAATATATCAAGACGAGTACTTGGTACTATGTTCTTAAGACAATTATGCCCTCCTTATCGGTGCTTAGAGTTAGCGGCACTTGTCTCCCAAGATACAATGACAATGTGTGTTATTAACAGCATAACAAATAACACACACAGAGAACAAAAACAAACGTTTTGAACTCTCTCAAATAAACTGTAAATGATTTAAGAAATGATGAAAACTCGAATGATTTAAGAATGTTTGGATGATCTAAATGGCTGCCCCCCCCCCCCCAATATGGTATTTATACGAAGGGCTAATAACCCTTCAGATCAGACACAACTCTTGCAAACCGAATGGGTGCAAAGTGAAGAGGTATGGCGGCTTTGACTTTAGCATTGCGGCTCTGGCTCAAACGCCGCGCGCGGTTCTGGTGTCAAGCGTCGCGGCGCTTGAATTTTTGAACTTCGCTTCTTACTTGCTTCAAATATTTATAAATAAAAAAGGAATAAACTAAACAAAACAATTTTACCCAAAAAATATATATACAATGATCCATACCCTTGAGTCCGATCGGTTGACGGTGGCGCGCGTGGTCAAACTAAACCTTGCTAGGTCCTCTCCTCTTCTCTTCACAAAAGCGGGGTGCCCCTTGAGGACCAAACCTAAGAGCTATGTAATTGTATATATACTCACTTAATGTTTAGTTCTTAGTCGATGTGGGACTTTAGCTTCTCACAAGTATTTATTAAAATTTTCAAGAGTGATCTTTTGGAGTACATTTCTCATTCATTATCCCATGGATTTGACCTTTCAAATACTTGATTTTAATCTACTCATGGAGTATAACACATTGATATGTGGATTTATCTCAAATGACCCATTTTAATTTTAAGCTCAAATTCTAACACATATTTCGTTAGATCTTAATTGAGCTTGACCCAATAAGTCGCGATTAAATATATTCTAGTTTCCCTTGAACTTGAGCAGGTCCAAAGTAGTTACGACCTTAAAATTACTTGTCAACCAAGTATTAACTAGTAATATCCATAAAAAATACCATCTCTATATGGAAATATCATTTCCTACGGGACTTAACAAATGGCAATGCCTTAGTTGACTCAACAGCTCAACTAAGGATCATTCCCTCCTAATACGGTGTAGAAACTCTATAAATGCAATGTACAATAAGTGCAGCACACAATATGTTGGATATTTTTATTATCTAAAAGTATATAATAAATATATTATATGTTATCCATGTAACCAACAATTTAAATTGGTTCAGTTGGATAAGAGAGAGGTGTTGATATTAAGGACTTGGGTTCAAGTCATGGCAACAACATTAGTATAATTTTTTTAAATTATTAAATATATATATATATTATAAGGGACAACGGTAATATATATTATAAGGGCCAAAAAGAATTGGGATGTCATGTTTGGATATCAACATACCTCTTCAAAGGGGTGTTTGGAAACCTATAAATAGGTTATCAATCTAACCCAAACTCACATCAACAACTTCAATCCTTCTCAAGTTCTTAAAATCTCAAATCATTCTAAATTCTTTTCAAGTTCATAGAAAATTATTCTAAATAATTTTCTTGTTATATTTTCTTCTTCTCAGTTATAGTTTGCACTAGTTTTGTTTCTAAACAACAAATTCTAGTACAGAATAAAGTCTGGGTCTGTCTTATCTTGGGAGACTAATTCGCAGTAACCCTGTGTAGGAAAAATAAGGGGCGAATATAGTCTTAAGGAAAGAGTGGTCTACCATTCGATTCAGGTAGAAATATTGTTATTTTATAGCTTACGACAAAGAAAGTTACAACAATCTTAAGACTATATTATCATGGAGGATAACAATGCAAAAAAATAGCTTTAATCAAATTAACAAACTCGAGAAATTTGATGGATTCTTCTTCAGACGTTAGAAAAACAAAATGTATTTTTGCTTAACGGCATTAAAAATCTCTCATGTGCTAAATGAAGAGAAAATAAAAGAAAAGAAAAATGAGACACCGACGGAAATAAAGATTCAAATAAAATAGGAACAAGATGACTTCATGTGTAAAGGGTACATTCTAAATGCGCTATCCAATTCGTTGTAGGATGTGTATGAAGCCAAATTCAGGAAAAAGACAGCAAGGGAATTATGGGAGGATCTCGACAACAAATACAAAATCGAGGACGCCGGAAATAAAAAATTTCTAGTAAGTTCATTATTTGATTATCAAATGATAGATAACAAATTTGTTATGCTGCAAGTACATAAACTTCAAATTATTATGAATCAAATTGTGTCGGAAGGACATAGCCTTGACGAAGGGTTTCAAGTATCGACAATCATTTCAAAGTTACCATTTTCATGGAAAGATTATCGAAAGGAATTGAAACAAAAGAAAGATGCAATGACTATGCAAGAACTTATTAAATTTCTCCAAGTTGAAGAAAATTCTAGAAACTTGGATAAATTGGAAATAGAAAACAAAAGTGCTAAAGCTCTTGTCATAGAAAATGCATCTAAATCAAGGGGCAACAATAAAAAAAAGCGTGGTGGTCAACATAGCACTTTCAAAAATAAAAAACCGAAAGGTACTTGTTGGAAATGTGGTAAGCCAGGACATTTCAAAAAATAATGTACTTTGTACTTAAAGCAAATGAAACAAAAGAATGACCAAGCAAATATGGTAGACATTGAAGATATTGCTGCTATGATCATGGAGACTAACATGATTGGAAACGACATGGAATGGTGGATCGATTATGGAGCAACCAAGCATATTGCCAAGAATAAAGCAATATTTAAAGCCTATGAACCTATAAAGGAAAGTTAAGAACTATTCATGAAAAATTCATCAACTGCAAAAGTGATGGGCAAAGGCAAGGTAGTTCTCAAGTTATCATCTGGGAAGACAATCACTCTTAATGATGTTCTTCATGTTCCAGAAATTAGGAAAAACGTTGTATCTGTTAGTCTTTTAAACAAACATGGCATAAAAATCTTTTTTGACGCTAATTGTATTGTATTGTCTAAAGGTGACATGTATGTCGAAAAAGAATATGAATCTAATGGCATGTATAAACTAAATGTTATTAATGAAAATTCATCTTTTGCTTATATGGTTTCTACATTTAATGTTTGGCATGCTAGATTAGGACATGTAAATTATAAAAGTATGCATAGCATGAGTAATCTTAGTTTAATTCCTAAGATTAATTTTTTTGGTTTAGAAAAATGTGTTATATGTGTTAAATCTAAAATAACCAAGAAATCTTTTAAAAAAGTAAAAAGAAATTCACAATTATTAAAATTGATTCATTCCGATATTTGTGAATTTGAAGGTATATTAACTAGGGGAGGTAAAAGATATTTTATAATATTTATAGATGATTGCTCAAGATACACTCAAGTTTATTTGTTAAGAACTAAAGATGAGGCTTTAGAAAAATTTAAAATCTACAAGGCTGAAATTGAAAATCAATTAGATCGAAGAATTAAAATTCTTAGATCGGATAGAGGAGGGGAATACTTCTCTTATAATGATTTTTGTGAGAATCATGGTATAATTCATCAAACTACAACCCCTTATAGTCCTCAAAAAAATGGAGTGGCAGAACGAAAAAATAGGACACTTGAAGAAAAGATTAATACATTACTTCTTACTTCTGGTTTACCTAAAAATTTATGGGAGGAAGCATTAATGACTGCTTGTTATATACTTAACTATATACCCCATAAGAACACTCATATTACACCTTATGTATTGTGAAAAAGAGAAAACTTTCTCTTAACCATTTAAGGGTGTGGGGATGTAGGGCATTAACAAGGTTAACTGATCCTAAAAGGTCCAAGCTTGGAACTAAAGCAATCGAGTGTGGTTTTATAGGCTATGCACAAAATAGCAAAGCCTATAAATTCTTGACCATGAAATCCACCGATTCTGTTAACCAAAATATAATTATGGAGTCTAGAGATGTTGAGTTCTTTGAGAATTCATTCTTTAGAAAAAGTTCAAGAGAAGACGCTGATAAAGAGGATCAAGAAATAATTTATCATAAACCAAATGATAAAATGGAACTTACTACATCTACTGAAGAAATAGAACCAAGAAGAAGTAAAAGAGCTAGGATAGAAAAATTCTATTGCCCTGATTTCTACATGTACCCACTAGAAGGAAACAGGGATGATATTATTTCTTCTAGTGTTTTTGTGACTGAGCATGATTTTAGTGATAGAGATCCATTGACTTTTAGAGAATCTATGTCCACCCAAGATTCAGGTTTTTGGCAAGAAGCCATTAATGATGAAATGGATTATATCATGGGTAACAAGACTTGGGTCTTGGTAGATTTACCTCCTGGTTGTAAACCCATTGGCTGTAAATGGATTTTTAAAAGGAAAAGAAAATCAAATGGATCTATTGATAAGTATAAAGCTAGATTGGTAGCCAAAGGTTTTAAGCAAAAGGAATGAATTGATTACTTTGATACATATGCTCCAGTAGCAAGAATTAGTATAATTAGGTTATTAATTGCATTAGCATCAGTTCATAAACTTGTTATACACCAAATGGATGTTAAAACTGCTTTTCTAAATGGTGATTTAGAATAGGAAGTTTATATGGAACAACCAGAAGGATTTGTTTTGAAAGGTCAAGAAATAAAAGTTTGTAAACTTATTAAATCTTTATATGGACTAAAACAAGCACCTAAGCAGTGGCATGAAAAAATTTACTAAATGAATGTTTCAAATGGGTTTAAAATAAATGAATCGGATAAATGTGTTTTTTCTAAGTTTATTAAAGATTTTGGTGTTATAATTTGTTTATATGTTGATGATATGCTTATTTTTGGTACTAGTGAAAAGGTAGTATTAGAAACTAAAGCATTTTTGTCTACTACTTTTGATATGAAATATATGGGAGAGGCTGATGTAATTTTAGGTATTAAAATTGGGCGGTCTCAAGATACCATTTCTTTAACTCAGTCTCATTATATTGAGAAATTGTTAAAGAAGTTTAATCACGAGAATTGCAAGATATCTTCTACCCCATATAATTATTCTGTTAAGTTATTTCCAAATAAAGTAAATAGCATATCTCAGTTAGAGTATGCAAGTGTAATTGGTAGTCTAATGTATGCAATGCAGTGTACTAAACCTGATATAACATTTGCAGTAGGAGTATTGAGTAGGTTTACTCATAATTCAGGTCAGGTTCATTGGGATGCAGTATCAAGAATACTTTAATATCTTAAAGGCACAATGAACTATGCATTATGCTATACAGGATACCCAGCTGTGGTAGAAGGGTACACGGACGCAAACTGGATTACAAATTCGGATGAAATAAAGTCTACAAGTGGATGGATATTCAACTATGGAATTCGAGTTTGTTGCATTATCAACTGCTGTAAAAGAAGCCGAATAGCTTAACGATTTATTATTTGAGATACAACTTTGGCCCAAACTAATGACAGTTATCTCAATATATTGTGATAATGAGTCAGCATTATCACGGTCTTATAACAAGGTTTATAACGGGAAGTCTAGACATATCAGTTTAAGACATAGTTATGTAAGGGAGCAAATCAATAAAGGGGTTGTTACCTTTAACTATGTCAAGCCAAAGGGAAATTTGGCGGATCCTTTTACAAAAGGCCTAGGCAAGGATGTAATATGTAAGACTTCCAAGGAGATGGGTTTAAAGCCTTTAAATGAGAGGTAATCTATAAGTGGAACCCAACTAAATACTATAGTAACATCTAGTATATTAGTTCAATAAAAAATACTTATAGTAATAACCAGTTATACGCGTAGACAAGTATAAAGAAGAAATTCTTCATAACCATCTCAAGTTAGTGTATACTTGTATGGAGAACAAAGAGGGTAGGGTAATCTTTTAATGAATCTATGTCCGGTTTGAAGGATGTAGGTCATACAAGTGCATCTAATTAGATTCACCTATGTGAGTGAAGGAAGTGGGGTCTCTTCTGCAAGACACAAGGCTTATCTCTAAGTCACTTACGAAACTCAAGAGGTAACACAAGGTAATAAATGTCTATAGAGCAAGATATCACGGTAAGATTTTTTAGTTCAAAGCTAACGCTACTAAAAATTTAGATATTTTGTGAAATAGACTATGTTAAGATTCAAGTCGAAAGACACCTCTTACTTATGTATACTATATTTAATAAGAGAAAGAAGAATGTCAAAAGAAAAGGATTGGAAGATTATGAAAATAGGGGAGGATTGTTGGATATTTTCATTATCTACAAGTATATAATAAATATATTATATGTTATCCAAGTAACCAACAATTAAAATTGGTTCAGTTGGATAAGAGAGAAGTGTTGATATTAAGGACTTGGGTTCAAGTAATAGCAACAACATTCTTATAATATTTTTTTAATTATTATATATATATATATATATATATATATATTATATAAGGGCCAACGGTAATATATGGTATAAGGGCCAAAAAGAATTGGGATGCCATGTTTGGATATCAACATACCTCTTCAAATGGGTGTTTGGAAACCTATAAATAGGTTGTCAATCTTACCCAAACTCACATCAACAACTTCAATCCTTCTCAAGTTCTTAAAATTTCAAATCATTCTAAATTCTTTTCAAGTTCATAGAAAATTATTCTAAATAATTTTTTTGTTATATTTTCTTCTTTCTCAGTTATAGTTTGCACTAGTTTTGTTTCTACACAACAAATTCTAGTACAGAATAAAGTCTGGGCCTGTCTTATCTTGGAAGACTAATTCGCAGTAACCCTGTGTAGGAAAAATAAGAGGCAGATATAGTTTTAAGGAAAGATTGGTCTACCATTCAATTCAGGCAAAAATATTGTTATTCTATATCTTACTACGAAGCAGGTTAAGACACAATATTATTATATTAGTTCTAAACTCTAATACCTCCATAGTTAATCGTTTTATTCTCTCAAACCTTGTATTGATTCTCGCATCGGAAGGTTCTCCCCAACGGCTACTGTCGTTGAGGAGAACAAACAAAGATCATTTAGCACAACAACAACAAAAGATTAACGTGATTTGGAGAAATTTTTTCCCTGATAGTGATAAATATTAGTATTAATTAACGAAAAAAAATAAAAATGTAAATATATTAAAATTGCCCACCATGATTTTAATTAAACAAATATTGATCTATCATCAATTTTTACCTCCTTGTTTACATTGAAAAAATGTACGAATATAAATATCTAAAATTTGGTTACTACATTTTTTTATACATATAATTTTTCTGTCAAAATAAGCAAGAGAGGCCCAACAAGCCAATCCAACTTTTTCACCATTTTCAACAAAACCAATTTCAGTCTGTTGGACTTCAAATAAAATCACCCAACCCATTACCTGTTTCGTTATCCTTTATTCTCTAATGAATGTAGGAACAATTACATATTATAGTACATTTTAATAAAATATTACAAAAAAAATACATAAATAAAATATTTACAAAATTAGTGCATATGCAATATTTAATTACAAAAAGAGTGCATTCTTATCCCTTTAATTATGCCCATGATACTCTCCCACGATTCTCTCCCATGATTCTCTCCCACAATTCTCTCCCATGATTCTCTCCCACTCAGTCTTCTTCCTCCTCTTCCAACCCACCTTCTTCCTACTCTTCCACCACCGGCCTCCCCCTCCTCACTGTTCCGCCGCTCCTCCTCCCGCCCTCGCCCCCGCCCCACCCCCTACCCCCTACCCCCTCCACTCCCCTTCCTCCGCCTCCCTTCTCTTCCCCCCGCTAACGCCCCACCCCTCCCTCCGCCTCCTACCGCCACCCCTTTATCCTCCTCCCGCCCCACCCCACCTCCTCCCCTCCCCTCCCCTCCCCTCCCCTCCCTTCCCTCCACCTCCCTTCTCCTCTCCCGCCCACTCCCCACCCCCTCCCTCCGCCTCCCACTACCATCCCCCTCCTCCCGCCCCCCCTTTCTCCTCCTCCCGCCCTCGCCCCGCCCCGCCCCGCCCCACCCCACCCCCTTCACTTCCTCTCCCTTCCTCCTCCTCCCCCAAATCGATCCAAGGTGGCCGTCGGTGGAGGCCCCGCCACTGGCCACGGTGGAGGCCCCTCCACCACCCGTTGCTTCCCTTCCACCACCGGTCCATTCTCCAACTCCACTGGTAACCAAACCTTCATACGTTGGTAACCAAACAGGCATACCAAGGTAACCAAACCTTCATACCATGGTAACTGAACCTTAATATGAAAGTTTCCTTGTTATGAAGGTTTAGTTACCTTGTTATGAAAGTATGGTTACCTTGGTATGCAGGGTTGGTTACCTTGGTATGAAGGGTTGGTTACCTTGGTATGAAGGTAACCAATTCAGTTTTATTAGGTTACCAATTTATTTTGAATGTGATGTAGTTGGTAACCAAAATTCATGCAGTAGGTTACCAAACAGTCATACCAAGGTAACCAAACAGTCATACCAAGGTAACCAAACCATCATACCAAGGTAACCGAACCTTAATATGAAGGTTTCCTTGTTATGAAGATTTGGTTACCTTGTTATAAAGGTTTGGTTACCTTGGTATGAAGGATTGGTTACCTTGGTATGAAGGTAACCAATTCAGTTTTATTAGGTTACCAATTTATTTTGAATGTGATGCAATTGGTAACCAAACTTCATGTAGTTGGTTACCAAACCTTCCGATAAGGTAACCAATTCAGTTTTATTTGATTACCAAAATTATTTTGAATGTGATGCAGTTGGTAGCCAAACTTCGTATAAAGGTAACCATTTTAATTTTTATAGGTAACCAAATCGTCAAAAAAAAAATCAGAATAGCAACTTCGGCGATATAGCGGTGGCGGCGGCGGCGGGAGGCGGGGGAGGAGAATGATGAACAGTAACTCTTTCATAATTTTTTGTTTTTAATTTTCTCATTTTGATTTAAATTTTGAATTATGGATTTGAAATTATTGTTAGATCTAAAAGATTTGAATTTGAATTATTAGTTATCCTTGATTTTAGATTTCCATATTTAATTTGAAATTGAATGGTTTGAATTTTTGCACTTTTTTTGTAATTATTTTATAAATGCACTTTTTTTGTAATTACTTTGTAAAAGTTGTATAGTTCTGTAAAGGACTCATGAATGTATGACTTATGGAGTCTATGGGCTTATTTAGGTGGCCCATAACGACAAATACTAGTCTGCTTCAAGTTTTGGTGACAATTTATGGGCCTACTAGTCTACTACTATAGATAATCTTATTCGTATTTTAAAGTCTGATATCAATACAATATTAGTTTTTTATCCCCAGTAAAGGAAGTAATTAAGAATGAAAACGTATATCTCATTATATCCTCTCAATATATGTATATATCTTTATAATATTTTAAATTAAATAATAATCTAACGTATAATATTTTTAAAAATAATTAATAAATTAATTACTTATGAACAGTTGTGATTAAAAAAATTTATTATGAGTCAATATAGTGTGTATATATATATATATATATATATATATATATATATATGTGTGTGTGTGTGTGTGTGTGTGTGTGTGTGTGTTTGTGTGTGTGACCCGAAAGTACAAAAATATTTAAAAAAAATTGGCTCGACCCGCCAGATTATTATAACTTAGTAATAATTTTGACTCTACTAAAACTTATTTCTGACTTCGCCACTGATTGTATATCAATAATAAGAAAATAAAATTTATATATAATTATCGAAAGGTTGAATTATACATGTATGTGTATCTCCAAGTCACCAATTAATTTCAAAGCAGTCTCTAAATTGATAAACTTTCACATAATTGGCAATTATACTCGAGAAAAGATCGGATTGAGTATAATTGCCAATTATGGGGGTGAAAGTTTATCAATTTAGAGACTGCCTTGAAATTAATTGATAAACTTTCACATGTGAGATGATTTTTTTTTCTCGTGCTAGTCATGTACATTTTAACGAGAATATAATAAAAGTAGAATTGTGATTTTAAAATTTAATAATAATATTATAATTAATTTGAAATGAGTTGAGTACAATAAATTCGTGGTTTTCTTGTGGAAAATTCAATAATAAGAGAATATTGTTGATAGTTCTAGAAGACACGATTAAGTAATTCGTCTTTTTCACAGGATTTCCATATCTAAATTGTTAAAATAAATCTGAATCCGTCTAGTGATTAAGGGTGTAAATGAATCGAGTCGAGCCGAGTATTGAGTTATTTATATTTTGTTTAACAAAATTTATCGATTATAAAATACGATTTGATCGAGGCTCGTTTAGCTACCGAATTACAATTTGAGGAGGTTAGATGAATTTATCGAACTTTAAAATTTGTTCATAGTTGAATCATTTATATTTTGAGTCAAACTCGAATCGAACTTTTAATCGAGTGAATACAAATTAAATTCGAACTGTTTGTTCATTTTACAGTCTGTGATCCCCGATTAGGACGTTATATGGAAAGAGAAACCCTGGCTATACAATGAATGAGGAATAAACAAACAAAAACAACCCCAAAATCCAAATGATTTGGTTGCGGACTCTAAATTGCAAGAATGGAATAACAAATGTTTCATGCATGCATGCATCTACTAGAAGTTAAATAACCAATTTCCTCAAAAAATGAGGGCCCCATACTTTCAACCTTTCTCCACCCCGCGGCCCCCCGCACCCAACCCCACCCCACGCCACCCCAACCCACCCCACATCACATTGGCTTACTGAGATTTGTTCATAACATATTTAAATACACCATCCATTTCAAAAATACTCATTATAAAATTTATAAATCGTAAGAATATACCCTTAAAACATATCCCTAATTATTTGACGTTTTAGAGTTTTTCATTTGTCCTTAATTATTTGACGTTTGTTCAAATTTAAGAGAATTAATGACAATTTTTTCAATATTACCCCTCATTACTCTGCCTATTTTTTTTGTACTTTAAACTATTTCTCTTTTTCTCTCTCCTTATCCCAACAAAACTCTCCTTATCCCAACAAAAGATTTAAGGGTATTATAGACAATTGAGTACTATATGTAATGCTTTTCAATCATTATCTTAATTCTTGTGTCTATCTCTAAAACGTCAAATAATTAGAGACGGAGGGAGTACTCCATTCGTCATATAATTATTAAAATATCTTTTTTGGTATATGTGGCACTGAATTTAAGACGAACCAAAAACGTATTGAGATATTATATATTTATGTATATTTACATATTTTGGTATATTTAGATGTTATATCTTTTTATATCACAAATTTTTAATAAATAATATAATATTAAAATTCATGCCATAAACTAAAAAAAGTGTTTTAATAATTGTGGAAGAGAGATAGTAGACTCCATTCAGAATCAAAGTATATATATATGTTCATCCGAAACATCTTGACCTAAAAAGGTTAATATATAGATATTAGGTCTGTGGTCTACTAGAGCATATGTCTTCAATGTTTCTTCTTATGTTCTGATGTGGGATTCTCACTATCACGCGGTAAGTTAACTATTTCGCCTTAACGCTTGATCTCTCCATTCACATCAATACTAAGCTCCCATTTGAACTTTGAACTATATACTCTTTTTGAGCATAGATCCATCATTTATTCTAGTTGACGAGCCACCATTCTTTAATATTTTTTGTTTAATCCACAATAAACTCTTGTCAAGCCCATCAAGTGTCCTCTATCTAACGAGCTTATCTCTCAATATCTCTTGTTTGATCCACCAAGAGTCTCCCCGAAAAGAGTCCACCGTTTGCTCAAAGGCTGCGCATATGTCTACCACTTACTCAAAGACTTCATAATTCATCCAACATTTATAGCTTATTGAGTTTAGCTCATCACGTCTCTCCTATCTAATAAGTCCTTTTTATTCAATATCTTATGTCAAGAGTTAAGTAAGAGTTTCTTCTGTGAGAAGTCCACCACTTACTCAATGAATTATTTTCGTCTATCATACTCAATTCATATCATACACATGATCCAAACATGTAATAATGACTCTAATACCATATTTTGAAAATATTCAACTCATATATGCTCATCTGAAAACGTATGTTGATCTAAAAAAGTTGGCACCTAACCTATTAGGTTTATGATTCATTAAAACATGTAATGACCTTATATTCTGATGTCAAATTTTTACTATCACTTATTAACTCACTCATCAGGATCATTTGTCTTGTAATAGAGATAATATGATGTTATATTATCATTAAAAAAATTTACAATATTTACCACTTTACAACTAGACTTCAATTTTTCACAATATTTACCATTATCTTTGTCTATAATAGCGATTTTCCCCAGCTGTGATTTTTTTGTGTCACACTTTTTTTCCTTTAGGCCCTGCAACTTTAAATATATTAATATTTTGTCTTTGTTTATTTTAAATTTTAAATTTTTTATTTAGTCCTTCAAATTTATATAATTTTAATTTTAACTCACATAATTTTTATACTCAACGCGTGTATCACTAGAAGCCGTACAAATAAACTTATGCAATTGTATCACCAATTAGTAATTATAACTTTTAAAAAAACGAATCTTTAGTGTGTGAATTTATAGCGAGTGTGATAAGAACTTATATATATACTCTTAATTATTTTTATTTTTTCAAATTATTTAAAAGTTGTACTTGTAAGTACAAATATGTAGGTAGTTTAAATAAAGAGAATTAATATTTTTATAACTAAATTTGATAATTTCACAAGAATTTTTTTATATTATTATTTATGCGAGAAAGTACCCGATAAGATTATCAAATTTATTTATAAAAATATAATTTTTTTAAATAAAAACTGTGTAAGAATTCACGAGGTTGTCAGAGGATACCTTTCTTTTTAAGGTCACGTCACTCCAGAAAGGAATGTGCTCTCTTTTTCTATTTTTGTGTGAAAAGGAAAAGGCTCCATCCCCTTTCCCAGATTCTGATCGGAGCACCGGTAAAAAAATTCTAGTATTTCATCTTCTCTTTCTCGGTAGAGCAATGCTATTATCATATAAATTTTATCACATAACTCTCACATATACATATATATATATATATATTATGGGTCTCTGTCTGACATGCGAGGTTCAGAGTATGTATGTGAGATTTATGTGATAGAATTTATATGATAGTAGCATTATTTTTCTCGGTATACTCTCTTCCCATTCTTTTAAGGAATTTCTTAATATGTGCCCTAAGGGCACATGCTAAGCATACAGTTCAAGTGAATACTCTCTTGAATTGTGTGTATATTTCTTTGAATTTAGTGTAAATGCAAAAATCAAGAGAATATGAACACTGTTCAAGAGAATATTCTCTTAAACTGTGTGTTTAGCATATGTCTTTAGGACACATGTTTAGAGGACCCTTCTTTTAATATAAATCCTTTTAATTTTAGGGTTTTGTATAAGAATTAAAGAAATAATTGTATAGCATTAAATATAATATTAATTGTCTATAATATCATTTACAATATATTTAAATATTTTCCGAAGAGAGTAATATATTGTGAATATTTATGTTTGGCTTTTTAATTTTTTTTTCGTGGATACTATTGAAAGTAATTTTTTTATATAATTGTATAATAAATGAACCCTTTCATCATTCTTACCAATCTCATATATATCGATAAACTTGGTAATTATAATTTGACGTAATCTATGACAGTATATAACAACACTCTTCTTCTTTTACCTTTTTTCTTACATTTTCTCGCTCAAAAAAACTTTTAGGAGTTTTTCTAAGCATGATATTTAATCCAATTTAGTGTTGTTTATGCTTCTCTCTGTAATTTCTCTCCTATCTCCTCTCGCTATCATATATATTCTCTGTTTTATATCTCGCCCTCATGTTCTTGTCTTGTAATGCCATATATCACGAGGTCTTTGACAGTATAAATTTCTTTTCAAATTATAATAAAAATAATATTACTATCACATAAATAATTTCACATAATGCCCACATATACAGACACATACATACTGCCAGGGGCGGAGGGAGGAGTCGGCTTTCGGGGCTATAGCCCGGCTCAATTTTTTTTTTTGCTAGATATATACTATATAATTATGTAATCCAAAGTAAAAAATGTTAAAATAGCCTTGGTCAGCCCAGCCCAAATGTACAATTTTAACATTCTTGCCTCCGCCCCTGCATACTGCAGGCTCCACATGTCAGACGGAAACCCATAATATACATGTGTGTGTGAGCATTATGTGAGATTGTTATCTGATAGTAGCATTGTTGTTATAATAAGAACCTCTCCTATGTTATGTTTTTACTTTTATGAATATTTTTTTGAACTTAAGATTTCTCACTCTTTTGATATACGGCAACTTGTAGGATCCGGTTAGCATGAAGTGAAGTGCTGGCACACAGGCGGGAAGGTAATCAATCTGTCTGCGTGTCAACAGTATATTGGGCATGAAATTCACTTCATGCTAACTACTCCCCAACTTTTGGGAGTGATTAGCATAAAGTTAATCTTGGTCAATTTATCAATACATGTAGGCGGGGAGATGATCTCTCCCTCTGCGTGTCAGCACTATATTGGTCAATTAACCAATTTATCATGAAATTAATTTTATGTTAACCACATCCCCAACTTTTATGAGAGCAGATTCTTTATCCCCATTTTTCATGTCCCCTTGTATTCCCTCATTTAAATATTGACACATATTCTCTTACTTAACACCAAATAATTTTAAAATTAAAAAAGAGGACATATGTCAACATTTAAATAAGAGAACACAAGAAGATAGAAAAAATGGGGACAGAGAATCTGTCTCCACTTTTATATACTGTCTGTCAGTTGTGACAAAAGTATTTTGAATGAAAAATTCCACAAGGCTCTTTCCTCTCCATTTTTGGGTTTTATAACTCCCACTGATTTCCATTTAACACCAAGTCCAAATTCATACCGTGGGAGTTTGAATTTTGGATGTTTTGTTCTTGTCCGTTTTCTTCATTTTTGCATGCAATCTGGCAAGATCCAAAATTATGAGCCGTAACAATGTCTTATATTGCTTGAAACTGCCATTCTGTTTGCTAATAATCCACCCTTTTAATGCTTTTTTGAAACTTGCATTTTTTTTTCTTCTTCCAATATTTAATCTTTTTCACAATGTGGAAACAACCTAGATGTATTGATCTGTAACAGCAGTTTTTGACCAGAAACTCCAATTGGGTAGCCCCAAATTTCAGTTTTTTTCAGGCCCCCTTTCCTCTCTCTCTCTCGCTGTCTGTTTTATTTTTTCAAAAAATGGGCAGAGCAACTAGGTGGTTGAAGGGCTTGTTTGGGATTAAGAAAGAGAAAGAGCAAACAGAGTTTTCAAATTCCGGTGACCGGAAAGACAAGAAAGGTCGGAACTTTGGTCACTCAGGGAGAGGCTCTACCGGGTTGATTCAGAATCCGGCGACCATACCGCCCAACATAACATCTGCGGAGGCTTCATGGCTAAGATCTAGCTTTTTCAACCAGCCCGAAAATGACCAAAGCAAGTATGCAATTGCGGTGGCTGCCGCCACCGCAGCAGCCGCGGATGCAGCCATTGCCGCCGCACAGGCGGCGGCAGAAGTCGTCAGGCTCACTAGCCAGAGCAGAGGCAACATAGTCGGCGGCAGCCGTGAGAAGTGGGCGGCAATCAAGATTCAAACTTTCTTCCGGGGATACTTGGTAACTAATCTCACAAAACACTCATAATTATTTATTTAATCATCAAATTGTTTATGTTTTCACAAACATCTTATTTTAATTTTTGGAAATTTTTAATAGTCAAGAAAAGCACTGAGGGCGTTGAAAGGACTAGTGAAGCTACAAGCACTTGTTAGAGGCTTTTTGGTCCGCAAACAAGCTAGTGCAACACTTCATACCATGCAAGCTCTAATAAGGGCACAAGCCACTGTTCGTGCCCAAAAAACTTATGGGTTCATCAAGAATGACACTGACAGATTTCAATCGCTCTTTCGAGCCCGGAAATCCATTGTAAGTACCAATTTCAAATTCATCTTCTTTTTCATATGTAGTGTTTTTGTTGGATCCAGTTTTAACTTCATGGTTAGTGGATCAATTGACCAATATAGTACTGACACAGAGAGAGAAATCACCTTCCGTCCTGCGTGTCGACATTATATTACTAACCCCTCCCATTTTTGTTCTAACAGCAATTAAGTACAATTTTTTTTTAGGAGAGATGTGATGAAACGAGAAGTGAGTCAATTCACAGCAGGAGACTTTCAGCGTCATTTGATAATAATGGAATTGATGAAAGCTCCAAGATTGTGGAGATAGACACAGGGAGGCCTAAATCAAGAAACGGAAGAGCCAACACATGGGTGTCAGATTACTCTGAAGACCCATGTGGTCAAACACTTTCCTCCCCACTCCCCCCATGTCGTCGTGTTGTTCCGGCACGGATATCAATACCGGATTGCCGGCACTGCCACGACTCCGATTGGGGACTCACCGGATTCTCCACAGCTCAAAGCACCCCTAGGTTTGCCAATTCCATTGGGTCCAATGCACCGGTCACTCCTGCTAGGAGCGTTTGTTTGGACGGCTTTTATCGGCCGTGCATGAATTCGCCGAGTTATATGGCAAACACAGAGTCATTTAAGGCTAAGTTGAGGTGTCATAGTGCTCCAAGGCAGAGGCCTGAGGCAGGGCCAAAGAAGAAGCTTTCACTTCATGAAATGATGGAGTCAAGAAGTAGTTTAAGTGGGGTTAAAATGGAAAGGTCATGCACTCGAGCACAAGAAGTGATTAGTTTCAAGAATGCTGTGATGGGTAAATTTGATAGGTCTTGAAAAAAGTGGTGGAAAAATTGTCTGTGGTGAAAAATGTGTAACCAAAGAAGATGGTGATACTTGAGACACTATCACATAAAAAATGGTCACATAAAGCTCAAATACGCACGCATACATATTTCTGGGTTCTGCCTGACACGTGCAGCCCACAAAATATATATATATATATATATATATATATATATATATATATATATATATGTATGTGAGCTTTATGTGACTATTTTTTATGTAATAGTAGCATTATTTTAGATGAGAGTAGAATAGTGTGTATAAATTAAGTTATAGGCAAAAGGTTGCATTAATGTAGTCTTGCAGATGATCTAAAAGGTGGGAGTATTTTTAGTAATTGCATCAACTTTTTAAAATTTACTAATGATGTGCATAATCATTTCATCTTTTGCTTGGGGTTGGCTAGTCATTTTTTCTTTTTCTTTTTTTTTCTTTTTTCGTTAGTTTTAGCTGAAATCTTAACGTTCATGTCCAAGACAGAAATGAATCCCAATACCACCTCTTACACTCAAAGTTTTATGAGTAATTGTTTTACCATTAAGTCAAAACAAGTTTGGTTAATCATTTTTTCTTTATTTGATTGCTTACACGAATTTTAATACCGCACAACAATACATATAGGTTGAGACGGTAGAAGTAAAATATTGTTAATAATAGACTAATGTAGTAATTTAACAATAAAAATCGGCATATCTGACAAAAAAATTAAAATAAAAATGCGGATGCAATTTTTTCTTATACAATTGTATAGAAAAATTGTATATTTACTGTGCTTGCTTTGTTTGAACAGAATTATCATTTTCGTATATGATTGTAGATTTAAAAAACTGGCTTTTGAAACAAAAATAAAATAAATAACTTTTGAATTGACTTTTTTTGGTATTTGAGATAATCAGATTTGTCAAATTTTGAAAAAAAACAAGGAAGGGATTACCTTTTAGAATCTTAGAGTCTAAAAGTTTATGAATTTACAATGCAATAAGTAATTAAATAAATCAAATTGCCTCTATATATTTCTAGTGATTAACGATACAAAGGTATATATTTAAACATGAGAATATGTCTCCTCATTAATTATTACTTAAATAATCAACCCGAAAAAAAAATTAAAAAAACCCTTATAAATCAAATCCTTTACACCCCATCTTTTACTTTCCATTCAACAGCATATACATCCAATTCCCTTTATGTTATTTAATACATTAATTAATCATATGTTGTTATTGTAATTATTACTCTCTAGCGTACCGAAACTAATTAAAACGTTTATTTTGGGACTAAAGGGAGTATTATATTGCCCAGTTAACATGGAGTGAACTTTATAGTAAGTTCACTTCATACCCAATACAGTGCTGACACACAATCAGGAGAATAATCTCTCCGCATGCGTGTCAGCACTGTATTGGTTATGAAGTGAATTTATCATGAAGTTCACTTTATGCTAACCATTCCCACTGCGTAGCTAGACTTATTGTTGATTACTGGAAATAGTAAAATATACTCCAAGGGACCAATAATTTGATGATTATTACAGTTTGATCCATTCTGCCCCATCAATGAAGCAAAGTGATACAAAAGGCTTGGCTTCCTCATCAGTAAGTTCTCTGGACCATGACACTCTTCCTGCAAACCTTGCTCCTGGCCCACTGCACTTGTATTGTCCATAAAACACAGTCCTGCAATGCACATTCAAATTAACTAAGGAATTAGTTATATTATCTTCATTAGTTAATTTATTATAAAAAGTAATTAAGGCTGCACGCACCACCAACCGACCAAAACCAACCTGTAATCTGTGTATTAATCTTGATTAATAAAAAAAAAACCAACCTGTAATCTGTGTGTTAATCTTGATTAATAAACTCCAAAAAGAATAGACCTGGTTGGATTAATTTGAACTAGTAACCACTACATTTATTTAAGAATTAAAATTTATATGAAATTTCATCACTACCCCTTTATGGGAAATTGAAAACTATTCATACAAGAGAGAAATTTTTTTGGGACAATGAGAAAAGTTAAGGGTGATATAAGAAAATAAATACTCTCTCCGTTCCTAAAAGATTGTCGTTTAAGGTTTTGGCACATGAATTAAGAAAGTCATTTAATACTAGTAAAATTTATTTGAAATTCCATCACTACCCTTTATGAGAAATTGAAAATTATTAATACAAGGGAGAGAATTTATTGGGACAATGAGAGAAGATAGGGGTAATATAAAAAAATAAATAATTTATTCTTCTAAAAAGTTGTAAACGATAAATATTTTAAAATAAATTTTTTTTTCTAAAACGACAATCTTTAAAGAACGAAGAGAGTAATTTATTCTTTTAAAAAATTATAAACGATAAATAAATTAAAACAAATTTTTTCTTTTAAAAAAACCTTATTATGAGTAGAATGGAGGTAATAGGTGGTAGTGTTACTAAATTAAATAAAGTAGGATTAAAAAGGTTGTGCAGCTATAATGCACTAAGCAAAAGGTTATGACAAACAACATAAAGGCCATACAATAGGCTTATGTGTGGATAGGAGGCTGCAGGCACCGGGCAGCCCACTCTAAAAGGTTTACTTTTTTAGAGGTACCCCCTGAGTTACCACTTTGAATCATCGAGTGGGTTGACATTTTGGTTGATTGGCTAGGCATAGGCATGGACATGGACATCGGCGTGCGTGTGTGATTGTGAGTAAAAGGTTACACGCCCACCAAGAACAATGATTATATTGTCACTTCATAAAGTTTAAGGTGTAGTCATAAGGAATGGTTAATATGAAATTAATTTTTATCAATTAATCAATACAATGTCGATACGTAGACGATAGATGATCCATCTCTATGCGTATCAGCATTAGATTAGTAAATTAACCAACTTATTATAAAGTTAACATGATAATAATCCGATCCGTCTAATATAATGCCTAATAATTAACCAGTAGTAGGTCAATTATGACACGTATTAGACTAGTAGTTACTGTTAGTAAACTGAAATGAAAACTATATATATAAACTTATCTCAAGTTATCAAATTGCAGAATAAACATGTCAAGGCTAGTACTTGGTACTATGTTCTTAAGACAATTATGTCCTCCGTATGGTGCTTAGAGTTTTATAACATTTGTCTCTCAAAATACAATAACAATGTATACTATAGTAGCATTCCAAATAGTATAATCTATAAACCAAATAAATGCTCTCTCTCAAAATAACTTATGAAATAATTACTAAAAATTAGACTGATAATGCTATAATGCTTAGTATAATCTACGAACCAAATAAATGCTCTCTCTCAAAATAACTTATGAAATAATTACTAAAAATTAGACTGATAATGCTTGCAAATGAGTGAATGAGAATGCTGCCCCCTCCTATCTATTTATAAAAAGGGTAAAAGGATGTAGTTTTGATCATTTACAGAATGGGCGCGATAAGATAAGCAGATACCACTTCTCAAAACCCAATGAGCCCGCATATGGGTTCAAATCAAGCCTTGGCTAGATCCTCTACCTTCCACAAAATTGGGGTGCCTCTTGGGGCCCAAACTCAAGAGCAACTTTTTTGTATATAAACACATTAAAATTTTAGTTCTTAACCGATGTGAGACTTGATTTTTTCATGTATTTATTATCATTTATCATTTTAAAGGATGATCTTTGAGAGTTAATATCTCATTCATTATTCCATTGATTTGAACTTCCAAATACTTAATGTAATCTACTTATGAAGTAGAACACATTAATATATAGAATCATTAAAATTAATTAATGACACTCGCATTAATTTAGGCTCAAATTCTAACAGTTATAAGTCTAATATGATGCGTAGTAATTAACCAATTATAATGCGTGCTTAGTAGGTAGTAGCTCAATTATGACGCGGAGCAGACTAGTAGTTCCAAATAAAAAAGAAGAGCAATGTTACTATCACATAAATTCTATTACATAACTCTCACATACACACACATACATATTGTGGGTCCCAGCCTGACATGCGGGATCCGCAGTATATATGTATATGTGAGAATTATGTGATAATAACATTATTTAAAAAAGAAAAAAAAAATAGAGAGAGAGAGAGAGCATACATTTCTCGGCTAGGGTCACCCCAATTATACCAGCCTTTAGGGATGATAATGTTGTCCATATATGTGTAGGCAAAGATGACCCTAGAGAAGGGACCCCAAGCTCTCCCAAGGTACAGAGCTCCTGATCCCGTGACCTTGCATTTTAGAAATGAGAAGCCAGTATCTTCTAAGAGACTGTTCCTCCCTTGTGCTGTTAGGGCACCCGTAACTGGTGCTATTGCATGCACGTGACATCCCTGCGCTAAACATATACATCATCACTATTGTAAAATCTTACCAAAATCTCAACCTTGCATTGCTTATATTTTTAGGCTTGTGTGTGGCACAATAACACATAATTCCTTTCATAAAAACATAAAAATAAATAAACATATTTAGGGAATAGAATGTGCAATAGTGGATCCTGTTAACTTCATGGTAAGATTGACACGTAGAGAGAAAGATCACTTATCGGCCTGCGTATCGACACTGTATTAGTGAATCGACCAAAGTTAATTTTATCCGAAATTAATGCTAGAGACACAATTTATTCTACAACTATTTTACAATTTACTGATGTGACATACTCCACCTCAGCATATTGATGAACGAATTGCTTAAATGTAGTCTTGGACCCCACATAAAAACTGAGGCGAAGTATGACACATTAACAAATTATAAAATAGTTGTAGAATAAATTGTGTCTCTAATATTATTCTTTATCCGAACCAATCCATGCAATAATGGGTCCAACTTTAGTAGGTCCCATTAGATATAGCAGGTCATGTTATTTTCATTGAAATGGACGGCTTAGAGTGAGAACAAAATGAGCATGAAATTTAAGAATATACACATGAATGGATCTTTTGCTAGAGTGGAAAGACAGAATTCAAACCTCAAAAAGAGAGAGGCCATTGCCAAAGATGAAGTCTACGGAGCCTTCAATATAGCAATCTTTGTAATAATGCCTACCCAAATGATCATAGAGTGTGTCCTGTGCACCCAAGAATCTACAACCTACAAAAACTGCTGTATCTGCTGATATTCTAAATGCCACTGCTTGTTTTCCTATAGCTCCGGGAGCTGGCACTGGTGTTGTGTTCTGCATCAATTAATTACTTGTAAAATGAGAATAAATATACATATATATATATATATATATATATATATATAATAGAGAGAGAGATCAAAGAAAGAGAGAGTGAAGGGGGTCTATGCTATGGTACCTTAAATGTAATGTTCTTGGCAATGAAATAAGGGGAATTGACAGCAAAAGTAGCAGAAGCAAAGGTTCCAATAGGATGCCCTTTTGGCCCAAGTGTTTGAGCTGTATCTCCCCATTGCACAATTGTTTTATCTGCTCCTGCTCCTTGTATTGTTATGAATGATTTTAGTGGAGGAATGTTCACTTTCTCCCTGACGAAAGAAAAATAAAAAATCATAATTCTGAATCGTCCCCAGTTCACATGCATTTTCAAAGAAGAAAAACAGAGGAAAAAAGGACATTAATCCATGACCAACTTGGTACATATTTCTTGGCAAAAGCACAAGCATAATTTGAAACATTTTTTTTTATAATAAGCAAACGGGAGAGGTTCGCATGAAGTTAACTTTAATCAATTCATCAAAACAGCGCAGGTCGAGAAGTGATCTCTTCCTGCGTGTCAGTATTATATTGGTCAATTGATCAACTTACCTTGAAGATAAGACAAAGAAAAAAACAAAATAAGTTTCCTATGTGACAGAGACTGAATATATATATATATATATATATATATATATATAGTACAAATTAAAACTAGAGAAATATATTTTTGAAGCAAATTAATAATAATAATAATAGAATACTTACGTGTAAACTCCTGCATGAACCTTGATGAGGACTCTGACAAGATTAATAAAAGGGAGAGAATCAATAGCTGCTTGAATGGAGGTGAAGTCTCCGGTGGCCTTATTTCTATCAACGGTAATGGTGAAAGAAGGGAAGAGTTTATTCTTGGCTGTAGAGAAGACAGAGTGGTTAAGTGTACCAACAAACTTGACCCACTTCATAAATTGTTGTTCCGGGTATTGGGTTTGTGTCGTCATGTTTGCTTTTAATTCTGAACTTTTCCTCTGTCTAATTCCCTTGGTGTGGCATACCGTCTGGTTCACGTTAAAAAGAAGAAGAACAAGAATGATAATTATACAGAAAATGTGTCGAAAATTAGACATGAATGTGTCCCAGAATTAATTAAGGATGAGAGAGAGAGAGGAAAAATGTTGTTGGTTTGGACTTTTTGAAGTGAATTAGAAACAGGGTAATGCAAAGATTTATATATATATATATATATATATATATATATATATATATATATATATGAGTTGGTAAGTAGTTTGGTTTAGGTGTAAAGTGTTGCTGAATTATAGAGAATAATGACATGGCCATGGAGTGAGAGAGTTCACGGGGGTGTTTCTCTCTCCTGACATTAATCAACATACTAGAGAGTAGAGAGACAGAAATGAGATCACAGGCAAACAAGCTAGGGCTAGGCCACAGAGACAGGCTTCAAAGAAAGCACTTTTTGGTTATAAAAACAGTTTGTTTCCTAAAATAATTTGCTTTTCTTGTTTTTGTTGGTGCCCGTGAGTGAGTGAGTGAGTGAGTGAGTGAGCGAGTGTCTCTCTGTCTGTGTTTTGTGTGTGATGCTGAATAGATTCGTGGAGATTAGGGCTGAGCATGATGTGGTTTGTTGCGGTTTGAAGTTTAAATCACACACGAAATCGCTTAAGTGTGGTTTGACAAATTCAAAATCACACATGAAATCGTTTGTGATTTGTGCAGTGCAGTTTTGAACCGTGCGGTTTAGTTTCATTTAGTGCGGTTTCGATTTCAAAACCAATTGTAATAACAAAACCGTAAAATAGTTAACAAAATCATTCACGCAAACGTATTACGCAATGAACACAATCATGAAGTTAATTTAGCAAAATAGTTCCGGGCATCAACAATTATATAGTTAATTAATATTATGTTATCACATTTGATTTAGGAAATACCAAGTCACTCTTTGATTTGCAAACATAATTGATATTGTTGATTCTTTATTCAACCCTGCAATACATGTCTTCTAAAATAAAATGAGGATAATATGTTATAGTCGAGAAATCATATATACTCGTAGAAAATTTGAGAAAACATGATAATTATTTGGTGCGGTTTCGATTTTATGCGTGCGATTTTAACTAGTAATCAAACCGAAACAATAAATTTGATTTTTCAACGGACCTAAAACCGCCACATACGCCGGAACCGTTGGTGTGATTTGTGCGATTTTTGGTGCAATTTTGGTTTTAATTTGGTTCCTTGCTCAGCCCTAGTAGAGATAATAGTATGTTACTAATTAGGAAGTGGTTAGCATGAAGTTAACTTTAGACAATTGATCAATACAGTGTCGACAGGCAGGTTGGAAGATAATTTCTCTCTATGTATATCTATACTGTATTGGTTAATTGACCAATTTACCATGAAATTAACATTAACTTCATGGTAACCTGATCTTACTACTTATATCTTATATGAATATGATTATACCTATATATTACAAAAAAAAATCTCTCTGTTTTATCACATTATATAGCTTCCACACTTCATTCCTATATAATGGAGGCATGAAATTGAAAGTTCAAGATTAGTACCCTATCCCATCCCATATCACATGTAGTTGAAGATTATCATAATTAAATTTTTGACTAAAATTATCATGGGTTTTAAGTAAAAATATTTGTCTAATTTAAAAACAAATCATTAAATGAGTTGGTATCACATGACTCTTGCAAAGCAAAACATCCTGGGTTCAACCCACATCCCCGAATTAGTAAAAAAAAGAAACGGAATTGATAAATTCATAATAAAAAATTAATATTTTCAAATAAAAATCGTTGGTAAATACTTTTTATTTCTAAAAGATATGAAAACTGTTGTTATATATCCTACAGTAAGTAAAATTTAAAAAATGATTGCAGCTCTGTGTTAGTTGGTAAATACTTTTTATTCCTAAAAGATTTGGATCCCTTCTATTTAAACCCTATTTATTTTTCATTCCACTCAAAATGTAGTTATTGTCAATCATTTGATAGGGGGCCTAATCAAACCTCATGTGAATGAATTATAATTGAATTAAAAGTCCAATGGAATAACAGAACATTGCACTTTTAACAAAATACTTACTATAACAATATGACCAAAAAAATAATAATAATGCTACTATCACATAAAAAAAGTCATATAATGCTCACATACACACATGCATATTTTTGGGCCTCACATGTCAGGCAGGACTCACAGTATGCATGTGTGTGTATGTGAGCATTATATGACCTTTTTCTATGTGATAGTAGCATTTTTGAAGAAAATTTTTTTTACTGTTTTACAATTTAGGCTTTTCGGCCAGACATAATCCATTGTTCTCTTGGAACCCACCTGACCACAGCCTCACAGGTGGAAGAACTAGAAAACCAAATAAAAAACATGCAACATAAGTACAAAAAATTTAAATAAACTTGGAGCATTGTAGCATCAGTTATAATAAGGAAATGGAATCATAAGTTCTCATAATAAGGAGGAAGTAAACTTTCACAACACCTAAAGGATATGGGAGTGGTTAGTATAGTTAACTTTGCTCAATTGATCAATACAGTGTCGACACGCAGACGGAATAATCTCTCTGCATGTCAGTACTTAACCGAATCCAAAAGGTATGTACAAAATAATTAGAAAAAACATTAGAGCAGACTCTGCTTCTATGAATAAATTACAAAATATAGAATCAATTAAGCTAATCAATCAATCAATTATTTATTGGGTTTAGTAATAATTGTGTCTGTCACAGAATAACAATTTGCATTAACAGATAGATAAAGAATAGTGTTGTTCATTCCACGAATACTTTCAACCCTAATCCAAAATGATTAAGCTACTATGTATGTAAGACTCCAATTTTTAATAAATAAAATTTAATTTTTTTATAAATATTATTTTAAATAATAAAGTGTTAAATTGATATAAAAAAGGGTTAAAAGTTAAGAGTACAAATTATAAGAAATAAAAAGTATGTTGAGAAATATTTGGTATGTCGGAGAATATTTGGTATATCAGGGAATATTCGGTATATCGAAAAATATTCAATAAAATACAACGGCGTCGAAACAATCATTCATTTGTGGACCTCACAAAGAAAAATTGTCAGATATAGAAAATGACAAATTAACTTTTTAATAAAAAAAAATCGGCTGAACTATTACCTATAACTATTAAAATTCTCGGTGATAAAGAAACACTATCACGCGGTATTGCACAATATTTCATATTATTGAACCAATAATCGTCACAATAGCAAATGCACAGTATTTTACATTATTGAACCAATAATTGTAACCGTAAAAATGATAATTAATAATGAAAAGTTACGTAATTAAAAGTCACGGGTATTAAATAGTTAGACAGACTTATTATTTAAAGAACACTTATATCTGTGATATTAATACGACAATAATGCATAATATTGATAATATAATAATAATTGTAAATAGTAAAAAAAAAATTAATCTTGAAATGTGAAACATGTGGATAACTAATATGTGATAAATTAAAGATAATCTTAAAATGTAAAACATATGGATGACTGATGCATGGTATAAATTAAAGATAATCTTGAAATATAAAACGTGTGGATAAGTGGTGAATGATATAAATTAAAAATATTCTTGAAATGTGAAATGTGTGGTAGATGTTAGTTAAATTTTGGCTATAAATAGATGGGCTTAACATAAAGAGTTTCAAAACTTTCTTACTTATCCTTCCTTCCACTCTCTAAAAATTGTTTAGTTTAAGTGTCTCTCTGAGTATGCTAAATCTACCTTAAGTATTGGTGAGTATCAGTGCAAGAATTGTTCATGTGAGTTTTTCTATAAAAGTTGCACAAACACTCGCACACATCACACAGGGTTCACAACACTTCTTTTAGAAGACTCTTCCTTTAGAAGGTTCATTTTGAAAAATTTCCTCTGAAAAATTGTTTTGAAATATTACTTTATTCCTTCAAAAACTATTTTGAAATTTATTCTATTCTATTTTGTACACTACACAATTCATAATTCATTTCAAAAAATAAAAGTGTAACTAGGACTAGCGAGGAGAACATGAGAATAGAATGATGGTTCGAATTAATAACTGTAGTAGTCCTCATCTGAGTTATAAAATAGTGAAATAATAATTGTACTGAGATCTAGTATATATACATGACATTGTAATAATTATAAAAAGAATAATTTATGTACGTTATTTGTATTTTAACATATTCTAAACTCGAATTTGGAATGCGTCACAATATATGTTATTTGCGCCTTGTTCTAGCACGCACATAACATTTCTAACAATATTTGGGTGAAGGGGTCCAAAGGGATTTTGACCATATACTGGTCTGGTCATATAAGCTTGAATTTTATGTTGAAATGTTCACAACATTCCTATATAATCCTGATCACAAGCAGCCACATGGCATCATCTAAAATTTTTGAATTTGCTGATGCATTTAACTCGTATCACCAGCGCATCAAGAACCCAACTGCAAGATTGAATTTTGAAACCAACCAGGAATATAATAATTTCTATTCAACAACTATAGCAAAAATTCCCAAATAACAATTACCTTTAAGAAATAGCCAAATGGCACACTACTTTATTGGCTGTCCTTTTCGCATCCCCTCGTCATATACCATGAAAGGAACCCTTAATAAACAAACTTAACATCACAACTTTAGTAGGTTGTCCCACACACTCTGGCATTTAGGGAGTGTTTGATAAAAATTGAATAAATCTGAATCTGAATGAAAAAAAATTATTTGATAATTACTATGTCTGAAATATTTGAATGACATAATTTTATTATTTTACCCCTCTGAAAAAATTCAATGTTGTAAATTTATTTAATATTACTTAATCTAATAGTTAATATTTTTTTTAATTTTTTTACTTTATTCAACTGCTCATTCAGCCATTCAGCCAAAAAATATCTAACTTAGTCATTCAGCTCAATCATCTGACCGATTCAGTCATTCAGACAATTTTTTTCTAAAACAAACGCACTAAATGGCTGACCAATTCAACCATTCAGATGTATTCAGTCCTAAACAAACAGCCCATTAGTGTCTTGAGGCCCTATTTAAAAATTTTTAAAGAAAGTTGCATACAAATAGGATTGCAATTTATAAGAAGCGTGCAGTTTCTGGTAAAAGGATAATCATACCACTACTAATGAAAATGATATGGAGCATTAAATATACATATCTCCCCTAATTATTTGAGTATATCTACTTTTCATGCTATATAATGCCAAAAAAAAAAAATAATAACCAATGAGGATAAAGTATCAAAGGTTAGTAATCCACTCGGTCGTCGTCGAACCCACTAAGGGCCGCAAAAAACAACAATAAAACTAATGACACTTGTAGTATACACACTTTTATAATTGGGGAATAAACCAAAAGACAAGCATAGGTGATATCTTCTAAATCTTCTTGCTAATATTTTAGCATCATCTCTCTCCCTCTCTCATTAGTTTTCTCAGAATCACTTCAAAAAGAGCTCCTAGAGAAACATTCAACAGACTGAGAAAATTTCTTAACCAAGCTCAATGTTTAAATCTACGATTAGCACCTTCATTGCCACAGTAGTCAGCTCCCTGTCCTGTTTCTTCATTTCATCCCCACAAAAGTCTATTTATCACTCCCTATACATATCAAGTTCCTTATCAGACAATGCGTCGATCTCTCACCACCTCTACAGCCTCACTCGCAGGCCCCATGTTGCTGGCACTGAAGCCAACGCTGAGGCTGCACGCTATGTTCTATCTACTCTCACGTCCTATAACATCCGATCACATATTGCATCTTATGAGGTATCACTAACTTATCCCGTCTCAAGGTCCTTAACACTAACGCGTCCACCTCCAGACACAACTACCACATTTGATCTTCGCCAGGAGGACTACGAGGGAGATCCCTACGCTGATGTGGCGAATGAAGTCCTACCCACTTTCTATGCTTATGCAAAGTCAGGTACTGTGGCCGGACCTGTAGTCTACGCAAACTATGGGCGTGTGGAGGACTTTATAACTTTGAAAGAGAGAGGAGTGAACGTGTCCGGTACTGTTGTATTGGCTAGGTTGGGACAGATATATAGAAGGGACATTGTGGAAAATGCATACCAGGCAGGTGCTTTAGGGGCCGTGTTGTATACAGATAGAAAGGACTATGGTGGTGGAGGTGATGCAAAAGGGTTTCCAGATGACAAGTGGATGCCGCCAAGTGGAGTGCAAGTGGGAACGCTGTTTAATGGGGCCGGTGACCCGACCACACCAGGATGGCCAAGTACTGGGGAATGTGAAAGAATATCAAATGATGAGGTGGAGAAGAGAGGAGATGTTCCATTAATACCTTCATTGCCTGTATCAGCAGCAGATGGTGAGGCGATCATAAAATCAATTGGTGGAGAAGTGGCAGATGAGGATTGGCAAGGAGGCAAAGATGCTCCGGTTTACAGGGTTGGACCAGGGCCTGGAATTCTGAATCTAAGCTACACAGTAAGTGACCAGAAAAGAATTATTTTGCATGCAAATGTCAGAGAAAATATAGTCAAGTGTGAATTGCTGAAATACATGTTCATTGGTTTTGCAGGGAAAACAAGTCATAAACACAATTGAAAATGTTATAGGCATAATTGAAGGAGCAGAAGAACCTGATCGGTATACTTCTAAAAAAAAATTTAAACAAAAACACAGATAATCAAGTATTTATTGTTAGCTGCTAAGCATCAATCAATTTTACTATGCATGGTACCAATAAGAAAACACTAGTCTATAAAATGGCATAAATAGAAATCAAATGTAATAACAAAAGCTGATCTAATGCAACCAAAGAAAAGAGAATCTATCTATTCATGAGCAGGAAGGAGGAAATGCTGGTCAAATTATGAATTATGGATTATATCTGTATTAAAAACCTTTCCGGACCACCCAAAAAATACACATCTACAAATGGCACTAACAGCCAAATTATGAACCTCACCTGATAGTTGTTTAATCATGTGCTTAAATCATTTGCAGGTTTGTCATCCTAGGTAACCATCGGGATGCATGGACTTTTGGAGCAGTTGATCCCAACAGTGGCACAGCAGCCCTCCTAGAGGTCATGATAGTTTAAGCATTCTCTTTTAAAAATGTATACCCAACTGAAAGACTCCCCCAAAAAAGTAATATAGCATGCCCTTCACCTGATTTGTTACATATATTATAGGTTGCGGATAGGCTAAGGAAGCTACAGAAAAAGGGGTGGAAACCTCGACGAACAATAATCTTTTGCAATTGGGATGCCGAGGAATATGGCCTGGTCTCTCACTCTCTCTCTCTCTCTCTCACTCTCTCTCATGCATACACAACAACAAAAACAACAACAACAACAACAAATTTGACTAAATATAAGCTTTCAGCAATTTTCAGATAGGATCAACAGAATGGGTCGAAGAGAACAGGGAAATGCTAACCTCAAGGGTTGTTGCTTACTTGAACGTTGATGTTGGAGTATGTGGAGCAGGATTTCATGCCTCTGCAACTCCACAGCTTGACCAATTACTGATAAAAGCTACTCAACAGGTATCATTAATGAAATACTGACAATTTGTCACTGTTGAACATAAGCAGTAAACAGTAATTGCAGTAACAAGTGGAGTAGTAAAAGATAGCAAAATCGCAATAACAAGAAGTAATAGCAAAAAGAAACAGCAATATGAATATGAATAACAATATATGTTTATGATGTCACCATTCTTAGCCATACCTGTCAAGGTAGTGGTTATAGACTCAACAAGCAAACTGCCTGTAAAATTTATTGCAGAGTTTAGCGTAAGAACACTGATATCAGTTTTAAACTTTTTCCATGTCACAACTAAATCATATTTCAAATTGATTTTTGAAGGTTCAAGATCCAGATAACTCGTCGCAAACAATCTATGAATCGTGGATTGGCACTAGCAATCATCCTAGAGTAAGCATTACAGAATGTCTCAACATTACATCTCAGCAAAATGACCTAAATAGATATTTCAAAGAGAATGACTGAACCCATTTATTACTGATCAAGAAACAAACAAGGGTAATGTGTGAAGGGTATCTATCAAATTTCCAATCAATGTTGAAAAAAATCATAGTTTCATCTGATCAAGATATACGAATAAATAACCAAAAGGAATGTCATATTAGGAGCCTCAATTTATTTAATTAAATTCAAATCTTCCTGTAACAAACTAAACTGAATTATGCATGAAGATTGGAAGGTTAGGAGGTGGAGGGTCAGACTATGGACCATTTGTACAACATGTAGGTATTCCAGCAGCCGACATGTCCTTCGGAAAAGGTAAATAGTAGAGGACGGCATGCTATTTTCATACTTCAAGGCTATTTTCATACTTCAAGGGTTGCCTGATGGAACTTATCAACTGCAGATTACCCGGTCTACCACTCAATGTATGATAACTTCATCTGGATAAGAAATTTTGGTGACCCAATGTTTCGTAGACATGTAGCAGGTTTGTTCAATATTTAAAAACGGTATCTAGAACACTCAAAATTAAACATCATATGAGCTTGCATATGTATTGATAAAAAGAGATTTTAGATAAGATATGTGCTTGAAATGCTGTTTGGGAAACAGTGGCAAGCATTTGGGGATTTGTAGCTCTTCAGCTTGCGGACGAGGAATTTCTGCCTTTTAATTATCTATCCTATGCATTCGAGCTCCAGGTAAACCTAAACCCCAGAGAACTCAGATGAAATCATTAGATACACATCTAAAAATAGTACATACGGATCTCACTTGATGTCTAATAGTAAATGTGTATGTAACACGTATTTTTTATTTTTGATACAGAAAAATGCAGAAGACCTAAAAAATGAGGTTTCAAACATGAGGATAAGCCTCATTCCCTTGTTCAAGTCTATTGATGAGCTCAAACAAGCAGCCACCAATATAGATAATGAAAGAAAGGTATGGGCCAGGTTTCTATTAGTGGAGATCTCCATTGAAATTTTTTGCCATTTATAGAAATAAAAGAAGCCAGATTTCCAGGCTATACAAGAAAACAAAGGTTGGGCATCAATGTGGGGAAGTCAACCTTGGCAAGTGAAAGAGTTAAATGACAGACTGATGATGGCAGAGCGAGCATTTACAGACAGAGAGGGACTTCTTGGGAGGCAATGGTACAAGCATTTGGTATGTTTGCCCCTTTTCTTTAAACCATGATAAATACGGTTTTCAAATCCCCCCCCCCCCCCCTAAAAAAAACAGAAGAATGCCCTAATAAATGTTTATCCATTCAAATGCAAGCAAATACTCTACGGATATCAAATTATAAGTTCTAATGGCAAATCTAACTAATATTCCCTTTCTCAGATATATGCACCATCAAAGCATGATGATTATAGATCAGTATCCTTCCCCGGCATAGGCGACGCCATTGAAAAGGCAAAAAGCCTGAACACAGCAGAATCATGGCATACTGTACAGCATGAAGTTTGGAGAGTCTCTAGAGCTATCAAACATGTATCCCTAGTCCTTAATGGTGTATTAACATGAATACGTTCAAATATTAGCAGAATTAACAGCATAACGTTTTTCATCAATTTCATGTCAGAATTTCATATTTCTGTTCTCTGTTTTCTTTTTCTGAACACATGTTAAAAACTGGAAGTGTGACGTATCGCTTATGTTCAAACTCTAATTTCATTGATTTCTGCACATTTCGGTAAAGAGCATCAATGAGTCCTAAAAAAAATTTTAAAAACGACAATAGAAAGTTGTGCATGATCCTAATGTAAAATTCACCAAAACTATGGAACACTTAAACTTGAAAAACAAATTAAATGGAGCGACAACCTTTGCAGGGAAAGGTTCATAAAAGAACCCCGAAAGAATCATAAGTTTTGGTAATGCACTGCAACTACATTTTCCCTAAAATTTAGAATTAACAAGTGCCCAAGCTATTATATTTTATTGTGAATTCATTACTCTAAGTATATGGTTCAACATAAAAAGAATCTATACCACAAAAAAAATTTACATATGGCTACTGATTGAGACCTGTCGTTCAGGTCACATGAGCCGATGATGCATGACAAAGATTTCAAAGGTGGAAGTTTTCATCAATCCCACCTTAGCGCAGAAGGCCCATCTATATTAAAGCTCTAGAGGTTTATCTTACCAGAATTTTCTTAACAAAAACGGAGTAATCACCCAAGCACCATAATATCCTCACAAAAGCTTCCCTGCACACCAAATTTACTTAAACATTCAAAGAAGTTAGTCACTATTTTTGTAATTTAACGAGGTATACAGTCAGTTAAGACAAGACAGGGTCAGCCTTGCACCAACCGCTGTTACTGCAAAGAGATACACTTGTACAAGCAAATACATATAAAATGACTTAACTTTACCAACACCCAGGTATCACATGTTTCAAGGAGGCAGAGGTTTACTGATCATTGCATTGTGAATAAAAATTAATGGTTGAGATTTTAACAAGATGGTTCCTATCCATTTTGGTACCAAAACTCTTGCGCGATATACAAAGTTAGTAGAAGTATATTAGAATTTAGAAAAAGTTCTAGTGATTAAAAAACTCAAATAATTTATCCCGGTAGAATATTAACCTTCTCTATTCAATATATAATGTACAATTTCAACTATCATTAGCCCTGATATGTACAATAAATAATCAATGGTATGCTTACATCCTTTATTTCCAAACTTTGATGGCACCATCTCTACTACTTGATAGCAAAAGTCTCTGGTTCAATTTGACAGAAGCCAAAGAGAGGATAGAGTCACGGTGGCAACCTGCAGAATCAGTTGTAGCTGCTGCAAGAACTGCCTTTCCAGTCAACCGAGTTGCTAGAGGTCGCCTCTTTGCCTCCTGTTTGAAAAGAGAAAAACTCAAATTGTAGTCTTACAAACACCACTCAATAGACTGCCGAAGGTAATAGAAATAAAATAATAGTTACGAAAATATAATCAAGAAAGACATTATCTAAACTTTAAAGCCAATAATAAAACATCACAAACAAGACTAAAAGGAAATTATATTGAATTTAAATAGAGCTAGAAGAGAATAAACCTAGTTGATGATTCATTCGGTTCAAATTTCATAAAAATATGAAGCAAGAAGGGATGTCAAAATTTTATTGAAGTGTAGTTTTATAAAGAATTTGGAATGGATGTAATCCCACACTGTTTAATAGGAGATTCTTACATTTTATGTTGTTAAAGGATAGGGTTATTTTTTTGTTTCCCTTTGGAATTTGCTATGGAAGCCAGGGTAGCTCTGTGACTGATTTGTGTTGGGGGCTGCACTTTTTTAAGTGCTTTTTGCTCTCTTTTTTAACAAGTCTGGTGAGGGTGAACTTCTTGTCTTCCAATTTATTGTTTCCTCTCTTTTCTACTAACAATATTTCTTCTTTTATAAAAGAAAATTTTAAAAAAGGGATCAGAGATTGATGGGGATACAAATATTTTGGAAAGATATGTTAACTAGCCGGATAACAGACATAAAAATAAGGTTTATTATAACAAAAGCTAATTATAAAACCTAACAGACATAAAAATAAGGTTTATTATAACAAAAGCTAATTATAAAACCTTCCTGTTTACCCGCATTGAACAAACTTTAATCCATTAACAGGTGATCAAGATAGGACAATTTATTAGAACAGATACACGAATCATACTAACTTTTTAAGCTTTAGAGTGTGCACACACCCTATATAATCTTCCAAACACACGCGATGAATATCTTATCACCCCACCAAGAAAAGAAAGAAAATTAACAAAAGATCTTGTTATAATATTTACCATACCTGCACAACTTGCACCCCAAAACTAGATTTTGTTTCATAGAAATCATCATTTCCAACCCCCTTCATAGACGGTCCACAAATGCAATAGCTTCGGTCTGGGCTGCAGTATGGAATAGCAAGGCCAATTAGACACAAGAAGATGGGATAACAAAATGCACAAATTTGGGAACAAGCAGAAACCTGCAATGGTCCCATCGACGTATCTTTAAGTCGGTACCCCCTGTTAACAAATCTCCTCCTGGTAATGGGAGCAATGCACGGATGCCAGAAAGACAGGGAGGAGGTTCATTCAGCTCATCTACTCTGTACTTGGGATTGATATTCCTTCTCATATCTGTTTTAGAATTTGACTTACTGGAAGGTGCCAAGGACCAAGGTAGGCCAGAGGCATCACCATCGCTGTCACTATTTGCAACCCTCAAAATCTGCAGACAACATAAGAATGATCCAAAGAGCATGTCAGCTAGAGATCATGAAAAAAATAATACGATTAATAAAAGGAAAACTACTCAACCCAGCATTTTCAATTTATGACTCTTTCTCCATCATGCCAAGCACTGACTTAAGTAAAAAAGAAAAAGAACATTGAGATTTACCTCGAAAGGAAAAATGCCATCAAAATAGAATTTTATACTGAAATCAACAAAAGCAGTAGTCAATTACCTGATGACAGCTCCCATTTTCTGTATTCCAAAGAGAGACTTCATTACAACCTGCTGCAACATATACAAGGGGCCTAGCTGTAGTGGTTATGGAAGAATTAATAGGAGGAACAAAAAGACATATTTTCTCCACAGGGCAGGCAGGAGAATACTGCCAGGAGTTAACAGGAATACAAAATCTCAGATCCCAAAGAGTAAGCACGCCCCTTGAAGAACCAGAAATAAAACAATTCCCACAAGGTGCTGTTATCAAAGAAGACACAAAACCCTCCTCAGGAATCACTTTAAAAGTCCATGAATTTGTGTTTGTTCTTGAGTCCCAAATATGGATCCCACAATTTTGGGTGCTGTACAAAATCATATTACAGGCAATGTCATTCGCCGAGTAGTTTACTAGGCTGGTTATGCCACCTTCTCCAACACAAATTTTTTTCACATCAGCAATGCCCGAATACTTTTCAACAACATTACCAAGCCCGCTGGAGATGTGATCAACAGAGAACATGTGTATCATGCCGTCAGAAGCTCCGACAATGACTTGAGCGGAACCCTGGAGCATTGCAGTGCACAGTGCTCGGCTTCCATCTAGAGAATAAGTTAGCCTTGACCTAAATGAGATGTCCTTCTCCAACTTTCTAGAATCCCACACCTTAACAGTGGAATCATCCGATGCACTCACAAAAAAGCTGTGGTCTGTTGAAATAACAATGTCATTGACAGCAGAACGGTGCTCTTGAAGGTGTGCAACTAACACACCATGAGGCCTCCACCCTGAATCCGGAATTGTTGGTGCTCGTGCAAAGGAAGGAAGACCTGTTACATCAGTTGCAGCAGAGGTATCTTCAGCAACAATATAACTCCCTTTCATACTGACTGACACTCCCATATCTTGAAACTTCTTGTTGGGATAGGCTGCTTGATCTGTTTCCCTGTCTTCTACCTCGTGTACCACTCTGTGAAGCTGAGGAGAACTATTACCAATGCTAATTGAACCTGAAACAAGCTTAGGCAATGGAACTGAACTAGCCAAACTAAAGTACTTATTCCCGGCATCCATCCAAGGCATGGATGACGAACCAAAACCTAAAGAGTTCAATGGTGATGAAGAATCGAAGGAAGGCCTAGAAATTCCAGCTGTTCTTTTGTTGTCATATTTAAAATAGTACAATGGTATGCCTTCCGCTGATTTATCGAAAATGAGGCTATTCACACCATTCACAGGCGGAGACACGAACGCGGAGAACTGTACTTTCTCTGAGCATAGGGGATCACGAGAGTCAACTGTTCCAGAAGTGTTACCAAAGCTTCCCATAGCTCTCAACTTGACCTCACCATCATCTTCACTTAGATCCAGGTTTTGCATCGTATTGCCAACAGATTTGCTACCCTGAATATCATGTTGCCTGTCAGACCAGCACTTCATTGAATCTAATGCTCCAGATCCTCCTTGGTATAAGTCTAGAGTTTCCCATTGTTTGGACAATGCTGATGAACTATACCATATCTTTCTCTGTCTTTCTAACATATCTGAACTTCTGGAATTTTCCAAGACTTGGCAAAATACTTGTCTTGAGAAGGGAGGCTTTAGACATGAAAGAAGAGCATTCTCTGAACCAAAAGATGCTGGTTGTCTTCTAAAAAAAGGCCGTATAACTGGGACAAGGAAAACATAGGAATCTACTGCACCTAAGCTCTCACTACTAGCAGCAATGAAGGCGACCGCTGACCTCCTTACCCATTGACTGGGATAACATAACAAAGGAAAAGCATGCTCTATCATTTCGAGAAGTATCCTTTTCCGCAAATATCCACTTTTACAAAGGATGGCCAAGCAATCTAAAGCATTGATAATGACAGCCTCGGTTGCATCACCTAATGCCTGCTCAATATAAGGTAAAAGATATTCTTCAACACTTCTTTGGCCTACAAAGAAGCAGACATAAATTATCTGCCCATAGAATACTACCCTAAGCAGCTCATCTCGATCATTTAAAAAAGCAGGAAGGATTGGCAACAAGACGTCATTACTCTGTCTCTGTCCAAAGAACCAGCAGAGGCTGCCAATATCCTGCAAGAGTGCTCTCCTGATATTTGGAGTTTGCTTTGGACCCATTACCAGTTCTTGAATGACATCGGCTATGGATTTCCTCAACTGTCCAAGCTGTGTATCTCTGTTTTTGCTCAGCAATCGTCCAGATGTATCAGAAGACGGAGCTAAGGACTTCTGGCCCAAAGTTGATTCATTAAGAACCCCCGCCTCACTCAAACTTATTGAGTGAATCAAAAACCCATAAGCAGTTAATGCCAGCTTAGATATATTGCTAGAATAACATATCCTTACGCTTTCCTCTGGATCATCAGGAAGCATGGAAAGCATTGGCAAAATATACTCCGGAAAAATTTTGGCGTCACTGGGAGGAAAATCTCGAACTAAAGGCAGAATGTCACACAAAGTCTCCAAGGCAGCACAACGTACAATTGCTGCTAGATCAGAAAGCATTGCAATAACATATGGAAGCACACATTGCAACCGATCTTCATCATCAATATATAAAGAGCACAACTTCAGTAGGAGTACAGCCCCTCTCCTCATATGAGGCAACTTGGCATTGCGAATGCAGGAACAGAGCAGTGAAGCAATCAGAACCATACCTTCACAGCTTATATTATCTTGAGGTAATGGTAAAAAAGGCATTCCAAAGGTATCCGACTGGTTATCGTAATCAGACATCAACGAGTTTATATCATTCATTGTGATTTTTTTAAGGAAAGAGTGGTGATTTCTCTTGAAAACGTTGCAAATAGTTTGGAGTAGATCACCAGGAGCTGGCAAGCCACACTGTTCTTGGTTTTGCGAACATGTAGAACTGGCAACATCCTCCCGCACTGGCTTTGCATCCGAATGACGGTTATTTTGCTTTACATACCTCAGAAGAGAGCTGATATCACCAGGAAGTTCGAATCGACCATGAACTGAACCCTTTTCCATATCTTCTCTTTTTCTAAAAGGGTCCTTCGGCAGATCAATACTTTGTTTTGCATCTATGTGTTCTGATGACTGAAAAGCATTTGAAGGTAAGTCCAGACGTGCAACAGTCTCTTCACCTGGTTTATTTCTCATCATTTGCTTAAGTATTTCATGAAACGAGAGCTGGCATATTAGAACCTACATCAAAAATTAGAGTAGCTTAGCACAAATGTACAAGTCGAAAGATTGCAAATGTAAAAAATTGAAGATATAACAGTTTCTTACCCTTGAATCAGAATTATGTGGATTCAACAATGAATAGAACTTGTGCAGGAATGGTGAGAAGTAGCATGGGAAGACAACACCAGCATAGCTCTGCAAGTAGCTTTCAGCAGAACATCTAGAATCTGGATCCAGCTGGATCATATGAAGAATCATCTTACATAATCCTGAATCTGGGATCTGCTTTATAAGACGATTCATTTGATAGTATGAATATCAAGAGTAAATTGACTCCGAAAAACTGAAAAATCATCAAAATTAATCTTAGCCATGATCTACCATTTTATAGTTTTCTATTTCGTAAGTAATTTTTGCAGGTATCACTTACAAACTGAATTATGAGATCTCCAATGTCCCCAAGTGATATTCGTATCAAGTTATAAGTTGGAAAAGGTAAAGACAAATTTACAAGTCTGAGCAGTCCAGATTACCTTCTCCAGATGTTGGCTAGGATCATACTGCCCTCTGCGATAAGCAAGAAGTTGGGACAGTTCAAACAGTGGCTGTCCCTCAAGGAAAAGCTCTGCAACAACACACCTAAAGCAGCAAACAGATTAACTCAAGCTTAGAAGACTGAAGAACCTGATAATCAAATAAAATAAATCAGCGTGTATTTAAGTATAAATTAGGTAAAGGATCTTTCTAGAGAAAGTAAAACAACTGTCTCGACTACTGTAGAAACCAAATCACAATTGATACATGTATAATAGTTATTCATTTATGAAAAATGGATGTGATCGCCATATCCTTGGACTATTCATTCCATTGAAAGTAAATGGGTTGGGCTGGATGAATAGGTTTCAGCATTAGTAGCAGAATTCACCCCAATACACTAGTTTCAGCATACAGGAATCACGTGATTAGAAAATCAATACACTAGTTCAAGCATACAGCAATAACTTGATTGGAAAATATCTGGATCATGAAGGTGTTACTTGGAAAGAAGATTGATGGAATGGAGACTATAAAGTGCCCTAGATAACGGCAACCATGTAACAACTGAAGGCAGCAATCTAAGCTCACGAATGGCAGTGTAAATGGTGGTGGAGTGATGGAAGTGCTCAGTGCCTGAGAATATGATAGCATAATGGTAGACTAGGAGCAATCAAGCAATCGTCATGCACAAGCATTTTATTCAAATTCCTTCAAATAGTAAAAACTTATTTAATAGAATTAATTCAGCTGCAGTATCTTCTAATATTGTTGAAAATAATAGAAACTACAAATGATATTTTTTTTCTCTTGGACAAATTTTATTTTTTGTTTGATTTTGAATATGTAATTTTGGCCAAAGTATTAGATATAGCATATGGATGATAAAATAAATTTCGCAAAGATGAATATCTTTTTCTAGAACCAGCATCAACATCTCATTTTTCATTAGCAGTATATCAACAACCAAAAGTTAAAATCTTCCATGCAAGAAAGTGATTCTACTGACAGAAAATGCTCACCCTACAGCGAAGATGTCCATGGATGGCCTCAAAGGTGCATCTTGTGCAACATGCATCTCGCCTCCATGCTCATAAAATCTCTGAAAAGTAATGAAAAAAGTTGGTTGTTATTATACTAATCATTTAAGTTTTAAAAGAAAATTAAGGGGGGGGAAATTATAGGACTGCAGGTTACAGGCGAAAGGAAAAAGTATGTACAATTGGTACGATGGTTTTTAATTTCTAGTTGAATGAATACTATACTAATATGACAGGAATTCTGAAAACTCCAAATTTCCAGAGAGTGATACAGTCAAACAATAATAAGAATGCATAGAAGGTGCGATTATTTCAACTTAAATCGACCGAATAACACTGGAACCTTGAATAAAATTCAACATTTGCAGATGATATTGAATCAATTGAACTAATGAAAAGAAGCTTTAATGCTAGACAAAATTGTGCCAACGTTAACAGAGGTGGTGTTGGCAGCAAAAAACTTGTGGTGGTAGAGGAATCATAATAAATAGTTGGGACGTTAGGGGGAGTTACCTGGTGGCACTGGTATGTGGCAACAATGATTTGCAGTTTGAACTATGGAAGTTGTTGACAGATAAGGATCTCTTATTCAATGATAATAAAAAGATAGATAGACAAAAGAATAAGGAACCAACCTCTGGTGCAAGATAACAACGCCTTCTTCCCCCAGTGTCGAAGAAAAATGAGAAATCGGAGGGGTCATCGTGCGGAATATAAGTAGGTTTGAAGGATGCAAAGTCGGCAAGGTAAAGCCAACTCCAAGAAGTGACGAGCACATTCTCACACTTGATATCACCTGGGAAAATAAAACAGAAATGTGAATCTGACCACCGCCAACATAATTCTTCATATAACAGTATAACCAAAACCCTGTAACCCCGAGCTCACCATGACAAACTCCAATCTCATGGATTTGCTTCACCGCGTAAAGCAACTACATAACCACCAAAATGTAGACTTCTAAATCAAAGTGTATTGATATGAATTATGAAATTTTATATATGACTATACAGAGAGGGGTAGCGAGACCTGATAAGCCAACCATTTCTTCTCAACGAGACTGAGGAAAGGTCGAGTACTCAAACGATCATGAAGGTTATTGAAAAAGTATTGTCTCAACAGATAAGCAGCTTTATCCGTTTCAAGCCAAAACTGCATCATATGTCATTCAAAGAAACTGAAATTTTTTAGCCAAGACAACAACCAATTCATTAGTATAAACCTAGTGCATCTGATTTAATAAGAGTGGTAAACGATTTTGGGCTTTTCAAACTCAAGTGTGACTAATATTTAAATGAATTGAGTTGAGTTTTAAATGAGATCTGATTTGGTGAGATGAGCTCGAATCGAGTAATAAAGAACTTAGCTTCATCAGTGTATAACCGAGCCCGGTCAAGGTTTAGCTGAGGTCATTAATTATTTTCTAATAAATTTATCTTTCCTAACAGTAATTTTAAATAAAATAAAGAAATTAATTATAAAATACACTATATATAATCAGGTGGGACCGCATTCAAGTTGAGCACAAAAAGTAGAAAATCAAGCAACTATATATAGGCAAAAAGGTTTGATCGAGCTCGGCTAGCTAAATTGACTCGGGTAGCCCAGTTTGCTAACCAGTCCAAGTTTCAACTTTCAGTAAATGACTGATTTCATCAAGACACCAACTACGATGATGACTCTATTGTTCACTTGAGTGGAGCTGTTGAGCTCCCCCATATGAAAGAAAATCAAAAGTGTAGTTTCGTCTCTTTCCTTTTCCAGCCATTAAACTAGAGAAAGTAGTTCTCAATAAAGCCAACTGAAAAGTTTGGTTCCATCCATTTCCAACTTCCAACCAATCCAAAACCGAATTTTCTAAAACACTTCTTTGCGAAGCGGACTTCATGCCTTGGATTGGGTATGAAAGCAAGCTAGTTTAAGTTGATTTTCCTTCAATTAAGGCCTTGACTCTATTTTTCTATAACACTGTACTAATTCTAATTCTTTCATTTTCGTATTACATATCTACATGTCCGAAAATCAAAGCCGAACAACCATTTCACAATATCATTTCAAATTATCTTAGCATATAATATAAAGACCATGAAATGGATGTCCACCTATTCCAGTGTCACAAATGCAGAATTAAGTCATTAACAAAGCATACAATACTTCAAAACTTTCAAAATAAGCATCACCCAAAACAGTTATGGAAAATTCTGCCAAAAACAAAATTTGCAGGACAAACTATTAAAAGAATAAATTTGACAAATTAAAGGCAAGTGAATTTTAGTAATGAATTAACGAGCACCTGAAAGGGGCAGACGTGAGGCTGATCGAGACCACTAAAAAGCTCGCGGATTCGGGAAAGGCCACGCTCGTAGTCGCGAAGATCGATGGAGTCGCCACGCTTGAAGTAAACCTTGACCAAGACCAGACCTTCGTCGTGCTTACACTGAATCGATTTCAGGAAGCGACCTCAGCCGAGTACCTCTTTCAGTACCAAATTGTAAGAGGACGGTAAGTCGTGGAGGTAGTATTCCGTCGCCGAAGCTTGGGTTGTGCGTGCGATTTTATTGCCCATTATTTTGCTCCGTATTAATTACATTATGTTGTGTGATGCTAGGGTTTGCAGTTCTGGTGGATTAACAGCCGGACGGTCGCCGGAGGGCCAAACCAAATTGGTATCGACGATGGAGATACTTGAAGGACGGTGATTTAAACGATGCGCCATGTCATCATATTAAGGACCCACTGATGATGTTGTGGGGTTTCGTATTCGGAGCCCAATATATAAGGGTTAAAAACACGTCTCTCGAAATATGTTCTCATTTACTTATATATATAATCCTAATTTTTAAAAATTAAGTCGAGATTTGATTAATAAAATTTATCAGAGTATAAAATAAAATTTAATTGAAATTCGTTTAATTATCAAGTCGGACGATCTCGAATTGAGTTCGAGTAGTTAGAATTTTTAAACGAATATTAATAGAAAATTGTAGATTTATCAAATTTTAAAAATTACTCATATTTGAATCATTTATATTTCGAATCGAGTTCGAATCGAATTTTTAATCTAACGAGTATGAATTGAGTTTGCCACTTTATTCTTCTCATATAAGAAAAAATTATATAAAAATATTAAAAACAGGTGTGAAAATATAAATTACTTATATATATATATATATATATATATATAAATCTTTTACAATACTCCAGCACAAGACAAATAAAAATTCCATAATTAATACCAAAAAGTAACAAATAAAAACTATCAGTGATCAGTGATCACTCAAATCAGTGTGCAAACTTATCTTCTTAATTACCATGGAAATTACAGAAGCTCAAAACTAAAGTATGTCCATTAAACGAAGGAATCCAAAAACAGCTGTTCAAAAAATAACAGCTCTCCAAGTGATTAGTAAAGAAAGTACTACAAGTTAGCTGATTATCCATCCTTGCTTAAGGAGTACTACAGATCAGAGTTTCCAAAACGCATTAGTTTCAAGTTCCTTGTAGATCAGATCAGATCAGGTCAGGTCAGGTCAAACACGACATAAACAAATCACAATCAGCAGAAATCATATATAGAATAGTAAATCAGATTTGAATTTTATTTATGCAATATGGGCAAATCCATAGATCGAGATCACCCAACACCATAAAAGAAATATTTACAACGATCTCATTCATATCATCATCATCATCATCTAAAACAGAAATGGAGAAGTTATATAGTAGTATATCTTAATTATTCGCAACTTCGGGATCTTCAAAGTTGGGATCCTTTGAATCGACAGCGGCAGCCTTATCGAACTTTCCGAGCTCGGCGTGGGAGTAGCCGTCGCCGGACCAAGTGAACTTGCCGCCATGACCTCCCTTCTTCGGCGAGCCACTCAAACCAGTCCCAGATTTTCTGTCCTTGCGCAATTCCTGCCCCGTTTTGCCATTGGGTTTGGGATTGGAACTTTTCCCTGCCTTCATTCTCTCGCTATACTCTTTCACTGTATGTGAGATTTCCAGAAAAGCGAATGTAGGTGACTATTTATTTATAGGCGGTTTGGATTTATTTTTTTTTAATTTGTAGGCGGTTTGGATTCTTGCGTTGTCAGGAGCGATGGGTGGGTATGTGGGCCAGACCATGTGACGTGACAAGGACATTGAGATATGGATAAGAACAAATGCAATACTCTCTCCCACCCTTTTTAAATATTGTTATGGACCGTCCGATCTTAAGTTTATTCTTTATATTCAATATATCTTGTTTACCTTCTTTAGCGATGGATCGAGAGACGGTTCGATCCGTCGTTATATATACAATCGTCGCTATATGTTGTCCGTTGCTAAAAATTATAGCGACGGTTGTATATATAGCGATGGTTATATATATAGCGACGGACCGAACCGTCTTCTGGTTCGTCGCTAAAGGGATAAACAAGGTATGTTGGATAAATGATGAGCTTAAGATCCGGACCATTATTTTAGATATTTATCGTTTAAAAATTTTAATTAAGTATTAATTATTTAGTTTCTATATTAATTTAAATAGTAAATATAATTTTAGTTGTTTTATTATTTTTTATTCAATAAATACTATTTCTTTAATATAAAAATAATATAAATAATTAATATTATATTTTATATTATACAATCATTTCTTTAATATTTGTACACAATTCTAAAATAATATATATTAAGAACGGTAGTATAATAGAAGATATGCATACAAGAGCTAAACAATCATTTTTAAAAAAAATATGTATTTTTTGTTACAATTAGGATTATTTTGGATTTGTATTTTAACAATTTAAATAGTACAAACGTTAAAGATAAATGCCAAAATATGAAAGTGTGTAATTTTCCATATAATTTGAAGTATTAAATTAAAACACCATTGTTTTGATTATGTAAAATAATAAAGTTTTACGGCGTCTCAGATTTATTTATTTCTATTATTACAAGTTTTTTTGAAACATTTGACTAATTTATATGATAATTTACACTTTCTTATATTTTTGCACATTCTTTTTTTATATTGGTGAAGTAAATCTCTAATATAAAATAAAACACTAAACTTTCTGAATGTTAATAGTACATTAATCTTCTGAAGTTATATTAAAATATTTTTAAATTTAAAATTTACATATAATTATTTATTTATAAACAACGCAATTATAAAAATTAAAATTATTAAAAAAATACTACCAACTATAAATTTTATTCTTGTCAAAAAATTAAATGAGTTTCAAGTTTAAAAATATCTCATTTACTTTTTAAACTTCCTATATTTTGGAAGAGTATTATGGTAAAAACATTCGAGTGCTTTCCTCCCTGCCAAGACAAAGAAAGTACGGAAGCTTGAACTTCAATCTGCCATATATATTGCGTAAGTTTCAACCATAAGAATATTGCTTTAAATTTAGAGCAATGCTACTATCACATAAAAATTATCACATAACTCTTATATACACACACATATATATTATGAATCTCCGTCTGACATGCAAAACCTGCAATATGTATATATATGAAAGTTATGTGATAAAATTTATGTGATAATAGCATTATTTTTAAATTTAAATCTAGTTATGATTGGCAACAGGTTGTATATTGCATAGTTTTAAAAATTGGACCAGAACAGACTGTCAGTTCGACCAATAAAAATAAAAATTGATTGACACTTTGGTCCAATTTAAACAAAAAAATAATTTTAATCAAAACCCAATTGACCCACCGGTCGGACCGTTGGTTCAATCAGTAAACTAGTTTCTTTGGTACCAAAAAATTTTAAATATTAAAATTAACCAATTTTAATAATATTGTAACTCAACTTTATTATGTTTTAATTCATAAAAAATGAGATTTTTTTATAATTTTATTAATAATATATTTTTTATATATTAATGACGTCACTATATCAATAACAGACTTATCCACCCGATACTTTTTCAGATTGAGTGTAAAAACATACCATAGAGTAAGAGAAAATAGTGTAGAAATAGGTTCCACGCTGCATTATATAATACGTTGCAATCATTCTCGAGGCAATATGAGAAGCGTCGTCGTGCTCGACATACAATCAAACTTTAATACTACATTAGCTAGATGCTAAAATCAATTTTATGTAGGGTTTGAGGCAAGACCGTAAAGAGTAAAACGGATAAACTTGGGGGGGCGGGGGGGGAATGATGTGCTTTTAGGACAGAAATTATCTAGGAAAATTTACAGGGGGTTCCAAGCACCCTACCAGAATACCCAGATCAATGTCTTTGCCTTCAAACTTTTTGATGAACGGGTGACTCTATAACAGCAATGAATTATAAGTTAGCTTACTAATCAAGTAATGACAATATCAATATATATACACACACACACACTAACCAGAAGGTCTGAAGCTGATGATCTGTCTCTGGGGACCTTCTGTATGCTGTAATGCATGAATCAACATAAGAAACAAGTTAAATTTGTATCCGAGTATATGGAGTTCCTAGTAAAAGAGAATATGGATGAACCAAAAAAGATGCAATGCTATGCACAGAGAGTTTGCAGACAAATTAAGAAGAAGAAGAATCTCCAAGGTCTCATGGCACCAAATTAGATTTTGTAGGTGGGCGAGTGGGGGTGGGGGTATGGGTGTATACATAATCAATAAATATTATTTTTTGGGGGGTTTGGGGTGGGGGGTGGGGGGCGGGGGCGGGGGCGGGGGAGGGTGGGAGGTGGTTTAATTACCCTAGATAAAATGTTGATGAAACTATGTTCATAGTGAAAGTATATATGTTGTATCTATACAAATAAGTCAAAATTTTCGTATTACAGAATATGGGTCAAAACTAGTTAAACTAGTTACAACCCATATTTGTAATTAATAATATGGATCCAAAAGGACCAAAACCAAATCAATTCATAACTTTAAAACTAGTTAACCAACCCAATAGATTCAAGTGGTTTTGGTTAACTATATGGTTTTCAACCTAAATTGTCAAATCTAGTTAGAGCCTTGGGAGTTCAGAAAAGAAACCGAGGGATGAATGTGTGTAACACAGTATACTAACATAAACTCTAAGAAAGCATGGCATTAAAAGGCAGATCATCTTCCTTGGGCCTTTAACAACACCAAGGAAAAATGGCTTAAAATTCTGTATGTCCTTAACTCACCACATGGAAAGGAAGGCTAATTCCCACTGATTTGTTCACAGAAAAGAGGGATCAGATATTGGACATAAAATTAGCAGAAGTAAAATAGTTATGTAAGAAATAGATCCACTGACCAAATTAATTTTATGAGAACAGGTGTGTCTGAAATAAATACTGGAATAGCTGCAATTTTGTTTATAGAGATATATCTATCATGATTATAATATATATAGCTTATTTTGTTTTGTCTTTTACCAAAGTTTCTGTTTAGTTGTGACAATTGTTTGCAAGTTCTACAACTTCAAATAATGCGTAATGCAGAGACCCAAGACAAGTATTCATTAGGTCACCAGCTTTTCTATGCAAGTAAGCTTCTTTCAGATATTGACTAAAAATATACATGCTGCACTAAAGATAATGCCCTTAACAACAATACGGGAAAAGAAAAGATACTAGTCAACCCAAAATTGTGTTCAAAACAACGTACAGATGGAAATACAATAATGAACAAGCAAGTAACATGCAAAATTCACCACTAATAGAAATCGTTCGACATTCAGCTCCTCAAGGTTCCCTGGAAAAGAATGAAGATATGACTGAATTTATCAACATGATCTATTGAGATCTCAGATATTAGTTCTTTGTACCAATACGAGGTCATGGAGTTTCACACACATCAGTTACACTTTAACTACTGTAATCTTCTTTCCTTTTTTCCCCATTGACCTTTTCTATTGTTTTTTTTTCTCTTCTTTTTTTTCTTTTTTTTTTTTGGGGGGGGGAGGTTTGGGTTGCGCATGCTTCATACGTAGTGCAACCAAGAAATATAAAATATTCGAATGCAGTGTTTCCAATGTCCAATAATGTAATGGCGAAATGCAATCACTGTAAGACAAATGTTTAGCAAAGTAATAGTAGATTTTATGCAGCTCATCAATATAAATGCTGAAGGCCCCTATATTATTACCAGGCTGAAACAAACGAACAGAATTCTGGAGAGAACTGATCTGGTGGAGCAAAAGGGGGAGGGCTTCCAACAATTGCTTCCAAAAGCTCATAAAAGCTTGGCCCACATAGCTGCTCTTCAGATTGTATGTAAGGAAAACGTCCTATAGCACACTCGAGGATCACCAGGCCCAGACTCCAGATATCGCTCTTATAATCGTAAGTGCTTCCACTGATTCTTTCTGGCTAAAAAAAGAGAGTCAAATTAGCTTTCATTTTAATTAATTTGACTGGTCTCAGATCAGGTATAAAAAGTTTGGAACAATCCAAAAGACACTTTGTTAAGTACTGAGTAAAAGGACATGGACAGTAAAGAAGCAAATAGGCTATGTGCACTGAAGGATGATGACTCCACTCACCGACATGTAATTGTAAGTCCCAACGAACGTATTACGTTGACCCATAGAGTTGGCTAGCATTGCACTCACACCAAAATCTGTAATTTTTACTTCCCCTTTATGATTTACAAGCAGGTTCGATGGCTTTATGTCCCTATGGATTACATGTCTTTCATTGTGCAAGTACACCAGACCCTGTAAAACCTGCAATAAAGGAAAGGCATAAGTGTGCTAAAATATATATTTCCTGAAACTTGACATTTGTAGTTCAACTACATACAAAATTAGTACGGAATTAGTACTAAATTAGTACGGAAAAACTCATAAACCTGTTTACAGACAACCGCAAGATATGGTTCAAGAATCGTCTTGACTTGTCTGATCACATCTGCTAAGGACCCACGATCCATGTATTCGAACACAAGAGAGATAACTCCATTGTGATAGAAAGAGTGGTAGCAAACTACAACGTGTGAACATTGAGATGCTTGATTAATTTTCAGCTCCTGCACAATTTGTTTACGAATTTCTTCTTGTATGTTCATCTGGATAACCTGTGATACAACACACATTTCCACTTTAAAGAAACTGCCATCATCAGAAGAAAGAAAGTTCCAGGTGGAACACTCAAACTGGCATAGAATTACTGTAGTCACTGACTTGCAGGCAGAGACAGGAACAAGTGTCAGGGAATAAGTGTTAGGCCTCACATTCCAAGTTAATCATCTAAGATACAGAGACGCACAAGTCATAGCAGAAAGCAACAACTGCCATGAGAATTGTTTTCATCATTTTACTTATATGTGGTAAAACACAGGAAGTTTCTCTTGTTTATTCCATCTCTTTGGGCCATCAGGACTAGTTATAAAGTAGCATTACTTCTAAACATATATCAAAACCATGAACTAGCAGTCTAACTTCCGAGTCCGTAATTCACTAGACCATGTGCATTTCATGATTAATAATACATTAACCACAAGCTAGCAGTATCTTGGTAGGCCCAAGTTCCATAAAATAACAGGAAAATGAACATTGTGCTGCTTGAGCACTGACCTTCAATGCAAATAACGTTCCAACCCATTTATGGCGAACCAGTTGAACCACGCCACCACTTCCCTTGCCAATGACTTTTATTGTTTCAAGGTCTTCCAGTGAGAATTGAAGATCTATCTCCTTAGCATCAGAAGGCTGTTCAAACCAGCAAAAGGTGAGTTTTAGCCTTCAGAAATTAAACTTTGAAATCAAATGATAAATATATGGGAAAAAGCACGGATAAGATTATTATAACAGTAATGTATAAAAAGTACAACAGATCAATAGTGGTATTTGCAAGAATGTCTCCTTGACAAAAGGCTCAGCCACGAGAAGCTTATGCTACTAGTAAAATGCACTACATTCAAAGCAGACAAGATGTGACAAAATGGCTATCAACCAGAACAATTATGTTTGTCCATACGGGTGATATTCAATATTTATTTCAAATCTAACCACCTCACTTGCAAGCCTATATCATTATCAAATTAAATAATCTATTTGCAAGATCTATTAATGCAAGTTTTAGTCCTTCCATTTCCGGAGCACCTCAATTTACTGTAATTTGTAACCATTTAGCTCAGGTTCCATCTACAATATCATATCACTTTGACGAAGAATAAGACATGGTGCCTAAATACACCGCCCTCCACTATTAGCAGATTACTCATACTGCATACAATCTGACATATATTAGGCATTCTATCGATCCAATTTCAAGTATCCAAAATGGATATTAGATTAGAACTTAAAAGTACTGAAGTAAGCCAAAGTTTAATTAATGCAAAAAATGTAGCATATTAGTGATACACCGAACTGTAGTTGATCCAAGTATGCAACTAGAAACTATGAATCGGAAGTAAAACTTACAAGAGATTCATTTTCTACAGAAATGAGTCGCAAACCTTTCTGGTTCAGTAGCAAATCGCCATCCTGAAATGTTCCGCTAGCAGTCCTGCAATTTAACAATTTATAGATACAGCACATGGAATTCAAATTGATTCGTCAACTAGAAATTAGGGATTAATTATTCATTTTACAGGCAACTCAGAATCCAATCGATGAAAGATAATAAATAGAAAATGTCGAAATAGATAAGCACCCGATTTGGAGGAAACTTGAGAGAGCTTACAAGAAACTGGTGATAGGTGTTTCTTGAGCAGGTACGGAGAGCTTCAGTTGCTTAAGTGGCTTCATGCTCTTCATGATTCTAGCCTCCTTTTAGGGTTTCTGCGAGACGATTTATGGCTGATGTCCAGCTCCTCCTAGGGTTAGAGAGAGAGAGGGGGGAAAGAGTTTGGTTGACGGAGATGGTGAAAAGCAACTGACCGATTAGCCAAAAAATAGTAAAAAAGAAAAACAAATTCAATTATTCAAATGGGCATGACCGCGAAACAGATATTAGCTACGGATTGTTAAGCATGAAATATGGACTACAGTAGTACCGACACATAGAGGGAGGTCCGCTGCCTGTCTGTGTCGATAATAGTCGTAATATATTAAGGAATTTCTTAATATGTGACCTTAGGGCACATGCTAAGTACACAGTTTAAGAGAATATTCTTTTAAATTACGTGTATATTCTCTTGAATTTGATATAAATACAAAAATCAAGAGAATATGCACACAATTCAAAAGAATATTCTCTTGAACTGTGTGTTTAACCTATGCCCTAAGGACATATGTTAAGAAGACCCATATATTAAATATAAATTGAACTTATGATCGAGTGAACTTCGTACTAATCACTCATCTTTGCTACTAAGCAAATTACTCTTTCTTTCGATCTCACGCACGAAGTGAATCTCATTTACTATTTATATAAAAAAAAATTATATAATTATTAAATTTATTTATAAAAATATTAATTCTTTAATTTTACTATATAATTTTATAATAATATTTAAATTATGTTTTAAAACATGAAAAGTTTTTTTTTCTAATTTCTGCACACCCAAAGAATCGAATAAAACATTTTAAAAATAAAAGTTAGAGATTCACTATAGAGTAATATTCCTATTTAATATTGAGTAGTTTTTGCTTGTGATTGGGCCCAGAAAATTGATGTCTCTAATCAGCCGGACCCAGTATCTCTAAATTCTTAGCGCATTTACAACAGTTTTATTATTTTTATCCCTACTCTGTAGTGCTATTGGGTCATTTTACAAAATAGGGATTTAATTTTTTTATTATGTTCCCAACAGGTTCCTTATATTCATTCTTTAAATAATAAAATTTAAAAATTAAAAATTAAAAATTAAAAATTCCAACAGTCAAAATATCAAATTAATAATAATCTTATAATTTATAAAAGATAGAGTATAATTTATCAATTGTATTTCACTGTAAAAAAAAAAATTATTTTAAATTTAAAGTTACTTATGGAGTGAATATTGAATGGATTATAGTTGCAAATGTACATAAGATCAATATTAACTTTTAAAAAGTTAATTTGTGATATTTTTAAATTTAAATTTAATATGATTCATTTAAATTTTAAAAATAATAAATTTTATAATTAATAGTACTTTTATAATATTTATAATTATATTGACATAAATAAAATAAATTTATATCAATTTTAAATTTGAATACGTTTTAAATTCATTTTTAAAAAATAAGTCAATAATAATTTTATAATTTAAAAATTAAGTAGTTAAGAAATATCAAGATGCAGGGCTGGCCTTGAGCATAGGCCCAAGAGGCAAAGGCCTAGAGCTCCAAAATTTTTTGAGGCCCAATTTTTTTTTTTTAATATGTATATAAGGAAAAACAAGTGATATCTATCAAATTGGAAAGAGAAAAACACACGATGTATTGCACTATTTGAAGTCTATAGATAATAATAGTTTGATGGACTATTGTAAGAATCTTGAAGCTTTGTTAAAAGATGGTGATGTCTCTGATCAGTGGCGGAGCCAAAAAATTTCAACGGGGGGAGGGGGGGTCTGGATTATGTATGTAATTTTTTTCTCGACAGCCTCTTAGTTCGTTGATTTTTTTTTCATATTCTTAAATCACAAGTAATTCAACAATTAACAAATCATAATCCTAAATCACAAGAAATTCAACATTTCAATTAGTTCCTCAAATTCAATCGAAACAAAAAAAAATTCAATTACAAATTGAAACACAAAATATATATAAACATACCGAATAAAATTCAAAATATATTATGTTCAAATTTAATAGAAATAATGACAAATACAACTAAGATTTGTTGACTGTTGAACCGGTAACGGTACTAGAACGATGGAGTCTCTCTTCGGAGTTCCGACGGTAAAGGCGGTAAATCCAACCTGTGAGTTCTCATGTTCTGAAAATGTTAGATAATCACTTCATTATCAATGCGCCCAAAAACATCTCTCTCGACATAGCACACCAAACAGTCGGTGAGAAAGTCATCTCTCATCTTGTTGCGCAAATCTGTCTTAACAATATTCATTGCAGAAAATACTCGTTCCACACTAGCAGTCGCAACATGCAAAACTAAAGCCTACTTGATAAAATGATATACCAAATGAAAAGTAGTGTGATATCTCACCTCAACCATATTAGTTGTAAGTTCTTCGACATCTTCTAGTTTAGAAAATCTTGCATTTTCTCTCATTTCAGAAATTCACATCTTTAATTATTCTTTAAGCTCCATTCGATCATTCATTGAAAAGTCTTGTGGATATAGTTCTGCAAGTCGAACTAACTTTGGTAGACTAAAATTGGAGAAAGAATTCTTAGGATCAAGACATGCTATGCACAAAAGCAATTCCGTGTTCGTCTCAGTGAAACGATTCTCTATCTCTTGACTAATACGGTTAACAACCTTAAAAATATAAAATAAAATTACTTTTATATATTCAAAAACATAATTAGAAGTATAAATAGAGAAACAATTGAGTACCTGTGATGTCATTTTACTTATATTTTTTTAAAAAAAAAATTCTTCCCCTTCCTTCTCTTCCCAACGCACCCCGGACCCCCCACCATTACCGAATTTCAGGCTGGACCCTCCCACATACCTAGTACATAAAAAAAAATTCAGCGACAGAGGGGACCCCCTCCCTTGTCTCTGATGTTAATGGAAGTGACCTATTCCATGAGTTGAACTAATTAAAAGGAGCTATACCAAAAGAGGCAAAAATGACAGTGGATTTATTGCACTATTTGAAGCAAATGAAGAGTGTTACCCAAATGCTTGGGTTGTTTACAAAATTCTATTAACCATACCAGTTACTGTTGCCTCTAATAAGAGAAGCTTTTCAAAATTAAAGTTGATCAAATCTTATCTTCGACCAACTATGTTACAGGAAAGATTGAACGGTTTAGCTTTGTTGTCGATTGAAAAAGAGTTGGTTCATAAGCTTGACTATTCAAGCTTATTTGAAACTTTTGCGGCCAAAAATGCAAGAAGGGTAGTTTTTCAGTAATCAGGTACTGATCTTTGTAATTGTAAGATTTTTATTTGAACTCAATAGTATCCTATTAAGTGATATTGAAAATTATAGTTCTTTTTTTATCATTTGTTGCTCTTGAAGAAGTGACTCTTTTTTTTAATGCAAGGAGCCCCAAATTTTATCGTCGCCTATAGCCTTAAAAATGTCATGGCCGGCTCTATCAAGATGTGTATGATTGATGAGTTGTCCACTTAAATGAGGGTGTGAAATGTCATTTTGTATATATAGAGAACAATCTTTTGACTCCCTCATACTGGGGAGATAAATTCTATATAAGGATTAAAATAGAGAGTCAAATAAAGATAAGAAAACTGTTGAATAATGATTTATTGATATATTCTTCAAAATTAGGGATAGAGAGTTGATTAGAAAAATTGTTGTAAATGCTCTTAGGAAGTTGTGATTCCCCGAAGACTTCAAGAAAGTGGACCGGTTTAGCTTGTTTGCACATGGTTTTTGTATAAGTAATTTAGGGGATGTTTGATAAAATTAAATGAAATAATTGTGAATATTTAAGTAATCTGAATGAGCTGAATGAAGCAAAATTATGAATACTAAATGAAAAAGTTGTTGGATAATTGACATGTCTGAAATATATGAATAATAGATTTTTTATTATTTTACCCCTCTAATTTTTTTTTAAAATTGTTGTAAATTTATTTAATATTACTTAATATAATAGTTAATATTGTAAAAAAATATATAAAATACTTCATTCAGTAGTCATTCAACCAAAAAATTACACTTGGCCATTCAGCCCAAAAACCTGACCGATTCAGCCATTCAGACTATTTTCATTCTAAACAAACGCACTGAATAGCTGATCGATTCAGCCATTCAGCTTCATTCAGCTCTAAAAAACACTCTTTTAGTCATATCCTAAAAGTTAAGGTGGCGCAAACTCTAACTTAATAAGTTTTATAACTCATTATTGCATTTGAAACCACATTTTAACCTAACAAGTTAACCTATTAGGTATATGGTTCATTACAGCATATATGTCCTTAATTTTTCTCCTTGTATGCCCACACTCTTCAATATATATTGTCAAGAGCCAACTAAGAGTCTCTGCGAGAAGAGTTCACCACTTGCTCAATGAATTATTATCTAGCCCATATATACTCATCTGAAACTATATTTTGACTCAAAAAGTTAACATATTAGGTTTATGGTCCATTAGAGCATATGTCTTTAATCTTTCTCCTTATGTTTCGATGTGAGACTTTATTATCACGTGGTACCTCAACACTGTATTGATGTAGAAAATTTTTTATTGATAAGGTTTATAACTTTTTATAGCAATAATTAATATAATATTTTTTATACTCAATGCAATGAAAAATAATATAAACTTACCTAACCGGATCCAATTTACTCAAGTAATATAAAAATATCAATAATGCTTTGGTGACTAAAATGAGGAAATACAAAATGATTTGTATGGATATTGATGATGACTTATGTAAGACCCCGAATTTTATGAAATAAAAGTATTTAATTTTTCTTATAATTATTATTCTATTCAGTAAATGGTTAAATTGATAAAAGGTTAAAGTTAAGGTTTATATGTGTAAATTTTACAAAGTAAGCAAGTGGTCATAAAATATTCGTTGTGTCGAAGAATATTTATTTGGTCGGAGAATATTCGTTTTGTCGGAGAATATTCGTACGACGACACAATTATTGGTGGACCCCACAACGAAATAACCGTCGAATACAGAAAGCGATAGAAATAACATTTTTATAAGAATAACGACAAGGCTGTTACCGTTAAACTATTGAAATATTCGGTGATAAAAGTACAGTAATACGCGTTGTTGCACAGTAACACACGGTATTGCACAGTATCTTTGATTATTGAATCTTACGTAAGAAGTCACTGAGTATTTTATTCAATAATTGCCACAGTAGTTAATGCATAATATCTCATATTATTGATTCAATTATTGTCACAGTATCATCTGCACAATACTTTATATTATTAAATCAATAATTGACACAACACAGTTACTCATATTATTATTATTGACATTATTGACAATGTCTAGAAAATTCTGTCAAGTAAAGGGGTTAGGTTATTTAATTGCGCACCAGTAAGGAGAAATTCTTATCGGAAAGCCCCCTCTTTCCTGGGAACGATCTGATTGTCAATATTCCGAGTTATAATATTAATGATGATGTGTTGATAAAAATATTTCTAGTGTGTTGGAAATATTAATGTTAGTAAAAATCGACATTTTTCGATAATAGTTGATTTCTGAATATTAAATTGACCAAATGGACAATTAATCGAATAAATGAGCAATTAATTGCTATTGGTTCACATGTGATGAACTATTGGTTCACATGCACGGAACTATTGGTTCACATTCTGGTACTATTAGGGGAGGTCATGCAAGATTGATAATACTTGAGGGACTAAATTAAAAATAGAGATAAAGATGAAGGTACTAAAGTATAATTAACATTATAATTTGCCACCTTTCTCCTAGCCTATAAATACTCCTCCATCCATTCATTATTTGATACCATTTTACAAGCCAAAGTTATAATCAAGAATTAGAATGAGAGAATAAGAGAAAAAGAAGAAGAGTATTTTGCTACTATACTATTGCAGTATCCAAACTTCTACTAAGGTAAGGGGTATTATTTCTTTTGTATTCACAAATGTGACGCCCCCAAAATAGGTTCAATACTCAACCCATTCTGAGTCGTCAAATACATGGTACAGAATCCAAATACAATCTTTTATAACATAAGGTCGTGCAAAATACAACAACACAAACTGTGAGTTTCACTACAAATCGTATATGATACGAAATATAAACACTCAAATTCATTACTTATTCATTATAATTATTGTCCCACTATTTTATAGAATAGTGAGGACTTCTACAGATCTAACTCTGATCATCACACTGTTCCCCGACTAGTCCCCGCGATATTCTCATTTCTTGAAGAGAACAATGGAAGAAAAGGGTGAGCTCAACTAGCCCAGTAAAGAATATTATGATTAAGATAATGAAAAATAAATTATCGTTAGCCTTCAATAAATCAGATAAAATATTATGGACAACAAGTTTTAGATCAACAACTGCAGTGGAAATAACAATTCAGTAAAAAATTAAATAGAGAATGATGTCTACTATCTTCTTTGATTTAAAAGTCCATCATCAATATTTTATCCCTGTAATATCAATCAATATACATCTCGAGTCAAATATTCATCTTTGCACTACGGGCCAAAGATATTCATTTGTATCACCAGTTGGTCATGTTCATCTCAATACCTGTCCATCTTTGCACTACAGGCCAAAGATATTCATCAGGTAATCATTCATCTTTGCACTACAGGCCAAATATATTCAGTTATATCACCATTTAGGACTGAGGATAATGAAAAATATTTTAAAGAACGAATCCAGTGAGATAAAAGACAAAGATGAGGGATTCGTAATTTAGTTTATCCAAGTTCAAGAATACTCCATAATAATCAATTGTGGAGCAAAATTCAAGAATGAAGTTCAAAACTTGGATTCAATCAAAGATAATGTGGGAAAAAAAAATTACCGTGAATAGTACCCCATGAATAGTAACTCATGAATAGTAACTCGACATGAAAAGATAAAAATTTCACAAAAAAGTTCAGACCAATATTCCAATAAAATGATATTAGATGAAGAGCAAAACTCAAGAAATTTTTAATCATTTCAGGAATTATAAAAGCAATACTTACCGTAGTAAGTTTAGAGTTAGAAATCTGAAATGAAACAATATACGAAACTACAATTGAATTTTCACCCGCCAGGCGGTAGTCTGCTCAAACATATTATTTCCATAATTTAATAACAACTGAATACGAAGGGTTATTCACCAGGCATGCGTTAGTTCGCGTAGACTGGTTATTCTCACAGAATAATAAAGAATAGAATAACAACAGAATTTCACCATGCATGCCGTAATCCGCGTAGACAGATTATTCCAACAGAATAATAAAGAATAGAATAACAACCCTTACAAGTATTGAAAGAAAACAACTCTCTTTATGAATATGAAAGAAATAATACCCCTTACCTTAATAAAATTTTTGAGACTGTACTAGTGTAATAGCAGAATACTCTTCTTCTTTCTCTTTTACTCTCTCTATACTTTCTCTCTCTATAGCTTTAGTGAATTGGTGAGGAATAATGAAGAAATGAGCTTCTATTTATAGGCTTGACATAGTAAGGGTAAAATAGTCTTTTCGTCATAATTTATGACATCATCGCTTATATCATCGATCCTATGACATTATTGCTTACCTCATCATTCCGATGACATCATTGTTTATCTCATCGTTCCGATAACATCATTGCTTACATCATAAGAATTCAAATTCAATTTATTCTCTTCCACCTCATTTTACTTTTATATCATGAATTTAATATAATAATGTTACCATTCAAATTATAAAAATTATACTATTATATAATCACATCATACTACTATAATGTAACATTATAATAATATATTTAAATAAATTATTTTATCAAAAAAGATAAAATACCAGCTTTCAACAAATGTCACATGCTAAAAATTCCTCCGTTTAAATTCACATTGAATAAATATTTCCTTATCATATATATCAAAAATTAATTATTCACAAATAATATTACAGAACTACAATATTGACAACCAGGTCGTTCTCAGGAAAGAGGGGGTTTTCCGATAAGGATTTCTCCTCATTGGCGCACAATTATATAACCTAATCCATTTCCTCGACAGAACTTTTTAGATATTGTTAATAATGCTATCTAATAATATTATTCAAATAATATGAATTTTTGATTTGATAATTTAAAATACTGTGCAATGACAATTATTGAATTACTAATATAAAATATCAATGTAGCAATTATTGGATCAATAATATAAAATATTGAACAATAATTATTGTAACAATTATTGAATGAGTGACTTCTTACGTAAGAATCAATAATTCAAAATATTGTGCAATACCATGTGCTACTGTGCAACACCGCGTATTACTGTATTTTAACCACCGGGTATTTCAATAGTTTTAACGGTAAAAGTTTTGCCATTATTTTTATAAAAAGGTTACTTCTGTCGCTTTTTATATCCGACATTCATTCCGTTGTGGGGTCCACTAATGACTGCGCCGTCGTACGAATATTCTCCGACAAAAAGAATATTCCTCGACCAAACGAATATTCTCCGACAACAATGAATATTTTATTACCACTTGCTAACTTTATAAAATTTACACATTACACCCATAACTTATCACATTTATCAAATCAACACCATACTATTTCAAAATAATATATATAAAAAATTAAATCTTATTCATAAAATTTGAGGTCTTACAACCTCCCCACCTTATGAAATTTCGTCCTCGAAATTGACGTACGTACCTGGTATGTCGAAAAGGTGAGGATACCTCGCTTTCACTTCCGATTCTAACTCCCAGGTCATTTTCTCGATATCATGGTTCCTCCACAAAACTTTAACTTGCGGTATAACCTTTGAGCGTAGGACATGTTCCTTCCTATCCAAGATCTTGACAAGTACCTCCTCATATGTTAAATCTTCGACTATCTCGTCTAGTTCTAACTCAATAATGTGGTTTGGGTCTTTCACATATTTACGAAGCACGGATATATGAAAAACGTTATGAACACGAGACATGCTTGGAGGTAAGGCGAGTCTATAGGCCATATTTTCTACTCGGCCAAGGATTTCAAATGGGCCAATGAATCATAGGTTGAGCTTTTCTCTCTTTTCGAATCTCGTAACTCCTTCCCATGGAGCAACACGTAACAATACATGATCCACGTTCCTTCGATGAAGATCAGCATAACTCTTTTGTCGATCTTGTGCAGTTTGTATACGTTGCCGGATCATTTGAATCTTTTTTGTAGTCATGTGTACTAACTCCGGTCCTAACAATGTTGCTTTACTCACCTCGTCCCAGCATACTGGAGAATGACATTTTCGTCTATACAACGCCTCGAATGGAGCCATGTCTATACTTGCCTTATAACTATTATTGTAGGAGAATTTCACTAATGGTAAATACTTGTCCCAACTCCCTTTGAAGTCTAGACCACAGAGTCTTAATAGATCTTCAAGAGTTTGAATAGTCCTTTCCGATTGTTCGTCCGTTTGAGGATAATATGCCGAACTGAATTGTAAATCCGCGCCCATAGCTTTCTGCAAACTGACCCAAAATCGTGAAGGGAATCTTGGGTCACGATCCGAAACTATGGGTACTAGCATGCCATGCAATCTCATAATCTCATTTATGTACATACGAGCAAGACCTTCCAGTGAATAAGTCTCTCGTATAGGCAAGAAATGAGCCGACTTGGTTAATTTATCTACAATAACCCAAATTGTATCTATGCTTTGAGAAACCTTGGGAAGACCCGTAACGAAATACATGGTAATGTGTTCCCACTTCCACTTTGAAATCTCAAGTGGTTGCAATGGAGCCTTTGGCACTTGATGCTCCGCCTTGACTCGTTGACACGTTAAACACCTATAGATGAACTCTGCGATCTCTCTCTTCATTTTGCTCCACCAAAATGTATGTCGAAGATCACGATACATTTTGGTACTTTCAGGATGGATTGCAAACGGTGTGTTGTGTGCCTTCGTCATGATTCTATACTTCAAGTCAGAATCATTAGGAACACAAAGTCTGGAGTTGACTCGAAGTATTCCTTCTTCATCAATCCTTGCTTTTGGAATAGCACCTTCTTGCACCTTCTTCCTCATATTCATCAGCTCCGGGTCTGTAGCTTGAGCAGCTTTAACTTTATTAATCAAATCTGGTTCTACGCGTATACTTGACATCATCGCATGGGTCCCCGGAGTCTTGAAATCTATCTCCATCTTTTGTAAATAACACAAAATAGGCCTTAAAAGCATCGCATTCGTTCCCGCATATGATCTTCTACTCAACGCGTCAGCTACCACGTTCGCTTTTTCAGGATGGTATTGGATGGTATGATCGTAATCTTTCAACAGCTCAAGCCAACGTCGTTGCCGCATGTTGAGTTCCTTCTGGGTAAAGAAATATTTAAGGCTCTTATGATCCGTATAGATCTCCACTTTCTCCCCATACAGGTAGTGTCTCCAGATCTTCAACACGAAAACGACTGCTGCCAACTCTAGATCATGAGTAGAATAATTCCTCTCATATTCTTTGAGTTGTCGCGAGGCATAGGCTATGACTTTCCCATGTTGTATGAGAACATATCCTAACCCTTTGCCCGAAGCATCGCTATAGATAACAAATCCATCCGAACTAGATGGTATTGTTAGAACAGGTGCCGAGATGAGTTTCCTCTTGAGCTCTTGAAAGCTCTTCTCGCATTCCTCGTTCCATACGAATTTTGTATCTTTTCGAGTTAGCTGAGTTAATGGAGTAGCGATTCGGAAAAATCCTTCCACGAATCTCCGATAATAACCAGCTAAACCCAGAAAACTACGTACTTCGATTACCGACTTTGGTTGCTCCCAACTTTGTATTGCTTCAATCTTCGCCGGGTCAACAGATACTCCACGTTTTGATACCACGTGCCCAAGGAATGCTACCTCCTCAAGCCAGAACTCGCATTTCTTCAGCTTGGTATATAGCTTGTTTTCACGAAGCCTTTGAAGTACCAGCTTTAAGTGGTGCTCATGATCTTCACGGCTTTTGGAATAAATGAGGATGTTATCAATAAAGACAACTACGAACTGATCCAAATATTCCTTGAATACACGGTTCATCATATCCATAAAATTAGCAGGAGCATTAGTCAATCCAAAAGACATGACTGAGAATTCATAATGCCCGTATTGAGTTCTGAAAGCAGTCTTCAGAATATCCTCAATTTTAATCTTCAGCTGATGATATCCAGAAAGAAGATCGATCTTTAAGAAGAATTGTGCTCCTTGTAACTGGTCGAACAGGTCATCAATGCGAGGCAATGGATACCTATTCTTGATGGTGACATGGTTCAACTCCCGATAGTCAATACAAAGTCGCATACTCCCGTCTTTCTTCTTTACGAATAAAACAGGAGCACCCCAAGGAGATGTATTAGGACGAATGAAACCAATGTCTAACAACTCCTATAGTTGGACCTTTAACTCCTGAAGTTCAATAGGAGCCATTCGATATGGGATTTTAAAAATGGGTTTTGTACCGAGTTCAAGGTCAATAAAGAATTCAACTTCGCGTTCTGGGGGTAGACCAGGAAGTTCTTCAAGAAATACATCAGGAAACTCATTAACAATAGAAATATCATTCAAACCTGACTATTCTGGTTTAAATCAGTGACATGGGCTAAGAAAGCTTGACATCTATTTTTCAATAAACGAATAGCTTTATACTTTGAAATGACGTTGATTGATTTTAATGGTTTGGTTGTTTGGATTCGCACAACAGGTTGATTAGGAATATGAAAACTAACAACCTTACGAAAATAATCAATTTTGGCATGATAAGTGGTTAACCAGTCAATTCCTAAAATCACGTCAAATGCAAGTATTTTCAAAGATATAAGATCAACAGGTAGGGTGAGGGTACCAATTTGAATCAAGCAAGATTTGTAAACTGTAGATGTAACGAAAGTTTCTCCCAACAGAGTTTCAACAGATAAGTCAAAGTCTAATTTATCAAGAGTCAAGTTCAAACGTTGAGCACAAGTAGGTGAAATAAAAAAATACATAGCACCGGTATCTAATAAGGTGTAAACTTCGCAAGAGTTTATTATCAGCTTACCCGTGATCACCTCGTTCGGGTTCCTTGCTTGTTGGGCAGTCACGACAAATGCTCTTCCAGGAACCACTAACTTTGACTTGTCCGGAACAGCCTTAGGAATCACCACCCCCGCTGGACTTGGTTTCGTTACAGGACACACTCGAGCTATGTGCCCTTCCTTTCCACAGTTATAACACACCTTGGATTGTTGTGTGCAACTTGGGACTGATGTGTCCCTCTTGCCCGCATTTATAGCATACGACCGGCGGTCGTTCTCCTCCCCTAAAAATAGTTGACGTTGGTGCTGCTGTCGATATTTTCACGTTCTCATTGTTGTACCTTCTCTTCTTGAAATCTCCCCCCGACTCACTTCTTCTATTATCATGGCCACGATTACCACCGGAGTGGTTACCGCTTCTGTCATGATACTTTCCTCCCTGCTGGTTGTCATTGTTCCGATGACTGCTGCCACCGGTATGACCTTGGTTGTTGTCCATTGGTTGAAATAATCATTATCTCGTTCTAATAACTGGACCCTGTTCACTACATTCGAATATAGAGAAAATTTGTGAGAAATGAGGTATTGACGAATTTCTAGTTTCAAACCTCTCAGAAACATCCGCGTCATACGTTCCTCATTCTCTACCAAATAATGTGCAAACCGGGATAACTCCGCGAACTTAGCCTCGTACTAGGACGCCGTCATGTTGTTCTGTTCCAGTCTGATAAATTCTACCTCCTTCATATGACGAATACTTTCTGGAAAGTACTTGTCATTGAACAGTTTTTGGAACTCTTCCCAAGACATCTTGAGTGCGGCAGGCTGGGTATGCTTCACAGATTCTCACCAATAATCTGCCTCTCCACGGAACATAATCGTGGCGAATGGAACCTTCTGTTCCTCCGTGCATCCCAAGACATCAAATTTCTTGGTAATTTTCTTAATCCAATTTTCTGCCTTGATTGGATCTGGCTTTCCCTGAAACTCTGGTGGTCCCAACTCTTTAAACTGCTTGGCAGTGACAAGCAGCGAGTTGTTATTTCCACCTGTATTATGAACACGAGTCTCCCTCGTCTGGTTTTGCATGAACTGCAAAAAGTTTTTAAACATCCCATCGTTCATCGTTTGATCGGTGGTGTCGTTTCTAGAAGGAATATTTGTAACGCCCCCAAAATAGATCCAATTCACCCAACCCATTCTGGGTCGCCACGAAATACACTCAACAAAAATTTCAAATACAAATCTTCAAATTATATCTTTTAAAATATCGTACAAAATACGATCACAATTAAACTGTGAGTTTCAATACAAATACTTTGCCCATACTTCAAATCAATGATACGTTACAGAAAGGTACAGTCAATAACTGTTTTAGGAATTAAAATCTTTGGAAAATGCTCAAGAAAACCTTCGTACATGGGAGGCCATGCATTTAAGTGATAATAGATATCATATGACTTGAGAATTATCCTTGGTTGACCCAATAGACCCCAAAAAAAATGAGAAGATTACTATCATATTTTTTCCAATTGTGGGTCTTCTGTTGCCATATAATTATCTACATTGTCTCCAATTGAGAATTATATTTCAACCAAACTCCAATATTATATAGGTAGTGCTCATAGATATAATCAGCAAGTGGATGTGCGCAACCATGTCTTATGATAACCCGAAGTCGTAGGTGATTAGACATCTTGTATGATAGTGGCAAAATACCCTTCCAAAGTTGGGTTCACCTCAGCCTATTTGGTTCACCAAAATCAACTGTTAAAATGACGTATTAAATACGACACACACATTTTAAATTCTCAATATAATTCTTCTCATACTATTTTATGGAAAACCTTAACAGCTAAAGACCATCGTTCTATTCCCCTGTTATCCCTGCTCGATCCCGTTATACTCTTATTACCTTAAAGGAACTGTGAAGCAAAAGGGTGAGCACAAATAGCCCAGTAAAGAATATCATGACTAAAGATAATTATATTATCAATAGTTTTCATCAGTAATAAATCAGAGATTTAAACATATGGTAAAACTTTTCAACCATAGTTGCAGCGGAACGAGCAATCCATTAGAAGAGTCAAATAGACTATAATGTCTATTATCTTCTCCATATTAAAAGTCCACCAATAATATTTTATCCCTGTAACATCAATCAACAATTCCTGTCCACAATCATGTAAGTTCATGATCATAATTATCTTGATGAATTCCTCTTCGCACTCAGGACGAAGATAATTCTCATCACATGTCTTTACCTGAAACACCAAAGATCATGGTTATACCAAATCACAGTTCCTGTTCATAATAATGCTAATCAATTCATCTGTGCATTACAAGCCAAAGATATTCAACAATTAATCATTCATCTTTGCACTACAGGCTAAAGATATTCACAAATCAACCGCTCATTTTTGCACTACAGGCCAAAGATATTCATCAATAGTTCATCTTCGCACTACGGGCCAAAGATATTCAACAACAGGTCATCTTTGCACTATATGCTAAAGATATTTGTATCTCAAAAAATATCTAATCATTCCAGAATTTATATAAATAATAATTATAACCATGTTGATCAATTCACCTTTGCCTTTAAGCTAAAGATATTCAATTGTAAATTCAATGGTCATGAACATACCAGTCAACAATCCATCTTTGCACTACTGGCCAAAGAGAATCTATAGTCATGATCATACTAATAATCTACCCATCTTTACACTCAAGTCAAAGAGAAATTTCATCACTAGGATTATAAAAATGTTATATATGATAATAAAAATAATATGATCAAAACATCGATCTCCAAGTTCAAAAATACTTCATAATAATACTTTGTGGAGCAAAATTCAAGAACAAAGATAAAAACTTGGATCCAATTAAAGATAGAATCCTTAACAAGCAACTTGGACATATAAAAGAAAATTTAATTTTTCCGTGAATAGTGCCGTATACGTGAATAGTGCTGTACACGTGAATAGTAACCCCGACGGAAAAAGTAAGAATTTCATAATAAAATCCATGCCAATATTTTGGTATAATGATATTGAAAAGAATAACATCATTCACGAAAGAAAATAACATCTCTTACCTCAAAAGAATAGTACTTCTGACTGAAATATCGGATATAATACCGAAAAAAACTTGCACTGAATAGTAACACTCAAAGTATCTAAATACTCATAAAAATACGCTCGATATTATAGAGAGAGAAAACTTCTGATTCTGGTGTGATTTTCAATTCTAACCTAAGCACTCTATTTATAGGAAAAGCTTAGGATGCCAAAGTAGACTAAATTAATAAAATAATAATTTTTAGAAAATTTTCCAGCCACCTCCCCAAGAAAGACATCAGCATTCCACACCAACCAAAAGTGGGGCCCACCATTTTAAAAAAAAATATTTATTTTTTGAAACTTCAATAATTCATAATAAATAGCCCTTTTGTCAGAAAAATATAAATTCTATGTCATATTCATAGAAAATTTAATTTTCTACAACTTTGTAAAAGGAAGTTTTTCCAAATTCTAAACATAAATTATCCGAAATTCATAAACGGATGATTTTTTACACCAAAATACTGATAAAAATACATCAGCACTAATTCCTTCTTTTATATCTACAAAATAAATATTTTCTTATCATATAAATTAATAATTAATTATTCACAAATAATATTACAGAACTACAATATTAACAACCAGGTCGTTCCCAGAAAAGAGGGGGCCTTCCGATAAGGACTTCTCCTTACTGGCGCGCAATTAAATAACCCCTCCTAGACAGAACTTTCTTAAACATTGTCAATAATGCTATCTAATAATATTATTCAAATAATATAAATTATTGAGTTGATAATGTGAAATACTGTGCAGTGACAATTATTGAATCAATAATACAAAATATCAACGGTAGCAATTATTGAATCAATCATATAAAATAGCAACGTAGCAATTATTGATATAAAATATCAACGTAACAATTATTGAATCAATAAAATATCATGCAATTATTGAATCAATAATATAAAATATTGAACAGTAATTATTGTAACAATAATTGAGTAAGTGCCTTCGCACGTAAGAATCAATAATTCAAAATACTGTGCAATACCGTGTGCTACTGCGCAACACCGCGTATTACTGCATTTTAACCACCGGATATTTTAACAATACTAACGGTAACAACTACGCCGTTATTTATAAAAAGGTTATTTCTGTCGCTTTTTATATCTGACAGTTATTCCGTTGTGGGGCCCACAAATAGCTGCGCCGTCGTACGAATATTCCCCGACAACAAGAATATTCTACGACCAAACGAATATTCCCCGACAACAAGAATATTTTATAACTACTTGCTTATTTTGCAAAATTTGCATATTTCACCAATAACTTTAAACTTTTATCAATTTAACCATTTACTAAATAGAAAAATTGAATACTTTTATTTCATAAAATTCGGGGTCTTACAATATTGTCTTCTTGCTGCATGTTCTCCTAGTTGGTGATTAAAGGTGTCTCAACGGTCTCATTCACTCCATTGTTTAGATTTTCAGCTGGCATTCTCAAATACTGCCACAAAACAAGGGTTAATCAAATAAATTAACATATCACATATTAACCTTATATTCCAAACGACCAATTAAATACCAAATAAGATTAGGTAAGACACACACTAACGAAGGATTTTACTCGTCTCACCTCTCCTAGTTCTATTCCCAGATCTCCGCCAGAGATCACATCCCTAAGCTCTGATACCAACTGTGACTCCCCCAAAATAGGTTCAATACTCAACCCATTCTGAGTCGCCAAATACATGGTACAGAATCCAAATACAATCTTTTATAATAAACGATCGTGCAAAATATAACCACACAAACTGTGAGTTTCACTACAAATCGTATATGATACGAAATATAAACACTCAAATTTATTCCTTATTCATTACAATTATTGTCCCACTATTTTATAGAATAGTGAGAAATTCTAGATCTAACTCTGATCATCACACTGTTCCCCGACTAGTCCTCGCGATATTCTTATTTTCTGAAAAGAATAATAGAAGAAAATGGTGAGCTCAACTAGCCCAATAAAGAATATTATGACTAAGATAATGAAAAATAAATTATCGTTAGCCTTCAATAAATCAGATAAAATATTATGGACAACAAGTTTTAGATCAACAACTACAGCGAAAATAACAATTCAGTAGAAGAGTTAAGTAGAGAATGATGTCTACTATCTTCTTTGATTTAAAAGTCCATCATCAATATTTTATCCCTATAACATCAATCAATATACATCTCGAATCAAATATTCATCTTTGCACCACAGGGCAAAGATATTCATTTGTATCACCAGTTAGTCATGTTCATCTCAACACTTGTCCATCTTTGCACTATGGGCCAAAGATATTCATTAGATAATCATTCATCTTTGCACTACAGGCCAAAGATATTCAGTTATATCACCATTTAGGACTGAGGATGATGAAAAATATTTTAAAGAACGAATTCAGTGAGATAAAAGACAAAGATTAGAGAATCGTAATTTAGTTTATCCAAGTTCAAGAATACTTCATAATAATCAATTGTGGAGCAAAATTCAAGAATGAAGTTCAAAACTTGGATCCAATCAAAGATAATGTGGAAAGGAATTTTTTTTTTATCGTGAATAGTAGCTCGACATGAAAAGATAAAAATTTCACAAGAAAGTTCAGACCAATATTCCAATAAAATGATATTAGATGAAGAGTACAACTCAAGAAATTTCTGATCATTTCAAGAAAATATAGAAGCAATACTTACCGTAGTAAGTTTAGAGTTAGGTATCTGAAATGAAACAATATACGAAACTGCAATTGAATTTTCACCCACCAGGCGGTAGTTCTCTCAGACAGATTATTTCCATAATTTAATAACAACTGAATACGAAGGGTTATTCACCAGGCATGCGGTAGTTCGCGTAGACAGGTTATTCCCACAAAATAATAAAGAATGGAATAACAACAGGATTTCACCATGCATGCGGTAGTCTGCGTAGACAGGTTATTCCAACAAAATTATAAAGAATAGAATAACAACCCTTACGAGTATTGAAAGAAAACAACTCTTTTCATGAATACGAAAGAAATAATACCCCTTACCTTAATAAAATTTTTGAGATTGTACTAGTGTAATAGCAGAATACTCTTCTTCTTTCTCTTTTACTCTCTCTATACTTTCTCTCTCTATAGCTTTAGTGAATTGGTGAAGAATAATGAAGAAATGAGCTTCTATTTATAGGCTTGGCAGAGTAAGGGTAAAATAGTCTTTTCGTCATAATTTATGACATCATCGCTTACATCATCGATCCTATAACATCATTGCTTACCTCATCGTTCTAATGACATCATTGCTTACCTCATCGTTCCGATGACATCATTGCTTACATAATAAGAATTCAAATTCAATTTGTTCTCTTCCACCTCATTTTACTTTTATACCATGAATTTACTATAATAATGTTACTATTCAAATTATAAAAATCATACTATTATATAATTACATCATACTACTATAATGTAACATTATAATAATATATTTGAATAAATTATTTTATCAAAAAAGATAAAATATCAACTTTCAACAAATGTCACATGCTAAAAATTTCTCCGTTTAAATCCACATTGAATAAATATTTCCTTACCATATATATCAAAAAATAATTATTCACAAATAATATTACAGAACTACAATATTGACAACCAGGTCGTTCTCAGAAAAGAGGGGGTTTCCGATAAGGATTTCCCTCATTGGCGCGCAATTATATAACCTAACCCCTTTCCTCGACAGAACTTTCTAGACATTGTCAATAATGCTATCTAATAATATTATTCAAATAATATGAATTATTGATTTGATAATTTGAAATACTGTGCAATGACAATTATTGAATTGCTATTACAAAATATCAATGTAGCAATTATTGGATCAATAATATAAAATATTGAACAGTAATTATTGTAACAATTATTGAATGAGTGACTTCTTACGTAAGAACCAATAATTCGAAATACTGTGCAATACCATGTGCTACTGTGCAACACCGTGTATTATTGTATTTTAACCACCGGGTATTTCAACAATTTTAACGATAAAAATTTTGTCGTTATTTTTATAAAAAGGTTACTTCTGTCGCTTTCTATATCCAACATTCATTTCGTTGTGGGGTCCACTAATGACTGCGCCGTCGTACGAATATTCTCCGACAAAAAGAATATTCCTCGACCAAACGAATATTCCCCGACAACAATAAATATTTTATTACCACTTGCTAACTTTATAAAATTTGCACATTCCACCCATAACTTATCACATTTATTAAATCAACACTTTACTATTTCAAAATAATATATAAAGAAAATTAAATCTTATTCATAAAATTTGGGGTCTTACAGTAAAGGATGTTATTTTCTTTCAATACTCGTAAAGGTTGTCATTTTATTCCTTATTAAGCTGTGAAAATAACCTGTCTATGCGGACTACCTCATGCATGGTGAATAATCCTTCATCTTCATTTTTTTATTAAGTTGTGGGAATAACCTGTCTACGTGGACTACCGCATGCCTGATAAATGACCCTTCGTATTCATTTCTTTATTAAATTATAAAAATGATCTGTCTACGCGGACTACCGCATGACGGGTGAAAATCCATTTATAGTTTCGTATATTATTTCATTTTAGATTCCTAAATCTAAACTTACTATGGTTAGTATTGCTTCTATAATTCCTGAAATGACTAGAAATTGCTTAAGGTTTTCGCTTCATCTAATATATTTTACTGGAATATTGGTCTGAACTTCTTATTGACATTTTAATCTTTTCATGTTGGGGTACTATTTATTCGGGTACTATTCATTCAGGTACTATTCACAGGATACTATTGATAAGTAGGTTTTATACCAACTTATTGGCTATCAACTTACTATAACTATAGCTTATTCTCACATGTTTTAGTTACTTTTCATGCTTTTTATCTTTATTTTGTAGATTGCATAGTGGAAACTATCTCGGTGGCGTCATGGGTGGAATGGACAAAAACCGGCTTGATGGCGAGCAAATGGCATATGGTTGAGTGCATAGGAGGTTAGCATGTGAATTGGTAGAAAGAGACGTGTGAAAATGGCAGCAGAAAGCAATGGCAGCAGCAGGAGAAACCAGCAGTGCAGCAGCAACAGGGAGAAACCAGCAGTGCAGCAGCAGCAGACTACAGAATTTCTGCAGAGTGCGGCTGCGCCCTTGTGTAGAGTACATTCAGCGCGCCCGCGCCAGGAGGAGAGTTGGCTGGCAGGCAGCGCGCCCGCGCCCCATTTGTGCTGAGGGGCAATGCGGCCGCGCCTGACTGGTTAACCAGCATTGACTTTTCACTTAAAATTCCTGTATTGAATGTTTTACTCTATTAAGGTGTATTTGGAGGTTGAGACTTATGATTGAACGATATATTTACTACTTTTAGGGTTTTTGAAGAACTCATAGAGTGTGTAGCCTCCTCTTTTATATTTTAGCAATCTCTCTTGATTTTTCTTAGATTTTCATATATTTGCATAGATTAGAGCTAGATTTGGTTGATTGAAGGATTTGGCTCTACATTGAAGGTTCAAATTTGAAGTGGAGAATTCATATTTGCATTTCTATTTCCTTAGCTTCTCTTTACTTTCATATTTGATTCTCAATGTATGAACAAGTTTTGATGATGGATATTAATTCAATTATGAACTAATCTCTATTGTGGGATTTTAATGGATCTTAGTGTTTAATTCAGATTTGTATGCTTCCTTGTTGAGTTTGAATTGATTATTTGTGGATTGTCTAATATGGTTTGTTTTGGTTGCTTAACTGCTTGATCACCAATTACCGAAATAACTCGTATAAAATTGAGAAATGAATTATGAGTTTAGATTTGACCATATTAGCATGTGTTTATGATTCTACATGGTGTTAGATTCCATAATTCGTGCTTCGAATAGACATATACCGAAGCACCACTTGTAGTCATTTGAGAACCTGTGCTTAAACCCGGATTAATGTTAAGTCACATAGAAATATAGTGGTTTGTGTAATTTGGGTGTTCACATTCATTCTGTCATTTGTGGATTGCATGTGATATGGACATAGTTTATTGAGAAATGGCTATGTTTTGTTTTCGTGTTCTTGACTAACAATCCTAAGTAATCAATTAAGCTTAACAGGAGGTGTATCAACTTGAATAATGCATTAAGTGAAGTTAGAATCCCATATCTCCCTTATCTGATTTATTTGCTTGCTAATTAGTTGTCATTTGATAATCATTACTGTTAGATAAATTACAATTTGATCATCTGTTTAAGTAGATCAAAATAGTTACAAAATTGTTGCATGTTGGATTAGAGACACTTATTATTCTTTTTGGGATTGATACTTTACTTAAATTATATTACTTGTAGACCACGTACACTTGCATGTGTGTGATTGTTTTGATTAACACCTAAACAGGCCAACAAGTTTTTGGCGCCGTTGTCGGGGAATAGTGATTGTTTTTATTACTTTCGTCATCAGTTTAAATTAAATTGGTCTTAGTTAACCAAATCATATCTTATCTCATTTCTATCTTCATTTTTCTTTTGTTTCAGGTACTCTTGACTAGTGTATGCAAACTCGGTCTAAGAAGTCTACTTTGGTGCCTAGAAAGGGCAACATCAACGGGAGAGCTTGGCGATTGAGTACGAGTAATACTAGTATACAAGAGGAGACTGAAGCATCGGCAATTATGGCGGCCGAAGAACATAAAGCATTAAGAGATTATGCAACACCGTGTATCAATGAGCTATAGTCAAGCATCACAAGGCCAACAATAGCCGCCAATTCCTTTGAAATTAAATCGGGGACAATACAAATGGTGCAAAACACGGTTCAGTTTGGGGGTAATGCTAATGATGACCCGAATGAGCATCTACTGGGATTCATTGAGATATGTGACACCTTCAAGTTAATGGTGTGTCGGATGCTACTGTGAGACTTAGACTCTTTCCTTTCATATTGAGAGACAAGGCAAGGAGTTGGCTTCACTCGTTACCACCGGGGTCCATTACTACTTGGGAAGACTTAGCACATAAATTCTTGGCAAAATTCTGTCCACCAGCAAAGACCGCAAAGATGCGAAGTGCTTTTTCTTCATTTGAGCAACAACATGGGTAGTCCTTATATGAAGCTTGGGAGAGATACAAGGAAATGATAACGAAGTGCCCTCATCATGGAATGCCTCAATGGATGGAGATAAACACATTTTACTTAGGCTTGGGAAGTCAAACTCGGCCTAGCATTGATGCAGCTTAGGGAGGAGCATTCATGGCCAAGAGTTATGAAGAAGCTTATGAATTGCTAAAGACTATGGCTGCGAATGATTACCAATGGCCTTCAGCTAGGATGAGTCAACCGAAAGTCGCAGGAGTATTGGAAGTTGATGCCATCACAGCTTTATCGTCTCAATTAACGGCTATGTCAAAGAAAATTGATTCCATGGTCGAGGCAAAAGTGCAACAAGTAGCCTATGTTTGTGAGCTTTGTGCGGGGTCACATTCTACAGACCAATGTGCTATCAATCCCGAGTCGGTGCAATTTGTGAGCAACTATCAGAGGCCACCGAACCAATATTAGAACACTTACAATCCCAATAATAGAAATCACCCCAACTTGTCATGGAGCAACAACCAACCTCATCAACAACACCTCCAACCACAACAACAACAATAACATGCTCCAAGACCTTCATATCCTCTGGGATTTTAGAACCAACAACATCCACAAGCTCCCACTCCTCAGCCAGAAAAAAAATAAGAGATGGAGGAGTTGATGCTGAACTATATGGCCAACAACCATTTTAGGCAACCCATTATATGATAGTAACCATAACATGATTTGATGGTAACCAAAACATAAACAACATGTACATCAAATCCATTTTAGGCAACCCATGAATACTAATCAATTACATGGTAACTAGAAAAATATAAAAGTTACCAAAATCCTATATTGAGGACACAATTATAGTACCCAAATCATAATATGACAGTAACCAAAATATAATAAATAAGTAACTAAACAGTTATATGATAGTAACCAACCCAGTTTTTAATGGTTACCAATACAGAAACAACATTTACATCAAACCAGTCTAGGCAACCCATGTATAGTAAACAATTACATAATAACCAGAACACTATATAACAGTAACCAAAATTCCACCTTGAGGTCATAATAATGGTAACCATATCATAAGGCAACAGTAACCAAATCATAATAAAGACGTATCCAAACATTAATATGATACTAACAATTACAGAATTTAAATTAACACACCTTTAGACTTTTTTGTCTGGAGATAATTTTGCGGCTTTGAACTTCAATTTTAGTTTTAATTGTCTGGGCATCAAAATCAGACTCCAACTACATTTCTTTTGACTTTGTATCACCGTGAATCACCAACTTAGTACACTTCTTCCCCTTCCTCACCCTAGCATACTTTTTCAACTCCGTAACAGAATCACCCTCCGTGATTCTTTTCCTCTTTCCATCCTTCTCCCTTGTATCAACCATCCTGTACAACACATACATACAACACAAACACCAACAACAAGTATTAAGCCAGATACTCAAACAAAAACAATCAAAACTCCATTGTGTTAATAAAATCATACATTACACTATTAAGCCAGATACTCACCTGTAACTATGAACCAACAACAAGTATACTATATTTCGAAACTCAGAGCTCAGACCAGTAACGAGAACCGAGTAAGTTCGATAATGAACAACAACTAAATCAGTACCGAACCGAGTAAGTACGATAATGAAGAACAGCTAAACCTGTAACGATCACGAAAATGATAAACAAATCACCAGTACCGATCATTATAGAATAAGAAAACACGGGTAGAAGAAAGAAGCAATGGTTTCCAATATGCAAAACAAGGGTTTCTAAACTGAAGAGTCCTACCCAGACAAATGATTAAGGCGGTTATCACGCGTTTTAAAAAAAATCGTCCGACCGAACAAACGGGAACAATATTTTAATTGGGTTTCTAACTTGCCATGTCAGCACACCAACCCTAATTTCCTCAATTAAATGAATCCTATTTATAATAATTTTATAATTAAATATGTAAAAATGTGTTATTTTTATAATTATTTTATCTATATATTATTTTTATAATTATTTTTAAAAATATACTATAATATGTAATTGTTCCTTATTTTTAGGTGAATGGGTGAGGGTGAATCTTCTCATTTTATGACCTGAGCAACATATAAGGTCTTTATTTTATTACTAAGAGAATCAATTAATTGTCATGATTTGTAGATGCGAGCCAAGTAATCCACCTTGATTTTTTGTTTGTTTATATTTTTGGAATAGAAAGAGTATTATATTAATAATGAGTAATATTCTCAAATTTTATTTCTCTCTCGGAATATATTAGTAGTCCTACTATCCTACGGCATTTAAAATTATGCTTTATTAATTTTCGATCTACTTAATTAATTCTAAAAGAGTAAAGTTCCAAAAATAGTACTAGTACAGAACAAAATAAAAGTATTCCTTTCGTACGGTCCAGTTGGTTGAGTGCAGTTTTTGCCCGTTAAAATTTAAATAATGCTACTAACTCATAAAAAAAGTCCTCTTCACGTGTGTCTTTAGGTCATATGCACATAGTTTAAGAGAATATTTTTTTAAATTTGTGTATATTCTACTCCCTCCGTTCTTAAAAAATTATCATTTTAGGAAGTAATTTTTGTTCCAAAAAGATTGTCGTTTTGAATACACATTAGTTATTTTTTTCCTATTTTACCCTTATTTAAAATTTTCTCCTATTTAAAGCTTTCTTCCCTTCCCAATGATTCTTGTTCAATTCAATGCTATAATTCAAGTAATAATTGATTGAATTGAATATTAAACATTGGGAAGAGAATAATTGGTTGAGATAATTAATAAGGGTAGTATAATATTTTCATTAGGTATTAATTACATTCCTTAATCTGTGTGCATTAACCTTAAACGACAATCTTTTAGGAACAGAGGGAGTATTAATTTTTGTATTTGCACCAAGTTCAAGGGAATATGCACACAATTTTAGGAACAGAGGGAGTATTAATTTTTGCATTTGCATCAAGTTTAAGGGAATATGCACACAATTCAAAAAAATATCTTCTTAAACTGTGCATTAGCATGTGCACTAAAATCACATATAAAAAATAATTACATAAAATTCACATACACACATACATATTGTAAATCCCAACGGACCCAAAAATATATATGTACGTACGTGAATTTTGCGTGATCATTTTTTTTTGACAGTATCATTGTTGTTAAAATTTGGGCAAAAAGGCGAAATAATGTTGGGAAACAGAACAGAGCAATTTAGCACAACAGAACAGACATGCCATGTCCAAACGAAAGCAGCGGAATCGAGACGCATCCATTAAATCCCATTTCATAAAAACCTCTCAAGTCCGCTTCAAACAGCATTGTTCTGTTTACGAGAAATAATGTTATTATCACATAAAGTGAATTACATGAACGTCACATAAAGATGAAGTGCCTGTATGTAATTTATTGTTTAGTTAAGTAAATAATGTCAATAATAAATTACGTACTGCCATATCAATAGTATGTGATGTTTATGTGACAGTAGCATTACTCGTTTACGAGTTATGTGACACCACTACGCTAGCCTAGCCTAGTCTAGCCTTCTTCTTTGCTTACCCTTTTTCTCTCTCCTCCAGTCACCTCTACAAATTTACTCTCGAATTTCGAAAGCCCAAATAAAGAGAGAAAAAAGAGAGATTTATAGACATTAGCTAGCAATAAAGATTCAAGTTTTAGAAGAAGTACAAGAAGAAGAAAGAGGTAATAGTTAGTGTGGAAGAAACAGAGTGTGTTCAGCTAGTTTCCGATAACAAATGGCAAGAGGTTTCAGGCTCATATTTGCAATTTCTCTGCTGCTAATGCTTCTGGGTAAGTCCCCATTTTCCAGATTCTTTTTTCCGATATGGGTTTCTTTCAGTCTTTGTATCATACATTGTGCTTGCATTCACTTAATCTTTATGACACAAAAAGCTACTGCTTTTAGCTTTTTCAACTGTGTTCTTGAACAGATTCAGACCTTACCTCTGTTGGATCCATCTTTTAGGTCCTTGTAAAGGGTGCTTGTAGTTTGAGAGATAATCGAAACAATCTTAGTGTTTTCGGCTTTGTATAGTTCTGTGTTTTAGTGGGTGAATATGTATTTCCTTTGTCTTGTTCTTGCCCCATTTTTGAAACAAGATTTCCCCTTTATTCATTTTAGCATTTGGGGTATATGTCTTCTTGTTAATTTTAGCCTCCAAGTGAAAGCTCTGTTTGGATGTATGACTTAACATGAATACATTCAATAAATGTTATTACTACTACTTTTCTAACTGGTACTACTTGCATATTCATTCATTTCAAGTAGGTGTGATCCTATGAATTTTAGGACCTCAATGTATTGTACAACCAAGGCGCATTAATTGTGTTTGTGTACTATTAGTACTGTTTACCAACAATGGAGTAGTATGGAGACATTTATATATATATATATATATATATATATATATATATATATATATATATATTTTAAGCCTTACAAGCTTATGTATTCATATGGTGGATATACAGCTTCAGTTAATAAGAGCTTCCAGGTATGGTTTGCATTGGTCTACATCTAACTTAGAGCTTCCAGGGATGGTTTGCATTGGTCTACATGTAAGATTTAACACGAGTACATCCAAAATATGTTATTAATGCTCTTCTAACTGTTACTAGTTGCATATTTATCTTCCATTTCAAGTAGGTGAGATACTTAAGATTTTTGTGGGACCCCAATGTATTGCACTAACCAAGGTGCATTAATTACGTTTGTGGACTATAACTATTTACCAACAATGTAGTAAGATAGTGTGGGTAAGGAAATGTACCTTACTAGGGTTAGGGTTTCGAGTTGGTTGAGGAGGAGAGAAATCCACGAAGAGTACAGTTTTGATTGATTGATTGAAGAGAGGAGAAGAACAGGTAAGCGATTGTTCGAGTAACACGTGGCAGAACTCCTAGGATCCAAGAGCTCTACTAGAGTATCGAGGATCCAGAGAGCCTTCTTGAGTGTCTTCCGTTCAGAGAGAATCCAAAAGTCCCCCTTCTATTGAAGTGGAAGGGATATTTATAGAGTTTTCTGGAAAATAGTCACGTGCCTGACACATGTCTGGGTCTTGTGCTTGGCACATGTCTGGGTCTTGTGCCTGGCATGTGACTTCAGAAGAAATTCCAGAAATACCCTTAGTTACTTGAGTAATGTCTAAATCACCCTGTCCTTCTAGCCACCAATCCAATCCCTCAATCAATTCCCAAAATGAGCAACCTCCACGAGCCTTCTGCCTCGGGACACGTGGAGGCTTCTCCCAGTCTCTTTAGATCACATGTAAAACCTAATGTATACTTGGGCTCACAGATAGATACATTTTTTATAATTAATACAAGCTCATATAGTTATATGGTGGATATACAGCTTTAGTTATTAGAGCTTCCACAATCTTTGGGAGGGGGAGGGTTTAGGTGCTATTGGTCTACATATATTTCGCATGTGGTATAGTGATTAGAGGTCGTGATTGGTCTTCTCAGATTGAAATTTTGAAGCTGGAGTAATTGTTTTGACCAATGAGTTTCTCAGCATGTTGCACAAAAGGAAAGTTTCCTTCTCCCTTGAATTTTGGGTTTTGATTTTTACAACACTGAAGTGTCAAGTGGACAAAGATCATGTTGCAAATGTCAATAAGAAAAGTGGGATAGAGTTTACAGTGGAAACCTTAACAAGAAGCTAAAGTTTGAAATCATTTACCTTCATGAATGGGTTTGAGAGCAGAAATCTATTTAATGTATTAGCAAAGCAGAATTCTTATACAAATTATTGATAATTGTTATTGAGATCAAACTATTTCGGAATAATTCCTGTAGCTTGACAATCTACATTTTGTCTATTGAGTTTGTCACTTGAACAAATTACAAGTGTTCCTCCTGTTTCTAATCTACGTTTTGTCTATTGATTTTTTCCCATGGGAGTTTTCCTCAAGCTTCTGAATGTAGCTAATATCTGTGACAGGTTCATGCACTGGAAGCTCAATAGGGGTTTGCTATGGAAGAAATGCGGATGACCTCCCCACCCCAGATAAAGCAGCACAGCTAGCTAAACTTCACAATGTTAAGTATGTAAGGATATATGACTCCAATATCCAGGTCCTCAAAGCCTTTGCAAACACTGGCATTGAGCTCATGATTGGGATTCCAAATTCCGATTTGTTGCCATTTTCACAGTTCCAGTCGAATGCTGACACCTGGTTAAAGAACAGCATCCTCCCATACTATCCGGCCACAAAGATCACATACATAACTGTTGGTGCTGAAGTTACAGAAGCCCCTAATAACATCTCTGCCATGGTTGTACCAGCCATGAGAAACGTTTTCACAGCTTTGAGAAAGGCAGGTCTCCAGCGGAAGATTAAAGTTTCTAGTACCCACTCTCTGGGTGTTTTGTCCCGATCATATCCACCTTCAGCAGGGGCTTTCAATAGCAGCCATGCGTTCTTTCTCAAACCTCTACTGGAATTTCTTGCTGAAACCCAGTCACCTTTCATGGTTAATATGTATCCTTACTATGCTTATAGGGATTCCCAAACCAATGTATCCCTGGACTATGCGCTGTTTGAGTCATCCTCTGAAGTGATCGACCCAAATACTGGCCTGCTCTATACAAATATGTTTGATTCACAGATTGATGCTATTTACTTTGCTCTGATGGCTCTAAACTTCAGAACAATCAAAATTATGGTCACTGAGACGGGCTGGCCTTCAAAAGGCTCACCAAAGGAGACAGCTGCAACTCCGGATAATGCGCAGACCTACAATACCAATTTGATTCGCCATGTCATCAATGATACTGGTACTCCCGCAAAGCCTGGAGAGGAGTTGGATGTGTATATATTTTCGCTGTTCAATGAAAACAGGAAGCCGGGGCTAGAATCCGAGAGGAACTGGGGATTATTTTATCCAGACCAGACAAGTGTCTATAATATTGATTTTGATGGAAGAGGTTCCGTGGACACGACGACGGAGGCAAATGTCACCAGTTCGAATGGAACATGGTGTGTTGCTTCATCTATTGCTTCTGAAGCTGACTTACAAAATGCCTTGGATTGGGCTTGTGGATCTGGGAATGTGGACTGCTCTGCCGTTCAGCCTAGTCAGCCTTGTTTTGAGCCAGATAGTCTAGTATCGCACGCGTCTTATGTATTTAACAGTTATTACCAGCAAAATGGAGCTACTGAAATCGCTTGTGGCTTTGGAGGATCAGGATTTAAAACGAATAAGAATCCAAGTATGTATATCAGGATCCATTCTTTCTTTCTTTCGTTAGGCTTTATTCAACTCGGTGGTAATTACACTGATATATCGAACATTTCTTAGTTATGTTGAAATCCAACTACTAATGACTTGTTAGGTTCTCGTTTAAGAAAAGCCCCAAGCAAAGTCACTAAAATCGTTGTTCTTAATTTATCACTCATGTGATGTTTTTCTTTGTTGTGTGCAGGCTATGACAAGTGTTTGTATATGACAGCAGGGTATGTTTACCATCTAGAGCATTTTACTATTTTTAGTTATTTAACTATTTATTGAATTTTAGCCATATTAATAATGCTGGACTTGGCTTCTTAATTCCACAGGAGCAACAAAACTGCTGCAACTAACGTAACAGCACTACCTTCAACTTCATACTCTGCACCGAAAAAAGTTTCGATGTTGATTTCTTGTTGGCTGCTGATGACTTTCGTGTCATTGTTCTAAATACATGGGTCGAAATGAAACCGGGACTAGACTCGGAATTTTGGGAGTAGCATATCTTTTAGACAAGAGTGTGTGCCTTGAGAATGAACGAGAAGGTATGTTCTAAGGAAATACACATCTTAAAGTGCATGAGAATGGGATTGGGATGCATCCCTAGCTTTGTATGATAGCAATAGGTTCTTAGCTAAGCAGTCAGATTTCAAAAAACCCCAATCAGGTAAGAGGATTGGGATATTTATTAATCTGAATATATGGAAGCTCTGTTTGTGAAATGACTCGGTTGATTTATGTATTTGTTATGAAGGGGGATAAAATTGATACTCTCTTGGGTGCATTTATATTTCTTGTAGCCACTCTAGGCTTACAAAGATATGATTGCAATTTCACGTATCCGACTACCATGAAGTCATGGTAAGTTGGTCAATTGACCAATACAGTGTTGACACGCAGAGAGAGATCAACTCACGGCTTGCGTGTCGACATTGTATTGGTCAATTGACCAAAGTTTAACTTCATGCTAACCACTCCACAATTTTTGACTGCATTGTATTTTTGTGCTCTTGGATTCCTTGGGGTAAAAAGAGATCAAATTAGCTGCCATAGTAGCCTCATGCTATGCAATCTTTGGCTTGATATCTGGGTTTCTCTACTACATAAATCAATGTCACCATGAATCCATATTTTGAATTAATCGGTAGAATTTAAGCCTCTACTAGCAGAATTATTTGTGTCAATATGGAATTGCCTGACCTGATTTAGTGATTTATGCATTTGGCTTATAACAATGTTGAAGCTGCAAGAAACTGAGATAATGAATTGTTAAAACCTTCTTGCCATGCTCAAACTTTTCAGTCACTTTCCTTGTTCCTTGACAATGCTCTTGTTGGGTACTACCTACGTCCCTTTTCGTTTTACATCCGTCTCTTAATATATGTCATTTTAGATGATTTTATTTTTTTCTAATTATTTGTCGTGTTATATAATCTAGGAGAATTCTGGTGACTTTTCTCTCCTAAAAGTTGGCAAAATTTTCTTGAAAGTAGGCTATAAAAAGCAAAGTCTTGGAACTATCATGCTTTGATTTAAAAATCTAGAAATTGAATTACGCAAAATATGAAATCTGGCAGCTGAAGAGCAAAAGTATCCAAAACCTACAATTTAACTTTGTCAATACTGTAACATAGTGATAGTGTTGGTGTGAATGTTTTTCATGGATCCCGTAACTTAACTTCATGATAAGTTGGTCAAATTAACTAATACAGTGTTGACAAGCAGAAAAAACATCTCTCTGTATGCGTGTCGACACTGCTCAATCCCCATCATCTCTGCTCAATCCCCCAGAAAATTTGAAAGAAAGAAAATACAGATACTAACAAAGAACAAATAGACTAAAGTTCTTGATTTACCATTTTACCGCCATGAGGATCAAAATATATCATTGTAGTGTCAAGTAATACAGCCTTGTCAAACATTACCACAAACAGAGTAAAAAAAGCTGAAGAACTCAAACACATAAGAACCTACACAAGCCCGATATCATATTCATATGAGATTTTAATCAATTTTTGTATCATAGAAAAGGGAAAAATAACACTCAAAGATAACCACCACCTCACTTAAAATCATCGAAATACCTTTCATGTGAGAATAAAAAGAAAACACAACTGAATTCAGGAAAAAAAATCATAGCCATCGCCTTTAAAGCACTCATCACTGTCACTACCAGTAGTGCTCCACACCCTCAAATACTTGTATCATCATTTCACTGCAAGCATATTTAAAAGTAAATAATTAGGCAAAAGCATGTAATGAGACCAAGAAAGAAAAATGTGACAATAACAACTCTTACCAAAGTAACTAATATCCATTATCAATAAGATAATCACCAAGCTTTTCAACAACAATGTTGCACTGCCCTGGAGTCATTGGCTCATCGTAGATACCAAAAATCAAGGCCTGGGTGGTCTTCTTAACAGTGATACCTCCAGGTCCCTGAAACCAAAGTTAAAAAAGGGTTAAAGGCAACCATTAGGAGGGTCACATCCTGAATGACATGACATATAGACTCTTCGGATAAATATCATACTATTATCATAATTAATTTTTCAACTACAAGCATGAGAATATATATCATTATGATGTTGTTAAAACTTAGAAACAGATTGTCGAACATCATTAAAGAAGACGTGTTTAGCTATACCACCCGAATTATGAAGCACATGGGAGATTTTTAAGTGCTTAGCCCACCTTTATGGTGAGTTAATCACGATCTGGATTGATAAACAATCCATTAGAAGAAAATGTCTGAAAATAACCATTTTGGCATTGAACAATCCAAGAGACAGATGTTTTAATACTGAAAGTGAATGGTATAACCACAACATCATACTCTAAACCTGTATTTTACATAAAATATCATTCCACTGTTGGCAAGCATGTGCACATATGTACTCGAAATGAAACAGTAGTAATAATAAGATCATATGTCAGGAGGTGATCACCTTTTTCCCTCGAATAACAGCTCCTGGCTCACCTTGAAGAACCATGTATTTTGTGCCACCAAGGAACAGGCCAGTCGGAGCAAGCGAACCAGGTTCATTGAAGTCATTCAAAATAGAATTAATTTCCTCAGGCTTGAACTACATTTCATCATCAACAAAAAGCAATGAGTGTGGATTTGACAAAGAAGAAAAAGCAATAAACATGGCTCATGACTATTTCGTAGAGTGGGGGCAATGTACTAAAAAACTGTGTTACAAGTTTACAGCTCATGACTAAAGATAAAAGAAATTTAATAATACTTGTGTTACAAGCTTTCAGCTCATGATCAAAAACAAAAGAAATTCAATAACACTTGCAACTTGCAATCACCAATGTCCATTCAATTTGCTAGATGAGTGAAAGGAATGTAAGATAATGTTGCAAATCTATGCATTTCTTAACCATATTCTGATTCTTTCATTTCCTATCTCCCAGACCAAAAGATTGCTAATATTTTAGTTGATTCCTATAAAACTGAGGCAATAGCATGTGCCTAAAAGAGTATTTTAAGCCTATAAAAATTGCGTATCCTTATATGAACTTTAGAGTTTAGACAAAATATTTTATTCAATCATTATTTCTTGGATCCAATGAAAGTGATATTCGAATTTTCAGCTCTTGGCATCAAGGCGTTAAAGTGTATGCTCACTAGTTTAAGTGACCCTCTTAATCCATCAACTCCTGGATATCAAAAAGTTAAAACATACAATATACAATAAAAAAAAATGAAACACACACTGGAATTTAACAAGCAATGTAAGTGACCAAATAAGCCAACTACAGCCCCTAAAATTCCGAATTAATTGTTTGATCATGATAAATGCAATCAATCAAACTTTAATCAATTAAGGACCAGAAACACCAAATCTCCCAAAATAAAGCTACCTCAATCTACAGCAAGAAAAAATTCAAATCACTGACATTCTAAAGTTGAGGTCAGATCATGTATTCAATAGCTGCTTTAGTTTTACAAAATAAAGAGCAAGAACAATCAACTCATACTTGTCTGAACTCAAAATTAAATTCCGAACAAACTGATTTTTAAATCAGATCAAATGAGTTACCAACTCATAATCAGATAACATAATTAGCTATATTTCCTCTTCGAAAATCAACCCGATCAAATCCAGGAGTCAAGCAGTTCCGATCCGATCGGAAGCTAAAAACCGAAATGCTTATCAGTCATTGTAAACGACCAAAAGTAGAGTATGGATTACCTGAGGAAAGGAGGCGCTCTGCGCCCAAACATTGCCGTCAAGGCCGAAGATGGCGGCGGCGGCGAGATGGATGCCTTCGTGCTCGCTATCGGACATGAGGTGATCGTCGACGTAATTTTGCCACGACATTTTCTTCTACTCTTTCCCAACTCTCTCTCCTCTCTTTTCTTCTCTACTCAGTCATGCTCTGCTTCGTCTCTTTTAAATAGAAGAGAGGGCTGTATCAAATAAAAATAAATAATATATATATATATAATAATTACTCCCATCGATTTCATATTTAAAAATTTATTTAGACTTTATTAAATTAATTTGTTAAATTTATAAACTTAACTAATTAAAAATATATAAATTTGTAATAATTGTAAATTAATTATAGTATTTTCATTGTTTTAGAATTAGATAATATATTTTTTTATTCGTTTTAAAATTATAGATGCATTTTTATTTAAATAATGTTACTATCACATAATTTTAGATCATATAATACTCACATATATACTGTGGGCCCTGCGTGACATGCAAGGCCCCCAAATATGCATGTGTATATGTGAGCTTTATGTGACTCAAATTATGTGATAGTAGCATTGCTCTTTTTATTTATTGACCATTATTATTATTTTTATTATTAATACTAAGGATAAGTTTGCGAAAAAAAATCTTTAAATATAGACGTTTTTTCCTAAAGTAATATTAGAGATCTCAAATTTTTAATATCAAAAAGTGTCTCAAATGATGTGTGATTATTATATTAATTAATAAGATAAATCTCTTATAATTGAATGTATATCTTTCATTTAAGACGCATTTAAAATTAAAATTTTAAAACAATCAATTACAAGATATTTACCTTACCAAGCATATCAAATATTTTAAGTGGATTGAGTATTATAATTTTATCACTATTATAAATTTATCAAATGTTGAGAATATTTTTAAAATATATTTTTATATTTAAAACGGAATAAATAATTAACAAGAGCGTCGAAGTGAGGAGTATATGGTTGCTACCATCATTACTTCAGAACTGGGTCCATCTCCATCACCCCTCCTTTCCATGAACATGGATTGCTAAATGTGAAAGTAGTTAGCATAAAGTTTATTTTGAGGTAAGTTGGTTAATTGGCTAATAGAATATTAACACGTAAACGAAGTTATATGTGTGTTAATATTTTATTGGCCAATTAACCAACTTACCTAAAAAATAATTTCATGCTAACCGGATCCGGTAAATGTATAATTTTGGACGAGAGTGATTAGCATGAAGTTAATTTTAATCAATTGATTAATACAGTGTCGATACGAAGGTCGAGAAGTGATCTCTCTGCGTTTCAGTACTGTATTGGTCAATTAATCAATTTACCGGACCTGTTTTGGGCTAATTGTTAAAGTAAAATGTTAAATTCATTTTTTTATATCATCTGAGTCTTTGTTTTTTTTTTGGTTGATAAGGATATTTTCGGATCAATTTACACTAAATTCTTTTTCAAATAACCGAATCCGTTTATACTAAATGTTAATCGGATCCGATAAATATATTATTTTTCTCTTCTATCATTATGATACCATATTCTAACATATTTTAAAACTGTACTATGAAATGGAGATATCCTGAATCTTGGAGTTTATCTGGTTGAGTCATTGATATTGAAACTGATATTTTCAGGACATTAATTTCTTATTCTTATTAATAAGAAAAATCAGTATTACATGTTATGCAATAAAGTGAAAGCATGTCCCATTATGAGCACATTATATTATGCGACCAGTGATTGTGGGTCCTTGTATATTCTTCATGTGCAATGGACCCCACTTTTGGGACCAATTAATGAATATTAAAGATATAGTGAGTGTGACACCAATACTACTTTTGGGGGTGGTGGACTGGTGGTTGTATAATCCACACCAATCACAGGTGGAAGGTTTGTTCTACGACCAATATTACTATCACATACTAATTTAAATCACATAAAATTTATATATACATATATATATATATATATATATATATATATATATATATATTTTTTTTTTTTTGTAAGTCTTGCATGTCACGTAAAATTTATAGTATAAATATGTGTATATATGAGTATTATGTGATAGTAGCATTATTTTTGCTCTAAAACCATTATTCAAACAAAAGGTACCTTTTTTTTTTATATAAAAACATATTCTTTTTTCAATTAAAATATTTTAAATTGATTTTAACAGTGCAAAATGAACTTTTATATATATATATATATATATATATATATATATATTGATAATTTGGGGTGGTGGTTGAACCCAAGAGACCTGGGGTACCAACCGAGAAATATATTAAAATTGTACTCCCTCAGTCCCCAAAAGGATGACGGAAGTATAGTTTTTACACAAATTAAGGTAGTGAAAAAATTAGAAAAGAGTATTTTTTTTCCAATCTACCCTTGTTCTCTAGTAGTGTGATGAGTTGATATTTGTATAGGTTATTATATTTAATTGTGTTTTGATAGTCTTTTCTAAAAGTGTAAAACGAGTCGAACTGAACCGAATAGATACCTGCTCGAATTTGACTACAAAAAATTAAATTCATACTCGGATTCAAATTGTATTTGAAAAACTCTTCTCAAATTCGACTCAATTCGAATATTCATTACTCGAATTCGATCCGACTCGGATCGAATTATATTCAAACTGCTCGCGAGCTTTCAATTCAAGTCCGAATTCGAGTTTTCACATAAGAACTAGCTTTATAATAAATATAAATATAAATTAAATTTATTATTTTATTTAAAAATGAGAAAATATATTTGCTATTACATATTACAAATATAAAATCATAATTAAAAATAAAAATAAAATAAAATAATAATAATTAAGTTTCCTAACTTGATTTAACTTTGTATAATATTATAAGAGAATATATTGTATCTAATTGAATATGTATCAATTGAGTATGTATGAAATCATAATCGAGAATTCAAATAGTTTGAATTTTCAAAAAGTCAAGTATAACCTTGTTCAGATTCTACACGAATTTTTATTCGAACTATTTTTTATGCTCAGCTTTGGATTATATTATTAACGAATCCGAATTTTTTTTGTATTTTTTTGAGTCGAGTCCAAATCAAACCTTCAACATGAGTCTTTTCCATGAATTGATAAACACGATTAAATTTTTATCGAAAACGGATAATTTCACAACAGAAAATAATATTCTCACATAAAAATCGTCGTTATAGATCCTATAGATACATCTATAGGTACACTTTTCATATGAAAACAGCAAAAAATGTTGAAGAAATATCAATTTTCTTTTTATCTTTTGCGCCCCACTACGATTGAGCTATGTTAAAAAAGTTGGGTAAATTTTGTTCACCCGTGAAGCTCAACCGACAAATCTTGGTTTATCATTTAAGTTATTTTTCCCTAATTAATGTTAAAATAAAAAGGGAAATAGTTGACAAACTTCTTGAAAACATAATCTATGGACAACATATAAAAGACTAAATTATTTATGCACAAAGTACATGCTAAACATGGAGACCATTTAACATTATCTTTCCTCTCTTTTTTGTTGCTAAACCACAACTAGATCAATCTTTATTTAAATGACTTGTGGTAATGAATGATAAATCTTGTTTGGAAACTGATATTTTCACGTATATTTTTGATATTTTCATATAGTCCGTCCTTACTTAGAATCAAAAAATAAAAAACTCTTCTACGCGGATATGAAAGTTGGACATAAGTGTATTTGAATTTCATATATTTGTATTTTGACCCCCTAAATAGGTGAAATTCAAATACACTCATGTCCACATAAAGTTTTTGAAAAAGAAACGAAAAAAACACAATAAAATGAGAAAAAAACGAGTCCGACTTTCATACGAGAGGAGATCATGTGAAAATATCAAAAACTTATGTTAAAATAGTATTCCCCTTCTTGTTTTTGTAATCTCTCAAGGTGTAATATGGTACATTACACTTTTACTTTTACTTCAAGGGGAAACATCAAACCTTTTAAATTGTTTTTTACCCTCATTCTTTGGACCCAAAACTAAATAAGAAGTTAAAAACTCCTTGGATCCAACTCCCTTGCATAATAAAATTCTAATGAATAGATTTCTGATTAAAGATAAAAAAAAAATATAATTTAGAAAAATGCAGCAGCCCCAAAAAATTAGTTGCAGGGAATCATATAAAGACCGATTAGTCCGTGACACATAAAAAAGTAGTAACATACTGCAAGACTAGAAAAATGGAGTGAGGAAAACATATAAACTGAGAATATATAGGAAAGCAATGAAAATCAAAGCAGTTGAAACACCCAAACAATCGTTTATGTGGTGGTGGTTTGCAAGACTTGCATACACTCCACTTTCAAAATTCATGGCTTTTGAATGAAGAAAGAAAAAAAGAAGAAGGAAGAAACTGGAGGTATCAGGGAAGAAGTTCAGGATTCATGCATGAACAAGGCGGCCTACAGGCCCTGCTCAATGAGAAAATCTCCCAACCTCTCGACAGCCAAGTTGCATTGTCCTGGAGTCATTGGTTCTTCATAGATACCAAAGACTAGTGCTTGAGCAGTCTTCTTGATAGTTATGCCTCCCGATCCCTAAAAGACATGAAAAACCATATAATATAAGGCGCGTCTAGTTATTACTGTTACTGCAAAATTGTTCCTTTTTAGGTATAATTACTTGTGCAAAACTGACCCAAATGTACGGATTTGCACTACTAATTGTACGTTGAGGGAGGGTTTTGGGCCTTCGGCTAATAACCTAAACTCATCAATGGATGAGAATGTCACGAGTGAATAAATTAAGGAGACAGTTTTGGCGTTTAAGTGTTTATTGAATTACATAATAATATCCTAAAACGTAAATAATAGTAAAAAAGACGCGGACTTGAAAAGGCTAAAACCCAGAAAAGAGCATGGCACCTTAAAAACAATCAGTACAAATAAATTATATACGAGCCTATGTATGTGCAGGTATTGACGACTGACAAGATGGACCAACAAAAGGAAGCTACTTCTCGTTCCTCACATAGATAGCTAGTGACATTTTCTCAGATAGAGTGAGAGAAAGAGAGTGCAACAACATCAACACGGATGAGACACGCCAACAGATAGTAGTTAATCAACTTACATAAAAAAGGTGTTTATTGGTGAGTTATGGTACGATATTGCACCTAATCAATATGCAGGCTTTGCTAAAGAGCAAACAGAAGAGCAAGAGGTTAAGGGTACATCACCTTCTTTCCACGAATGACAACTTCAGGTTCTCCTGCGATGACCATGTACTTTGTGCCCCCAAGGTGTAAGCCTGTAGGGGCAAGGTAACCTGGTTCGTTAAAATCAGTCATGATACCAGTTATCTCATCAGGCTTAAACTGCACAAACAAGAGGGTAGCCAGAAAAAAAATCAGAAATATTTATCAAGTTATACAATTTATTCATTTAAATTAAAACATAGTCCACAATGGACAAGTTAATAACATAATGATAGCATAGTGCTTAGGACATGCAAACAAAAATTTTAACCACAACGATATAAGGCGGTATACATCTAATTGTTAGCATGCATTAAAAGGGGACAAAACTAAAGAGAACGAGTGTTTGTGATGATGCGCAGATAAACTACAGAGACAAAGAAAATGCAGAGTTCGACAAGATTAAACAGGTTGTAGGATAATACAAAAGTTTAACTTATAAGTAGACCACGAAGCTGACAGTGGGAGTTTTCCTTTTAAGGTTTGACAACCTACTTCAACAAAATATCAATTACAATAACATAAACATTAGATAATATCCTTCTTTGAAAACAAAATTTGTTCGAAAGTACATTCTTTAGATTCAACAAAAGCAAGATAAATGAAGGGATGGAGCAATCAACGAAAAATAAAGAAGCCATCAAACTAAAAAAAATTGCAAGTTTGCAAATACGGGATTATTAAAGTTTTGGTTCATGTATTACTACCCGATTTTCAAATGAGACCTCACTCCATTGCAAAACTTTCAAACAACAATACTAGCTAGAATCTATAATTCTAGCTCAGGTTTCATGCCAAACCCTTGTAGTACAAAAAAATTGAATCAAAATCACTAAAAAAATAAATAAATGTGGACCAAACTTAATTCCACATTCAGGCCATAAAAAAGTCAGAAATGCAATCAGGAAACAACCGGATAAAACATGTAGTAATAGGATTGCCGTCGTGGACCTGAGGGAAAGAAGAGCTCTGAGCCCAGACGCTGCCGTCGTGGCCAACAATGGCGGCGGCGGAGAGATGTTGGCCTTCAATGTCACACATCAAATGCTCATCTACGTATGTTTGCCACGACATTTTTCTCTCTATCTCTATTCAATTGGATTGAATTGTTTCTTAATTCTTGTGTAATGAAATGTATAGTTGTGAATGGTGATTTTGGAATTTTTGTTTAATTCTGTTTTTGATTTTGGAAAGTAGAAATATTGAGGAAGAAAATACTACTTACCACCTCAAATATAGGGATCGATGATCGATTGATGATTTCTTCTGCTCCTTCTTCTTCGCTCTACCGTCGGTTCAGGTGGATCATACTATTCAATTAGCGCCATTCAGCTCCGCCCTTTATTCTAGCCACCATTTTCTTCATTCTTTGAATTTTCCCCACCCAGACACCCCCCCCCCCCTCCCTCCCTCCCTCCCTCCCTCCCTCCCTCTTTTTTCTAAGATTTTTTTTTTGTTAAACTTGTGTTTTTTTTTCTTTTTCTCTTATAATATTAAAGTTTATCTAAGGTGGTATTTGTTTACCTTTTATTACCTTTTAACTATCTGCATCTGATTTGATAGGAGGATAAAATTATTTGGTAAAATTTTATTTGTCTCGTCTCTTAATTGGTAAAAGGAATATATAAATCTAAATTATTAAGAATGGTCGTTTAATGAAAAATTTAAATCTATAAAGGGCTCCAATCTAAAATTTAAGATTATTATTGAATTTTAAAAAGTCAAATTTGAGATATTTTTAAATTTAAAAGGTATTCAAATGTTTTATACTTTTTTAGTTACGAGACAACTTTTTAAGTTCAGATGTTACACTCAGATGATCTAATTTATTAAGATATACTAACCATTCTGATCTTAATTGTCTAGTTTTATCAAACAACACCTAAATTAAGTTGGAATTAGTCACTTGGTGTGCGCAAATAAAATAACAAAAATAAAATTTAATGAGAGAATAATTTTTAGTGTTGGATAATAGGGATGGAAACTAAAAGTCCAAAAAATAATGGCCTCCTATTTACTCTCCCTTAACAATTTTTTAAAACAATTTTTTTTAAAATAAAATTTAATTAGAAAGGATGTGTACCACCCAAACCACGATTCAAATAGGAATAAGTAATTTTATCGGTCAATAACTTTGTGAAATATCACAGGCTCGCAGCTTGTTGAATGTATTCAAAATCATCTGGTTGAGAAAATTTGCAATGGGCTTTATTACAAAAACTTTGTTCAAATTCAAATGCAAGTAATAAGAAACTACTTTTCGAACAATGAACCCCTTGTTTCTAAAAAGACAATCACATCATACATGATACAACTGACCGAGAGTGGTTAACGTAAAGTTAACTTTGGTCAATTGACTAATACAGTGTCAACACGCAGACGAAAAGTGATCTCTCTATGTGCCAACACTGTATTGCTCAATTGACCAACTTATTATCATGAAGTTAACTTCATAATAATCGGACTCAACTCAGATGTACCCACTAAAAAAACTATAATAATACTTGCATGCACTCATCACATCCATTAACACATTCTAAATCAGTCTAATGATATATTTGTAAACCGATGTCGTGAGGAAAATTGTATTTAACCTCTTTATAAGCACATTTGATGATGATATTTTCTCAAAATAGTTGATCAAAGATTATAAAGTCATTGAGAAATCAGTAATCAAAAGGCCAAACAAGCTGGAATTCCTCTCTTTTCCACCAATATCTAATTAAACATCGAGTCAAACATATCCTGTTGAAATGTCCTATCAAATTTCCAACAACTTCAAAGATTCGCATAAAAAACCAACATCAGGCTCTCGAGTGATCTCATAATTGAAAACTTCTGTTAGCATAGCATAGCATCATCCAGACTGACATATCCATGAATTTGGTCTGTTACCAATTGTCCCCGTCTTCTAAATGACCGACAGAAAACAGTTTCACCCCCCAACTCGATAAGATCTTCCTCTGAATGCAGCACTGCCACTCCTGTCGGGCTCGGCGCTATTAGTAACTGTTGGAGCTCCAATTCTCCATCTTGCAACTATTTTATGTCTATTATGCAATAGCAGTCAAGGAAAGTTTCATAAATTATTAATAGGTGAATCAGGTACAATATGTGATGTATATCAGCATTAGTGACCATCAGGATTGGAATACTATAAATGCAACCAAAGTTTTCTATCAAGTGCAGTAGGAAAATAAATTATTCTCTAGATTTAACACAGTTTTGATTCTCAGTAACAGCTAAAGGATACACCCACACTGGAGTCTTTAGTATATTCTTCCCACCAGCAAGTGGATGCAACACAGTCAAGAAGTAATACAGGTGTCCGGCAATGATTCCCAAGAGATCGGGCATGATTGGTGAGCCAAAAATAACATCCAAACCAAGCATGGCCCATGGTAAATAGAAAGCCTGCAAATAAAATGCAACACTGGTTGGACATATCCAAAATTGCTGAAAAAGAGATTGCAGGGCCTAATATTTAAATGCATAAAATTATTCAGCAACATTTCTATCAGTGCGACTACAAATAAATTAAATCTGCATACCTTAAGGGTCACAAGGCCATATATGTTGATGTTGGCAGTTGGGAATTCTCTACTCCACACATACAGAAGCATGAAAACCAGTGATACCCCCATAAAATAGGACTCAAATAGGGGGATTAAAGATAATGCCTACACATACAGGTGAAGATAAAAGGTTAACATGACAAAATCAAAATTATTATCAGAATCAGAGAAATGCTCTATGTGAATGGACAAACTTTATCAGTGTTAAATCAATAACTTCTAAACTTTTCTTAGATCACATCTTCAACCAGACCATTACTTCTGCATACAAGTCCCCTATATACAAGAAAAAAGAGAAGTTTCTATCGACCAAATCACAAGATGAATTCACACACCAATAGTGACAAAGCTCCAAATATCATCATCCACAAAAAATCTGCTGTACGCCTTTGAAACGGTCCATTCTCCAGTTGTACTCCATATCTTGCTCTAAAAAAATCAAGTATAAATACCACAAGTGAGTAGGTGCAAGGAAATATTAAATGTCTTCCACAGTTCACAACTAATCCATCATTTTTAATTAGATTAGTAGGATTATAACTAGCTAAAATAGATATGAATGTATTTAACTCTAAGCAGAAATTTTAGGAACGCTTACATCATTAAAACCCGAATACCAAAATTAATAGAGAATCCACCAAGGAAAAAGAAGTTTGTAAAAAGCCTCCATACCTGAAAGTGAAGTTACCAAAAATAAATGAGTTACATACGTCAAACGAGAATAAAAATGCAAGGCTGGAAACTCATTATTATACTAAATGTCTAACCCCCTTGACAAAAACTTTTTCTAACAAAGAAGATATTCTGAATCGTCAAATCATGTCATATGTGTATGTGTAAAACACACACAACACAAGAGAGAGTACAACCCAATACGACAATTTCTTAAAGAATTGAGTTGGTCCAACTCCAGTATGGAGATACAAAGGTTTGTTAAACATGAAAGCTTCACTAGAAAGGTGGATTAAGTTCAGCATGCGTATAGCATTTGGTATTATTTGAACATGGATGATTTTTACTTCTCCTGGCTTTTGTATTCTCCGTCTACATGGGTTTTGCCCCCATTTTGACAGTCTTCATCAATAGGTAGCGTTCCCTGTACCTGATTTCCGTTCTACGTACCAAATCAATCTACGTTCCTCGCAGTAACCATGGTCCAGATAAGGGGAGAATATTTTCCTTCAGTTTTTAGTTTAAGCCAATATGATCCAAATTAATAAATTCAACCCTAATTTTGACGGGATTTCCACAAAAATTTTGGCTTTGAAGTGAAATATAGTCAAGCCAAAATTAACTAAATACTTTTGATTCGCTCACCAGCCACAACACAAGAGCAATACTGCTTGGATTTACTTAGTTTTCATTTATAGTTCACAGTAACCACATGGTTAACATAAATATATGGGCCTAGTGGCCTCAATTATCTTCAAAGTTAGCCATAGAGATTGAAAAGTAACCAGGAGTCTATATTTTTTACTTGTTATAAGAAATAGTAACCCAGGACTGCAAGTTAGTTTATGCATCTCTTTGATCCATGAGTCCATGACTATTATGCATGAACCTCGAAAATGTCTGAATTAGTGCATCCATAAAGAAGTGTTCAAAACCAGCAAACTATAATTTTACAACAAGCAGTTAAGCACATTCATCATTAATAGATAAACAAGATTATTTAATCAGTAATGGAGAATGGTTTATGTCAAAGGAAACCATTCACTATCAAGGGATCCATCAAGAAGTAACTCTTTCTTACTACAAATATTCTAATAATAGAATTTTAGGGATTGGTTAGATTTTGGTGCTACACCATCAAGTAAAAACTACTTTGATGGCTAAGGCTCATTTCATACCTTCCACAATGTACATTCTTCTTCCTCGGTGTCCATTAGAAAAATTAAAATTCTATAAGAAACTTGGTGTGGAGGCAGACAAGATAATATTCTATTAGGGGCCCTAGCTTAAGCTCATACTTGTCTTGGTAAGAAGAAGACCGTCTTTAAACGATAAAATCATTAAATAAAGGATAGGAAAACAGACAATTTTAGTGCAACAGCTGTCAAACAGAAAGTCCAGAACAATTAAGTAGTGATGGCAAACTTCAATTTCATGATATGGGATATGTACCTGAAAACGATAAAAGACGAGCTCATGTATCAATGCTATATGTTGAGGATGAATGAGCCCAAGTTGATATGCTGTAGTAGCCACCAAACACAAAGTACCATAAGCCTTGCTTATAGGTGGGAGTGCTTTATAGTATCTGAAACAAAGAGAATGATAAAAGTTAGAATGATGAGAAGATGTCAAATAGTTACCAATGCTTCAACAAGAACAAAAACTAGATGGTTGGAACACGAATCAGTAATTTATTTTACTTGTTTGCATCATGGTTACTAGGAACGTGGATCGATTTGGTACACAAAATGAAATCGAGTACGGGGAACGCTACCTGTCGATGAAATACAAAACGTATCTATGTTCCTTCCCCACGATTCGGAATGCGGAACGATAGTTCCCCATTCGCAAATCGTAGGGCGGATAAGGTTCCCTGATAACCCTAGTTTGCATTACTTTTATATAATTATGATAGTGTCACCCTTCATAAAATTCTTGTGTCCACCACTGGAGTGATCCACAACCATCATTTAGTATGGCCCTATTTTCATCCAACCTATCTTAATGCTGTCCATTGAAATACCAACTACCAAGATCTAAAGTTCATTTAATCTTCCACTAAACTGTTCAGTCAAAGCCCGCAGTTTGGCAGACTATCCTCCAGACTTGAAGTAACTCTTCTACCATTTTTTAATGAATTTAAATCAAATGCATCACCGTCTGCCCAACTGTTAATGTACAATAAAATGAAGGTTTAGATTTCGGCTGTAAGTGACATCAATTGATGGTTGATGAATGGTTGGTTCAAAATAAGATCATAGCCAATGGCTTTGGATTAACTCCCCGTATGTATATAAACCACATTAGACATTGGACATTGTGAGATTAAACAATGGACATTGTGAGATTATTCTTCTTTTTTGATAAAAGAGATTGCCAGATTATAGAAAATTAAGCCAGATTAGCTGAGATTGTAAGCCAAGGTCCGGTACATCTTTTTCTGATGCACTGGGAGATTAATTAGTTGCCTCTTTAACCTTTAACTCCTGATAAAATGGAGACATACAATGCTTCCATAGTCCTAAAGTTTTCTTTTGGGGTATATCTATGGACATACTATCGAATATCGATGTTGCTGTTTTGGGAGGTTTACTGTAAGTTATAGTGTGTGTCCATAGACATACCAGAGACCTCCTGAAACATGTTGCTACTGATACTACTTTCTGCGCAGACCCAGTAAACTAACTACTATATACACTATTAACGGTTTACTCTCTGGATTCTAGAGTGTAGATCTTGATATATTCTTAACTGCCGCTGCATAGATGTAGTAAACTAGTTTCTTTTATCGAAAAAAGACATACCCTAGTTTCAATATGGGGAATTGGAGCTCCAGCTACAAATCACGCCTAGCATGATATGAGAGGCATTTAGAGGGAAACACTGATAACATTCCAAATTCCATCAAATGTCTAAATAATTTTCCTAACAGAATAACTGAAGTTACATTACTTGCCAGCTATAAGCTGACATCATACCAAGCAAAATGCATTGGTTGATATTTGATAGGAAGAATAGAATTATTTGATTGGAGATGGAGATGGATCTAGTTTTTTGTGAGTCTCTGTTGAGTCTCACTTAGCAATAGCATACGAGAGCCCTAATTCAAATCAAACAATTTTATTAAGTAAGACACAAGAGAACTCAGTCTAAGCAAATCAAACAGCCTAAATAGTTCCATCACAATTTCAATTACCATACAAGTACAATCAATAGCAGAGCAACACCGAAAGTCAAATGAAACAGCAATTGGCATAAATGAATAAATCTCTAACATTATTATACGAAAAACATAACTACATATATATATATATATACATACATACAGAGAGAGATTGAGAAACAAGCACATGAACAGATAAACGCTATCTGACATTGTAGAGGGAGAGATGGAAAGAGAATTACTCGGCAGGGGAAGACATAGCTGAATCAGAAGCTTAATTGAATGAAATCCCAGTGTCCCTGTTTGAGATCTGAGTTCACAGAACTTACAGATTAAAACAAACGATTACTTGACAAAAAAGAAAATCCGTTGGTACCGAAATGGACGCGAATATAAAACACAAAAATCTCTTCGTTTGTCAAAAACATGGGGAGAGAGAAGACTAGTTGAGTTCCAGAAAATTCCTCTTCATTCTATGCCACGCACGTGCAGATTCAGTTGGATCTAATAATGGGCTTTTAGTGAATTGGATCAGCTTATTGAGGAAGCCCCTCGTGATAAATTGATAATAATACACTTCAAGGCTTAACGTGAAGCCCACAAATAAAGAAACATCGGGCCTTTCAACTAATAAAAAGAATATCAAATAAAGTAATTTTGTCTGCCAAGATATGCATAAATAATTGGGCACAAAATAGAGAAAATACAATATGGGATTATTCAATAAGATTAAATAATACTAATCACATTTTTATTTTTTATGGGATTATTCATAAGATAACTTAAAATAATTTTATGTTTTAAGTTATGTTCGTTTTGTCCAGAATTATTTAAAAAAATAGATAAAAACTTACCGTTTAAATTATTATATTCTTATCACTAATAACAAAGATATCATATTCTCAATAGTTTAAGGATAAATAGAAAGAATAAGATATACCGGTCTTTTTAAACCTAATTAAATGTTATTTTGGCTACAAATTTTTAGTCCTAAATGTTAAGGATTATAATACATAGTTAGACATGATATTAAATAGTCCGAATTCAAGTTATTTTATTATCTCAGGACTAATAGTCTCAAGTAAGGATGTAAAATGAGCAAACAGTTCGGGCTCGATTCGTACTCGTTCGACTAAAAGTTCGATTCGAACTCGACTCGAAATATAAATGATTCAAATATGAGCAAATTTTAAATTTTGATAAATTACTCGAACTTCCTCAAATTATAATTTTTTATTGATACTAGAATCATATTCGTTCGAAAAATTCAAACATCTCGGACTCGATTCGAAATCGTGCTCGACTCGGTAGCTAAACGAGCCTCAATCAAACCTTATTTTATATTCAATAAATTTTGTGAACCAAATCTCAGCAACTCAATATTCGACTCGACTCGATATATTTATACCCTTAATCTCAAATATAATTTTAAAAACAATTAAAAAAACTTAAAATTAATATTTCAATCTCAAATATAATAGTAAGAAACATAGCCTCATAAACATAATCTACATAATGGTAAAGGAGTATATGTATGATGGATGGGGGATAATTTATGTAGCGTATGAATGCAACAACCATAATGGGTCTGATTGATATCATCACACCCTAAATACAAATGCTCTGTTATTCTGTCTTGATGCTTCATATTTTAATGGAAAATGCTCACAATCACATAGGAAAAAGTGGGACCAGTTAAGTTCTTGGTTTTCTTCTTTCTTGGCGTTGCTTGGTCATTTTCCGAAATAAAATTGATTTGTATCCAAAAAGACAAAGATTTGAAAGTATGGGGGGCATAATGTGAAATTAAAATATAACTAGGATACAAAGTAACCATCATTTTAACAACTGTGTATGTGCCCGAAAAGTATAAAGTTTCCTAGGTGGGGACGGCATATAGTCTAGCAGCTATACATTAATACATAATTCTTCGGTTTGAATGCCGTAAAATGAGTAAAGAGTTCGGACTCGATTTTTATTCGGTGGATTACAAATTCAATTTGAGTTTGATTTAAAATATAAATTATTCAAATGAGCAAATATTAAAGTTCAATAAATTACTCGAATCTCTTGAAATTATAATTTTTTATTAATATCAAATCATATTCGTTTGAAAAGTTCAAACTGTTTGAGCTCGATTCGAGATCGTACTCGATTCGGTAGTTAACCGAGCCTCAATCAAATTTTATTTTATACTCGATAAATTTTATAAACTAAATCTGAACAACTCAATACTCGATTTATTTACACTCTTAGATATATGTATGGCTATTTTTAAATCAATTCCAACTGATATAATAACATTTGAAATAGTAAGTATATATATATATATATATATATATAGGGAAACCATCCGTGGCAACCGATTGCTAAGTGTACTGTTCAGCAACTAAGTTTATATCCGTTGATTAAAAGAATGAAAGGCAAGGATTAAAAGGTTTTTTTCCCCTGCCGCTACAGCCTGTAGCGGCAGGCACTTATGTTCAAAGTGTCCGGCTAATTACTATACTGTCCCTCCATATATCCAAGCATGTTCCAATTTTAATTCTCTCCTGCCGCAAGAGGCTGTTGCGCCAGGTCATTATGCTTTCATTGTTCAAATATACTTGCCCAGCTCCAAAAAGCTAATACTCCCTCCCCATTCTGACTTTATAAAGAAAGTCATTTTCAAATTCAATTTTTTTATGAATTCATTTAATTTTAGTTACTATAATTATAATTTTTGTAAATTATCTAAAAATTATATAATTACATGATTTTATAATTTTAAAAATTTAAATGAATCACATCAATATTATTAATTTTTAATTGTAAATTAAATTTTGAATTTGTAAATTAAATTTTGAATTTGTAAATTAAATTTTGAATTTGTAAATTAAATTTGAATTTGAAAATTAATTTTGAATTTGTAAATTAATTTTAATTTACAAATTCAAAATTAATTTTTGAATTCAAAATTAATTTTACAAATTCAAAATTAATTTTCATTTAATTTACAAAAAAAATAATTATAGTAACTAAAATTAAATGAATTCATAAAAAAATTTGAATTTGGAAATTAATTTTCAAATTCAAAATTAATTTTACAAATTCAAAGTTTAATTTTACAAATTCAAAGTTTAATTTTCAAATTCAAAATTAATTTAGAAATTCAAAATTTAATTTACAATTAAAAATTAATAATATTGATGTGATTCATTTAAATTTTTAAAATTATAAAATCTTGTAATTATATAATTTTTAGATAGTTTACAAAAATTATAATTATAGTAACTAAAATTAAATGAATTCATAAAAAATTTGAATTTGAAAATGACTTTCTTTATAAAGTCAGAATGGGGAGGGAGTATTAGCTTTTTGGAGCTGGGCAAGTATATTTGGACAATGAAAGCATAATGACCTGTCGCAACAGCCTCTTGCGGTAGGAGAGAATTAAAATTGGAACATGCTTAGATATATGGAGGGGCAGTATAGTAATTAGTCGAACACTTTGAACATAAGTGCCTTCCGCTACAGGCTGTAGCGGCAGGGGAAAAAAACTTTTTAATCCTTGCCTTTCATTCTTTTAATCAACGGATGTAAACTTGGTTGCTGAACAGTACACTTAGTAACCGGTTGTCACGGATGATTTCCCATATATATATATATATTGCTAGAATTGTGATATTTCACCAACATTCATGTTCAAACCTATTTAATGGAGTCTAACAGGATCTGGTGATGAAAATCACCCTCTATTTCATAATAAGAATTTTATTTAAAAAAATAAATAAATTATATTTCTCTACTATAATATAATTACATAATATTTTGAAGTATATCACCATAATTCTAATATTATGTCATCCGAACTTAAAAATTGAATAACTTTTAGCGTAAATATAATTTTTTAAATATATTTTTTTATAAATTTATTAATTTTATTTATTATACATTATCTTAAGAAGACATTACCACAATTTGTTATGGGGTATTGCTTTTCACTTTTTGATTCTTTCATGCATAATATATTTATTTGCCCTCACAAAGAAGTGTCATCTTTTTGAGATTCTTTCTTCACAAAAAACACATGGATACTTTGGGTAGAGGTTTTCTTTTTTGTTGCGGCAAACCTCGTACAAACGAACTTAATTTTCTATTAGAGTCCTTCTACACCGATCGGGATGTTGTGATCGATTTGGCGACCGACCAAATTTTTATTTTATTTTTTTTGTTTTTGACTATCAAATAATTAGTGTGATTTATTGAAATTGAAATTTTTATAAAATATAGTGATTTAAGTATTATTTTGATACATGTAAAAAACAGGGTTGTACAGTGTATTTTGTAAATCACTGCATTTTGTAAAAATTTCAAAGAGTATTGAGTTGTAAATCACTGCATTTTTTAAACCAAATCTGAACAACTCAATACTCGATTTTGTAAACCAAATGACACCTAAATCACTGCATTTTGTAAAAAATTTAGTTCCAATAAATCACATTAATTATTTGAGAGTCAAAAGCAAAAAAAAAAAATTGACCGATCGCCAAACCGATGACAACATCCCCCGGTCGGTGTAGAATTATTGTTTCTATTATTATTATCATCTACTACTCCACTGTCAATGACATATTAAATTTTAAATTAATATAAATTTATTTAATTTCAGTTGATATAATTATTATAATTGTATATTATATAACAAAAATTATTAATGGTAAAATTTATTTTATTATAAATTTTTTTGAGTTATACCAACTTTGAAATTTTAAAATTTAATATACAGTTGTTTGAGCTCAATAGTCAAATTAAAAAAAGAAATAAGTCTACTATCACATACAAACGTTCACATACACTCACATGTATATGTGAGTGACCCACATGCAGAGCAAGTCATGTGGGCCATTCACATATACATGTGAGTGTATCTGAATAGTATATGAGCGATTGTATGCGATAATAGACTTATTGTTAAAAAAGTAAGGAGTATAAATCGTAATTAGAAATAAGTAATCATATTAGTATGAAATAATCTGGGAAATTGATATTAATATGAAAGTAAAATAATGTTACAGACACAAATTATTTTATAAATTGTTGATGTGACATACTCCACATCACCTTTTTATGTGGGGCCGAATACTATATTGAAATAATTTGTTGATCAATATGCTGAGGTGGAATATGTCACATCAGCAGTTTGTAAAATACTTATAGAATAATTTGTGTCTGTAGCATTACTCTGTTACATAATCCTCATCTCTCACATGAGAAGAAAGTGTGTCCCACCTTCGTGTGAGAAAAGACCATGTGAAACTATCAAAAACTCATGTACAAATAATACTTCCTAATAATCTACTCCCTCCGTTCTTAAAAGATTGTCGTTTAAGGTTTTGACACATGAATTAAGAAAGTCATTTAATACAAGTAAAATTTGTTTAAAATTCCATCACTACCCCTTTATTATAAATTGAAAATAATTAATACAAGGGAGAGAATTTATTTAGACAATAAGAGAAGATAGGGATAATATAAGAAAATAAATAATTTATTCTTTTAAGAAGTTGTAAACGAAAAATATTTTGGAATAAATTTTTTCTTCTAAAACGACAATCTTTCAGAAACGAAGGGAGTATTCAACAATGCTAAGATCACATAAAAAATATTCATATACACACACATGTATATTATGGATTTTCGCCTGATATATATGTGTATGTAAATATTATGTGAAATTATTTATGTTATAGTAGCATTATTTTAATGTATTAAAGCCGTCATTTGGATCGCCGTCGGCCAATACAATGGTGACAATATGACGCGTCATAATCGTCTTGTTAAATATCTCCCACAATTAATAAAAATCAAAGATAACAACAACGTGGTGACAACCTAAAGCCAGCTGTTTAATGGCCCAAGCGGGTCCCACTTTGAGGCCAAAGGCACTATATATTTCTCGCTAAAATATCGCCAACTTGTCTTGAGAATCTTGTGCAAATGACAAACTTGTAAATTATCGTCAAAATATATGGGAGTGGTTAATTTGAAATTAACTTTAATTAATTAATCAATACAGTATCGACACGCAGATAAAAAATAATTTATTTTTGATATTGTATTAGTTAATTAAACAATTTACAATGAATTTAACTTCGTAATAACCCAAAATATATGTTTTTATATTTAGAATTATAACATAATATGTTATTTTTAATTTTTAGATTTGGATATCTTAAATTACAAATTTTCTCAAATTTCATTTAATACATCAATTATTATTGATCTTAATAATTTTGTTAGTAATTATCAAAATATGTTAATAGATAGTTGATGATATTAAGATCAATTCTACAAAAAGTTAGAATCATAAAAAATATTTTCATCGTTAAAAGTTTAAAAGAATGTTCAGACATTAAAATTTTGACAAAAAAATTACATGTTAATCAAATGATGAAAAAGTGTGGGATTACTTTCATTTTTGAAACAATTATGCTATTGAATATAATAAATTAGTTTACCGATATCGATTTCAATAATACAATTCACAACTACTCCTTCCGTCCCATAATATGTGATGTTTTAGATGATTTTATTTTTCTCAAATTATTTGTCGTTTTATATAATCTAGGAGAATTAATTATAATCTTTTTAAAATTACTCCTCAAGAGAAAATATTAAAGATGAGAGAGAGTATGAGATACGTATGGTAATTATGAGAATTGAAGGATATTATAGACAATTGATATCATATTTAATGCTATATAATTATTTCGTTAATTCCTGTGCATAACTCTAAAACGTCATATATTATGGGACAGACGAAGTTAAAATTATGATGTATTTGATGAAATTAGAGAAAAATTGTAATGAAGGATATCCAAACCTTAAATTTTGATTTCTCATTATTTTTCACCATTAGTTTTATCATCACACCATCACAAACTATATTTTCAGCATCATTAATTAAGGGTTTATTAAAAACTTAGAATTATTATTTAAAATTATAAAATTAAGTCTTTCTTCCTTTGTTTCTAAAATTAGAGTTAGCCCATTTAAAATTATATATATTTTAAATTTTAAATCATAAATTTATGTGAATTTTTTTAACATGTCATTGTTTATGTTCATGGTTGATTAAGTGTTACCATATCATGATTCTTGAGTACGACAATATGTTGTTACATGTATTTGAGCAAATTTATTCAATACTTAAGATCACTTTGTATTTATTAGCAGAGTAATGTTAGAGATAATTTATTATTTTTTTTGTTCTTAAAAAATTATCGATTAAAGTTTTGGTATATGGATTAAGAAAGTTATTTAATACTAGTAAAATTTGTTTGAAATTCCATCACTACCCCTTTATGAGAAATTAAAAACTATTAATACAAGGGAGAGAATTTAGCGGGACAATGGGAGAAGATAGGGGTAATATAGGAAAGTAAATAATTTATTCTTCTAGAAAGTTGTAAACGACAAATATTTTGGAACAAATTTTTTCTTCTAAAACAACAATCTTTTAGGAATTGAGGGAGTATATAATTATTTTACAATTTGGTAACGTCACATACTCCATTTTATCATATTGATGAACAAATTAATTCAATGTAGTCTTCGGTCCCACATAAAATTTAAGATGAAATATGTCACATTAATAAATTATAAAATAATTATAAAATAAATTGTGTCTCTATCGTTATTCTTATTAACACCGGATGGCACACGCGTGTGTAAAAATAGTGTAAGGATGAAAGACAAGAATTTCATAGAATTCATAGGATCAAATAAGAGGATATAAAAATTTTAAATGACAAAATAATAATATCACAAAACTTGCTGGGATTAAACTGGCATTATATATAATTATCTATCATTTCTATGTTCTCTCTTCCTGAGTATCTCGCCAAAAGTAATTGCAAACGAGAAGGGACGAACGTTAGAGAGAGAAAACCATAAAAATAATTCTTCACCCGAAAACTATTCATCCATCCAGTTCCACCCCCATGAAATATTCATGTTTCCCGAGCTTTAATTTCTCTCTGTTAATTACCCGACCACCATTCTCAGGGTTCTTTAATTCTCAAAATTGAAAAAACAGAGTATATAAATATATATATAGAGAGAGAGATAGCGGAAAGAGAAGAAAGAAGAAGTACTACAATGGATACATGTCCATTCGTTCGACTAATAGTCGAGTCCTTGGCTCTAAAACTACCAGTGGCTACCAAACCGGCCGGTTCCGGTATTCACCCTTCAACCACGCCGTGTTTCTGCAAGCTTCGAATCAAGAATTTTCCTTCCCAAACAGCCCTCGTCCCACTCTCTTCCGCCGACACCTCCCCGCCTGACTCCGCCACCTCCTTCGCGGGCTTCCACCTCGAATCCGCCGCGCTCCGCCGTCTCTCCGGTAAGTCCATTAAGCTGACTGTGTCTGTTTACACGGGCCGAATGGGTCACTCGTGCGGGGTCAGCTGCGGGAGGCTACTGGGCCGGGTCAATGTCTGCATTAACCTCGACGGCGCCGTTTTGAAGCCTACTTTGTTTCAGAATGGATGGATGAAGCTCGGGAGCGATCCGGCAAATCCCTCCGCCAAATTGCATATGACGGTCCGGACTGAACCGGACCCAAGATACGTTTTCCAGTTCGGAGGCGAGCCGGAGTGTAGCCCGGTGGTTTTTCAGATTCAAGGGAATATTCGCCAGCCTGTTTTCAGCTGCAAGTTCAGCGCCGACCGGAACTCCAGATCACGGTACGTTTACGTTTCCACGCAGCGCATATTAGTAGTTCATTAGTTTTGGTGCTAAACTGCGCCAAAACTGTGGGTCCATATTCAGTACGTTCTATCCTTTTTATTTCTCTCTCCAAAATTTCTGGTTTTTAATTGGCTGTTTCATTTATTATGTGCTGGGTTCCTGCTAAAATACGCATAATACATGAGTAAATTTACTTCCTACCCAATAATATAGTGTTGCCATACAGGCAGATGCTAACCGGATACTCTCATAGGCTTGACTTTTTAACTCCTTGATGTATTAAATTTATTTATTTTTTTGAATAAAAAGTTAAAATTTAAAACTAAATAAAATTATCAGACGAAATAATGTATATTTAAGCCTTAATATGCATAAAAATAAATTTAAAGGCTAAATGCAACTCTATTTGTGGATATTAATTTCTATTAGGAAATTGAAGAACTTTTTTTTATTGTTATTTGAATGTTTAATTTGGTGCAAACTTGTGATCATTGGAAAGTCAATTACTTGCATTTGTGAATTTAAGTATGTTATATGATCATTGGAAAGTTAATACAACTTCCCAGAGTTGGCCATCCATCATGTGAATGGTAATTCTGTTGCATAGCTTGTATATCATTACTATCATGTGTGGAAGTAGGAAAACGAGTTACCTGTTTCAAGACATCTATACCTTCCATAGAAATTGGTAGTCTTTTAACATATGCAAAAGTGTGGGTTGGGTGTCTCCGCTTAAAAAAAAGTGAAAAAATGACATTTTTTTGATGCTAAAATGCCTAAGCATTATTGATATTGTCATAAATGTATTTACTTTTGCTGTTACAATAATTGTTGTGCATTTAAACCCATTTATTGTTCTGAAAGCATCAATAATGCTATGCCATGATAGGCAAGTTTTGTTTTTTCTACTAATAGAAAAGATGAACACATTGTGATAATGGATATATATTGTATAAGAGTATATTTATATATTATTGGTATACAATTGTTGTAGCCTCTCTTCTGTGGCTGTAAAATGAATCAAAAAGGTTAGTTAAACTTGATGAGCAACACAATACTCCATTTTGACCATCTCAGGAGTTGGAAGTGGTTCAAATGAGATCCTGAGACAAGCCGTAGATTCAGACGTCTTGGTTAGAATACTATCAGCTCTAATTTGTCAAGTCAATAAAAAGCACGACTCTGAGTGGGGAGATTAGTTGGATTGCAGACGAATACTCCACATTATAAAACAAATAAAAAAATCTCCATTTTGACTCAAATCTTGCAGCATATCCATCCTATTAACACAGACTATTTTGAAAAGCTAAATCAGATGGTTACCATGTGAAACTTTGAGGAAAATGAAGGGAATCCAATTTCTTTATGAGGAAATCTATATCAATATTCAGTCATGTGTTTCCTTGATTGTGTTTTGGCATATAGCTTTAATTTCTTAATGGTGATTATTAATATTTTGTTGATGTGTAAGTGAGAGATTATAATTAGGTTATGTGGTCAAACGGACAAAATATCAAATCCTATCACCAACTGTCGTAGTCTCTTAGGCAACTTCCACAATTTGATTCACAAGCCATGTGCAAAGATTTGTGTTGCAATTTTATGTTTTCTGCTATATCTTAAACATATTCCATTTTTGACTTTATTGTTCTTTACTTAGTTTGGGAGTGATTAGTATGAAGTTAACTTTGGTCAATTGATCAATACAATGTCTACACGCAGACGAGAGGTGATATTTCTCTCTGTATGTCAGCATTGTATTGGTTAATTGACCAACTTACTTAACTTCATGGTAACCAGATCCACTTAGTTTGAGTCAGTTAGTACACAATTATTTATTAAATTGTTTTGAGGAATTAAATGTCATTGATTTTAATACCCCTTGTGCAAAACTAGATCTCTCCCATCAGATTTGACCACCAACAACAGAGTATGGATGAGAACTTTTTCAGGGGAAAGAGAAAAACCAGGACTGGAAAGAAAGGGCTGGATGATAACTGTTCATGACCTTTCGGGCTCATCGGTTGCAACCGCTTCTATGATCACTCCTTTTGTCCCCTCACCAGGGTCTGATCGCGTTTCTCGATCAAACCCTGGTGCATGGCTCATCCTCCGGCCCCACGGACTCTCGATGAAGCCGTGGGGCCGCCTCGAGGCTTGGAGGGAGAGGGGGCCAAGTGATGGATTGGGTTACAAGTTTGAGCTTGTCACTGACACTGGCCTCACTAGTGGAATTCCCATTGCTGAAGGTACCATGAGTTTAAAAAAAGGTGGACAATTTTGCATCGATAATGCCATTAAAGACTCTTCATCGACCTCATTGTTGCCCGTTCGAGGATTTGTAATGGGATCGACTGTGGAAGGGGAAGGAAAGGTGAGTAAGCCCATGGTTCAGGTTGGTGTGAAACATGTAACTTGCATGGCTGACGCTGCCCTTTTTATCGCGCTTTCTGCTGCCATTGATCTTAGCATGGATGCTTGTCGCCTCTTCTCCCGAAAGCTCAGGAAGGAGTTTTTGCATGATGAACATGATACATTTTCTTGAAACCTTGTTAATAATCTCATTTCTCCTTCCATATATTCATTTTTTCCCTTCACAGCTGTGATAACCACTTAGTTGAGCCGTTTCTGGTGAGGATACTGATCACACCCTTTTATTAACCTTCTTCCTGTCCCAATTCATTTGTTCTGATTCTTCTAAATTTCTTGAGAGAATCATATATTTTTTCCTCCCCTTCCTTATATAAAGCCAAGGCTGATTGTAACATGTTACTGGTTTGATTCTATAATTCTATTAATACATCATTGTTCTTGTGTAAGTTTATACTTCACAGATTTTATTTGAAATTGTACAGATGAAATTTGTCTATTTATTCATTCTTTTAAGATTTACATTGCAGTTTTTTTTTTATAAAAAAAATACCCGCATGGTTAAAACACATGGAGTTTTTTCGAAAAAAGAAAGGTAAGTCACATGCAAATTACAACAAATCTTAAAATTGTAAAATAGAGCATTAATAACTTCAAAATAATTAATAATTGAAAATTTATAAATGTCGTATGAAATACAATTTTCCAATAGTTTACGTAATATTCAAAACCTAAAATAAAATAAGCTAAAAGTAGCTCTCTTCACAAGAAATCCTAATCCGTCCTGCGGATATAGAAATACACAAATATACAACAAGATATATAATAAAATTAAAAGAGTCGAATGAATGAACGAATTCGAATTACGAACGAATTATATGTATACCAAAATTAGTGAGGCTAAATAAAAAAAATGAATATTGTTGAACGAACAAGTATAATTAAAAGGATTCCAAACAAGATAAGACTGAATCAAATGTTTATAAGGTAACAATTTTATACTGAGCTCAAATACAAATAGCCAAAGGTTAACAAAATACATCAGTACCATGATGTATACAAATCAAACCGGATAGGACGCACGACATTTCCTCCTCCTCCTCCGCGTGCTTAATAAAGAGTTCGAGTATGAAGCATGAAGAGGCAATGTCTCTACTAATGTTAGTAGTATGAGATATCAATGTGGGGTTGATATAGATTTGAACCACCCTATTGAATAACTAACTTTTTCGGAAGAAATAGGGATTTGAGCCTATATGGTAACATCTATCAGAACAGACGAGGCGTTACGACTATTTTATCACCATAATACTGATTATCTGGTAAGTCCTTTTGGTCAGATGCCGATGCTCGACCAAGAAAGTCCAGCATGTAACGCCATTTGTGCTCCTCCATGGCTAGAAACTTGTGCTTGTGATGATGAAAAGGTCCAATGGAGAAAATATGAGGGGTGTACGCCATGGTCTTTTCCTCAGTGTACCTAGAGCGTCTTTAACAGATATCATCCATTCTGAATACCCTCCTTCATTTGGGGAAACATTAGGGTTATATTTGTTTGCAAGAATTATAATCCCGGGATTTGCAAACAAACATAGCCTAGGAGAATAATTTTGTTTCACTCTCTTTTTGAAGCTGAAAATCCCCCCCCCCCTGCATTTTCTGTATACTTGCTTACAAGTAAATGTTTAAAGTGAAGAAAACAAGTCCTCCTACGAGTATAAAGCAATTGATTTGATATATACAAGGTAGAAACAGAAAAAAAAAAGTGATAGCAACAACCTAGATGATGCTGCAAATGTGAATGGAGGAAGATCCCTCTGGATTGGGTTTGAAAAATCATTCACTTTTTATTCTTGTACTCGTTTTCTTTAATTTCTCATTGTGGAAATTATGTGTTAGAAGGAAGATGCTCGGTGGTTCCACAAAAATAAATTTTTTTGTTTTTGTTTTTGTTTTCATCTTTTGGTGTCCGTCAACCATTAGGCCCCGATTAATCCGGAATCGAGCTAAGGTCAGATCCACAAGGGGAGCTCTCCCTAATACCGTTTTTTCCATTTACAAGATTCAAACTGGAGACATTGCTCAAGGGACACCGAACTCCTTTCACTTGACCCAACGAATATTGGTCACAAAAACAATTATATTTATGGGAAGTGATCCATAACTTCAAGCAATTATAGTGTGTACTATTCGGTCACAAAAACAATTATATTTATGGGACACCAAACTCCTTTTACTCGTTTTCCTTAATTTCTCGGTGTGGAAATTTTGTGTTAGAAAGAAGATGCTCGTGGTTCCACAAAAATAATTCTTTTCGATTTTCACTTCCCGGTATCCGGCAACCATTAGGCCCCGATTAATACGGAATCAAGCTAAGGTTGAACTCACAAGGGGAGAGTTCTCCCTAACACCACTTAAACTCGAGACCGGGACACTGAGTTTCTTCCACTTGACCCAGTACTGCATTATTTAACCTTGTCCAATTCCCAAACTTATCATTACTTTGTGCTCCAATGGAATTCCTCAAACCCTAAAATCTTTCATGATTATGAAATCTGTGTCCAACTATAGTCCGAAGTGACTGCAACAACCTTAAACCCATGATCAATTATCGGGTTTAAAATCCTCAACCCCTGATCCGAATCCATGGTTCTCGATATAATCATCAAGCAACCATGAGGGTGAGCTTTAAAAAGACTCTCCATGGCTAATTTTTTTTTCATTTTTTATGTAAAATTTTATTTTTTTAAAAAAAGTTAATATCTTTATCATTATTATACGTATTCTTAATATTAGAATTTTTAAAAATTAAAATTAAAATACAAAAAACAATAAAAGATAAATAAAAAAACTAATTCAATTTTTTTTAAAAAATAAATAAATTAAAAGGTTTTAAAAATAATTATTATTTTCAGGGAAGAAATTTGAATTTTTTTTTCATTTAAAATGAATAAAGTTTTATAAAAATATATATTAAAAAAAAACTTTATTTTCATAAAAGAAATTCTTTTTTTTTAAGATTTGTAAATTTTCATAAAAATAGTTAAGATTTAAAAATTTTTAACTTTACTTTTTTTGAATCTATATTTTATGAAACTTTACTCATTTTTAAAAAAATAAAAATTTTAATATTTTTTCCTTCAAATAATAATTATTTTTAAAATAATATTTATTTTAAATATAATTTTTTTTAATTATTTTAAAATATTAAATTAAATTATTATTTAATTTATTTTTAAAAATAATATTTTCTTTTAAAATATTAAAAATAATACTACCTCCGTCCCACAATAAGTGCTTTTTTAGGCTTAACATTTTTTTTCAAAATAAGTGATGTGTTAGAATTTCAATACAATTTTTATAATATTTTTCCATATGTTCCCTTATGCAACCAATGGTATTTATTGAGAAGTTAAAAGATTGAAGAAAGAGAAAGAGAGATCAAAAAGCAATAAAAAAAGTTTCAAACAAAACAAAGAAAGTATATTAAGGGTATTTTTATCATTTTAATTTGTGTATTGGTATGTGTGATTTAAGCTAAAAAAGTACTTATTATGGGACGGATGTAGTAATTATTTTGAAAAAATATTTTATTTTAAAATATTAAATTTAATTATTATTTTAAAAACAATTATTTTGTTTTAAAATATTAAAAATGTGAGTTTGGTCAAATTAAGTCAGATTAGATTAAAATTTAGTCAAAATAGATCGGGTTAGAGTCAAATCGGATAGGAAGAACGAAAACGTTAATAAAATATTACTTTAAAGATTTAGTTGACAAAAAATAAACTTTAAAGATAACTTTAAAAATAAGTGACAATTTAAAAAAAATAGAATTGTCATTCGACCAATTATTTCAACTCATCACAGATTGATCGAAAAATATAATGACTTTTTATTACCTTAGTAATAAACTTACTAAAATTTTGACCGTCTTCAATAAGCCAGTTCACAATCATAGAAATTATATAAAAGAAATATGAATGGGACGAGTACTATATACTTTCGTATACCCCGAATCTAGTCAACAACGATAAAACCCAAAAAAAAGCTTTTGCAGGAAGAAGAGTGCTTTCTTGATTTTCCGGCATGGACTCCGGCCTTTACGTCATCGTCTTCCTTGTCATTCTGAACTTGGCATCCAAATCCGTTTCCCAATCAATCATCCAACTCTACCCTAAACCCCACCACTCCAACACCGCCGCCGTCGACGACTTGTACTGCGATAGCTGGAAATTCAGCGTGGAGACAAATGACGCCGGGAAGTGGAGTACAATCCCGAAGAGGTGCGTAGACTACGTGCAGGAGTACATGGCCGGTGACCGCTACCGGTCGGATTCGGAGATCGTCGCCGATTATTCGTTAGAGTATTTGAAGACAGTGAAGCTGACGGGGAAAGATGCCTGGGTTTTTGATATCGATGAGACTCTGCTCTCCAATTTGCCGTACTATACTGTCCACGGATTTGGGTGAGTGATTCAAACCTCTTTTTTCTGCTATAGGATTAGTTGAATTTACATTTATTAATCAAGTTTGTATTGGTTGATAATTATCAATTATCAAGTTGAATAAATTGAGGAATAGTATTATCAAATTGAGCCTTGAGGAATAATAAGAATCCGGCAATCTATTCAACGCCTGTTCGGGAATGACTTATAAGTTAGGCAAACAAATTTATAAGTCATTTGTTATTATTCTCCGGTTTGGGAATGACTTATTTTTTGACTTATAAGTTGAGTTTTAAATTATAAAAATAAGTAAGTATTTCAACTTATTTTAAAATGATTTATAAGTCATTTTAAAATAAGTTAGTTTGACCAAATGTCCCCTCTTCTATTTTGTGTCATTCTTTTTATTAATGCCTTTTTTAGTAATCTTTCATTTGATTGTAACTTATAAGTCCTTATGAGCCGAACACCTTCATAAATTTTAACTTAATATCTGACTTATAAGTCAAATTGATGTTAAACGTTTTTACTTATAAGTCACAACTTAAAAGAAGTTATAGGTTAACTTATATTTTAACTTATAAGTCAATTTAAAATAAGTCATTCCCGAACCAGAAATAATATTGTTAATTTGTTATTGGTGTGAATAATCTGAAAACATGAGGCAGGGGAGCTTTGAAAGAAACTGCTTGATTTGCTTTTGTGTTACAATTAGCAATCTGTGCCTACTTCTTGCGTTCTCATTTTATGTTCTGAAGTAGGCATGTTCTTTGGTCATGCCAAAATATCGAAACATTTTTTAGATAATTGGAAGATCACGGTAAAAACTAGTGTGGATCAATCTCGAAAAAGTAATCCAGACGAGCAAGCTTTCATTCTTCCATAGCTCCACTAAACAGCTTATTAGATTAGGTCCTTTAAGCCTGTAATCATTGAAACTACTATCAAAATATTTATTTGAAAAATTGGAAATTTTGGGTGGAAAACATGTACTAAATATATATATATATATATATATATATATATATATATATATGTACACGTACTGTATATTCTTTAGTGCCTCTAGGTAGTTTAGACCACAAATACAATACGGAGAAGAGAGGAATAACCAAGATAATCTATTTTGTAATAGTATTTGAAAGATCAGCTTAAAATGTTGGGTTTGTAATGGAAACTGAAGCGTAGCTGGAGAGTTCAGAACTGCAAAAGAATTCTTGGGAAGAAGAGTCGTCAATTAAGTTCAAAATCCTGAAACCTCTTTTTCGCCATAATTTTCTCTCCATCATTTACTAATGGTTACGTGGAAGCTAATACTTTGAGAAACCTTTATATAAGGTTCAACTATATACTCCCTCCGTCCCATAATTATAGGCTGATTTTCCATTTTGGAATGTCCCAATATATAGGCTACTTACTATTTATAAAATTTAGTTGATTCATTGTTTTACTTTTATGCCCTTATAATAAATATTCAACCATTACTTTTTTTTTGAAGAAATAACATTCAACATCATTATTTTTATCACCACATTTAATGTTGTTGTATTCCCAATAAAAGAATTCAACTTTTTAGGCTTTACTAGTTTAACATATTTTGTGATTGGTTTAAAGTTTATGTAGATTAAAAACTCCATCTTTGGTTAAAGTTCTATGGTTAAGGACTTTAATGGTTAGTACACGTTAATCAATTAAGTTGAGAGTTCCAGTGTGATAAGTAAGGAGTAATTAACTTATTCATTAATTCCATATTAAGGGGTATATGTGGAAAATTTCTTTTAAAAATTGAAACTTAAACTAACTTAAATGATTTTCTTAAACTATGTGCCAAAAGAAATCAACCTATAACTATAGGATGGAGGGAGTATATGATATTGTATCTAGGCTCTCGTTAGACCTGGCAAACGGGCCGAGCTGGCCCAAATGGGCTGGGCCATCGTCGAGTTGAGCCAAAACGTCCCAGGTTTTGATGGGCTGAAAAAGTGAAACCCAAAGCCCGCTTTTTGATGGGCAGTCTAGGCCGGCCCGAGGGACTGGACTGACTTCTGACAATATTTTGACACATTTTTGAGCTTGGCCAAAACGGATTAGGCCATCGTCGAGACGGGCCAAAACGACCCAGATTTGATGGGTTGAAAAAGTGAAGCCCAAAGGTCGATTTTTGACAGGCGGGCCGGGGCCGATTTTGCCAGGTCTAGCTCTCGTTAACCTAATTTAAGCTTAGGTATAAACTATAGTATGGCGGCAGGGACTAGTATGAAAGCCTCACAAGTTTGTATGTTGTGTTTGAAACTTTGTTGAATGGAAATGATGGTGGTTGGAGTCCAATAATAAATGTTTGGGTGCTCTTGGTCCTCAAGTTACTTATCATAGACTCCATTAGGTGTGGACTTGGAAGTAGCTTATTTTTATGCTTCACAGATATCTGTACTTAAATTAAAGTAGTTAAGTGATTAGTCCAGAAGTGATGTATAATTTTAAAATTTTCAGTTTTACAAACGGTAGTAAGGTATCTTGGGCATAAATGCCTTGGGTATCTCGACTCTGTCTTCTGGAAGATTATCTCCGCCCATACCTTTGCTTATTATCAAGTATATATCATTTAATTTTCAAATAGTAGTTAGAAAGGCAAAAAATTCCCGAGTCCAATGTGGGCTCTGATACTTGTATGCTTTCTCCGGTAGATGGTTTGGATTCTTGTGGCTTGTACTAGTTGGGTGCTCAAATAAGTTGTTCCATTCAGTGTTATGAAGTATTTGTTGCCATAGAACCTTTTGTCCACTCGTCAAAGATATTAAAAATGTGGTCGAATTTAAGTTCCATTCCAAATGCATTTTAGAGTGATGATTGACTCAAAAGTACAATTCTACTTGTGAATAATTATACTTGTTGGCATACTGTTAATTTGACAGATTTGAGCACAATAAAAATGTGCCTTGTTACCATTATTAAGAGGATAGGGTCTTGTAATAATTGATTAGCATGCCTCCCATTTCTCTTGTTACTTTCTCTTTTATGTCTGCTTGTGTCAAACTTTTTTCTTACAAAACTAAGCAGCAATCGCTTCAATTCAAAATGTATTCTGTTGTGCAATCGATGCTGTTCAATATATAGAAACTCTGGTGTTGATTGATGTTCTTGTGTAGAACTTGAAGCAATGTGCGACTTTCAAAAATTACATGATCAATGTAGTAACTAATGATGGTCTTTTTACCACTTAACTGGATGATAAATGATCTCTTATATTGGTTGTATTGTACAATTAAACTTCCTGCTTGGCCTTTGAGAAAGTGCTCCAAACCGTGAACATGGACTCTTTAGTTGAGGGTTAAGTACCCGTGTTGACTCGAATAAACACAGGTGTGAGAGTCCAGTGCCGGACACTTTCCCGCCACCAACAAGGATCCCGAATCCATGTAACATAGGCTGCAACTAGAGACCAAGCAGATTAGCTTGAGGTTGCAGCTTAATTTTAAGGGATTTGAAATAAAATAATTATATGGTAAATAAATTATCTGACTTTAGCCAGTGTTCTAAAAGTCGCTAGTCGGTCCCAGGTCGGTTGGCTACCGACTAGCGACTAGGAGATTAATCGGCTAGTCGGATTTTCAATTTTTTATTAATTTAATTTTATTTAATAAACACAAATTATTTTTAAAAAAATTAATTATAAATAAAAACGATAATCAAAATCACCCATCATATTTTTTGTAAACGATCTCGTGCAACCTTTGAATATTTTCGGCGGAAAGGAATCAGTTATTGCCACATATGGACCTTCACTGCGTCAATTACATCTCATTTGCATTGAATACTGTATTTTGAAATGAATTGTGAAGTTAACTTCTCAATTCAGGGGCATCTTTGTATTTTCGTAGTGCCAAAATTTGAAATAGATCATGTGGTAATAATAAATCTTTCCGCGTCACCTATCCGTGTCTCATCCATTGAGAATTGCTCACGGCCATCGATGGTCACACAATAAAGAACATCCCTAGCCGTCGATCTTCTCTTCATCACTCATCCACTTTCTCTTTTCGCACAGAACAGAGCACATAACAGAAGCAGAGAAAAGAAGAGAAGAAGAACAGCAGAATCAGAGAAGAAGAGAAGAAGAGAAGCTTACCTCTGAAGATCAGCCGACTAAAATCGTCGAATGTCAGTTGCCGGGAAGGTCGGAAGGCTCGCGAGTCGGGGTCTCTTCGTTTCTCCTTTTGTTCTGCTCTGTGAAGTGCCGAAGTGGTGAGGACGATTGAAATCGATCGATAGATTAGGGCTTTTTTAAAACCCAGATCAGCCGACTTTCTCCGACTTTCCCGACTTGCGCCGACTTGTCTCCGACTAAGACGGCTAGCGACTAACTGCAGTGACTAGGCCCTAGTCGAGTCGAGAGCCTTCTGACCCCGACCTAGTCGCCGACTAGTCGGCCGACTAGGCCGACTTTTAGAAAACTGACTTTAGCTTTATATATTAATAAACATATTGGTATTCGCAAGATCTTAACTGCGGATTTACATTTTATATTTTGAACTTGTTGTACTGATGCAAATGATCAGTCAAAAATGTTATGGATTGTGACGAAACAATACTATTGAATTGTGCATAGGCTGATGCTCTAAGCTAGTATTTTCTCATGTGGTTGATCTAAAACTTCCTCTTTTTGAAACAGTTCAGATATTTTTGATGAAAAGTCTTTTAGTGAGTGGGTAGCCCTGGCTGAGGCCCCTGCCCTACCTGCAAGTTTGAGATTGTACAGGGAGCTCGAAGAGATGGGAATTACGATAATATTTTTAACTGGACGGGATGAATATCAAAGAAATGCTACAGAGAAAAATCTATTTTATGCTGGATACACCCACTGGGAAAAGCTTTTCCTGAGGTACATAAGCTAATGCTTGATGATAACTATTTTCTTCACCCAAATTCTTTCTTGAACAAGTTATACACTTGACATACACTTGTACGGACATGTGTGATATGAGGAAATTTTTATAAATAACCTTTTATGTTCCAATTTTCTTAACCTTTATGTACAAATGTTTAAGTTTTGTGGCATGAAATGACCGGCAAGTATTTACAAGATGGTTGGACATAGTTTAGTTATCATTAATCTCTGTGTTGTGGATGAAACAGGGGACCCTCGGATCAAGGGAAACTGGCCACTACTTACAAATCTGAAAAGAGAAGGGAACTAGAAGATGAAGGCTACACCATTCATGGGTGCTCTGGAGATCAGTGGAGTGACATGTTGGGTTTTTCTATGGGGAAGCGCTCCTTCAAGCTCCCAAATCCAATGTACTATATTGCATGATGAGAAAATCGAAAGGCGGCAATCTCGTAGAATGTCATGTTATAATTCATTGTTTGATTGATGGCTGGGATCATAAATGGGTTGTATCCTCTCCGATGATCTTTTCAGCCGCTCAAATTTTCGATATTCCTTATTATTTCTCATCAAATGATGGCTGGAATCATAGATGGTTTGTATCTCGAAATGCTTGAATTTTTTTTGTCAGGAAGTATGTGAATTTGGTGTTTGTTTGTGCTTGATTGTTTGAGGTTATGAATTATGTAACTTGAGATGTCAAGTTCATCTTATATATAGAAAATGAGATATATAAGAGATGTTTTTAATGCAATGGTGGCCTTGAAAACTAACAGGTAAAAGCACCACTACAAAATAAAATTATGATCCTATGTGTGCATATTTTTAGAAAATTGATATTTTCACAACATTTTTTGATATTTTCACAACAAAAATGTCGTTATAGATATAGAATGTCGGTGAAAATTGTTTATAGCGATAATTTTAGTGTGAAAATATTATTTTTTATTATGAATTTATCAGTTTTCTATTTTTATATTAGATGGGAAAGATATATATATATATATATATATATATATATATAGAGAGAGAGAGAGAGAGAGAGAGAGAGAGAGAGGTGGGGAGACAAAGAGAGAATAGAACTATATTACTACTTCCGTTCCATAATAAGTGTTTTTTTAGTTTAAATCACACATATCAATACACAAGTTAAAATGACAAAAATACATTTAATATATTTTTTTTGTTTTATTTGAGACTTTTTTTTATTTCCTTTTGGTCTCTCTTTCTCTTTCTTCAACCTTTCAACTTTCCAATAAATACGCAATAAATACCATTGGTTGCATAAGGGCACATATGGAAAAATATTGTAAAAATTGTATTGTAATTCTAACACATCACTTATTTTAGAAAAAAATGTTAAGCCTAAAAAAGCACTTATTGTGGGACGGAGGTAATATATAATATGATTGGATATTGGAGTTCAAAATAAGAGGTTCTAGACAACAAAGTGGCTGCAAAGAATGTTGAATATAAATGCCTTCACATGAACTGAGTTGCTTTTGTGTCTTCCAGATAAAGGGAGTAGTTTGGTAGACATAATAGTTCAAGATTCTCACTCCCTACCTGTTGGATCTAGATAATGATATTTTTTTTTATTGAAATTATCAGCCAAGGCTACAATTTTATTTAAATGACTAAAATGGACTGAAGTAAAGGAAAAAACTTGATTTATTCAGAATTGTATAACCATCTAGTAAAGACAAAGGAGAGCATATCACATGAACCACCTACTCTATTGCCAGATGAGCATTGTCCAGCAGGTCGGAGATCCATCAATCCTAGACTAAATATAGTCTACGTGGACATGCTACAATTAAATCTCAAAAATATGTGCAACCCAGGATTCGAACTCAAAATCTCCCATTTGGAATCTAGGTAATCAAATCAACTGAGCTATATAAGATTTACAATTTTTTTAACAAAAGAATTAAGATTTATAACAAATCAATTCATTTCTCCCAACAGAATATTAAAAGGATTTGGAATATAACACACACCTTAGAATTTTTTTTAATAATAATAACAAAATAACTGTAGCTTAATTTTTTCGGTTTTCAAGCTTGGACTTTTTTTTAAATAACAAATAATTAAAGTAATAATAAAATATATTAATTAAATAAATTAATAATAAAATATATTAATTTATAATTTTTACAAATGTATTTATATAAAATTACATATTATTTTAAGTTCACTTTAAAAATATAAAATTATCTATTATTTTGAAATGGAGGGAATATTATTATTATTATTATTATTATTATTATTATTATAGTTATAATTATTATTACTATTATAATATTTAAAAACAAATTACTATCAAAACAACCATTCTATTTTACAAAACAAATCGGAAACATCTGGTTTTCATCCCTTATAATTTCTTAAAATTACTCCCTAGAAAAACTTCACTCCCTTCATAATTAAAAGATATATTTTTGAAGACAATTTATATTTTTAATTGTATCTTTTAATGTAAGCTAAATATTTAAATTGATTAGTGTAGAAAGGGTTTTTCCCTTTCCCCGTTATCCCAACTCTGTAAAAAAAATACTCATCTTTTCTCTCTCTTGCACAACAATGGAGATTAAATTGAAGAAAGTTTTATTAAATTAGTAAATTAAATTGCACACATCAAATTACAGAACATGAAATCCTCTATCACACAGCTAATTGCAGACCATTAACTCATCCATGTAAATGACAAAATTCACATGTAAGTGGTTCCACGTGTCAAAAATGCCCACGTCATTGGTGTCACGATTGCCACGTAGGAAGTCAACGCTCATGTGGCGCTTGGAGACTTAATACCCAAATTTTCGGATAAAAAGGGGCTCGATTTGCATTGACTAAAAGAAGGAGATTCAACCACCAAATGACTTCAAGTTCAGGGGCCACCTGTGCATTTTACCCAATTTTTAATATATTTTAATGGGAGTGTGAAAGAATAATTGGTGGACTATAATTCATTAAATATAATATAATTTTTTAATATTAAAATTCATGGGATAGTCCATCTGCTTGAAGTATTGAAAGATTATCCCATGAATTAATGTCATATGGACTAAATATAGTCTATAATATAATCCACCTTGATGGAGATGCTCTCCTTTGTGGCAATAGAGTAGGTGGCTTATCCAAAATCTTTACTAACAGCAAGTAGAATTGTCACTCTGCTCTCTCTTCACATTTGACATGTTTCAGACAATTATCTTTCATAATCAAACCAATATTTGGAAGGTAATTAAAAGAAGGTCATTGATACTACTTGAATAGTAATTATACTTTCAGAGCAATAAGTGTTCGTTGAAAATTTAAAATGTCATTATAACAAGTATAAAAATGTCTGCCAAATGTTTATTTACTTTAGCAACATAAATATTGTTCTAACATTATCAACAATATTAAATAAGTCTTTTAAAATGTCAGTTTTCATCCCCGTACTCACATAGTCAATATATACTAGTTTAGTAGAGTTTTGAAAACATGTACCTTTTAAAATATCAGTTTTTTTCCCTCATACTAACTTAGTCAATATATACTAGTTACATCCGGTTATCATGAAATTAATTTCATAGTAAGTTGATCAATTGACCAATACAGTGCTGTTCTGCAGAGAGAGATCACCACTCAGCTTGCGTGACGACACTGTATTGATCAATTAACTAAAGTTAACTTCATGCTAACCACTTTGTTTACTAGAGTACTCAAAAAAATAATGCTACTATCACATAAAGAAGAGTCACATAATGCTCACATACACACACATGCATATTTGTGGACCCCACATGTTAAGTAGGGCCCACAGTATGCATGTGGGTGTATGTGGACATTATGCGACCTTTTTTATGTGATAGCAGTAGCATTGTAGTATTCAAAACAATATCAGAGAATAAAAAATTAGGACATGTCTTGTCAAATATAAGGCAGATATACATTAATTTGTAGATGTACTATTCCAAGAGGACAAAGATTATGATTTATGAGACATAACTTCTATAGTCAGCTAATGACTGTCAGCCACATCCACCAAGCTGTATTACAATACTCTCTCATGGAGATTATGGGCTTGGACTAGTACTCTCTTGGGCTTCAAAAATTGTTCCACAAACAAGAGGCTTTGCGCCCGGAATTCTGAGACAACTCAAGCTACCTCCAGGAATTCCAGAGCACTCTGGTTGAGGCCTCTGCATCTCCCTTCCTGGTATGCAATTTGAAGTGAAATCAAACCCCACATTCCTATAGAACAGCTTGCTACATTCTTGGCTGAACCCAGATAAGAAATTGTAAGCAACTGTCAAATTCACTAGACTTTTCAATGAACAAACCAATTCTGGCAAAACCCCAGATATCTTGTTGTGTCCCAAATTGAGAACCTCAATCTCATCCAAACAAGATATTGAGTCTGGCAAATGACCCATCAATGAATTGAAACTCACATCAAACACTTCCATTTCTGACCACAAGCCAACCCCCTCAGGAATACAGCCTGTTAGCTGATTATTCAAAAATAAAACCTCCTTTAATTTTGGACCCATGTACCCAAGACTAAATGGAATTTCACCAGTGAGCTTATTGTTGGCTAAATTTATAACAGAAGCAGGGGAATTCCCAAGATTTTGAGGAATTTCACCATCAAACTGGTTATTATTGAGAAAAATTGCATCAAGTCTTTTGTTGAAGACATCTTCAGGAATGGGTCCTTGAAAATTGTTGAATCTGAGGTCTAAATAGAGGAGATTTGGGATGAACAGAGTAGAAGTTGGAAATGGGCCAGAAAAATGGTTGTTGCTGAGGTCTAATTCATTGAGTGATATGAGGTCTCTAAAAGTGTCAGGAATTGTGCCTGTGAATCTATTGCTGTTGAGGTGAAGGAGAGACATATCTGTGAGGAGAGAGAGTTCTTTGACAAGTGTGCCTTGGAGATTGGCATGGTTGAGATCTATACCTGCAACAACTGAAGTTGTTGAGCCACCCATTTCATTTTGAAGATCTGCACAAAAAACCCCTTTATAAGCACACACATTTGACCCAACCCAAGTGCTCAAAATCCCCAATGGGTCATCTTTAATTGCAGCTTTCAATGCTTGAAGAGCAGTGTAAGAATTGCTGAGCCTTGAGGCAGAAGAAGAACCGGATGGGGTTGGGTTGTTAATTCCCCCACCCCCACCAACCCAAACACCACCCCCACCACCACCACCACCACCAATGCCAATACCAAGGCCAACACCACCACCAACACTAAATGCAGCTTCTGTGGCAATCATTTGGAGGAGAAAAACAAGAAACAAGTGTTTTTTCTCCATTTCAAGGCAGAAATGGGAGGTGATGGCTTATTTGATTTGATGGGGTTTCTTGTAAGGTTGTGCAAATAAGGTTGCAGCATTGATGAGGGAGCAGATGGTGTGGGTCTTGATGAAATTTACTATCTTTATAAATAATTCCTTCAATTACTTCCTTTCTGTAAATTAATTGAGCCTTACACTCTTTTCTTGGCTGTAATTTAGGCTGTACCTTAGTTATATTGCATTATTACAATACTATTGCCTTCTTTTGTACACATGTTGACTTGTCATTATCCAAAAAATAAGACTAAATAAAATTACTTAAAAAGATTTAAATACTAGTTAGAAAGCAAACTGAATTAGTAAAAGATTGTGTGCAATGATCAGGCCCATTAACAATGAGATTCCACACCCCCCATGGATTACTCAAAAGGACCCAAAAAAAGGGACCATTTGGGAACCTCCAAATTTCCTTAACTCAGGTCATTTCTCAGTTATTGTTATGTAGGTCTGAGAAAGATTAGCACTTCAAAGAAAATTGCCAAAAAATAGTCCAAACATATAAATAGACAATTGAACTAACTAACTGTTTGAGAAATTCTTTATTATTATAATTTATTTTGGTCTGATGGGAAATTTAGGATCCGGTTACTATGAAATTAATTTTATTGTAAGTTGGTCAATTGACCAATACAGTGCTGACACGCAGAGAGAGATCATCTCCCGCCTGCGTGTCGACACTGTATTGATCGATTGACTAAAGTTGACTTCGTGTTAACCAGTCCCGGAAAATTATGTTGCAATCAGTTGCATTGTGTTGAATTTATCTGCATGTAAGAATAATTGCAGAAGGGGGGTCTCATCTCTCATGTGGGTGGGTGGCACTACCAGTTTTTGAGCACTGGTTAAGTAACATGCATCCCTCTGTTTTCCATTAACATGATTTCAATAAAGCCAACGCGTGCAGAACTAAATCTTTTGTTGGTGGGTAGCTACTATCTTTCACACTTAATTTTTAATGGATGCAGCTATCTTTCTTGCAGCCAGGCATGATTACTAGTTTTAGAGACCTTCATAAAATCAATCGAGATGATGAGACTTGAACACAAAGTATTTTTATCTCATGATCTAGTCTACCATTTCAACTCCCCACACTATGTGCAACTAAGTCAACCAAGCAGGCAAACACTTAAGTTTGGATCCGGTTATCATGAAATTATTTTTTTGGTAAGTTGGTCAATTGACCAATAAAATGCTGACGTACATACAGCCTCGCCTGCGTGTCAGTATTCTATTGGCCAATTGACCAACTTATCCCAAAATAAACTAAGCAGGCAAACACTTGTTTGGATCCGGTTATCATGAAGTTATTTTTTTGATAAGTTGGTCAATTGACCAATAGAATGCTGACGTACATACGGCCTCGCCTGCGTGTCAGTATTCTATTGGCCAATTGACCAACTTATCCCAAAATAAACTTCATGCTAACCACTTCTCTCAAGTTTAGTACCACAAGTTTACTCTTTGCGTGTGATTTGTAGGATGAATAATGCTACACGCACAAACTATTCTACAAATATTTTACAAATTGCTGATGTGTCATACCCCAGCTCAACTTTTTATGTGGGGTCGAAGACTAAATTGAAATAATTTGTTGATTAATATGCTGAAGTGAAGTATGCCACATCAACAGTTTATAAAATAATTTGTGTCTGTAACATTACTCTTGTAGGATATCGTATGCATCGGGTGTTGACTCATTATACACTTGAAAAGAGAGTGGTGGCTGCAGGGTTTCAGTGTCGTTCAAAATAAATAAAAATTTGTTTTATGTTACATTTTGCTTCACTTCATGCACATAATTCATTGAGGTCTTTCATTTAAAACCACGCAAGATAAGTGATTCCGCATTTAATTGCACTCAATTGGTGAAAAATATGATATATATATATATATATATATATATATATATATATTATATTTGTCAGTTTTTTTTTTCTGTCTTGTTCTAGTAGATGAATTTGTGATTCTGAACGGGGTTTGCAGTGGTGGAGGAACTGGATTGGAAAAAAGAGGAATTCTAGCCAATTAAATGGATCTTCTGATCAATCGTAAAAATGACACTTGACGCGATTATAAAAATTAGCAATTTGATTATCGTAATTCAACTACAATTCTTTTTTTTTGAAATATGGAACTATATGAATGATTGATAAACTCTATATAAGGAAATATTAATAATTTATTTAAATCACTTGGTGGAAAATGCCTCGAATAAATCTAACGAGTAACTAATAATCCTATTATACATAAACCTCGAAAAATTCCTCCATTTATTTTCAAAAAGAGTTGAGATATGCCTGTTACTGGTGTATGTCCATTGTTTTAGGTTAGGTTTGAGTTTGATCCATGAACAAGATGTCCTTGACAACCATATTATAAATTCTTTCTTGCTATCATCCATTAAGTTTTCTGATCATTGAATGGAATGCCGCATCACTTTGGTCGGCCTTGATGTTTTTGTCACACTATTTCTTTTTCTTTTTTTAAATTTTTTTTATAATGTAGAGTATCTGATCTGCAGTTCGACTAATATTCTCATCTCAGATCAAACTTTTCATACAGGCTTGCGTCCGCGTGCCCGTGACTTTTCCTTTTTTTACCCTTGCTCCAATGGACCAATGGTAAGAAAGGATCCTTTACATTACTATACAACAATTAGAAAGTAATTACAATAACAGTACATCAACAAAATAATTACAAAACTAACGCAATTCACATTAATAAGAAAACCTAAAATCAAGGAGAAATAACTGCTATAATTAATAATTCAAATTCAAATATTTGGGATCTAACAATAAAAAAAATTCAAATATTAAAATTCAAATCTTTATCTCCCTCACAGTAACCATCTCCTCCGCTACTCTTTTCGCGAATCTCCTTCTTCACAGGTTCTGTTTTATTTTTGGTTGCAGAACCTATTCATCCTCAGTTCCTCACCTTCATCGCACTCATGGTTCCAACTACCTGATTGCTGGACATCCGTAAGGGAATCTCCAGACATGGCGATTTCCTCTTCTTCTAATTCATCAGACTGGCAGAATTAAAAAAAACAATAAGCAACATGTAGAAACCAATAATTCTAATGTAAAACATTAACAAAGATGAAAAGAAACATATCAGCCTTTTCAAAAGAGAACTTCAAGCACTAACAAAGATCAATTACCTTGGTATGAAAGTTTGGTTACCGTGGTATGAATGTTTGGTTACCTTGGTATGAAATTTTGGTTACCAACTGCACTATGAAGGTAACCTAATAAAATTGAATTGGTAACCTAAATAAAACTGAAATGGTTACCTTTGTATGAAAGTTTGGCTACCAACTACATCACATTCAATAACCTAATAAAACTTAATTGGTTACCTTTGTCTGAAGGTTTGTCAACCAACTGCATGAAAGTTTGGCTACCAACTGCGTTACATTCAAAATAACTTGGTAACCTAATAAAACTGAATTGGTTATCTTGGTATGAAGGTTTGGCTATCAACTGCACTATGAAAAAACTGCAGGTTTGGAGGTGGATTGGTTACCTTGGTATGAAAGTTTTGTTACCTTTGTATGAAGATTTGGTTACCAACTGCACTATGAAGGTAACCTAATAAAACTGAATTGGTTACTTTGATATGAAGGTTTGGCTACCAACTGCATGAAGGTTTGGCTACTAACTGCATCACATTCAAAATAAATTGGTAACCTAATAAAACTGAATTGATTATTTTTGTACGAAGGTTTGGTTACTTTGGTATGAAGGCTGGTTACCTTGGTACGAAGGTTTGGTTACCAACTGCACTATAAAAAATTTTAGAAGTGGAGGTGGATTGATTACCTTAGTATGAAAGTTTGGTTAACTTGGTATGAAGTGGAGGGGGTTGTGATACAACAGAAGCTTCTAGTTCAAGAGAAGAAAATGGACCATCACCACCTATCATGTAATATTTACGGGCCCTGCATGTTACGCAGGACCCATAATATTCATGTGTGTGTATGTGAGTATTATGTGATCTAAAATTATGTAATAGTAGCATTATTTAAGAAAAAAATTGAAGAGGATGATGGGACAGTATTAAATGGGACAGAAAAATCAGCAAGCTCAATTAAATGGGTGCAGGCCGAACATGCCACCTTTTAAATTGAGAATTCCTCTCTTAATAATCCTCCATCCCCTATGGTAGAAAAGCCAAATTCAGTATTTTATAAACAGAGTTTCATTTGTAAAATTTATAAATTAATTTATTATACTAACATGATAATAAAAAAAATAAGAATATTATATTATTTTACACTATTATAAATAAATAAAAAATAAGATTTTTTTGTTTTAAAAAAATAGAAAGAAAATGAAGCTATTTTTATCGAATAGAATAACTTTATTTTTGTGTTAAGGTGCATATGACACATTTAAGTTAACACTTGTCATAATAAATAAGCTAAGAACAAATTTTAATCATTAAAGTTTAATGTAGAGAAACTGATTGAAAAAAAAAACTACTCCCTCCGTCCCAAAATAACTGCTTAATTTTGATTTTTGAAAGTTAAATTGACTATTTTTTAAAGCTATTTTTTGTACCATTTTTACAGAATATAGGTGAAGAGGTTATAACAAAAAAAAGTATATACAATTTATTACTAATACCAATTTTTATAATGTTAAACATATATTTATACATGCTTAATTATTAAATTTAAAAATAGTCAATTTGACTAAAAAAAATCAAAATTGAGCAGTTATTTTGGGACGGAGGGAGTATAAAATTATATCTACGTGTCACATGCATACCTTAGATATTCAAAAAAGAATTATTTATTTCCAGATATAGAGCTAAATGTGTAAATGAACCTAGTCGAACCAAGAATTGAGTTGTTCAGATTTGGTTCACAAAATTTATCGAGTATAAAATAAAATTTGATTGAGGTTCGTTTAGTTACCGAGTCTAGTACGATCTCGAATCGAGCTCAAGCAATTTGAACTTTTCAAATGAATATGATCCGAGTATCAATAAAAAATTATAATTTGAAGATGTTCGAATAAATTATCGAATTTTAAAATTTGCTCATATTTGAATTGTTTATATTTCGACTCAAATTTAAATCGAATTTTTAATCGAACGAGTACGAATTAAAGCAAAATTATATGTTCATTTTACAAACTTATAAAATGCACAATATTTAAGGAAGTTGTCATCTTAAACATTGATTATTTTTTGGGGTTGCATCCACAGCAATCCGTTACTGGGAGCAATCCCTTTATATGGGGTTTGAGAATTATTATTATAATAGGATCCACTGTACTTGAGAAATAAATTGAGTTAAAAACTCCTATAAGAAGTGGGATAAAAGAGTTGCTCCCTAACAACCGATTACTGTAGATGCAACCCCTTATTTTTTTAGTCCATATTGTCTCAAAAACCTTGACAAATTAGAACCCCCACCCAGTAGACTAAATTACGGGCACGTGGCCCGCAAATATCTCCAGAATGACATTCTTACCCACCGTGTATTACCTTAATTACTAAATATTACATTTTTGTTATATGTTTCAGGCGCTGTTTATTTAGCACTGAATAAATTTGAATGACTGAATGACTGAATTGGTCAGCCATTAAGTATAATTATTTTGGAAAAAAATCGTCTGAATGGCTGAATCGGTCAGATAATTGATCAAAATGGCTAAGTCAAATTTTTTTGACTGAATGAATAACTGAATAAAGTAAAAAAAATTAAAATAAAAAAATATTAACTATTATATTAAGTAATATTAAATAAATTTGTAACAACTTTGAATTTTTCAGAGGGGTAAAATAATAAAATTATGTCATTCAGATATTTCACACATGTTAATTATCAAACAACTTTTTTATTCAGATTCAAATTCAGCTCATTCAAATTCAAATTCATTCAATTTTTATCAAACACCCCTTAGACTTTTAGAAACAATTTCAATTTATATATTTTTTGGGTTAACTACAAAAGTTTCCCTCAAAGTTTTACAAAGTTTTACTTTTAGTCTCATAGTATTAATTTTTTCAATTGTGTCTGTCCAAGCTTAATTTCTTTACAAAATTGTTCTCTTTTAACATATTGGCGGAATTATAGATCAAAACTCACATTTGATATAGTTGAATACACATTTGAACTATTCCAAACATATGAATACAATAATATATAAGTTATATGTAAAAAAAAAACTTTAAGGAACACAATTAAAAAAATTGTTCTTTTAAGGCTAAAAATAAAACCTATTTATCCACCAAACACATGACAACCACTTCAACAAGTAGCTGGAACCCTATATAATAAGCGACTTAAAAACGTAATTACTCCTTCCTTACCTTAATGTATATCGTCTTAGATAGTTTTATTTTTCCTCAAGTATTTGTTGTTTTATATAATTTAGAAAAATTAATTATAATCTTTTTAAAATGACTCTTTATGAGAAAATATTACGACTAAGAGAGGGAGTACAAGAAAAATATAGTAATTATAGGAATTTAAAGGTATTATAGATAATTGATATTATATTTAATATTATACAATCATTATTTAATTTTTATGCACAACTCAAAAACGACATATATTAGGACTCGGATGAAGTATAATATTCTATTTGAATCAGAAAATCCTATAAGGAAATCTAAAACTAAAAATAATACTACTATCACATAAAAAATGATCACATAAAGCTCACATACACACACATATATATTGTGGGCTCTACACGTTAGGCGGGGCTCAAAAATATACATGTTTATGTATATAAACTTTATGTGACCTAAATTATGTTATAGTAACATTGCTCTAACCAAAACAAGATGTTGTCCTTGTGATTATTTTCTAAGTTGGTCAAATAAGTTATTTTATGTACTTTAAAGTAATGTTTTAACATTTTTTTTTTTGCCAATAAATAAGATGCCCACCTAACAATGATCTCAATATAGGGTCTCTCACTTTTCGTGATATTATATATTAAGTTTAAATTTAACATATGACCTTAATAATTATAAGACTGTACTTTATATGAAGAAAAATAGTTTGAATTTATTCTGTTGAAATCTTGACTTTTCTATATTTACTAAGCCCTGTTCTTCCGAAATCTCAGTGTTCAAAATTTAAATACTTTTTTACAAAAAATAATGCTACTATCACATAAAATAAATTACATAATGTTTACATAATAATGATATAATTGTATATGATTTGTTATTAAGTTAAATGAATCATGTCAATAATAAATCACGTACTGTCACATCAGCAGTATGCAATATTTATGTGACAGTAGCATTACTCTTTTACAAAACCAATTATTACACACGTCATAAATCAGGGGTGATAATAGTCTAGTAGCAAATCTTTTTAGAGGAGTACTATTTTTATATGTGTTTTTAATATTTTTATATAATTTTTTTTCACATGAAGGTGAGACTCAATATATGTTCATATGAAAGAGAATCACGTGAAAATATCAAAAATACATATGAAAATATCAATTCTCTCTTTTTATTATATAATACTCTATCCGTCCCTTTTTAAATATCACTTTAGAAAAGTGTTTTTATCTCTTAATATTTGCAATTTCAAGTAAGCATTAATTATTTAATTTTTAATATTACCCCAAGTATTAAATATAATTTTGGTTCTCTTACTATTTTCTGTCCAATAAATAATACTCTTTTTCTTCAATATAAGGATAATGGATCCGGTTACTATAAAGTTAATTTCATGTTAAGTTGGTCAATTGATCAATACAGTCTTGACACGCAGAAAGAGAGATCACCTCTCGGTCTGCGTATCGACACTGTATTAATCAACTGACCAAAATTAATTTCATGTTAATCACTCTCAAGAATAATATAGATAATTGATATAATATTTAATACTATATAATTATTTTTTTTAATATTTATATACAACTCTAAAATCAAGTATATTAAAGAACCAACAATGCTACTATCATATAAAAAATGGTCACATAAAACTTACATACACACATGCATATTTTTGAACCCCACCTAATATGTGGAACCCACAATATATATGTATGTATATAAATTTTATGTGATATTTTTTATGTGATAATAACATTATTTTTAAAGAGCTGAGGGAGTATCATGCATTCCTCCCTTAACTACTCCCTTCATAGATTCTACCCAAGTCCTTTGGATGACATGTATTTATAAAATTGAATTATAATAAAGAGTCCTTTTAATATGTGTCCTTAAGACATATATGCTAAGAACATAATTTAAGAGAATATTTTTTTGAACTGTATGTATATTCTCTTGATTTTTGTATTTGCATCAAGTTTAAAAAAATATACACTCAATTTAAGAAAATATTCTCTTAAACGGTGTGATTAGCATCTGCCATTAAAAAATTTCTATAATAAAATACTACATCCGTCCCACAATAAATGATTTTTTAGACTTAATATTTTTTTTCAAAATAAATGATGTATTAGAATTCCAATACAATTTTTATAATATCATATGTGCCCTTATGCAACCAATGGTATTTATTACGTATTTATTGGGAAGTTGAAAGGTTGAAAAAAGAGAAAGAGAGACCAAAAAGCAATAAAAAAAGACTCAAACAAAATAAAAAATATATATTAAAGGTATTTTTGTCATTTTAACTTGTATATTGGTTGCTGTGATTTAAACTTTAAAAAAACACTTATTTTAAAAAAATACTTATCAGTTTGACCAAATTGACTCAGCCCATCACTCTAGACTGGACTACAGCCTCTACAGGTGCAGCAGATTCCTCCTTAGAGAAGGTTAATTCGTAATAAACATCAACCTTCAATGGCAGATTTAAAGTCTCTCTACTACTTTTCACACACTGAGATTTGACTTTCCTTTCCGTTCGGTTCGATTCGATTCGATTCACACCCCCTCTCAGAGACACTCAGAATCTCACTCCAAAATCACCACCATTTTCGTTCGAATAATTTTCCCCTAATTATCCCTCACTACGATTCCATTCTTTACAATTGGGATCGATGTATTCGAATTATTCGGTATCCATTTCGAATCAACAGCTCATCGGAGCATCCTAGGGTTTGGTTTTTCTCTTTAGAAGTTACTACAATCATTTTTGTTTTCGGATTTTTGTGGCGGTAGTGGAATTACGACCTTGATTTTGTTCGAAATTCGGTTGCGATCGGTGACATGAAGATCGAAGATTTGGATGATGTTGAGACTGATGGAAATTTTGATAGTGGAAAACAGATTGTTGGGGTTGATGCCAAGAGAGCATTAGTTGGAGCTGGGGCTCGGATCTTGTTTTACCCCACCCTTTTGTACAATGTTTTCCGGAACAAGATTCAAGCTGAGTTTAGATGGTGGGACGAAATTGATAAGGTTACTTTTTAATTCTACCTCAATTACATAAATATGAATATGTTAAATTATTGTCAGAGTCTGTCTTAATTTGGTTATGCGAATGTATTATACACTGCTATCATTTAGAATTAAGTCTTACACTGTAATCGTTTTATTTATTCTCTTTTTTTTGCCTCTTGGATTTTGTGGTTTATTTAGTTCTTAGTTTGCTCAGGGGATTCTCTTTGTGTTGTGTTGTGTTTTTTGTACAGGGGAGGATTAGAAAATTACTGAGTATCCTGGATTGAATAGGTTTTTTGGTATTTGTATGCTTATTAAGCATCTTTTTTCTGTTGGGAAAGTATTTAGGAAATTAAAGAAAGTTGGTGTTGAGAAATTAAGAACCTTCATTTAAAGGTGTATTATTCTATATGATATATGTTATGTTTTTGTTGCTTTCCGTTAATGATCCTACTATCTTAGTAAGCAAATGAAAGTGTACTTGAAAATAATATGATTGATTTCTGAGCAATGCTACTATCACATAATTTGGGTCACATAACCAAAATTATGTGATAGTAGCATTATTTTTGATTGCTCTCTTTTAATTTGTGGTATTGATGTTTTTTCAGTTTCTTCTTTTGGGCGCTGTTCCATTTCCCAAGGATGTTCCTAGATTGAAGCAGCTTGGTGTTGGTGGCGTCATAACACTTAACGAGCCTTATGAAACTTTGGTTCCGACCTCATTGTACCATGTGAGTAATTTTTTCGCATCTATAGTTAAATATGAATGTCTTTTTTCCAGTGTTCTCCTTGTTTTTCTCATTTTATAATCCCTGATGGACCTTAGCTCTGTTTTGATGTATTGATCAGTTCATATGTAAAAGACTGCCTTTAGTTTTAACAACTTTAAAACTATAATTGTTCTTCACTTTTAATTTTTTGAGGGAGCTCAATTAAAATTTACTGTTCCTTTCTTCTATGAAATTGGTCAGTTATGGACTGAGGCTTGAAAGACTTGATCTATTTTAGGAGTGTATAATAACTGTTCTAGTTCCAAGATTCAAAATTAAAAAGCATGGCCTTTATCAAAGTGAATTGGCATGTAGTATGACTTTATATTTTTAAATAAGTAAGAATGATTTGATTTAGTTTTCATGTAAAGTTTCAATTATTTTTCTTTTTCCCTCAAAGAAAGAGCTTGCTAGTATTTTTAGCTGTTTATGGACGAAAAATTCAATGTTGACTTTAGAGTAGTTGATACTTTATATCATTAATTTCATGTTTTGCTGATATCTTTATTTAGAGTAGTTGATACTACATATAAATATTTGCCGAAGTTTCAAATTGGAAGTTGCCTTAGAATTTACCCGGATGTTTCGTCTCATATTCCTTGGTTGGATATTTATTGTGTTCGTGATTGTAGATTCATGTAATCGGCATCTTATGTTTTCCAGGCCCATGGAATAGACCATCTGGTCATTCCAACCAGAGACTATCTCTTTGCCCCTTCATTTGTGGATATTAATCGTGCAGTTGATTTCATTCACAGTAAGTAAATTATCTCTACCTTACCTTTATATGTTGTGTATGTACATTTGGGTTTTCTGTCCATTACATAATACTCATTGCATATTTACTGTACTCGTGCTTTTTGGTTTGCAGGGAACGCATCTTGTAGTAGGACTACCTATGTACACTGCAAGGCTGGGAGGGGAAGGAGCACAACTATTGTTCTATGCTATTTGGTAATGTTCTTTCTACTACATTGAAGGCTTTAACTTTTTATGCTTTTAGATTAAACTGATACTTTTTTAAATGTGCAGGTGGAGTATAGGCACATGAGTCCTGTTGCTGCACTGGAATATGTGAGGTCTAGGAGGCCTAGAGTGCTCTTGGCTCCATCTCAATGGAAAGTAAGCAATAGTTTTTCTCACATTTTATCATACCTGTACGTGATCTAGATTTCATAACCTTTATTTACTTCATGCTCATTGATGTCGTGAATAAGCAGGCAGTTCAAGAATACAAGCAGTATCGATTAGCTTGTTCTGCAAACTCTCCCTCAGGGGATGCTGTTTTGATTACAAAAGCAGATTTGGAAGGCTATCATAGCTCTTGTGATGCTGATGCTGGGAAGGAACTGGCAATTGTTAACAGAGTAACGCGGAACAGTCCCATGATTGCAAGATTATCTTGCCTCTTTGCATCCCTGAAAGTTTCTGGTGGCTATGCACCGGTCACTAGGCAGCTTACCGAGGCACGTGCTTGCTAAGTGCACCCGTAGTTGTACTGTGGTTTTTTATTTTTGGTTTTCATCTCCGATATCCGACAACCATTCCGTAGTTGAACTGTGGTTGCTTGTATAGTGGAGCATTATGGAAATAAATGTACCGGCGATGTTGTGTTTAAGAGAGGAATAATGGGAAAAACTAGTAAAGATTAATGGAAATTAAGATTTGAAAATCAAGCAATTGTTGCTTTTTGAATTATGAGTTGATATGCAAAATAGGTCTATTTTATATTTTTCTTATGTTTTTATGGTGTTTGACTGCATATCAAGATTATAGATTGATTGTGCTGATTATCATTTATGTTCTTTCTTATATTTTTAATGGAAGTTGAGATTAATAAATAGCCCACTACGGGCCACTATGCGATTGGACTTCGCAGCCAGAGTTGGTTTGTCAACAATAATTGGGTAACAATTTATTTATATTTATATCAACTAATTTCCGTACTCCTCCTAGCTTATGAAAATGGTCCTACGTATTAGCCCTTTTTCTTGGCTTCTACATTTTAGTATCTTGTGTATTTCAGTCCAAATAAATAAATAAATAAAGTAAAAAATATATAAAAAATGTTAACCAAAATAGTTTCAAAAGTACAGTTATATATATATATATATATATATATATATATATATATATAAGATAAGGCTCTGAAACGAACGAACATATGTCGGACCTAATGTTGAAGGTTGTTGATTGGATGAGAACACTAATTAGGAATATATGATGGTACATAATTGATATATATATATATATATATATATATATATATATATATATATATATGGAAAGTGTTCCATAACTTGCATTAGCTATGAGCACTAAATTTAAAGGTCTATATTGAACAATGCAGGAGGCCGACCGGTAATCTCTCTTACGGCCGGTGCTACTCTCTTACAGCCAGTCAAAATTATTAATATGCCCTCAACTTAAAAGACATTTTATACTAGCCGCACGAGGGACCAGCCGGCCAGTCAAAATGGGTCTCCCTCGTGCATTTCATTTCTTTATGCAAGTTTAACGTTACTTCTACTTCTTTCTTTGGAAAAGGTCTAATCTAAGATATCAATATACTAATTGATTTCTCTGTCTCTCTCTCTCTCTCTCTCTCTCTCTATATATATATATATATATATATATATATATATATATATATATATATATATAAAGAAATGCATATATTTTTATGAAAGTTTTTCTAATCATCAAGAAGCAAAATTTAAGACTTACCTAAGAGATTTGCCTTAAGCTAGCAGAGAATTAGTTCCTCAGAGAAACACCGCAGAGAGATGTGGCCGGATTTCAATCGGAAAGCGGCTGATCCGGCGGTCGCGGAAGAATCCGTAAAAGAGTATTAAAATAAGTTAACGTACGTGGAGGTAGGTATAGTATATTCCGCGACAACTTTGACAAAAATAACAATATTCTCTGTTTGAAGTAAGTTTCCATCTAGGCATATCACATATGGAAAACAACACGAACCACATTTATATTTTCTGGTTTGTTTTTAAATTTGAACTTACAATTATTAAGATTATAAAATAACATAATATGTGAGATTATTTAATATTATATTTAATTAAGTATTATAATAATAGTTAATTTTTTTTAATAATAATTTAATATTCTTCTTTTTTTAATTGTTAAAAACATATGTTAATAGTTAAATTTTACATTTAAATATCAACAGATGTTAATAGTTAAATTTTTACGTGAAATTTGCTCAACATGTAACTATTTTACATTTGAATGGATAATAATGTAGCTATTTACATGCACAGTTAACTAATTTACATTTGAACAGGTATAAATATATATAACTATTTTAAATTTTCAACATAAATTTAATAGTACCATTTACATGCGCTTATTAAGATCTATAATATCAACAGATGTTAATACTTAAAAAATTTTACATTTAAATCTCAACATATGCTAATAGTTAAATTTTACATTTAAATTTTGGTGGTCAAGTAAAATAGCTAATCATAATATTTCTTCTAATTTTAGTTTTGGTGATTTCTAATGATATTTTAATATTTCACATATAATGTATTTTGCACTATTCGTTTGTTAATTGATGTGCTAATTTTATGATAATTTGATTCTCAAATATTTCACATAAGAAAAGCATAGTAAAACAATGTGAAATCACTAAATTATTTTAGTACTACCTCCGTCCCATAATAAGTGTTTTTTTAGCCTTGATATTTTTTTCCAAAATAAGTGATGTATTAAGACTCCAATACAATTTTTACAATATTTTTTCATATATGCCCTTGTGCAACCAATGGTATTTATTAGGAAGTTGAAAGATTGAAGAAAGAGAAAGAGAGACCAAAAAACAATAAAAAAAAATTTCAAACAAAACAAAAAAAGTATATTAAGGGTATTTTTGTCATTTTAACTTGTGTATTGATATGTGTGAATTAAACTAAAAAAACACTTATTATGGGACGGAGGTAGTAGTATTTACTAACTTATTTCAGTAGTATTTAAAATAATGTGAACTCACTAACTTATTTAAGTAGTATATAATATTTCACAAGTAAAGGATGCTCATAATTCATGGCATGATATTGATACACATGCATGAATAAGTACTCCACTTGAAATTATTTTCTGCTTCGCCACTGGTAACGGCGGTTTGTAGGTACTTCTTATTCTCCTGCATTGGGGATGAATCATGTCCAAGTACCAGTAGGGATAGTTTAAATAGTAGGCTGCCCATATGGTATGCATCTACAAGTGCCTTGAAAGCCAAGACAAATGAATATAAACACCCAAGTCCTAACCCCAGCAGCAGAAACACATGAACAGAATTCAACATTAATTTTCATGGATTTTAAGCTTTGAGCAAGATCATGATTTCAACATTACCAAAATTCAACCATCTCCTTTTCCTCCGCCAAAAGACCTGATGATGGATATACCTGACCTTAAAATTACCTAGTAAAAAAGAGGGGCAAAACATCACTTAATATTAAGCTAAAATAATCCAGCAACCTGCAAATCTTACAAGTTATAATAACATGCTAAAAAGATCATTGCTTAACAAGCTACATGTCTAACCACACCCACAGATACATATCACCTCCTACATTTGCCACCCCTTTGTCCCTCTTTTTTTTATGGTAAATTTTACTAGGTGATTTTAAGGTCAGGTATCCATCATCAGGTCTTTTGGCGGAGGAAAAGGAGATACTTGAATTTTGGTAATGTTGAAATCATGATCTTGCTCAAAGCTTAAAATCCATGAAAATTAATGTTGAATTCTGTTCATGTGTTTCTGCTGGGGTTAAGACTTGGGTGTTTATATTCAGGCTTTCAAGGCACTTGTAGATGCATACCATATGGGCAGAGCCTACTATTTAAACTATCACTTAATATTAAGCTAAAATAATCCAGCAACCTGCAAATCTTACAAGTTATAACAACATGCCAAAAAGATCATTGCTTAACAAGTTACATGTCTAACCACACCCACAGATAAATATCACCTCCTACATGTGCCACCCCCCTTTGGATCAATGCAAAATCCTGCATTTTTCCAAAAGTGAATCTTAGCCCAGGGACTTGCAAAGGAGAACATGCATATGTATACATCTAGTAGTAGCAGTCTAATTAAGAAAAACAAAGGGAAAAGATAGGAGGAATGCCAGTGACATATAATACAACAAAGAGATTAAAACTTCAAATGTCAGAGTTTTCATATTTTCAGAAACCGACAAGTTAGTTTACCTTAGACAAGCTTCTAGCTATTTGGCATTCACCGAGCCACTGAAGAACATGGACCGAAAGCTACATGTAAGACGAGCTATTTATTACTTGTAAAAAGAAAGTAAAACTTACTGAGCATCAACTCCCATTTTCTTATTAGCTTTATTATTCTTACGTTTCCTCTTTTTCCCAGATGATGAACCAACAACCAGTTGTTCTGAAGTTGGAGGCACAAATATAATTGGAGTCGTGATGGCCTCAAATGCAGATGATGTTTCTGCTTTAGGTGGTGTGAATTCATGCAGAGGCGTATGTGTTACTGAAATATTAGTGGAATTTCCCATGCAAGGCTCCGGAAGTGCAGTTCTAGGCATGTTATTGTTCACTGCGACAACTTCAAACTCATTCCCTTTACTCTCTGGAAATGCAGTTCTAGGCATGTTATTGTTCACTGCGACAACTTCAAACTCATTCCCTTGACTCTCCGGAAGTGCAGTTCTAGGCATGTTATTGTTCACTGCGACAACTTCAAAATCATTCCCATTACCCTCCGGAAGTGCAGTTCTAGGCATGTTATTGTTCACCGCAACAACTTCAAACTCATTCCCTTCACTCTCAGTAATGCCAAGATTAGATCCTGCTTGTATCCCCACAGGCACACCACCATTCTCAGTGTTGCATGAATTTTTAAGTTTATCCAGTGCAACATAAAGCTTACTCTTCGATTTAATAATCTCAGCAATAACAGTTCCTGATTCAGAATCTGAACAATAAATGAAACAATTCAACCACAACTACCCACACGGATGAAGCCACACAGCTTTGGAAATATAACGATTTGCAGGAGATATTACAGACAGCTTAAAGAAAATGCGAGCAATTTGAAATGGAGAGAAATACCTAAAGTTGATAGGATAACAGCACGTGCTGCCAATTGTTGAGACTCTCTCTTGTTCCTGCCTTTTTTTCCAACATAAGGTTTCCCATTAAAGACTACAGATGAAACAAAAACTGGTAGCAACCCCTCTAATTCCTCTGTATTATAAATGGGTTTCTCTATATGTAACTTGGCTGCATACTCATTGAGTATAGACTTGCAAAAGATGGAATCCTGGTAAATTAAGAGGATGATGAACATAAACAAAAAAAAAAGTGAAACCAATCCTCGTATTGAGCAAAATTACAAGGATTTTCAAAATCCTAAGTAAAAATGCTTAACAATAATCAGGAACTGTGCACACAAATAATTGTAATATCAACAATTAATACTAGCAGATGCACCATTCCATTTGACATAACTAAAGTCTAATCGACTTTCTCATCTCATTTTCCAACGCAACTTCAACAATAGTGGTCCCACTAAAAAAAATCTAATATGAGTTAGATATGAATATAACGGGAGAAGACTTAAAGTCTTATAAATTTTATTAATATTTTTAAATATTAACACCTTATAATGAGAACGTAATTTACCTCTCAATTAATAAAAGTAAAATTTAAAATAAAAACTTGATTAATGGTAAGTTTCACCTTAAAAAGAGAAAATAAAGTAAAATAAAACAATAAAAGAGGGAATCCGTGCTTTGCAAGATGTTCCTCCTAGTATGTTTGAAATTTCTAAAGATGACAATTGAGCATTCCTCACTTCTGCAACCTTAGCATGGGTTCTGAAACTCTCTACTATTTTTTTGATAAAAGAATAAATTTTATTAAAAGAGAAGAAATGATACAAAAAATGAGGGACAAAAAGTCCACCCTGAGCAGACTAAAAGATCAAAAACAAGAAAACACTTAAAAAAGTGCAGCTCTCCAATCTCTACATACATAAGTAACATAAATATCTCTAAAAGCCCCGATAGCAGAAGCCCAAAGAGATCCAAGAAAAATAACCCTATCATTCAATAGCTTTAAGGATAAGTAACTTTCTTTAAACAACCTAACATTATGCTCTTTCCAAATTCCTCACAAGATAGAAAATCTTGAGTTCCCCACGCACTAACAAAACCCTCAGTAAGGGCTTCTCTCCTTTTGAGCCCCGAAATAGACCAACAACACATTGCCCATTCGCTTCGCGCGGGAGAAGGCAACAAAGTTCAGTTCATGCTCATACTATATGAGATTGCCGGTTTGCTCAACAAGCTCTTTTTCTTAAAAAAGAGGTCTTGTGGTTAGTCAATCCAAGAAAGGGACGGACGAATTCAATAATAAACACCTGTTGGCAATCCAACCTTCAATCCAACCCCAGTCTAAGTTAAGGGGCATTGGCTCTAGGCTCCAACTCAATCTTGCGTAGAACATAATTGTTGCAAAAACCGGGATAGGGCCGCATCCCCTCTTAGTTTTGAGTAGGCGGAACCATTCTGTTTTGGTTCAAAACAAATCTAGTTTCAAGAAATAGCATTCATTTATATACAACGAAGATAAAGAAAGATGGTCATTTTACACCTATTTAGAAATGAGAATCATGTTTAATTTATTGATTATTTTTACTCAAAAGGTTTACTTATTACACATCTAAACATAAAATTTCTATAAATTTTTATCAATAAGTAATTCGTTTTTAAATCACCAAAAAAATAAGAAAAAAGTCAACATGTCAAATATGGGTCTCATTTTTTGACAGAGGTATACCAAGAGACTTACGTCTTATGATATTAATAATGTAGGACGAGCCCGTGAAAATTTGTTAGAATAATATAAGAGGCTTTGGAAGCCCATGAATTAGAAGTTGTTTAGTTTCTTTAATTTGCAATTATTTTATTTAATTTGTAGTTATTTTATTAGAGCCCAAGTTAGGTTAGGAAAGTTGTCTAGGATTATAATAAATAGTGATGCACTTCTTATTGGGCAAAGGTGCAAAATTTCCCATGATGTTTTGGCCGAAATCCCACTTAGCTCATGACCTTTATTTTCTTTAAAACTGCCCTTAACATTATAAAACTCAGCCCAATTACGCCTCTCCTCTTAAAAAAATTTCAGCTAGACAAACGGGTGTACTGCAGCGACCGACATGTGGCAAAAATAAAATTTAATAAAAAAAATTATTCTTTTCTTCTCTTCTCCAACTTTTCTCTATTTCTTCTCCCTCTTTTCTCTCTCTCCTTTCTTCTTCCCCTGTTCAATTCATTTTTGACAGGAACAACTCAAGGCGATTTCAAGCTTCCAAAACACTGTGATAATAACAAAGTCTTGAAAGCTCTTTGTGCCGAAACTAGCTGGATCGTCCAAGAAGACGACACCACTTATTGCAAGGTATAACCCTTTTTCATCCTCTCTGAATTTGTATTTCTTTAATTGGATTCAATAAATCGAAAAATTAATTAATGGGTCGTCTTATACTTTGTTTTTGTTAATCTTTTTTGTAATATAATTTCTTGTTCTTTGGACTGCAGTTGTAAAATATGGAGCCTTATGCAATCAACACCCCTTAGTTCCATATCATTTTCGTGTCCGATTTGGGGATTTGTAATGGACTTTACGGAGTCCAAATTTTATGCTGCAAGATCCGATGGATTGGTATATAAAGGAGCTCTTAAGGTAGCAACAAGACAAATTTTGAAACAGAGGCGGAAAATTTTGGCATGGGAAAAACACAGCAGAGCAATTGTGTCGATTGGAATTGTAAATGGAGGGAGAAATTTGGTGACTGCATTGGAAGATGGTGGCGTTTGAATTTGGGATTTAGAAATGGAACAGGTGGTTATTGTTGTTGGGAAAGAATTAAAAGTACTAGTGGGCTTGTGGTGGCAAATGGGTTTGATGAATTTGGGAGTTTTACGGCGAGGATTGGCGGCAACGTGGCAGAGATTAGTGGATGGGGTAGTGGGTTTTCTTGTAGAGAGCTGGCGGAGGCCAGTAGAGGGGGTGGTGGAGATGGAACAGAGGCTGAATGTGATGGTACAGGACAGAGGCAGGGCAATTAATAACTTGGAATCTTGGCAGCTATGGCTCTTCTCCTCCTTTCTATCCTCTTGTTATTTTCTCTCTCCTTCCATGTCGGTAACCTCCCCAATGCTCCGGCGGCATAAGCCATAACTTTTGGTGTTGCTTGGATAGTATCAGGACTCTTCATGCCATGTCACATCGAGTTATTCCATGTGGCAGTCGACAGAGAGTTGCAGTACACCCGTTTGTCTAGCTGGAAATTTTTTAATAGGAAGGGCGTGGTTGGGCTGAGTTTTATAACGTCAAGGGCAGTTTTGAAAAATAAAAGTTCATGGGCTAAGTAGGATTTCAACCAAAACATCAGGGGCAATTTTGCACCTTTGCCCCTTCTTTATTTTGATACATTAAATGATTAAGTGATTAAGTTTTATGTGAGAATTATCTTTGTGATTTTTATCCTTCATCCCAAAACCTTCGTCCCCATCATTTTTGGTATCCAGTGTTCTAAAAATTCCCGCCTAGGCCCCCCAATGGCGCCCGCCTAGGCGCTAGGCCCCCTATTGGCGCCTCGCCTAGGCATTAGGCTCTCCTGGCGCCTCGCCTAAGCCTAAGGCGGCAAAAAAATCCCTTCGAAAAATTAGGCAGAGCCTAGGCGAAGAGGTTTTTTTATTTTAATAACTACCCAAACCAGATCTTGATATATTTATTTTTTTAATGATTTACCATATTCATAATACAGCTTGTAGCATATCAAATCACAACAAAAAGTAAACAAGATCAAGGTAAAATTGATAATTTTATTATAGTTGTAATTTTTTGAACTTGTATCAACTTCAAATTATATAAATGATGATACATTTGTAATATTTAGTTTAATTCAATATAATTCTTAAATTTATATTTAGTTTCTTAAGTTTTAATATTTTAAATTTTATTATTTAATAGCAATCTTGTTTATGAATAAAACTAATACGTTAAAGATATGTTTGAACTTTGAACAATTGCATGTTTGTGTTTGAACTTTGACATTGACAATATGGATGTGTTTGAACTTTAAGTAAATGTTTTTATTATCTTTATTATAGATTGTTTTGCTTTATATTATTATTTTGTTTGGATAAATGTAAGATAAAATATTAAAATTGGCTTAAAATAAAAAATCTCGCCTAGGCCCCGCTAGGCCCACTAGGCGCTAGGTCCCCCTGGCCGCTCGCCTCCTGCCTAGCACCTTTTAGAACATTGTTGGTATCAGAGCCACGTCCTAATCCTGTCCCAAAATTTTGCCCACTTTCAAACAATCTCTCGTAACCTTAGCCGTTACCCAAATCCACCTCTAAACAGCATCACAAAACAATTTTCACAAAATTCCTACCAAACAGTCCCTTAATATACCCAAGTATAACCCAAAACTTCACCTTCACTAGTCCATCTTCCTCATCATCTTAAGTCACCAATACCACCTCCCGACTAGCATCAACAGTAATCAGAATCAACCAATCCCCGGTGAATCAATATTAAAAAAAGAGTAAAAATGGCAGTGCTACTATCGTCGCTTATTGTCGTCATCCCTTACTGCTACAGCCGCCGCGGTATCCGACCACCACCATCCTCATTTTTGTCGATAAAATTCTAAGCCTTTAGCCTCCTCGAGATTACTGCTCTCCTTGGACTTGCGTGAAACAGTGAAGCAGAGAGAGACACTGAAGAATAAAAAGAGATCAAATATGTGGAATATCTCATGGCAAAATACAGTTAGGTACCCTATATTTTTTATAGTTTTTTAGTTTAGTCCCGCAAGTTTTCTTAAATTTTAAAATTCCCCCTGAAAATTTTACATATCAGTCCCTATATTTTCATTTTATTCAATTTCAGCCCCTGAAGTTTCATTAGTTTCAGTTCAGTCCATGTTTCTTTATACTTTCTTCAATTAAGCCCCTATAGCAAGTAAAAAAAAGTAAATTTTAATTTGCAAGAACAATGGTAAATATTGGAGAAATCAACACCAAACTTGATGCTTATATGATACAACAAGATGAGCGTCTCAAAAGGATTGAAGATTCAATCACAACACTTACTGCAAATACAACAAATGTTCAAGCTTCTATTACAGCACTTACAGTAAAAATTGATGTACTCACGGAACGCACAAATAAGGGACAAGAAGAAGCGCATAAGAATTTTGAAGACCCCATCCATGTTCTTAATCATCTAAGACTACAACAACATAACTCTTATCCATGAGTTAATCCTCATGTTCCAGATCCTAGGATGAATGCAATGGATAAAAGAGCAAAATTAGATGTTGCCATGTTGGAGACTTCAATGGCGATAATAGTCCCGAAGCATTCTTCGATTGAATTCATAGTTTGGAGAGCTTCTTTCCTTGGTATGAATTATTTGATGAAAGGAAACTTTTCTTTGCTGAAGCAAAAATTGAAAGGAACATCTCGTATTTGGTGGGATCAACATCAGTGAAATTTATATACAGCTGCGAGAAGATGGGAAGATATAAAAGCTACAAGCCTATTTGCAGTTAAGTGAGTTGTTAAAAGGAGGTAAATCTGTAGACGAGTATACTTCAATATTTTACGGTTTGATTACACGGTCTGAATTTCCTTGGAAAGAAAAAGTTTTAATCTCCATGTACTGTCGAGGATTGAATCTGGAGATTGTAGGTGGTATAGCTTCTGGTAAACTCTTGCTCTTAGATGATGTTGGTTCAGTTGTCACCCAAGTACAGGATAATTTGAAAAAGAATTATGTTAGGCCTCTAATACAAGTCCAAACCCGGAGGGAGCTTGCTTTTGTGGAGCCTGTTTTAAATAGGCCAATGGAAAGGTGGTAGCAGACCAAATTGTACCCCACACGTGATTTTGGTCACGCTTTTTGAGCATAGTTGTCACAGCACCACGGCGAGTTATAGCGGTAGCCGACTGCCAGGACGCTTAGGTGACAAGGGCGACAAAACGTTTACAATGTGCAATTTATATATTATTTATTTTACTTAACAAGAATATTGGCAATACAATTTTATATACATTAAAACTCAAAACAAAAGGGGAAGAATAAAAGAAAGAATTGAACCTATAAGTCAGAAAGTAAAACAAAGTGCTAGAAAGCACTAGGAAGCAAAAGCGAATCATAGAAAGATATAAGGGGAAGAAAAAAAAGGCATATTATAGTACCTGCAAGAAGCGCCACCGAAAGTATTGGACGTCGAAGTCGCACCGATCGGACTAGGTTTCGAAGTCGCGACGATCAGAGTAGGTAAGTCAGTAGTCTCTCTCTCTCACAATCTTCTTCCCCTTCTACTCTTCTTCTACTGCGATTCTGCAAATCGAGTATCGACTAGGGTCAGTTTTGGAGCGACGTCGTTTTGTTTTTTTTAAACCAGTTGGCAGTTGGGTCAATTCATACCTAGAGTGCCCAAGTCGCTCCCAAGTCGCTCGCTCAACCTATATGTCGTCGATGAGTCGTCCAAGGAGACGACAGCCTTTCCTAGGCGCTCACCTTTTAAACATCCACTAAGTCACCCGGTCGCCTTGTCCTCCTCCTACTGACTAGACGCCTTAACAACTATCCTTCCCAAAAATGTTGTTTCTTCTCCTTCTAGGCAACTTGCTATTGTTGACAAAGAGTGCGGGAACTGACTTAAACGAAGAAGTTTGCAAGCCGATAGACGAATATGAGCCCGATGAGCAAGATTTGGAAGTTGATGCTCACTTAGAAGGATGTTTAGGTGTTCTTTGACATTTACTTGTTGCTCAGAAACATATGATGATCCTAAAATCCATCGTGGGCGAATTTTTCAGGTGAGACTCATGTGTGGGACAGGTGCGCCCTCTTGTGATAGATACTGGTGGGAGTTGTACGGATGTTATCTCTGAAGAAAAAATTAAAAAACTTTGGTAAAAAGTTGAGCCTCACCCGGAACCGTATAATGTTGCATGGATTATCAATACAAAGTTGCGGGTTGCCCAGATGTGTTTGGTTACATTTACTGTTGGCAAGCTTAAGGATACCTTTATGTGTGATATTCTACCCCTTAAGGTTTGTCACATTATCTTAGGGCTTAAATGTAAAATGGCTAAGGGATCGTCATGCACAACATGATGCTCGTGCTAATATCTATTCGATTATCAAAGACAATACTAAATTCACTCTTCTTTGTCCTCTCGACATACCAAATTTGAAGCTTGCAAAGACTTCCTTGGTGATCCAACGTAATTGTTCATGGGTTGATAACTCGACGAAGTTGAGTTTTTTTTCAACAAAAGAGAACTGATGTAAGACAAGTCCGTGAAAGTTGGTTAGAACAATATAATAAGCTTTGAAAACCCATGAAAGTTGTTTAGTTTCTTTAATTTGCAGTTATCTTATTTAATTTGTAATTATCTTATTAGAACCCAAGTTAGGTTAGGAAAATTGTCTAGGATTATTATAAATAGTGATGTACTTCATTATTTTGATACATTGAATGATTAAGTGATTAAGTTTTGTGTGAGAATTATCATTGTGATATTTATCCTTCATCTCAAAACCTCTGCCCCCAACATATAAACTCACTTAAAAGAATTATGGTTTGTGAATAATGACAGCAACTCCATCAAACATCAAACATTTCTCTTTCTACACCTTCTAAAACAAAAGCTCTGAAATCAATGTAGAGTGAAACGACGACTTAGTTTACTGTATGGCTTAAACTATATCTCTCTTGATAAGTTTCAATAATAAACATTTTGCAACACATAATTTTTCTCTAAAAAAAAGAAGAAAAAAAACTAGCAAACACAATATATCAAGCACCTCAATAGTAGCATGATATGGTTAACATAAGGTTAGTCAACCAAATCTGATAGTAAGAGTAGATTTAATATATTAAACGTCACTACTTTTCTCAGATTTTTAAAAGACAACGCATAAGTCAACAAAGTCAAGTAAGTTAAAAACTATTAATATAAATACAACTACCTCTTCAATAAGAGGATATTCTTCATCCTTGATTTTTTTTGGCATACTAAGCAATGCTATTCTGGCAACATCTTGCTCTGATGTCTTTCGATGTGAGAAAATGTTGGGAGAAGTATAGGATGCTCCATCTACAACAACTGTAGATCGAAACATTGGGGCATGTTGTGATCCTTCATTGTCTGTCTGATACATTGGGAGGGGGATGGCTGATCTTTGGGTGTATTCTTGTAGACGGTTTTTGTACAAGAATTGTTCAGGAATACCTAAGCAAGCAAATAAACAATACAAATTACATAAATCTGTATGCAAACCATTAAAATATGAATCAAGACATCATTATCTTATTATACACTATCTAAGAGGTGCTTGGTAAAACACTTCCATATATATATATATATATGTGTGTGTGTGTGTGTGTGTGTGTGTGACTATTAAAATAACATTAAATTCAAAAGAGTTTTTTAAAATCACCTGAATATGTCATTTAAGCCAATATATCTTATATTCGGAACTGAGGGAGCATAATTTTATTATTTTTTAAAGAGAACAATAGTCAGCCATACATTAACTCCAGTTACTCCACCAACAGATTAAAATATAATGGAAAGAGAAAAGCTAACAAATCAGTACAATAAGGTAACTGTTATAATGCGAGCCCCATTTACTATTCATCCGGATTCGAAAATAACAATTTTCCATTTGAAAATATCAATTTCATAAATTAATGACATAAAATGGAAAGGTGAGAAATTTTGTGACCTAGAAGAGCTAAAACAAGCAATTGAGAAAAACTAATTCATCTACTTTAGTTGGTATCTATACCGAAACAGCATAAAAGTGAGATCCATAATTATTATTACGTGCATTTTTCAAGCATTTTCTCAGAAACCAAACAGATAGAAAGAAAATTAGATCGAAATGCAGAAAGACGCTTACTGGGGGTGGACTGAATTGGAGTCTCCGGCTGCACTGGCTGGGACTGGAGTTGGAGTTGGGGTTGGGGCATGTTTTGCAACTTGGCAATTAGAGCAGACATGGCTGAAGAGGAGAACCAGTAAGTGGGAAATTAAATTAGGGTTTTAATTCCTGCTTGTGCTTTTTTAACTTATATTGTACTGAGAAGGGACGAGGACCCGATCCCTTCTCAACTGATACAAATACAATACAACCGAAAAAATTACAAACACAAATTAAAACTCTAATTTAATTTCCCACTAGATACAAACCCGAACGTTGCGGCGGGATTATTCATTTTGTTATTAATAAATTCATATTTTTAATTAATAAATTTAAATATAATAAGAAGATGATAGATTGTTGTGCGATGATTAAATTTTGGACTTAAAATTATTATAATTAACTTGGTCAATAGATATGGACTGCTTCTCGCATAGGCTGTTAGTCTTCAGTCTTGTAATCTACATGCAGGAATATAGGATTCAAATCTGTAAATATTGCACCAAATAGTTAAAAAATTCAAATCTAATATTATAAATTAAATACTAATGGATTTTATCTGAAATATCAAGAACATGTATGCCTATTCTCACTCAAAGTCATATATAATTCGACGAAAAATGAACGGATCGCACACAATTCATTCACAGTTGCTTTGTTTTAATTCATATTGATAAAATTCTCAAATATCGTATGGTATAGGAAGCAATTACATATTAAGATTAATATATAGTTTTAAATATTTAAATATCAAGATAATTTTTGCAAGCAAAGACTTCATCACTCCACATGATTTATTGCAAAAGGTAATGAAATAGAGTAAAAGCAATAAATGATTACAGTAATATAATTGTGCTACTTTTCAAACCCTCACAATATAAGAAACAAAATGATACCCTTTTAGTTGCAGACTGTAAACGCTTAGATTCCATACCAGTACAATCCCTTGGAGTATGAAACAACTCATTTAACCAAGAGCTCGAAACAGCTACTGTGCTGCAATTCTCGATAATTTCCTCGATTCACCGACCCAATAATACACAAAACTTTTAAAGCGTAACAATTGATGATAGAACTTCAAATTGTATTAATTGATGATAGAAAAACGTAGTCTTGTTGGCATCATTACAGCTCCATGATGGTATACATTTATATATGGAATAAACATTATAATTTAATTTTTAACATCCACTGTTATCTATTGAATCGGAATATGTTGATGCAATACAACTGATGTCAAAAACTTAAATAAATGATGACTACGTCATAAGGTAGAGCCACAAAAAAATACCCAAACTCAGAAAATCTCGTTCTAGAAGCATTCACCCAAAATCTTAAAACTAAACACGAAGTAAAATTTAGAAAGATAACAGTAACTGAACTAAAATAGCAATAATTCACCAATTCATCCAATAAATTTCACAAAAAATGTTCAATACACATTCTTGGTACAGATCGAATTCACTATTTTACTCATATAATCCAGAAATGTGATCTTTGGCCATAAATAACTAATTTTTTTTAACACTCCAAGCAAATATAAATGTACATATTACACAAATAAAAATAAGGCTTACAGATTCATGTATGGCTTAGGGTTGATTTCTCCAATTTTTGGAATCACAATCATTTCATATAGAAAATCATAAATTAGACAATTTTACAACGTGCACTACATATTATATCTAATGTTCACGTAATTACATATATCAAGGTAAAATTGAAAGGAAAAAACTTAGTTTTCTTGTTAAAATTAGGGTTTGATAGAAAAATGAAAGTTGTAAAAATACATTATTTTGTACAAAATTAATCTTCCGATCGGATCATGGAGTTTCTCAAGCAGAAAAAAATCTCTCCACTTCCACTCTTTGAAATTCAAAAATTGGGAGGAGTGAGTGTATTAGAATGGAGTTCCTCCAAGAATGGAGTTCCAGCTTTCATTTACCAACTCTGTTTTTCATGTACGGTATGGATAGTTTTTGATTTAATAATTTGTTTTAAAAGTTAATATGCTTATACCGTTTTATTAAAATAATAATACTCCACTTGTTTTGTAAAAATAATTTCATTTAATTTTATTATACTCAATCTACAAAATTATATATGTATGTGAATTTACTGTATATTAATTAATAAAATAATTATGAATACATTAGAAAAAAAATTCTAAGTATTTTGTATCTGTTAGTTTTTATTTATTGTCTATTACTTGTTTTAATATTGTTATAAGTGATTGTATACACGAATACTGTAAATATTTAAAATTACAAAGTTTGTCTTTTTTTATTAATTTATATTTGTTTTAATGGTTAAAAGATCAGGGCGAGTATGTGGACTTAATGGAGGCATTTGAGTAACTTTATTTAAAGTTATCTAATGTATGTGCTATAATATAATACATAGGATATCTATAAGCCCCATATTTATTAAAATAATTGTTTCACTTTTGCAAAATATCGATTTGATATGCTTTTTTAAAGATGGGTAATAATTCGTGGCAACCGATTTCCCAAAACACTGTTTAGCAACCAAGTTTTTAACCCTTGATCAGAATGAGCAAAGGCCAAGATTTATTGTTTTCCCCCCTGCCGCTACAGCCTGTAGCGGCAGGCACTCCATCCCACTTTATGCCGACTTTTTACACTTATGCCCTCCATTATATCTCCATTATATGTATTGCCTTAGATTAATTTTGCTGGGCTGCCGGATGACCCTCTAGCGGTAGGGTGGGATACCCAAAACATTGCCCATTTTGTTGTTCAGTTCATTTTCCATATGCCATCTTTAATGCTTTTATATTCCATCTTAGCAAATTACTTAATTTTTTTTTTGTATAAATAAATTCATAATTAACATTTTTTTCTGTTTCAAAAAATATGACCAACATTACCTTTTAATAATAATTTGAGATAAATTTTAAATTAATATAAATTAACCTGTACAATTATGAAAATTACAAATTATTTAAACAATACTATTAATTATTTATTTTGTAAAGTTAAATTATAATATTAAATATTTAAATTATTTTTAAAAATCAAAATCAACCCTATGATTAATTAATTTATAAATATTTAATATTATAATTTAACTTTTAAAAAATAAATAATTAATAGTATTGTTTAAATAATTTGTAATTTTCATAATTGTATAGGTTAATTTATGTTAATTATGAATTTATTTATATAAATTCATATTCATTCTCAATCTGTCACATTTATATATGCTTGACCATGAGCACCAAGTTCATACTCCATGGGTCCATATTCATTCTCAATCTGTCACATTTATATATGCAAAAAGATACACTTAAATATCCTTTCTCATTGTAGAATGTAATGGATGACTATAGATTAACAGGAAAATTTATATTGGGTTCAACGAGCTAATAGAGAGAAAACTAGTTAAATCTTACAAAACTAATGAACTTGTAAAGGATAATATCAGATTAGTTGACATTATCTAAACAGTTGTAGTGATTTATGGGATTAAAAATTCAAAATACATATATATCTTTGGCCAACGTGATTCGTGGGATTAAAAATTCAAAATACATATATATCTTCAAATTGGAATAAAAAAAATTCAAAATACATATATATCTTCAAATTGATTCTCATTTCATAGAGATACCACATCACAACATCCATGCCTCAGCGTTATTAATATAATAGAGTAATTGAACATCAAAGAGCCACCCATGTACAAATGGAAGATCAATTTGATTTTAAAATAGATGTAATAACATAGTATTCCCAATTGAGAAAAATTAATAATTAAATTAGTAATTGATGAACACATTAATTAGGTAAAACATGTGTTGCAATTTGGGAATGACAAGTGTCATACAATGGTGTTATGTACTGCAATTTAGTATATTTAATAGATAGATAGATTTAATAGATTATATATACTTTTCAAAATATTAAATATAAAATTAGAAAAGATAATATAGAACAGTTGACATTACCAAAACAGTTTAGATTTGTAGTGATTTAGGGGATTATAAATTCAAAATATTAATTTGGGATTTAAAAAATAGTGATTTTAGGAGATAATAATTAAATTAGTAATGGATGAGCGCATTAAGCACATTAATTAGGTAGGACATGTGTTGCAATTTGGGAATGACAAGTGTCATGCAACGGTATTATGTACTGCAATTTAGTATAATTAATAGATTCCCTAATTCTTCTATTCAGTCATGTCTGCTCTAATTGTCCAGTTACAAAACATGTCCCAGCCTCAACTCCAACTCCAACTCCAGTCCCAACCGTCTCCATTTCGTTTAAAGGTCTAGATTTAAAAGTCACTAACTTAACTCTAACCAATTATTTAAAAGTCATTAACCTAACTCTAGTCACCACATTTAAAAATCACTAATCTAATTCTAACCATTAAATTAATATAACGCTATATTATTATTATTATTATGAGCACTTTGTTATGTCCGTCGTTGATTTTTTTAATAATTATTTTGATTGCATTCACCTACTAAAAAATAATTCTCTTAATCTATAGTCAACATTTTCATCATTTTTGAGGAAAATAAATTAGGCCATCTCTTTTTTCTCGTGGTAAAAAAAATAAGACAAACAACAAGACTATCCCTGATCAAACAAAGGCCGTCCTAAAATTTTTAAAATTTTACGAATGTACTAAAAATAAGTCTATAAGTTTGCATGTGTTGGGGAGTTTAATTTAGAAAAATTCAGCCATATAATGAAATGGTCAAGGATAACCAAAAAATTACAAAATCATGTCCCCCAGGCAATTACCGGTGGCCCATTTTCTTTTCGATAGGCTCAAGTCAAATCACATTTATGATTTGACTCATTTAAAATATTTATTCAATGGATAAATTTATCACAAATTAGTAAATAAATGAACTAGAATTTTGATCCAAAATACAAAATAATAATAAAATAATTATTAAAAAAACCAATGACGGACATAACAAAGTGCTCATAATAATAATAATAATAATATATTAGTATTATATTAAATTAATGACTAGAGTTAAGTTAGTAACTTTTAAATGACATGACTAGAGTTAGGTTAGTACTACTTCCGTCTCATAATAAATGTTTTTTTAGCTTAAATCACACATACCAATACACAAGCTAAAATGACAAAAATACCTTTAATATACTTTCTTTGTTTTGTTTGAAACTTTTTTTATTGTCATTTGGTCTCTCTTTCTCTTTCTTCAATCTTTCAACTTCCCAATAAATACGCAATTAATACCATTGATTGCACAAGGGCATATATGGAAAAATATTATAAAATTGTATTGGAGTCCTAACACATCACTTATTTTGGAAAAAAATATCAAGGCTAAAAAAGCACTTATTATGGGACGGAGGTAGTAGTTTTTAAATGAGGTCGTTAGAGTTAAATTGATGACTTTTAAATGAGGTGGCAACTTCTAAATCTTATATCTAATAATTTTAAATTTAGACCTTTAAATGGAGACTCTCCACGGAGGAAATCCTCATTGGCGTTGAAAAGATTACTCCAATCAAGTGTGGCAATAAAGACGTATGGGTCCATGGGCCATGCATTTGGTGTGGAAGTGAAACTTTTGGGTTACTGGATATGAATTTAATTTGTAAGACTCAAATAGAACCAACCACCAGTTGGAGTTGGGTCTCTAACCAAATTGTTTGGGCCTCTGGAAAATTAGTATAGGCCTCTTTTCTGTCATGCAAACCAGAAATTCCAATGTTTCAAGTCATAAAGGGCTTCTAAGACTCTTGCTCTGGGCTGGTTTTTCAGAAGCAAATCAAATTATTTTGTTATGTAAAGAGAGAATTTGTAATAATGGGCTCGTGTTTTGAGAATACAAACTTATAGTATATTATGTTCAAAATAACATATAAAATTAAATTATGTTACTTAGATGAAACCTGATTTTTGTAATCAATATTAAATAGAAAAAGAAATTTAATAAGCTGGAATAGCTCAGTTGGCTAGAGCGTGTGGCTGTTAACCACAAGGTCGGAGGTTCAAGCCCTCCTTCTAGCGTGCGAATGTTTTGTTTATTTACTTTGATTTTCTTTTTATCCATTCATTTTATTTTTTACTCTTTGTATTTCAACATATAAAATTAATATTGACTTTTCAAAGTCAATTTATAACATTTTTAATTTAAATTAACACGATTCGTTTAGATTTTAAAAACAATAATGCTTTTTAATTTAGTAGCTTTTAAATAATTCATGAACTAATTAACATGTTGGGGCAATTGTCCCAGAAATTAGTGGTACGTGTAAATTGAAGCTAGGACCGATTGGCAAATGGCAACATAACTTCAATGCCACGTCTAACAAAAGAGCCTTTATTAATGTTCACATTTCCTCAATAATTTGTGTTAATTGCTTGCTTGACTCCAAATTGGTAGATTTCTATGATATGTAATGCCCAATTAAGGGTAAACTTAATTTATAATAGAAAAATAATAATTAAAAACTTGCATATTTTCTTCCGAACTATTATTGAGTTTATTAAAGACAAATAATAATTAAACTTCACATTTAAAAAGTGATTAAGTTTTTCGTATATTTCTTTGTTTTTTCGTTCATTGAGACTAGACCTGACAAAAGAAGTCCGGACTCGTGGGCCGGCCCGATCCGCCCGCAAAAAAGTGGGCTACGGGTTTTGGTATTGCAGCCCGTGAAAAGTTGGACCATTTTGGCCCGACCCGTATTTTTTTTTTTAACAAAAATAATATTGCTTGTAAGGGTTGAACACAAGACCTCCAAGTTATTAAATAAAAGTTCAAACCAACTAAGGTACAACAACATTTCTTTAAGATACATGAAACATTTCTTTTCCTACGTATTCAAGTCATTGTAAGGTTAATTTGCTTTGGAGATAATATCTGATATAAACAAATTTAGACATTCCACTTAGTGGGAAATTCTGTGCATTTGCATATTGGGTCTTTCTTGAACTACATTGTATTCTAGGCATTAATATGAGTATACTACTACTACTGTATAGTACAAAAATATGTTTACCCAAAAGATATCCATAAATGTCTAAATCACCCTTGGAGTTAATATAATACTATGTATATCATATCATATCAAATAGTCCACCTGAGATGTCATTTTCTATTAATTAAATTGTCACTATACTTAAATTTTCACCTGAGATGTCATTTTTTATTAAAAATATATATTCCTTTTGAGTTAAATGGACAAATTGTTTAGCATAATTTTGCAAAAAAAAAAAGAAAAAAGGAAAAAGTCCACGGGTCGGCCTGGCCTGGCCCAACATGGGCCACGGGCCTGATCACAATTCTGGCCCAAAAAAACTAGGCCATTTTGGCCCGACCCAAATTTGGCCCGGGCAGCTTCTAGCCGAACCCGTTTGGGTCGGCCCGGCCCGTTTGCCATGTCTAATTGAGACTCGTGAGTAAAAAGAAATTTGACTTAAGTTATTTGTCCATTTCTTTTCTTTTTCACCTATTTTAAATCTCAGTAACAGAGTATAAACTTAGTAATCTGTCATGGACTTAGACTGGCAAAAAAATAGGTTAGGGTTGGTTTTGAAACCAAAACCATATTACCTATATTTAATATGGGTTATGTAGTTTGAATTTAAATGGTTATGGGTCGAATCCAGGTCAATCTATTTTTCAAATTATAGTTTCACTAAAATCTTAATTTCTTTTATACTAAAAGAGTCTTATTTTAATTTTTTAGACCCAAATTTGAAGCAAAAATTTTTAATTGATGTGACTAATTTGAATATTAAAAACATTAATTTTGTGATTATAGGCACTTTCAAAAAAAAATTAAATTAATAATTATTATGTTAATTAAAATTAATAAAATTATTGAGAATTTTATTACAATATTCAATAAATATTATTTTTTTGGAGTGTATATATAATCAGTAAATATTATTTTTTTTGGGTTTGGGGGTGGGCGTGGAAGTGTATACATAATCAATGGTTGAATGACACTTCTGTCCCTCCAAGTTGCCACATACTTTTAAAGTCATCCCTAAATTTTAATTTTCGTCAGTTAGGTCTTTGTGTCATTTTGTTGGTATTTCTGTTCCTTCAGCTTAATTTGACCTCAACCCGCCCCATTTGGACCAATTTTAATCCAACCCGACCCAATTTGACCAAACCCAAAATTTTAATATTTTAAAATTTAATATTATTTTAAAATAAGTTTAAAATAATAATCATATTTAACATTTTTAAAAAATAATATTTAATATTTTAAAATAAATTAATATTTTTAAAATAAATTAATATTTTAATATTTTAAAATAAAATAATTATTTTTAATATTTAAAAATAAAATATTGTTTTAAAAAAAATTAAAATAATAATTATATTTAATATTCTAAAATAAATAAATTTTTAAATAATTATTATTTTTGATATTTTATCAATAAATATAATTTTTAAAATAATAATTATATTTAATATTTTAATATAAAATATATTTTTTAAAGGGTTCTCTTAACATGTGCCCTAAGGGCATATGCTAAGCACACAGTTTAAGAGAATATTCTCTTGAATTGTGTGCATATTCTTTTAATTTTTACATTTGCATCAAGTTCAAGGGAATTTGCACACAATTCAAGGGAATATTTTATTGAACTGTGTGCTTAGCATGTGCCTTTAGGGCACATGTTAAGAAATTTCTTTTTTAAAATAATTTGAAAATAATAATTATATTTAATATTTTAAAATAAAATAATATTTTTTAAAATTTATAAAAATTATTATTATTCTAAGGAAAAAATATTAGATTTTTTTTTTTCAAAAATGAGTAAAGTTTCATAAAATATAGATTCAAAAAAATTACATAAGAAAATAAAAATTTATTCTTTAAAAAATAAAGTAGTTTTTTTTATTTTTTTTGTAAAACTTTTTTTTTCTGAAAAAAAAAGAGTTAATATCTTTACCATTATTATATGTATTCTCAATATTAGAATTTTTAAAAACAAAAACTAAAAATAGAAATTAAAATACAAAAATAGTAAAAGATAAATAAATAAAACTAATTCAATTATTTTTTTTAAAAAATATTTATTTTTTTAAAAAAAATTATCATTATTTTCAGGAATTTTTTTTGAAATAATTAAGATTGAATCCCTAATGTTCTTAATTATTTGTAATTTTTTTTCCTGAAAATAATAATTATTTTAAAAAAATTATTTATTTAAAAAAATATTGAATCATTTTTTTAAATCTTCTATTGTTTTTTGTATTTTAATTTATATTTTTAGTTTTTGTTTTTAAAAATTCTAATATTAAGAATACATATATTAAAAAAAAGATATTAACTTTTTTTTTCTAAAAATGAATTTTTACATAAAAAATGAAAAATTCTACTTTACTTTTTTAAAAATAAAATTTTATTTTCTTATGTACTTTTTTTGAATATATATTTTATGAAACTTTACTCATTTTTGAAAAAATAAAAGTTTCTAATATTTTTTACTTAAAATAATATTTATCTTTATATCTTTATAAAAAAATTATTTTATTTTAAATAAAAAATTTATATTATTTTAAAATATTAAATATAATTATTATTTTAAAAAATTTATTTTTTTTAAAATTTTAAAAATAATAATTATTTAAAAAATATATTTTTAAAAATAGTAAATATATCTATATATTTTTTTTAAAATAAACTTTTTTAAATATTAAAAATAACTATTTTTAAAATCATTATTTATTTTAAAATATTAAAATAATTATTATTTTAAAAATAATAATTTATTTGAAAATATTAAATATAATTTTTTAAAATATTAAATATAATTATTATTTTAAACTTATTTTAAAAATAATTTTATATTTTAAAATATTAAAATTTTGAGTTGGGCCAAACTAGGTCGGGTTGGATTAAAATTTGTCACAATGGGTCAGGTTGAGGTCAACTTGGGTTGGAGGAACGAAAACGCCAACAAAATGTCATTTTAAGGGCCTAACTGACGAAAATTAAACTTTAGGAACGACTTTGAAAGTGAGTGACAACTTGGAGGGAGAGAAATGCCAAGCAACCCATAATCAATAAATAATATTTTTTTTGGGGGTTGGGGTGGGGGGCCTGGAGTGGGGGGGCGGGGTGTATACATAATCAATAAATATTATTTTTTTGGTGGTGGGGGGGGGGGGGGGTGGATGGAGGGCGAGGTGAGTGTGTATACATAATCAATAAATATTATTTTTTTTAAGGGGGGGGGGACGGGTGTGGGTGTGGTGGGGGTAGGGGTGGGGAAATTAAATTACATAATATAATATAATATAATATAATTTATGGAGAGAAAGAGGAAATAAAATTTAATTATATAATATAAATTATATAATTGAAATGAGTTATTTTAATTAATTAAGAGAGAATATATTAATTATTTAAATTAGTAGTTCGTTACACTAAAAGTGTTAACTTTATTATGGATTAATTTCATAATTGGTGAAATGGTTTTTATACATAATTATAAGTGTATAAATTATAAAAGTATGTAATATATATATATAATATAATATGTATATGTGTTATATAAGAATATACTGTAATAATGCATAATTATTGATGTATTAGCTCTTAAAAGTACAAAAAACTATTATAGACTAATATGGGTCGTCAAAACTAGTTAAATTAGATACAACTCATATTTGTAATAATAATATGGGTCCAAAATCAAACTAATCCATCACTTAAAAATTAGTTAATTAACCCAATAAATCTAAGTAGTTTTGATTAACTATATGATGTTTAATTTAAATTGTCATGTCTAGTATAGAGACATGCAAGTTGTGATAATATTCTAATTTGTTACACTATACTATTCTTCCTGTAACTTCTTTATGGGACCGAATCTAGCACACTTAGAGGAAGAAGCGCTAATTGATACTACTACTACTACATACATACTAATTCCCAAGCTAGCTCAGTACTTTTAAAAGCATAATTAAAATCTTTCATAAAGTGAAAGAATTGAATACTAACTTTTTAGGTTGAAGAACATCAAGACATGTCATTCTTTTTCCCATATTGCATGTTGATGCAGTTGAAGAGTAAGCGTGTCAGTTTATGAAAAGATTTGATTCAATGGCAATTCGATAATTTTTGCCAAGTTTGGAGTGTCAAATTTTGGCGTTTTCGGAGCTTAATTTCATTGGAAACAGATCAACGATCAAAACTCACTAGCCTGCAGGGGTTTTTGGTCAAATTCCATCGTTTAGGCCTTCAAAAATACATTTTACTGTTTTTGGGATATTTTTATAATTTTCCTTATTAGTGTTCCTTTTCCGTTTTGGATTCCGCTTTTAGAGTTTTATTATTTAAACACTTGTTATGCCGGGGAGAGGCAGCTTTTGATGAATAATAGAATTTTCTTATTTTCCAAAATTATCTGAATTAGAATTTTATTGCCTATTTCTTGGTATTCGTAGAATCAACAGGTTGTAGAAGGTTATCGTTTGACAATCATGCGCGGTTCAACAATTGATAACGGCTTTCTGTTTACTTCCGCTACGTCACATGTGGAAAGCAATATATATATATATATATATATATATATATATATATATATATATATATATTATAGATATAAGGTACTCATATGTGATAAGAATAAGGCTCTGGAACGAACCGTTCGTTTACGAACATATGTAGGATCCAGTGTTGAAGGTTGTTGATTGGCCCAATTATATACAATCATATATTCGTAATTAGTGTTAAATATTCTCATCCAATCAACAACCTTAAACAATTAACCCTATATATGTTCGTAAACGAACTGTTCGTTCTAGAGCCTTATCCTATGTGATAATCGGTTATTACGAATAATATTCCAACAATCATGATCCTAATTTTTGATCGTGATAATAAATGACCTGGAAACATTTTTCCCTTGGTGTAGCCCCTGTCGCGCTACACCTTGTAGCGTCTGTTATATTACTTGTAGCAGCACAGACAATCACCGAACCGCACTCCCTCACACTTACCTGCCGCTTATACAAGGTGTTTCTTATACATATTATTTTGGAACGAAAGACACAATGTATATATTTTTGCATAATCTACACTTTTGGAACCATCATAATAATAATAATAATAATAATAATAATAATAATACAATTTGAAATTATCTTACAAATTAATACATTGAAATTATTTAAATTTAACTAAGGTGGTTGTATTTAAAATTTTTTATAGCCGTTATTAAGAGTAGCAGCCAACAAAAAAAGACATTCTCTAGCCGCTACTCTTAGTAGTGGCCAGTAAAAAAATATGTTTGTTGGAATAGTATTAATAACATCGATTTATTATGCATCACTACCCATATATATATATATATATATATATATATATATATATATATATATGCTGCCCCTCAGGCCTCACCAGTCACCCCCTCCATATTAATTGATTTTAGCTTTCGTCCCGCCCATATAAAGCAAAACTAATATCATGCACGTTACCAGCACTCTCTCTGGATCTCTCTCCCCTAATTATACAAATTAACTGCACAAAAAGCTCGTTTCTGGTATTGAATAAAGCAATAAAGAGAGATCACAACTTAACAGAAAAGAAACAGAGGGACTTAAAATGTGAAATATGCTTACCAAACCCCACATGATAGGCTTCCTCTTTTATGCTAGTTACACAACAATGAATATATATCTATATATATGCCCTCGAGAGTATGGCAATGTATTTTAGCTAGCTAGCTAGCTAGAACAATATTAATCAACCTCGATATGAAATTTAACAAAAAAATTAACTACTTTTCCAAGTACATTCTATCATATTCTTTTGAGTAAGGCCACATCGATCTTAAGCAATGATTTCTCGTGTAATGCTTAAATTTGTCAGAATATATATATATATATATATATATATATATATATAATAACGTAATAAAAACAATAACAAATTGAAATTAATCTAAAGAAAAACAATCATACAAGACATAAAATTTTATATGATTCCCTAAACGATGAGTTACACAATATTATATTATATATTCAATATGACTTAAAAGTTATTGGTCCTCAATATTGCACAATATTATTATCCATTATATGACTATTAATTTTCCAATAGTTATATTTATGAATTAATTAATAGCTTATTTGTCCCACGTAACTAGACACCAAAAAAGGAATTAAACTAGCCAGAACAGAATAAACAAAGCTATTGTTGAAATTTGCACAAATTTCTATATATGGTGTGTTGTCTTGTAAAAACAATAAAAAGAAAGAAAGGAAATTATACAAGAAATTAAAGTAAAAATAAACAAATAATACTATCGGAAGAATATATATATATATAGACATATATATATATATATATATATATATATATATATATATAATGATGATGGTGATGATTTTCATGCAGGATGGGTTGGACTTGCTTTGGGTCTTCTTTGGTTTCTCTTCTGCTGTTTGTCAGTAGAGAGCAGCCTTTTCCATGGGGTTTCCTTCCTTTTTCTGTCTTCGTTTCTCTTTATTTTCCCTTTTCCAACATGAGCTGCTGTGATACAGTTAGTTCGGTTGAACTAAGGAGAGAGAAAAAGAGTAAACTATAATATATATATATATATATATATATATATATATATATATATTGATGCTGATGATGACTCTTGGCCTCATTTTGAATAGATTTTGAAGAAGGCTTCAAGTACTATATAGTATAATGATGATAATATAATGATGTTGTCTCTGTCTATATATATACTCCATGATTTTTGTTTATTTTCTCTTCAATTCTTCCTTCATCTTCTCTTTATTTTTGCATGTTTCTTCTTCTTCTTGTTCACTTTTGCTCCTACCCATGATGATCCGGGTTGTCAGGGTCATGCGGGTCAGGCCAGAAGGTAGAGTACTTTAACCATTCTGCCTCTTGTTGGTTTGTGATTGCTGACTCCTGCAATAGCACAACAAACAAAAACATGTTCAAGTACTTATAGGGTTAGGGTTTGTACAGAATTTTATTAATTATTGAAATCCCATAGTTTCTATTTAATTTCTTCTTCTTTTTTCATAAATAATATGTGTGTGTATATATACACACACAAACACACTAGAAAAGTTTGCTGGTCACTATTTATATATATATGACGTAGCGGAAGAAACAGAAAACTGTTATCAATTGTTGAATCGCGCACGATTGTCAAACGATAACCTTCTACAACCTATTGATTCTACGAATACCAGAAAATAGGCAGCAAAATTCTAATTCAGAGAATTTTGGAAAATACGTAAATTTTATTATTCATCAAAAACTGCGGCTCCCCATCATAACAAGTGTTTAAATAGCAAAACCCTTAAAGCAGAATCCAAAACGGAAAAGGAAAACTAAAAAAGACAATTATGAAAATAACCCTAAAACAAAAAAATATATTTTTGAAGGCCTAAACGATAGAATTTGACCAAAAAAACCTGCACATCACAACGCTTGTGAGTTTTGATCGTTGACCCGTTTCCAATGAAATTAGGCTCCGGAAACGCCCAAATCCGACACTCCAAACTTGGTCGAAATTACCGAATTACCATTGAATCAAATCTTTGCCATTAAATCAAATCTTTCCATAAACTGGCACGCTTGCTCTTCAACCGCATCATTCTCCCCAGGGTGGACAGAATTCGCCCTCGAATTATCATCATCGAAGGAATCGCCTGTGTAAGGAATCAAATGCTTGACATTAAAAACATTCGCTGTACGAATATGACTCGGCAGTTTCAAGCGGTATGCATTAGGATTGATCTTCTCAATGATTTCCACTGGCCCAATCTTCTTGGCAGACAACTTATTATAGTCGCCTACAGAAAATCTATCCTTAGTAAGAACAGCCCATACAGAATCTCCCACTTCGAACTCAACATGACGCCGTTTCTTATCAGCAGCTTGTATATACTTGCCCGCGGCCTGTAGCAGATTGTCACGGACAGCCTTGCGAACCTCCTGCAATCCTGTCACAAAGATTTCTGCCGTCCCATGAACTCGTGTCTGCAAATCAAGTGGTCTTCTAGGAGTAACAGAATACACTACTGCAAAATGGCTAAATCCAGTACTCCTGCTAACTGCATGATTATGAGCAAACTCTGCCTGACATAACTTCAGATCCCAACTCTTCACATGGTCTCCAACCAAACACCGCAACAAATTGCCTAGCGACCGATTCACCACTTCCGTCTGCCCATCTGTCTGTAGATGGTAGGCACTACTAAAATTCAACTGTGTATTCACCATCTTCCACAAGCTACGCCAAAAATGGCTAAGAAACCTGGTATCACGGTCAGACACAATAGACACTGGCAAACCATGCAACCTATAAATCTCTCTAAAGTACAATTGAGCAACACGAACAGCATCTGTAGTCTTCTTACATGGAATGAAGTGCACCATCTTAGAAAAACGATCAACTACCACATAAATAGAATCATTACCTCGCTGTGTACGCGGTAATCCCAACATAAAATCTATACTGATGTCCACCCATGGTTGTGATGGAACTGGTAGAGGCATATACAAGCCTGCATTGGTTGCTGTTCCCTTAGATACTTGACAAACCAGACACCGTTGCACCAGTTTTTCAACCTCCTTCCGAATAGTAGGCCAGAAGTAAGTAGACTGCACCAACTGTAAGGTCCTGTCTCTTCCTACACGCCCTTCGCCATGCAGCTCTTGAAGGATCTTCAACCGCAAACTACAATCTGGAACACATAGTTGGTTGTCCTTAAACAAAAATCCATCCTGCAAATGGAAATCTGTCCTCTCCTCTTCCCAAACCTTTGCCAAAATACCAGAAAAATATGGATCAGTTTCAAGTATTTCAGCAAATGAATCAAAACCAGGTACCTCCATAAAAAGTCGAGTTAGTAGTCCCCTTCGCCTGCTCAAAGCATCAGCCACTCGATTGGTAACTCCCGACTTGTGTTTCACCACGAAAGTGAACCTTTGTAGGTAAGCAACCCAGCTCGCATGTCTAGCAGAAACTTTATCTTGACTATGCAAATGTTTTAAAGCCTCATGATCCGTATACAAGATAAACTCCCGCTTAAACAAATAATGGCGCCAATGTTTAATAGCCTGAACCACAGCATAAAACTCAACATCATAAGTGCTATAACGCAGCTTGGCACCCGAAAGTTTCTCACTAAAATACGCCACTGGCCTGCTGTTTTGACTCAAAACAGCCCCAATTCCCGCTTTGGAAGCATCAGAATGCAACACAAAATGTTGATGGAAATCTGGTAATACTAGAATGGGAGATGTGGTAGGACAGAATTTAATCAGCTCAAACGCCTTTTCTGCTTCATCTGTCCAAGTAAACTTCCCATCCTGCTTCATGCACTCAGTAATAGAAGCCATAATGCTACTAAAATGAGGGATAAAGCGTCGATAAAAGGAGGCCAACCCATGAAAGCTCCGAACTTCAGTAATGGTACTAAGCCTTGGCCAATGCTTCACTGCCTCTACTTTGGACTCATCTACCTGCAGCCCCACATCAGACACAATGTAACTAAGAAACAGCACCCTAGGCGTTAGAAACACACACTTCTTAACTGCAGCATAAAATTTCTCCCTTCGCAGCACATGAAGAACTTCACGCAGCTGACTAAGATGCTCGCTCGGGTTAGCACTGTAGATTAGAATGTCATCAAAATACACAACAATACACTTCCTAATGAAAGGCCTCAAAACTTGATTCATAACACGCATAAAGGTGCTAGGTGCATTGGACAACCCAAACGGCATAACCATCCACTCATACAATCCCTCCCTCGTCTTAAAAGCTGTCTTTCATTCATCGCCAGCCCGAATACGGAGTTGATGGTATCCACTCTTCAAATCCAATTTAGTAAACACAGTAGCCCCACTAAGCTGATCTAGTAGGTCATCCAATCTAGGAATAGGAAAATGGTACCTGACCCGTTATTTTGTTGATGGCTCTACTGTCGATACACATCCGCCAAGTACCATCTTTCTTTGATACCAGAAGGGCTGGTACTGCACAAGGACTCAAACTCTCTCGAATGTACCCCTTGGCTAGTAACTCTTCCATCTGTCTCCTTAATTCTTCATGCTCTCCGGGACTCATCCTGTAATGAGGTCGATTGGGTAAGGCTACCCCGGGTTCCAGATCAATCTGATGTTGGGTATCACGCATTGAGGGTAATCCTTCAGGCAGTTCTTCTGGAAATAAATCACTGAACTCTTTCAGAAGTGGTTTGACTACATCAGGAGCCGCGACCTCCTTGTCTACCACCCTCCCGATTAAGGCGTATAATATTTCCGTCTCCTGCACCACCTCCTCAAACTGTGCTAAAGTCAACAAACTAGCACTGCCTTTGTTTTCTTCCCGCTTGGGCACTAACACAATCTTTACCCCCTCAAACACAAAGCTGTAAGTATTCATTTTACCGTTATGAACCACCTCTGTATCAAATTACCAAGGTCGTCCCAACAGCAGATGACATGCATCCATAGCTACTACATCACACCAAACCTCGTCCTTGTATTTTGTCCCCACAGAAAAGGATACCAGTGCAAGTCTTGAGACAGTCACCTCGCCCCCTTGTTTCAACTAGGCTAACTTGTACGGCTTTGGATGTTTTTCCGTTGTTAGTTCCAGCTTTCGGACTGCCTTTGCTGAAATTATATTCTCACAACTGCCTGCATCAATCACAAACCTACACACCTTCCCCTTAACAGTACAGGTTGACTGGAAAATGTTATTTCTCAGCCAATCATCATCAACAGCCCTAGGTGTAAGGCAGGTCCTCCTCACCACCAACGCAGTCCCAACATCACCAGTCACCACCTTCTCATCCACGCCTTCTGGATCAAAGATCGGTTCACCAGTTAGCAAGGTTTCATCTTCGATATCATCACCCTCATCTATTTCAGCAAACATCGCCGTTTTTCTAGCTTTCTTGCACTCAGCCTGCCTGTGTCCCACTTCACAACATGCAAAACACTTGATACTACTTACTAGACCAATCCTTCTATTATTATTTGTTACTGCTCCCATTTTGGCTATTGCCCCCGCCGCTGCAACCTCGCCTGAATAGCCAGTATTGACACCTCCTCCTGAATACCCAAAGCTAGCAGGTTGCCCAAAACCACCAGGACGCCTCTTCTCAATCTGCACAGCCCTCTGATGCGCTATAGAAATAGACATTGGATCAAACATGTTGACTGTCTCTTTAATTTGTTCTCGTAATCCCCCAATATATATATCGGGCTACTAACTGATCTTCTGTCTCATGTACCTCGTTCCGAGCAATCAGCTGATAGAATTCAGTTGTGTATTCATCAACTGTACGACCTCATTGCCTTAAATTCTGTAACCGCTGGTACATTAATCGCTAATAAATTATAAGGTAGGAACGTCGCCCGCAACTGTTTCTTCATCTTCTCTCCCAGTCCGTAATTTTTGATTTCCCCAATCTAACCCTCGTTTGCCTGAGTTGCTGCCACCAAGCCATTGCCCTATCTCTGAGTCTGGTAGCAACCAAGGGTACTCGTTTATCATCAGGGACACCCTTAAATTTCAGGATCTCTTCTACCGTGGCCAGCCAGTCAATGAATTCCTCTGGTTGGAGGTACCATGAAATTCAGAAATTTCAGTCCTCATACCAGTCTCCCAACGTCACCTATCGTCCTCCACTGCATATGGTCGACGACGCCTACAAGGTGCCTCATCATAGTCATCATCAAAGTCATCTCCTTCATCATTCTCTCCTGCGAAAGGATTTCTCCGATCATCATAATTAGGGTTCCTCCCAGGATGAGGAATTTCCCTATTCTGGTTGGCCAACAACTCGCCCATCCTTAGTGTCAATCGATCCATCATAGTGTCCATCCCCTGCTCCATTACTTGTTCTATTCGCTGCTCGAACCACTGCTCAAGTCTCTGCAGATCCTCACGCCCATAAACATCATCCACACGCGCTCTACGGGGTGGCATGGTGAATATAATTTAGGCTTTGATACCAACTGACGTAGCGGAAGAAACAAAAAACTGTTATCAATTGTTGAACCGCGCACGATTGCCAAACGATAACCTTCTACAACCTGTTGATTCTACGAATACTAGGAAATAGGCAACAAAATTCTAATTCAGAGAATTTTGGAAAATATGTAAATTTTATTATTCATCAAAAACTGCGGCTCCCCATCATAACAAGTGTTTAAATAGCAAAACCTTAAAAGCAGAATTCAAAACGGAAAAGAAAAATTAATAAAGACAATTACGAAAATAACCCTAAAACAGAAAAATATCTTTTTGAAGGTCTAAACGATGGAATTTGACCAAAAAACCCTGCACATCACAAGCAAAATGCTTGTGAGTTTTGACCGTTGACCCGTTTCCAATGAAATTAGGCTCCGAAAAAGCCCAAATCCGACACTCCAAACTTGGCCGAAATTACCGAATTGCCATTGAATCAGATCTTTGCCATTAAAGCAAATGTTTCCATAAACTGGCACTAGACCTGGCAAAAGAAGTCCGGGCCCGCGGGCCCGAAAAAAGCGGGCTATGGGCTTTATAATTTCAGCCCATGTAAAGTTGGGCCATTTTGGTCCGGCCCGGCCCGTGGCCCGTTCATGAGTTTTTTTTTTTTAAACAATGATGCTTGTGAGGGTTGAACACAAGACCTCCAACTTATTAAATAAGAGTTAAACCAACTGAGCTACAACAACTAATTCTTTTTATAATTTTTTTTAAATAATCAAAAAGAAGTTAGCAAAACAATAATGTTTGAAATATTTCTTTTATACACATCATATGCCATGTGTGATGACAACTCATCCTTAGTTAACCATGGTCTAGTTTTAAGGGCATTTTTTGCCTAATTATTAGAATTCCAAAGTTTTTTTGTGAAATAAAAAGAGCTCATGGGTTATATTGAAAAAAAGTGTAGAGTTCAAGGGGTTTTTTGGGTTATTAAGTATACACACACACACACACACACACACACACACATATATATATATATATATATATATATATATATATATATATATATATATATATATATATATATATTAGATCATCGGATGGACGTTCACGATTTATTGTAAGAATAATCTTAATTTGACAACGAATCAGTCTGATACATGTATGTTAACAAAGTTAAAAAATTAGGCAAATTGAGCATGTGATGTGGAGCTTTCTGTTGGAATTCAATGAATTTCCAAGCAAACTTGCATGTTTTAAATTCCTCGTACAACTTTATTTTAAATTTGGAACCATAAGAGATTAAAAATAATAATTTTGATGAGATTCATGAATATGGCAAAATGTCTTTTTGTGGTGCACCGGTTGAATTTTACACCATAGAGATTCATGAATTGTTCTAATTTTCTCATCTTAAAGTCAACTTGCGTAATCCATATTCATACAAAATTACAAATGTTAAATACTACTCCCTCCGCTCCTAAAAAAAGAGTCCATTTGCCTTCTTTTTTTTTGTTCCAAAAAAAGAGTTCGATTTGTTTTGATTATAGCATTAACAAACATCCTTAACTCATGAAGCTAAGGGAACTAGAATTTTGCAAAATTATGACATAAAAAGATTGTGTAAAATAAATTTTGCAAAAAAAAAAGAAGGCAAAAGCTCGCGGGCCGGCCCGGGTTGGGCCACGGGCCGTAGTTTTTCAGCTCATAAAAAGTCGGGCTGTTTTGGCCCGGCCCAAAAATGGTCCGGCCCGCCCATTTATCAGGTCTAACTGGCACGCTTGCTCTTCAATCGCATCAATATATATATATATATATATATATATATATATATATATATATATATATATATATATATCTTCATTCTATGTTTGCTAACACATTTTATTTTAGAAATAGTTTTTTCCCCCGCATTGTTTAGAGCAAGGCAATGCATGCATGTGTAATACTTTCTTCTATTAGGTCACTGTCAATTCCTAGACTACTTACTGTTGGAAATCTTCTGTTTTCAGAAGGAATTGAAGTTTATAATTAAGTGAACAAAGTTATTAGTTTCAACTTCAGTTTCTTAACTCTCTTTTTTTCATAAAAAGAAAGAATTGATTTTGATGCAATACTTTCTTTCTTTATATTTGAGTTAAATGATTAGAAGAAAAGGTATCCACCTCGAAAAACCCCAGCTGCAAATTAACCCTCCCCCAGTCCCCACTTCAGAGAGAGAAGTAAAAGAAAGCAACAAAGAATATTTGAACATGTAATTGGTAAAAAGAAACCTAAAGAACATAAAATTATTCCCATCTTTACTCTAAAACTTCTAACAACTAGGGAAAAAGAAAAAAGTAAAAGAAAAGTTGCTCTAATAATATATCTTGAATACCACAGGAAACCAACATGCAAAAGTACACTGTGTTTGTCCAATGCACACAATATTATATGCATAAAAATAAAAAGGAATTAAAGGCTTCAAGTTTCTCTTTTTTATTTTAAAATTTTCTTAATAATTAATATATATGGCAATGGCAATATAAAGTTCATGATTCATCTGTACTTACCTCTTTGATATCAGTAGAACTGCAACCCATAATGAGTTCCTCCAATCCAGATGAAGACCTTCTTCCTAGTTTATGATGTTGCTGCTGCTGCTGTTGGTGTTGCTGCCGAAAGATACAAATATATATATGCAGTCATTAGAAGAATGCAAAACATAATCATCTATATGATCATGTATTGTCTCCACAAACAAGCTAAGGGTTTATAATGTGAAAACTATAATATCTTGCTTGCTACCAAGTTAACATATATATATATATATATAGAGAGAGAGAGAGAGAGAGATAATAAAATCACCAAGAGTCAGTGACTAAGTAACTCCATACTTGATGTCTCATTTGACTTTTATTTAACTTTTAACACACACACACACACACACACATATATATATATATATATATATATATATATATATAAGGCCTAAAAACACTTTTAATTATATATTTATTGTTTTATTTTTATTAATATTTGTCCCATAACAAGTTTTAGGGGGGTGTGATAAAACTGAATGAAATAGTTTTGAATGTTCAAGTATGAGTTGAATGAAGCAGAATTCTCAATATTGAATGAAAAAATTGTTTGATAATTGACATGTCAGAAACATTTGAATAACAAATTTTTATTATTTTATCCTTCTGAAAAAATTTAAAATTATTGTAAATTTATTTAATATAATAGTTAATATTGTTAAAAAAAATTTAAATATAAAATACTTCATTCAACAGTCATTCAGCACATTCAGCCAAAAAAATTATATTTGGTCATTCAGCCCAAAAATCTGACCAATTCAGCCATTCAAACAATTTTTATTCAAAACAAACACCACCATAGTCTTAAATTTAGTATTGAAAATCCATGTTTTTTACACACCTACCTACTTAATTTCTTCAAAGAATATTAAGGTTTGCATAAAATACATTTAGCTGGACTTTAAAAAACTTAATATAAACTTTTATAGCTTATGAAATTTAATCATAAAAATATTGTGCAAGCGTTTCTTGTGCAAACCTTAACATTAATTTGTAAGAGAGAGAAAAGTGAATATATATAAGAAAGTAGCTGTAGTGATAAATAAGGGGAGATTTGGTTGGTTAAATGTAATGTACGTGTATATATATATATATATATATATATATATACCTGGAAATTTTCATTTTGAAGCATCATTCTGGAAACATGAAAGGAGTCTTCATCGAGAATAATGGAAGTAGTGTGATGGAGGGGAGGAGGAGATAGAATGGTGGAAATGGAGTGAGAAGGCCTGCTGATGTGGAAGTTGGCTGCTGTTGCCAGTTGCTGATGAGTCATGTGATGATGTGGCCTTTGGAGGTCATGCTCTTCGCACGTGCCTGTCGTCGCCGGAGTAGTACTCTCCCTTGCAGTTGAAGCCTCTCCTCCTCCTCCTCCTCCTGTTCCCACCTGTAACATCATGTATAGTTAGTTAATCACCTTGTTATAAATTGCTAACTACTTCGCTTTCAAGTCCCATTCATAACTTTTTATCTTTCTTGTAGCTTTTCATATTTATTTATTTTTCGTGTTTTATGATAAACATGTATCTTTACTCTATTTCATTTGAAATGAAAAGGATCCTAATTCGTTATTTCTTCAACTTGTGTAAATAAATATCACATAAGAATAGAACGGGAGCTAGAAAAAGATTAAAAAAGGATAAGAAGATGAAACAAGGATAGCTAGGAATTGTGTTCTCGTGATATGCAATGTATATTCAATATAATTGTCATACTGTGTCTATTTCGCTGATCACGTGATAATATAGAAAATCGAAAGTCACGTAATGAGAGAGAAACAAATAGTAGATAACGGGAGTGGTCAGTATGAAGTTCATTTTTTGGTAAGTTGATCGATTGGCCAATAGAGTGCTGACACGTATTCTCCCTTCCTGCGTGTCAGCATTCTATTGGTCAATTGACCAACTTATTAAAAAATGAACTTCATACTAACCGATCCGTAGATAACTAAGAATGTTATCATCATTATAAGAATATTTACTCGATCTTTCAATCTAGCTAGCAAGATTAAATTCATAAAAATAAAAATAAAAATTTCAGTGATCAAGATTAAATTAACTAATAATGAATGGAAAAAAAAATTACCTGATCATCAAAGTTCTTCCCAAATGGAACAAAGCTGTAACTATCATGAGCTTTAAATTGCTGCATTTCCATGGGATTATAACTCAAAATGGGAGCACCAACAACAGACAGTACTTCATCTCTATGGGTGGCTATTTCCTTAGAAGAACAACTCCCACTCCCACTATCTCTCCTACTATTAGGTTCACTATTATGAATTATATTTCCTTCATTATTAGCTGTACTACTATGAATCCTATCAGACCAATTGCATTGCCTGGGCTGAGTCTGATAAAATATCTTGGAAACCACAAGCTCCCCTTCCCTTTCTTCTTCATGCTGCCCCAAGTGATATTGATGCATCACCCAATTAGTCTTTTCGGGTTTTCGATTCTTCCCAAAATTTGTGTAGAGGACTAGAATTTTCTTGCACCCTTTTTGCTTCCCATTCGCCATCACCGGCCTCGTCTTGCCGGTTTTGTGCCACCTTGTTTCGCCGCCTTGGAGGTGGTGGTCGCAGCATTCCGTCTGGATTTTCCTTCTCTTTCTCGTGCCGGTTGTGTAAGCTTTTGAAGGTCTATGGAAGAAATGTCTACTCAATCCATCTCTTGTAACTCCTGCAAATTAATTAAGAGCTCAGCTAGCTACAAGTTAAATTAATGGAAGTTAGGTTGACTTAGGTGTAACAAACTGATGAGTAAGTCATAACTAACAATTTAATTTTTAGGTAGTAGTCAAGAAATTAATGATAAACAAATTAACCCTAGCTAGCTAGCTAGATTTTGCATGCAATTTTAATTTAACTGAGAGAGAGATAATTAATTAATTAATTAAAAGAAGTGGTCACCTGGAAGTTTTTCAGGATGGGTATAACAAATTCCATCTTCACCTTCAATAGTAGGGATGAATTCATCAATCAAAGGGTGAGATTTAAATTCTTTAGCTTCAACTTTTGCTTCAAGGTGTTCTATCAATTCTTGGTCTGTGGGATCAAATTTCACTCCTGCTGGTAAACCTACCCAATCCTGCAAAATTTAAATAAATAAAATTGTGAAACCAAAAAAGAATAAAACATATATATATATATGTATGTATAGAAGCTTTGTGTATATTTTGAAGAAATATTACGTACTAGCTAGTTAGTAGTATGGAAATTATAAATAAAAGCAGCATCGCATATATAATTTTATTCGTATATGATTCTTCTTTATTTCAAAGTCTTTCTGTTGAAGCCAAGAATATTACTACTACTACTACTATATATATATATATATATATATATATATATATATATATGTAATTTATATATATATGCATGTATATATCCGTACATACCGGCTTGCCTTCAAGCTTGTGTCCACAGCCAGGGCAGTGTTTGGATCCACACAATTGGTGCTCCTCAAGCTTTGCATCAATGAGATCAGAGCTGCTGATGGATGATGACCCCAACTGAGTATTACTACTCTTGTTCATGGCTCTAGCCATAGCTAGCTAGCTCTAGATCTCTCCAAATAAATTAACCTATCGGTGGTGATATATATTAGCTAGCTAGGGTGGCTGTAAAATCAGGAAAAATATTCATATATCCTCCAGAACTTGGAATTCAGCCAGGGATCATAAGATTAATCCAAGAAATTTTAAGGAAATTAATTAAAGAAGAAGAAATAAAAACAAAGGATATATATAGAACAACTTTAAAAAGATCAAAACTTGTTAATCTAGCTAGCTAGTACAAGAAATTAATTCAACAAATTAAGTTCTAATGAGATGGATAGATATTAATTTATGTACCAATTAAAAATGGAAAATTCTGGTGTACATGGCTAAGAGGAAGGGAGGGAGGAGATCTAGAAGAAGAAAGAAGATATATAGAATAGAGAGAAGGAAGAAAGAAAGAAAAGGAGAAGAAGAAATTAAGTGGTATAAGTATATAGGGGGGCTATAAAACATGCTTTTAACCATGGAAAACACCAGAAATTCCTCTACTTTAACCGAAGCCAGCAGTGAGATAAAGAAAAAGGTACTGCTTCATACATACATACATACCCCTAGCTACACCTAGCTATACTACTCCCTTTAACTCTCTTTCCTAATTTCAAGTACTATATTATTATTATTATTATTATTATTATTATTATTATTATATCTAACAAAATATAAATAAATTTAAATTTTTCGCTCATTCAATAAATTATCTGGGCCGTCTAAAGTTTGGGATAAATTCTACCGTCCATGTAATGCCGGAGACACGAGACACAACTAGTATATATATATATATATATATATAACACAACATTTAATATATTTAGGCCGTTAAGAGATAGAAATAAGTACTTAACAGGGCAGATAGATAGATAGAAAGACAGAATTAAATAAAGAAAACCTCTCTCTCTCTCTCTGTTGGTTTTTCATTTCTTTTCTTTTCTTTTTTCCCCCCAAAAGCTCAAGCTTTTAATTGTTTCCTGTCTAATGTCTATTGACTAGTAAAGCAAAAGCTAATTAAGAAACGGCCTTCACAACTATATATATATATTCTATATATAATTACCTTAATAAAATTATTTCTTTTTGTTCATAATTAATTAAATACTAGTTAGTTTGTTTGTTTTTTCACAGTAAAAGGTTGATTGAGGAGAATTCTAAATGAAATCCATAATTAAAGCTAATAATTTAGCCTTGTTAAGTGTGAACGCAAGTGAATATTTAGTATGCGAACAACTTTTTACTTTGTTAGTATTGTTCAATACAATATTGGAGAAAAATGTATATTAATTAGGAAGATATATATTAATTCTCTCTCTCTCTCTCTATATATATATAGAATTAATAAACCCCAAAATACTTAAAATTTAAAGATATATAGGAATTACTCACATGCTTCTTAGCGGTGGAGTGCTGATCCATCATGATTCATTTGGCATGAATGTTGCAGAGAGAGAGGGTATAAGCTTGCTTGATATGCAAGGTAATTGAGCAGACGTACGTAGTATACTTGATGGACCACCACCATCCTCTATAATTATATAGGAATTTCTTAACATGTGCCCTAAAGGCACATGTTAATCACACAGTTCAAGGGAATATTTTTTTAAACTGTGTGCATATTCTCTTAAATTTGATATAAATGTAAAAATCAAGGGAATATGCACACAGTTCAAGAGAATATTCTCTTGAACTGTGTGCTTAGCATGTGTCCTTAGGGTACATGTTAAGAGGACCCAATTATATATATATATATATATATATATATATATATAACTAATTAATTAAAAAAAATCAACAAAACTTCAACAATAAGCACCAAATATATATATTAGCTCATCTAAAAGCTGAATACGAGGGCAAGAAGATATGCATCGTCATTTCCAGTATGTGTTAGTTAATAATATAATCTTTCGGTCTTCAGTCTTCACCTTGTGCAAATTTTGGGAACATCGTCTGACATGCTTTACACACATCTATTATAAGAATGAGACAGTTTTTGAAACCTCTTGAATATATATATATATATATATATAGACAGAGGGTCTATCTCTCCAACAAATCATAGGGAGCAAGTCTATTATAGTGACGATTTTTTCTGTCGTTAAAAAATCGTAGCTATATTCGGTTCGTTTTTAGTTCACTCTCTATGATTCGCTGCAGAGACTCATGACGTATATGCTATGGCGGAAGGAGGGGGGGGGGGGGGGGGGGGGGGGGGCGGGGGGGGGCATATGCCCCCCAAGGCTGGGGGAGGGGGGATAGGTATATAAAATTCATAATTCATAAGGAGCAAAAAAATAATTATTTACTATTTTTAGGAACAAATAAGGAGTAAAAAAATCATTGTTAATTTTTCTAGACTTTTTAAATATAATTTGTGTGAAGTCAAGGTAGTATACTTAACTATAAAATTCATAATTAATAAAATTAAATAAATATAATTAACGCTAAAATTGAAAATATGTCATTTGGTATTAAAATATGTAACTTCAATAATTTGCACGTGCAGTAATAGCGTGTGGACAATAACATTTCATCTTCTAGAGTAAAAAACAGATATGTATGACTTCTACTTATTGATATGTCCTTTGTATACTGAGAGAAATAATTCGAAGATTTGGGAAGTCTTGCTAAGAAATTAATTGAAACAAGAAGAAATATGACTTTTACATTGGTATATCGATTGATCGAGTTGGCTTTGGTATTACTAGTTGCGACTGCTACTGTTGAAAGAGTATTCTCTGCGATGAAAATTGTCAAGACTGACTTGTGTAATAAAATGGGAGACGAGTGGATGAATGATAGTCTGATAGTTTATATTAAGAAGGATATTTTTTCAATAATTGAAAACGAACAAATTTTGAGACGTTTTCAAACTATGCAAAGTCGCAAGATACAGTTGTATCTTCTCAGTCGTATATTCGAAAGAAGCACTTCAAACGTCAATAATTAATTTTTTTAATGATGTATTTTACCCTCCTCAGAAATTATCCTGGTTCCGCCACTGCGTATATGCGTGTATGTATATATATATGTGTGTGTGTGTGAAAAAAAAACATGTGTCTAAGAAACACAAACTGTATATATTTTTTAATATTTTTGCATAATATATTTTTGTCTAAATTAAAAATAATTATAATGTATGAATATATTTTTTACTAAATTAGTATAAGCACTACACATTCGAGTGTATCTCTCAACAAAATCAGAATAGACGCTATACATTAAATATATATAAATTTCCTCTAGTACGCTCCTTAACCTTGAGAATTAAATGTAGTAATATAGTTTCTTCACAAAAATAATGCTACCATATCACATAAATAATCTCACGCTAACATACACATATATATTGCGTGTCCCATATATCAGGCGGGAGTTTACAGTATGTATATATGTGTATGTGAGTATTATATGAGATTTTTTATGTGATAATACCGTTGTTGATATTATATATATATATAACCATCGATTTGTCAACATGAACAGGTAGGATATATCTCAGCTGTTATGATGTTGGTCCTACAGTGGAGATCTTATCTCTACCAATCAGATGATGGCTAAGCATTCATATTATATTATAACATTTTGTGTGAATAGTCAAAGTGTAAATGATGTAAAATGTTTGTAGAAAACATATGGCTATGATTATGCATTGCTCATGTGTCTGATATTTCTTTTCGGGTATGACCAAAGAATAGTTTTTCATTAGGAATTTTTCTAACATTTTTACATATTAAAATAATATTTTTACATCAGTCTCTCTCATATAGAAGTGGGGCCCGCTCATTATTCATGTGAGAATGATCATACTCGAACTTCCTCAAATTATAATTTTTAATTGAAAGTTGATCATATTCGTTCGAAAAATTCAAACTACTCGGACTCGATTCGAGATCGTGCTTGACTCAGTAGTTAAACGAATCTCAATCAAACCTTATTTTATACTCGATAAAATTTGTGAACCAAATCTGAGCAACTCAATACTCAACTCGATTCATTTATACCCTTATATAAAATATTAATTTTTTATTTAAAAATATCAGTTCCCTTTTATTATCCTACACAAAGAAAGAAAAAAATCTAAGGACAAATAGAGTGAGAGCATATAAAACATGCAAGCTGCCGTGAACATCTTTTTGTTTAGATTAGATTTCTCTTTCTTTTTTTGTGTCTAAAATCTAAATTAATTAGATAATCAAATTCTTTGCATGATGAGACTATATATCCAATTGAGTTGAGCATTGACAAATCCACTACTGGGCCCCACATATCTTAACATTGTTTTATTTTCTTGATTCTCATTTCTCCACGTGTCATAATCATTTATTCTTTTTTCGTACTTGTGTATTCATAGCTTACTTAAGATTAATTATAACTACCAATTTTGTTTTCTCAAAACAAACTGAGAAGGAGAAAAAGAATTATATATTATGCAACTTTTTAATTACAATTTTCTATTTCATAATGCAATGTACATTAAGGTTAGGTGTAACTGGTTTTAGGAATTTATTAGTAGTCTGCTCTTGAATTTTATTAATAATTTGGGTTTTATGAGTTTGAGCTCGTGTTATAGCAGTTATGCTGCGTTTGGATTGAAAGAATAAAAGTAAAAATGGAATGACTCATTCCTATGGAATAAAAAAATATATGTTTGGTTGGGATTGGAATGAATTGAACCATCCTTTTTTTTTTTGCTATTTTCGACTGAAGTTTAACATTCTTGCCCAAGATTTCATGCTTAACGTCATATGAGTAGTTTTTTTTATCATTGAGTCATGAGGGTCTTGGGGAAGGGAGAGTATGGAATAACTCATTCCAACTAGAATAAAATGAATCATTCCAATCTCCATTCCATTACTTCAATCCAAATGCAACATAGGGTTTTTTAATTAGTTATTATAAATAAATAAATACATTGTTTAGTATGTGAATTGTGGTAGAGTGTGTGAGATATGTAATAAATATATCAGACAAACAGAACTAACCAAATTATTAATGAACTTGTATGTTCTTACTTTTTCGTTCTTCATCTAATTTCTTTGTGTGATCGTGTCTATTATTTCGGTCTTAAATCTAACAGCTTCTTAATTTCTTGCATGGTTGCTCTTTTATAATTTTAGTTATTGAATACTTAATCAAATGATTATCAAATTGTAGCATAGTTGTATCTTGATTAATTTTAAACCATGTTAATTGAAGTGTAAAAAAAGAATAGTGGGATCATATTATATACATACATACATACATGTTGAGAATGCTTAATTAGTCTTAATTAATTTGGACATTAGTCTTCACCAAACAACTAATGTCCAGATGAAGGTGAGACTATTGTGTGCACATTTTCTAAGATGTCCCCACAAAGGAACAGATAAAGGGAACATCTTGCCGTGTGGCCCGTATTTTGTATTTCATGAAATGTCCAAACAAAATTGAAAAAGAGTATATATGATCATGGAAAAATATGGGCCTAATAAAATGAATAAAAAGAAATGCTACAAATTTGTTGAGTGCATACAAATTTGTTTCAATCCCGCCCGTGGGCCTCACTGATTTAACAGAGAACTTGAGTTTAACCGTAAATTTAGAAATTTTGAGTTCGACTCTCATTCGAAACAGAATAGGGGTCACAGACCGCAGACGAAAATCTTATCTGGGATGAAAAGATTAGTTTGACGCAAATCGAAATACTCTACATATCAGAAAAAAAATTAAAAAATTGTTTCTGACTAGCTAGGTTAAAGAAGAAAAGGATATTGTAGAGGTTAAGACTCAATATAGGTTGGGTATGACTCCTAAGACCTAATAATATTTATATATTGACATTGCTCAAGGCAACTAACAGAAATTAATGTTAGGTTCATCTAATTTTTCCCTTTCACTTCTCACCCACTCACTCCATCCATTTCTTAATTTTGTGAGTAACTGATCATGTATATCTTGTCTCATTGCTCTACTTATTTTTTTGAATATTATTCTACAATTTAAGTGAAACAAAAATAGTCTATTTATTAACTTTTTTGTACTTTAAAAATGATCATTTTTTTAGTGATTGTAGTGTAAAATGAGACTATGTCCTTAAATTTATCATCATAATTTTATTAAAATAATAACTTATTATTTTAAGGATGGATAAATATGAAATAACCACTTTATGCTGACAATAGTTTTCAGCTTCAAAAGCAACGATCTTTCTTTATTATCCTCGACTTGTGGTATCGCAAGTTAATTCACGTTCGTTTGAAACTATGATTAAACGTAAAATTTTAACAAAAATTTGATTTCATAGAATTATAGAATAATGCTACAGACACAAACTATTCTATAAATATTTTACAAACTGCTTACTTGACATACTCCATTTCAACTTTTTATGTGAAGTCGAAGACTACATTGAAACAATTTGTTAATCAATATGTTAAAATACAGTATGCCACATCAGCAGTTTATAAAATATTTGTAGAATAGTTTGTGTCTGTAACATTACTCATTATATAATTGCTAGGACAATAAAATAGCAAGAAGGCGGGCCTCTTCTCCATCGAAAGAAATGAGATTATCGCGAATCCAAGACAATAAAAAAATTGACCAAATTTGCTTGATGTAGAGGCAATCAAGAAAGCGGCATAAGTGAATATATAACCTACAGAAAAGTGGGCTAATCCAACCAATTGTGCAACGCCACCGAAACTGAACATTTGCACCCGTAAAAGGAATGCATACCCATTTTCCATAACCAAAAAACTCTCTGCCCCCATAAATTACAAGGAATATAAAGAATGAATTGTGCGTCGACACATTATTGCCATAGCTATTGGCTATTAAGAGAATTCCACTGATTTGTAATGGACAAAAGCGACATGTAGAACTGCCAAAACATTGTAAAAAAAGAGGTTTACATTCAAAATGGAAGGCCAAGGAATTTACGCTAGAAAATTAAATTCACGGAACTGGAAAATTACCATCTCCATGGCACGCCATTGTAAGAGGAGGAGAAAGGAGCTTCTGTGCGATGGAAGCAATATCCTTTGCTGAAACTTCCTCGACAAACTTCAAAAAATGCGCCACAGGTTTCCTGCAAAACATAGTGATGACTATGCATGTCAATAAGATACAAACAAGTTTAACTGCTAAATGATTACAAGATATGCCAGTAAAATAGCAGCATTGTTGTTCAAACGAAGGTTAATACACCAAAATTTATCAAATGAAGAAAAGAACAACCACATCTGTGTACCAGAGAACAAACAAATTTCTTAGAATGAAAGCCCATAGGGTACAACAAACTATGGCAAACAGAGAAATCAACAAAGAAAATTGAAGACAATAACACACGTAAAGACGACCCAAATCGGGAAAAATCATGTCGAGAGGCAGAAAATATTTACTTAATCAGAATGTGAATAATACAATCGATGAAGAGAACTCTCAGGTCAAAAAACCCCAATATACCCAAATTGTACTCTCTAAAGGCGGATATAATAACACAAAATGGATAAATATACTACTACTTGATTAAGTTATCCATTTCAAATTCACAAAAAAAAAGAAAAGATATTAAGTTAATACTGGACACCAAATGGAGAAATATACTACTACTTGATTTAAATTATCAGCTACGAACCTTCTGCAGGGGAGGCAACAGCGATAAGTTCTTTAACTGCAATATCGATGGCTTGTGATACAAAGTCAGAACCCTGAATCCACACCATAGTTGTCATGGCGCCACGGCGGTAGACGACTGCCTGGACGCCTAGGCGACAAGGCGACCGCCATGGCGTTTGTATGGCGACAAGTCGTTTACAATGTGCAATTTATATATTATTTATATTACAGTTATTACTTAACAAATATATTGACAATAAAATTTCATATACATTATAAAACCCAAAACATAAGGGTTTTTTTTGCCTTTCTCCCTTTCTCCTTTTTTTTTAATTGATGGGTCATGGGTATTATGTTCATGGGTCAATGGGTAGATGAGGTAAACATTTAAGTTGGGGCAGGGCTGCCAAGGCGTCCCACTGCCATGGCGCACGCCTTAGCAGCTCCATCTCCAGTCGACCACTTGCCGTGGCATTTCTCCATCGCCTGGACGCTTAGGCGACGCCGTGACAACTATGATCCACACATGTGAGACTATTCAGATTTAGATGACATGCCAATGAAGACAAACCAAGAAGACCCAAAACTCTCACCAGGAAAAACTATTCTTATCCGTTTGCAAGTTACTTGGAAGTCAAGCTACTAATATCAGCAGTATCAGCCCTATTGTTTGCTGCATAAATGTTTTCTTTCAGAGACTCAATCGTGTAGTCCATTTCGCTAAATTGCTCTTGGCATGCTTCATTGGATTCATTTGCCTTCTGCAGCTAGAGCATAGATTCTCTCAGTTGTTCTTCAAGAAGGTTAACTTTTTCCCTTAAAGTAATTATTTCGGAATTCTCACTAATAATTTGTGATTTGCTGATGTTAAGCTTTTGTATGGTAGCTTCTTTGGCCCTCAATTGTTCTATGCAATCTTGAAGTTTCGATTTCAGGTCATCTATTCTTCTCGTTGAATTGAACCATTTCTATTGAATTGAACAATTTGGAGTCGTCCTACCAGTTCCTTTGAGATTCCCATTAGGACCTCTGCTGCATTTTCTGCCTCTAGAAATCTACCCCAAACAACCTCTGCTGCCTCTTCCATGTAGAAAGATACTTGCTCGGTTAAGTGTAGCTTTAATTTTAGATCTTCTTCATTTTGTTTTAGTTCTGTTAACTTTTTCTCAAGATCCAGCTCTCTTGCAAGGGACTTCTCCAACATTCTTAAAACATGTCTCTGTTCAGCTGTCTGAAGTTGTGGCTTCACGACAGACCCTTGACAATCATTGGACAGTCCAGTGCTGCTGTTGTATTTCCCTGTTACACAAAGTATATATCAGAAAACAATTTAATCATCATGATTCTTCATTGCCCTCGTTAAATGTTTAAAACCCCTTCTCTTGAAGTATGTATTATTGGAGGTATTCAAAGGCGAAGGTAAAAATAAATTTTACCTTCATAAAGCAAATAGTTGACATCAGGTTTTAGATGGATGGCGTCAGAGAAGGAAATGCTTTATTGGAGGTATTCAAAGGCGAAGGTAAAAATAATTTTTTTATGTTCAAGATTTGGGCATTGAGATATTGACTCAATCTGCAAGTTTGGTTCCAAAAGTCCATAAATCCTGTTTTGTTCCTTATGGAATTAATGATTCTTTGCAGGATTTTATGAGTGGCAAAACTGTATTCCGAAATATTATGGGCATTCTTTTGCCAGGAGTGAATTCCATCATTACTCAACGTACAACTCAAGGTTATGGCCCACTTCTAGAGAAGGCTGTGCTGCTATGTTTGGAAATTTTATTACTGGTTTTGGAGAAGGACGTAATTGTTTCTGATTTCTGGCGTCCTTTGTATCAGGTATCTGTTTCTAACATTTGTCATTGCTTTCTAAAATCTTATTTTACAGAGGTATTCTGATCGGCACCCTTTGCATCACGTATTCATTTGAACTTAAAGCAGTGTAATAAACCTTCTGTTAGAGTGGCCTATCTTTGTTAATGTGTTTATATTATTTGCTTACCAAATGTTTTCTACTACGCGTACCGAGTGCGTGATGATCAAATGTTTTACAGAATTGTATTTGTGTCAGAGGTGTTAACACTTTCAGAGTTTGTACTGATATGGGATTGTTGTTGAAAAATGGCTTTTGTCTAAACTTATAATTGCTCACAGATATAATTGATCTGGGGAGTTCTGAAGATTTTATATCTCTGGACTATAAAGATGATGATAGGCAGTAATGATTGTGAAAGCTGTGGTTTGTAGATATCTAACACAAAAGTTATAGTCGCAAACGTTCTGTTGGAAAAAGAACGCCTAAAATAATCTCAATCCCAGGAATTACTTTTCCGTTTTTGTGCAATTAAATAGGAAATCAACAAAACCAATTATGAGAACAAAAATAATAAATAATCATCCACAAGCAAGACACAATATTTAACGTGGAAAAACCCTCTAAAACTAAGAGGTAAAAATCACGGGTCAAACTCCGAATCTCCACTATATCACTAATAATGGGCTTACAATAATCTTCCCAAGTTTTATGTCCTAAAACTTGAGGTTACACAATAAAACAGGAGAATACAAATTTACCTTTAATTAAGTTGAGAAACCTAATTAACTTCACCACCCAAAAACATTCCAAATTATAAAGTCTTCAAGCTTCTATTGAATGAAGATGGTGCAGGATACCCACAACCTGTAATTCTCTCTCTTTATTCTTTTGATACCTTCTTGCTACCAAGCTTCTCTCATGTATAAAATAAGATTCCCCCATAGCCTTATTTATAGTACTCTTTCTAATCCATTCCTATTTTGGATTAGAAACAATTTATTCTCCTAATCAAATTAGGGATCACATCTCCTTATCAAATCCTTTTTCAACTTGAATTTCTTTCATGAAATCTCCAATTCCAATATTGCTTCCATTAATCCAATTTCTAATTGGATTAATATCAAATAAACCTACTTACTTGCTCACAAAGAAAATCAATTCTTTTCTATCTTGAATTCTATCTCATGGGTGAGGACTCACACCCAACAATCTCCCCCTCCGAACCCATGAGAGGAGGGATCACCAACCACAACTCCTTACTCGGAGTTAATTCTAACGAAGTTTTGGCTCAACTCAAGCTTATTGGAATTTTCAACTATCTTCATGACCGGCTTTGTCTCATCGGCATGGTTCTTCTCGATGGGAGGATCTAACTCAAACTTGACAGATTTTTGCTTGTCAAATTTATTCACAACCGCTTTGTACCCTGATTGCGAGCTGTTACTTTCTTTCTTCACTTTTGGTACCCATTTAAAGCGAAGAGTTTTTCTCTCGTGGTTCTCATGCAAGGCTTTTCTCCCATCTCGCATGGCTTTGTACCACACATTTTTTCACCTAACTCCCCCATCTTCAACACCTTTCACATGCGCCCACATCGTGTAAAAAGTGTCTACCTTCTTACCTCTAGTCACCACTAGAGACCCTTTAGTGAGCTTCCACTGACCTTCACCAAAGTAACTTTTATAACCATTCTCATCAAGCTTACCAGCAGAGATCAAATTAAGACGTATATCCGGAACATGTCTGACTTCTTTCAGTATCAACCTGCAACCACTGTTAGTTTTCAAACAAATATCTCCAATGCCTATAATCTTGGATGCACTTCCGTTTCTCATCCGCACATAGTCAAAATCACCACTAGTATAGGATGTGAAGATTTCACCACGAGAAGTAGCATGGAACGAAGCACCCGAATCAATAATCCAATCATTAACATGGCACAAGGGTTTATCATCACAAACAATGGCTACATCAACATCGGATAGATACACAATCGAATCTTTATCCTCATCCTTTTTCTTAGACTGCTCCTTCTTCAAAAATCTGCACTCTCGCCTTATGTGACCCGATTTCTGGTAGTAAAAACAAATTATCTCTTTTCTATCTCTTGACCTTCCCCTGAATTTGTCATCTTCAGGTGAGTTTGCCTCTTTGTTTCTGCCCCTACTCTGCGTGACAAAAACTTGTGACTCGGCACTAGTCACTACAGTATCTCTTCGCCTCTGTTCCTCGTTGAACAAACTATCCTTGACTGTATCCATAGTCAGCTTACCATTGGGAGCGGAGTTACTCAGTGATACTACCAGCGTCTCCCAGCTATCAGGCGAAGAGCTCAACAACAACAAAGCCTGCATCTCATCGTCAATAACCATCTTCATCGTACTCAACTGATTTATCAAATTCTGAAAATCACTTAAGTGTTCTGCAACGGAGTTTCCATCCTTGAACTTAGAATTCACAAGCTTCCTAATCAAAAAAGCTTTATTTTGCGCCGTCTTCCTTTCATACATGGACTCCAATTTCTTTCAGAGAGCATAGGCTTCAGTTTCCGTGGCAACATAATGAAACACACTTTGATCAATCCACGATCTAATTAGACCAATAGTCTTCCTGTTCATCTTGTTCCACTGCGCGTCACTCTTGTTTGTGGGCTTAACTCCATCGTTCTCAAGTGGCTCGTACAAATCCTTACAGTAAAGTAAACCCTCCATTCTTGGCTTCCAAATTGCATAATTTGCAGCCTTGAGATTAATCATGCAACCTGCTGTCCAATCCTCCATTTAATTCGCACAAGAAAACCACAAAAATAACCAAGCTCTTGATACCACTGTTGAAAAAAGTACGCCTAAAATAATCTCAATCCCAGGAATTACTTTTCCGTCTTTGTGCAATTAAATAGGAAATCAACAAAACCAATTATGAGAACAAAAATAACAAATAATCATCCACAAGCAAGACATAATATTTAACGTGGAAAAATCCTCTAAAACTAAGAGGTAAAAATCACGGGTCAAACTCCAAATATCCACTATATCACTAATAATGGGCTTACAATAATCCTCCCAAGTTTTATGCCCTAAAACTTGAGGTTACACAATAAAACAAGAGAATACAAATTTACCTTTAATTAAGTTGAGAAACCTAATTAACTTCACCACCCAAAAACACTCCAAACAATAAAGTCTTCAAGCTTCTATTGAATGGAGATGGTGCAGGATACCCACAACCTGTAATTCTCTCTCTTTATTCTTTTGATACCTTCTTGCTACCAAGCTTCTCTCATGTATAAAATAAGACTAAGACTCCCACATAGCCTTATTTATAGTACTCTTTCTAATCCATTCCTATTTTGGATTAGAAACAATTTATTCTCCTAATCAAATTAGGGATCACATCTCCTTATCAAATCCTTTTTCAACTTGGATTTCTTTCATGAAATCTCCAATTTCAATATTGCTTCCATTAATCCAATTTCTTATTGGATTAATATCAAGTAAACCCACTTACTTGCTCACAAAAAAAATCAATTCTTTTTTATCTTGAATTCTATCTCATGGGTGAGGACCCACACCCAACACGTTCAACTTTGTTATTACAAAAAAGATGTCAATTGGTGTTATTCTGGCATGAATGATATTTTAATGAAGTTTTGTGTTCTTATGACAATCTCTTTGTTATATTATAATTGTTCTGGAGATGCTGTCTATTTTTTTATCCTTAAAAGTTTTTTAGATTTCATTGGATTTTGGTCTTCAGCACACTGCACATATGTCACAATTTATGTCACAAGTTATATTATGCATGTGATAGTACTCGCATGGTTGGGCTTGTGCAGTTGCTGTTGAAATCCAATGCTGCAACCTCTTTGATCGAGGATTATGCTGTCTGTTTAGAGCTAAGATCAGAAGAGTGTCAGGCTATAGAAAATAGCATTGACGACCCAGGCGTTCTCATAATGCAGGTTAATATGCTGGTTTCTGCTATCTTTGCTAGTTTTTCTCTTTTAGGTGGCCGGTGGAAGTGCTAAATTGTAGGTTCTGACATGATTATTTTCACCTTCTCATTGATAATATTACTCGCCCGGCCCCAAACGTGACACATTTGCTGCTTAAGTTTATATTGAAAAGTGAATTTAAAACTGTAAATGTATGGTATTATTGGGATGTATTTTGAAACTGAGAATGCTTGATACATTTTGGCTTTAAATGAGAATTTAAAGCTTTTTTTAGTTATATCATGGCATTAGCAGTCCTTGTAGCACCTACACAACATTGTAGGTACTTTTAAACCACTGTGTATGTATTTTCAAATATAGGAAGAATTTATAAATGTTGTCAACATTTACTAAAACCACAACTTTTTTTCTTCTAAAAAACGTTGTATATGCATCACAGCTACAACGTTTTTGACAAAATAAACGTGGTTGTTTGCTAATGTAGAGATCGAAAAACGTTGTATATATGCATGTATTACAATACTTTTTAGTCAGAAACGTTGTGGAATCATACTATCTACAACGTTTTCACGCATCCAACATCTTATAGAAAACAAATCTACAACGTTTTTTAGAAGAAAAAAAACGTTGTGTGATGTGTCAAACTACAACGTTTTTGACAAAATAAACGTTGTTGCTTGCTGAGGTAGATATGACACTTTTTCTTCTGGTAGGCAGAATTGGAGTATGGAATTTAAGGATGCTACATCTGCAGCACAGGCAGCTGCAGAGTCTGCTGAAAGAGCAAGTATGGCTGCTAGAGCTGCTGCAGAACTTTCTTGTAGGGGAAATATTTCTAGGCAGTATTCAACTGAATCACAGAAGTCAATTCACAGTGTAAGACATTTTAGTCCTGTAGATTATGCTGCAGTTAATAACCCTTTCCATGATACTTTCAAACTTTTAGAGAAAGAACTGGTTTCAGTGCTTGAAGTAGAAGCTTTTTTACTTCGAGAATTTCCTACACAATCAATCAATCAATCAATTCCTCCCTAGTGATTTCAATGTCTCTCTTCTTGTTTAGGGAAAAGTTGATGAATTCCTCCCCAGTGAAGGTATATATGATGTAGACTCTCCTCCATCATACTTGGGCCCTGTATCAACCCTATTTGCTCATTCTGTAACTTAGAATTTCTATCATGGAAAGGATTATTAACTGCAGCATAATCTACAGGACTAAAATGTCTTACACTGTGAATTGACTTCTGTGAATCCCAGTGTTATCCTCAACTGAGACTAGTTTGAGGAAACATGTGACTAAAACGGAGAACAACGAATGGACTCTTCACCGGCATCAGAATGTAGAAAATGGAACGTCACACCAAAAATCACTTTCACAAACAGTTTAAGTGATTTTGGTGCATCGTGAAGTTTGTGAACACCTAGCTGCAACACATCCGTGAACAACAGCGTCACCGCACAAACGAAGCATTAAACAAGTATCTCTCTGATCGAACAGCTAGAGAAGGTCACATTCTCTAGGGAAGCAGATAGGATGATGGAGAATGAGAGAATGAGCATTCATACCCAAACTATGGTTAGCGCCATCTACCTCAATTTTCAAAACTCACAATTTTTTAAGCCAATCTGATAAATACTTACATAGCATCGATATATATAGTCAACTGGCTCGGTGGGTCGGGTCGGCTCTTGGTGAAACCAATTAAAAACTTGTTAATTAATCTTTAAATATGGAAAGTATATCAAAACTCAGTTGGATGTAATTTATGATTCCTTTTGGTCCTACTAATTTGAAGACTTAAATATGTAATTTTTATCATAACTGCAATTAGTAATACAAAATGTACTTAATCAAAATGGTTTACCATATTTGTTAAGACTTTTCTTAAATTTCTAACACTTGACTACTAGGTTAGGTTTAACTTAATTACCACCATAATACCTAGCTTATCTCTTTCCAAGCATAATTTTCACAAGCTTGTATACTTAAGCTTTTCATTTATTCTTGTATGATTAATTTTAATTAATCAATTTTCTTATTTAGCTAGAAAAATATAAATAGCACACTCTTAAGTATATATGTACCTATACATATACACATTTTCTTTAACCATATAATATCTCTTCATTTGAGATTTATTTTCTTAATAAATTTTCCATATACATTATTACAAAATCTCTTTCACCATTTAATTCACATAAATTTAAAGATATCCTAATACCTTATCCTTAATATACTTCAAGTGTACATATAAATCCATTCTAGGGTTTTGAATTTTCGTAACTCATATTTTCTCACTTCTATTCTTTATCTTCTAATTTCTTACTCTTCAACATTTCTATCATTCACATTTAATTTTCGTTACATAAAAAATTCAAACCATATAGGTTCTTTAAAAAATTTAATCAGTCCTCTATTTTCAATCTAGGTTTTATTCTTTAACCTTTGTTTAATCATTCAAGATTTTATTTATAAATTTTCGGGTTGTTACATTCACCCCATCTTCTAAGAATTTCGTCCTCGAAATTACAGCCTAATAATCTCTTATCCTTTTTTTTTCACCAAAAATAGGTTTTCAATTTAACTTTTATCTAATCACATCTGATTTCATTATCAACTAATGAGTACAAATTATTTCCTTCTATGAAGATCTTTTCTATTAGGAGTGGGACAACCATCCTGCCCTTCCAGTAACAAAGGGCCTCAGGTTAGCCTTCAAAATCTAAAGACATTAACATTAAAAGCGGAGCCGCCAACCAGGGAGGACTCTGCCAAGAGAGCTAGCCATGTTCATCCAAAGCTTCCTGATTTACGACGCCCAATGAACGTATACTACCTACTTCACTTAATATATAATTTGAGATTCTTTTCTCTGGCAAGACTGCAATAATGGGATCGATTTGTCCGAGTGGTTTAAACATTCGTATTCATTTATTTATTTTTGTCATTTGCCAATGTGAGAGTACAACAGTGTGTTATGAATACCAATGTGAGCTTGTCATATGGGGGCAGATCCTACATTGGTAGTATGGGATATCAATGTGGGGTTGATATAGGCTTGGACATCCCCTCTTGAATAACTAGCTTTTTAGGAGGAAATAGGAGTTTGAGCCTATATCGTAACATTTTTAGCTTTTCAGGAGGAAATAGGAGTTTGAGCGTATATCGTAACACAGTGTCTCTAGACATTACCCCGGTATGTATGTAAAGGAATGTATTAAGGATACTACATCAGCAGCATCCACATCAGACACACCAACAGTAGTGTCTTGTGGATCAGCAGCATCCACATCAGACACACCAACAGTAGTGTCATGTGCAGCAACACATTACTCTCAACATTTACACCCACGTGATACTAAAGCTACTAAAGCCATGAAGCTATCCATGATAAAATGTCTCAGCATTGTGACTATAGCAACAAGGAATGGAAGGACTGATGGTAACAGTGTGGACACCTCTAGTCCTTATGATGGAGCAGAAAAGCACAAGAATAACAGTAACAGTGTGGACACCTCTAGTCCTTATGATGGAGCAGAGAAGCACAGGAATAGTACTGATCACTTGATAGTGACATCAACCTAACTTATGAACTATAGTTAGAATATAGTTAACTATAGTTAGTTGATAGAATAGCTTGTCCTTCAAGCTAAGTTGTTGCTATAAATAGTTTTAGTGTAATATAGTTTAAGTAAGTTTTCAGTTTCTGCACTTGTAATACTTTTCTCTAATGATAATGAGAATGATTTTCTCTCCACATTTCATTGTTATGATAAGCTTTTGCAAAGTTTACATGGTATCAAAGCTATTGTTCGTGTAGAGCATCTTTCTGATTTCCTTTTCTTCATCTGTTCTTACTCCACAATTCTAGATCATTTGATTGATTCAATCTGTTTTTCTTCAAATATTATTTCGATTGAAGATTTTAGTAATGGCTTCCGCATCAAGCACACATGAAGAATCAGAACAGAACATTGAAGATGTTCGTATGGTTGAATCTAATTCACATCCACTGTTTCTACACAATAATGATCATCCAGGTATGATTTTAATCTCAAAGAAACTCAATGGAGCTGAGAATTTTGCTACATGGAAAAGATCAATCAAAATTGCTTTGTTCGCTAAGAATAAAATGACGGTTACTGATGGAACATACCCTACACCTACTGAGAATTCAATCTTGTATAATCAATGGATGCGTGTGAATGATATGATAATAAGTTGGCTAATGAATACTGTTAGTGATGAAATCAGTGATAGTATGAAGTTTGTTGAAAATGTTTTTCTGTATGGAACGAATTAAGTGAAAGATTTTCAAGCATTGATGGACATAGGATTTATGAGCTTCAAAAGGACATAAGTACTATATGGCAAGAAAATCTGTCAGTTGACATGTATTATCACAAATTGAAAGGATTGTGGGATGAACATGCTGCTCTTGAGGTAGTTTCTAAATGCACATGTGGTGTATCTAAAGCACAAGATGAACAGGAGCAAAGGAGGAAGTTAATGCAGTTCTTAATGGGATTACATGATAGTTTTGCAACTGCTAGGGGTCAGATTCTTATGATGAGTCCCTTACCTATAGTAACACATGCATATTCTTTGATCAAACAAGATGAAAAACAAAGGCAAGGTTATCAGACTGGAAATACAAATTCTAATGTCATGGCTTTTGCTTCTGTTTCTAGTATTGGTCTTCAAACTAGTTCTAATTCTGGTTTTCAAAACAGAAAAAGGTTTGCTAATACTCAGTATAATTCTTAGTATAAACCTCAGGTTTTTAAGGAAGGCATGGAATGCAGTTATTGTCATGGAAAGAATCACATTAGGGAGACTTGCTTCAAACTTAATGGTTATCCTAAAGGACATCCATTATATAATAAACCTAAGACTCAATTTTCTGGAACTTCAGGAACTGGTGGTAACACATCTGGAATGACTAAGAAAGGAAATTTTCCTCAAAAGAGTTTTGTTTATAATGGACCAAAGGCAATGCAAGTTCATATTGATGAAACTCAAATTCCTTCTGAGGATTATGGCAGATTTGAGCAGCTAGAAGCAAAGTTTGATCATATACTGAGCATAATTGACAAAGAAAAATTCAAAGATTTTTCTATACCTGATGATCATTTGGCAGGTATTGCTATTTCATTACATACTCATTCAGTTAAATTTGGTGTTCAGTGGATCATTGACAGTGGAGCAACAGATCATATGTGTTGTGATATCACTCTCTTTACATCTATCGTGATCATTGCACCTATTCAAGTGGTACTTCCTACTGGATCATGTATCTCAGTTACAAAATCTGGCTCAGTCTGGATTAATTCTAAGCTAACCTTATACAATGTTCTATACATTCCTACTTTTCATTATAATCTTTTATCTATCAGCAACTCACACATAATACTAATTGTTGTGTCAAACTTTCTATATATGGCTGTGAGTTTCAGGACCCGTATCAAATGAGCATACTTGCAACTGGTGAGTGCAAGGATGGCTTATACTACCTAGACGTCTCTTCTAATAAAAGCAAAGCTATTTGTACTGCTGTTGGTACTACTGATAGTTCTTTTTGGCATCAACGATTAGGTCACACTTCATATAAAGTTCTAGAAAAAATACCCATTGTATCAACCAATTTGCCCAACAATTGTATCACTCCTTGTTTGATATGTCCTTTAGCCAAACAAACAAAAGTTCCATTTCCTGTTAGCACTTCTAGAGCTGGTAGTCCATTTGAACTTGTGCATTGTGATCTCTGGGGGCCTTATAGGCTAACTACTGTTAATGGATGCAAGTATTTTCTTACACTTGTTGATGATTATTCTAGAGCAACTTGGACTTTTCTTTTGACTACCAAGCAACATGTCTGCTCTATTCTTCAAGATTTTATTTTGTATGTTCAAAATCATTTTGGTACTACAATTAAAACACTGAGATCTGATAATGGCACAGAATTTATGTGGAAAGAAGTTAAACTGGTGCTTTCTCGTTTTGGAGTTGTTCATCAAAGTTCTTGTACTCATACTCCTCAACAAAATGGAAGAGTTGAAAGGAAGCATAGACAGTTGCTTGAAATTTAGAGAGCTCTACGTTTTCAGAGTTCTACTCCTAAACATTTTTGGGGATATTGCTTATTGACTGCCACATACATTATGAACAGGTTACCTACATCTATTTTACAATTTCAAACACCTTATGAGTTGTTATTTCATAAGGCACCAGAATATCAACATTTGAAAGTGTTTGGCTGCTTATGTTTTGCCTCCATACATCACTCTGACAAATTAGATCCTAGAGCTATTCCTGCAGTTTTGATAGGATATCCTCATAATCAAAAAGGGTACAAACTATATTCTTTGAAAGACAATAATATATTTGTTACAAGACATGTTGTGTTCCATGAACATATTTTTCCTTTCAAATCTGATTTTAACCCAGATTCTGCTCTTATTTCTACTTCTTTGACTGATCCTTATTGGCATTCAACTATCAATACTGTCAGTACTTTATCTCCTATTTTCAGCTCTTCAGTCACACCCATTTCTTCTGAGTCTCATATTGATTCCCATGATGATTCTTCTCTTCAACATAATATTCCACTTACTCCACTGAGAACATCATCAAGACAGAAAACCACTCCTAAATGGTTACAAGATTATCATGTTTCTGGAGTTCCAAGTGTGAATGTCAATACTGTTTCTACAAAATCTGACAAGTATGCCTTATCTCAATATTTCACCTTTGATTAGTTGCCATCTCATCATCAATCTTTTATGGCATCTATCTCTGCACAAACAGAACCATTGTTTTATCATCAAGCTATGAATAATCCCAAGTGGATTGAAGCTATGAATAAAGAGTTAAAGGCTTTTGAGGACAATAGAACTTGGATAGTTCAATATTTACCTCCTGAGAAGAAAACCATTGGTTGTAAATGGGTTTATAAGATTAAACACTATGCTGATGGCACAATTGAAAGATACAAGGCACGCCTAGTTGCTAAAGGATTTACTCAGTCTGAAGGAGTTGATTATCATGAGACTTTTGCACCAGTAGCAAAGATGGTTACTGTCAGAACTCTTTTGGCTTTGGCCACTGCTAAACAATGGCATGTGCATCAACTTGATGTTAACAATGCATTTTTACATGGTGATTTAGATGAAGAAGTCTACATGGACTTACCACAAGGTTATACACCTATTCTTTCTTCTACATCCACTTCTAGACCTGTTTGTAGACTGCTCAAATCCTTGTATGGACTTAAGCAGGCTTCTAGGAAATGGTTTGAGAAACTGACTGCAGCACTTCTACAATTGGGATATACACAATCTCATGCAGATTATTCATTGTTCACCATTGTGACTACAGATTCCTTTACAGTTGTCCTAGTATATGTTGATGACATCCTGGTTTGTGGAAACAATGAGGATCATATTACTAAACTAAAAGTTTTTTTAGACAAACAATTTAGTATAAAGGACCTTGGTCTGATCTCATATTATCTGGGTATTGAAGTATTTCGAACTTCTGACGGCATGTCTCTCAGTCAGAAAAAATATGCTCTGGATCTAGTTACAGATGCTGATCTTTTAGCTAGTAAGCCTCTGAGTATTCCTATGGATACTAACAAACGACTCCAGACTGATGAAGGTCTTTTATTGTCTGCTAGTGATGCTTCTTTATACAGACGTTTGATAGGCAAACTCATGTATTTAACCATCACTAGGCCAGATCTCTCCTTCACTGCTCAACATCTTAGTCAGTTTGTTTCTGCCCCACGAGAGCCTCATTTCAAAGCCCTTCTCAGAGTTCTCAGATATGTTAAGTTTACTATTGGCCAAAGTTTATGGTTTTCTGCTGCAAATTCTTTTGACTTAATTGGCTATAGTGATAGTGATTGGGGTACTTGTAAGCAATCCAGACGCTCAATTACTGGATATTGTTTTCTCCTTGGTTCTTCTCTTATTTCTTGGCAAGCCAAGAAACAAACAGTGGTCTCTCGTTCATCTGCTGAAGCAGAATATCGAGCTTTAGCTATGGCCACTTGTGAACTTTTATGGCTTCATGGATTGTTAACTGATTTACAGGTTATAATTTCTAAGCCTACAGTTATTCATGTTGATAATAGTGTTGCCATCAACATTGCTTCTAATCCCGTTCAGCATGCTCGTACTAAACATATTGAGCTTGATTGTCACTTTGTGCGTGATAAAGTTATTGAAGGTGTTATTCAACCTGTCTACATTTCTACTACAGCTCAACTGGCTGATATTTTCACCAAACCTTTGGCTTGATATTTTCACTGGACTATTCTTTCCAAGTTGAACATGTGCAATTCTTGTACACCTTCAACTTGTGGGGGGAATATTAAGGATACTACATCAGCAGCATCCACATCAGACACACCAACAGTAGTGTCATGTGGATCAGCAGCATCCACATCAGACACACCAACAGTAGTGTCATGTGCAGCAACACATTACTCTCAACATTTACACCCACGTGATACTAAAGCTACTAAAGCCATAAAGCTATCCATGATAAAATGTCTCAGCATTGTGACTACAGCAACAAGGAATGGAAGGACTGATGGTAACAGTGTGGACACCTCTAGTCCTTATGATGGAGCAGAAAAGCACAGGAATAACAGTAGCAGTGTGGACACCTCTAGTCCTTATGATGGAGCAGAGAAGCACAGGAATAGTACTTATCACTTAATAGTGACATCAACCTAACTTATGAACTATAGTTAGAATATAGTTAACTATAGTTAGTTGATAGAATAGCTTGTCTTTCAAGCTAAGTTGTTGCTATAAATAGTTTTAGTGTAATATAGTTTAAGTAAGTTTTCAGTTTCTGCACTTGTAATACTTTTCTCTAATGATAATGAGAATGATTTTCTCTCCACATTTCATTGTTATGATAAGCTTTTGCAAAGTTTACAGAATGTTTAACAAGAAGTTTGGTCAAATTTTATTTTACACAGGAGCTCAATTTGGAACACTTTTATTAGTTTATACTATTGAAATTCAAGTTTTTACAAGTATTTATCACTCTATCTAATACATACATACAAGTATTTATACATGCATAAATCTAGTTAACTGCTGTTTTGTTTCAGATTGTAGCTGTAGATGTGAATTGCCATAGGTTTGCCAATTATCAAAAAGGCAGGGGTGGAACACGAAATGGACTTCATTCAGTCCGAATCCTTGCCAGTTTTAAATAAACTCCAATGGGTGATGACACTGATGGGATCGTCTTCTGTAAGTGTATATGCTGATGAAAATGTATCTTCTGACTTTCTTGAGAGGCTTGCAGGATTTAAGAATTGCCTATATAGGTTACTTCATATGTGTGTCGTATACTGGTATGTTACTAAATTAAAAGCAGTTTTTATTGTCAAATCCAGTCTACTTTCTCATATCTAACAAATATTAATGTAATACTAAAAAAATATAAACATAAAATAAAAATTTATATGTTTTTAATTTTAACATTCATATGAATTCATTTATATCAAAGTGTTTTAGGTGGTGCTTGTTTACCTCTTAACAACTCCACATTACATTTGGTCAAACTATCTTATTTTAAAATGACTTATAAGTTATTTTAAAATAAGTTACAAAGACTTGCTTCTTTTTTTTGACTTAAAAATCTACTTATAAGAAGTTCTTGCCAAACAGAGGAATAATGAAAAATGACTTGGAAGTTGGTTTGATCAACTTATAACAAACTCAAGAGTCAAAAGTTTTCAAAGGAAAATAATATACATTGCTAATGTTTATGTTAACTTTTTGATTGTCTGTTACGTAGACAAGTATTAGTGGTATATTTTTTGTAAAAATGTGTAATAAATAGGACTATCTTATAATTCATATCAATCTCGTGTATCTATAAGTTTTGTAATAGTTTTATTACATACCAATACAATGATAATATGTATATTTAAGCTAATTTGAAAGACCTAGCATTAACCCTAATATTAATATTGTCTATTTGATTTTAAAACTAAGTCAATATTTCAATATTAACCTTATTTACCTGCCTTTGAAAATCATAATTAGACTTTGAAATCTATTGAAAGGTTAAAATAAAGTTTATATATTATTTTATGTATATTGTAGTATAAATTTATATTCTCAAAATACGAGTCTACTACTATAAAACATTTATATATATAATAAGCGGTAAGGCAGTCCCAATTTGAGTTGACTCTTAATTAATTAGGAGTCAATTTCATTCGTACGAGTTATTTTACCGATTTAACGATAAAAATAAACCGATTTGAATTTGGCCATAAGTTCAATTATGTTAAAATACAACCAAGTCATTTTCATTTGCACGAGTCATAAGTTCAATTTAAAATTGTCTGTTCCTTATTTCATTCAATAACAATTAATTAAATCGAAAAGTTAGATCCTTTAGCCTAGAAAACATACAAAAGCTCCTCCTCCCAAAACTTATTGCTATATTAGCGGTTATTATAAACATTTAAGATATGTATATCATTTAACATCTAAGAAACATATAAACTAGATTTGTATTTAAGATATGTATATCATTTAACATTTGAACTCCAATAAAATAAATTAAAATTATTTGGGGGTCATGTACTACTACTTAAAAAAAAATATAAATTATTTTTGTTTTAAATTAATTGATAATTATTGATTTTATGAAACATGTTGAATGAAGTTGATAGTTAAATTATATATTGAATTGTTGATAAATGAATGCATAACTTTTACTAACTTTTTAGTAAACTTATCCGTGCTTACACAGGTGCGCTGCTTGTAAAACATTTATATAATGAGGGAGGAGCCAATATCTATATTAAGAAGAAAAAAAAATTATACTATGTTATAGATGGGTAAGGGTAAAGGTAAGGGGTATGAGTAGGAGTAGGGGTAGGGGTAAGGTTAAGGGGTGCAGGTGTGTAGGTGTATAAGTGCGGTGTGGTGTGGTGTGGGTAGAGCTGCAAACGAACCGAATCGAACCGAATTTTGTCGAACTTGAACCGAACTCGAACACTTTTAGTCGAACTCGAACATGTTTGAGCAACTTGATCGAACCAACAACTATGTACGAGTTTGGATCGTTTGATGTTCGCGAATATGATCGAGTTCGCGAACAAGTCGAACATAAACTTGTTCGCGAACACAAACTATGTTTACGAACACCAAACTTGTTCACAAACACAAACTTGTTCACGAACATAAATTTGCTCACAAACACAAACTTGTTCACGAACTCAAATTTATTCACGAACATAAACTTAGAACTCTGAAGCAAAAAACAGTTAAATAAATACAAAAAATATTTTTTCTAAGAGTCTAAGTATTCAATCAAAAATCAGATCAAATATTGTAATCATCATTCGTTCAAAAAGACTAAAACCAAAAATGATTACTTAGAACTTAGAAGTTATAATTAACTTAAAAGTTAAAGTTAACAAGTATTAAAAATTCTTGATTTACAAATATCAACAATCAAATATTAATATCGAAAATCCTTTCAACTCTTCAACGTCCAACCACTTCAAGCAGAGTCTACAAACAAATGATTATTAAAAACTCACATTTTAATATTAGTAATATATTTCTTTTGTTGTCATTTTTTAATTAATATTCAATTTTTTTACAATTTTAAAATTTAATATCTAGTTTTTATTTTCGATCATCAAATTTATGTATAGTTTTTTAAAGTTTCAAAATTATTCAGTAAATAATTAATAATTATTACTCTATTACTGAAGTCTCGATACGTACATTGAAGACTTGATTTTTCTATTCTCTATCTCGATTTGACAATTTCAATAACTCATGTACATGTAAACAACTGTATTGTATCATTCTTTAATTAATGTCAAATTGTCATTGCATGATGATTAATGATTTTATTTATGTGCTTCATGACATGGGTTATAATTTATTAAATTATTTGGGATGTAAATTATAATAATCCAACAATCATTGTTCAAAATTTTATAAAAATATTAAAATTATTTTAATTAAATTAGAATTTAGAGGTGAAGAAGTACACATTATTATTTATTAATTATTTAATAAAAAAGTTTACTTATAATAAATTAATAAAAAAACAAAAAGATGTTTAGGTAATAAAAAAAAGTAACTACAAATTTAACAATTATTAATAAGACAAACTTTAGAATTTAATATGAAATAACCAATTATTTGTATTTAGAATTTTAGAAACAATTAAAAAATGTAATTAAGAAATCGAACTACTCGAACCGATCTTGAACTTATCGAACCGAACTTGAACCTATCGAACCGAACCGATCTCGAACTTATCGAACCGAACTCGAACTTATCGAACCGAACTCGAACTTACTGAACCGAACCGAACTCGAACTGTTTGCGAACAAAGACGAACCGAACCACATGGTTCACGAACATGTTCAATCGAGCAATCGAACAGAACACTCTGTGCGAACTCTACTCGACTAGGCGAGCAAGTCGAACTCGAACCGAACCAGTTCGCGAACAGTTCGGTTCGTTTGCAGCCCTAAGTGTGGGGCTATGGGTGTATGACTCTCTCCCGTCTCTTCCAAGCTAGTTATATAAGCATCAATCGCAACATCAATATGTATATTTAAAAATTGACTACAACTATTCGGTTATTTGTGGTTGCGATTGTATAATAACTTTTAAAATATTACAAAATGAAAGAAAATAAATTGTACTCATTTGTTTTAAAATACAACACCACTTATGTTTTTACTTTATTTTAATAAATAATTATAAATTTTAGAGTTGAGGTACAAAGGTAGTAATATATATTTTTTACACTATTAATCCATATGATGAAAATAATTTTCACCCCAAGTATGCCTAATTCAAGAATCCCATATGATAATAAGATATAACCCAATTTAAATTTAAATTTGGGCAGAAAAGTATAAGGACGGTTCAAATTCATTCTAAATTTTAGATTGTTGAATTAGAAAGAGGGAGAATTTCGTTACACCGTGCCTTTAGACAGAAACAATTACTAGTTATACAATGGATAAAGATGCCTGTTACATATGGTAAATGGCCCCCTTCAACATACAATTTATAACTAAAGAATGGATAAAGTTGCCTATTACATATGACAATTGGTAGACTTGGCAAACGGGTCGGACCATCATTGGGCCGGGTCAAAACGGCCCAGGTTTTGGTGGGCTGAAAGTAAACGGCCCATGTTCCGGGTTGGGCTGGACCGGCCCGACCCGCGTGCCTTTTCTTTTCTTTTCTTTTTTTAATTTAATTTGAAAATCTGTAAATCACAATGTTATTTAATGTAAATCACAATGCTGTTTTAGGCTTCTGGCTTTGCTTTGGGCTATTGAGTATTGTGTTGACTTGCTTTGCAACTTTAGGTTTAAAGCATTTGGCCTGCTGAATCACTGAAGTAGGTTGCAGAAAAGTGGATTTTTTTTAAAGGGACGGGCGGGCTAGGTGCCCACGAGTTGGGCTTTCACGGGCCGGGCTACCAAACACGCCTTGATTTTCATGGGTTAAAAAAGTAAAGCCTAAAATCCATTTTTTGACGGGCGGACTAACCCGACCCGCGGGCCTGGGCCGATTTTTCCTGATCTAGTAATTGGATACTTTTGAAGAAACTTGTGCATTATATACTCTTTTTGTTATAACATAAATATGTGTTCAAAAATAATTAAACCTAAGTACTAGACTAACCTAAATAATAAATAAAAATATAATAATTATTAAAAATAATTAAACCTAAGTACTAGATTAATCTAAATAATAAATAATAAATATAATAATTGTTTAAAATTTCCCTACATCTCAAAATATAAATTAAATTCAATTTTCGCTGATAATTTTTCCGGTGTCATTTTATACAAAATTAAATAAAATTATGATAGAACCATATTTATTATATATATATTTTTAAAAAATTATCACTAATTATTTAGAAGAGTTATTATTATTAATTGTACTTCGCATAATGGATAACAAAAAATTGGACGTGTCATAATGTCACGTGCAGCGCACGCTGGAGTGAGCTGAGGAGTGAGAAAAGAAAAGGCTATTTGAGCAAGCGGCACAGCACATAATATATTTCCCGCCTCTCACATTTCCCGCTCCACCGAAACCCTAATCGCGAAAAAATGGGGACGAAGCACCTCTCCTCCGACCCGATCTCCGAGTCAAAGAAGCGAAGGCGCGTCGGATTCTCCAAAATAGGTGAGTCTTAAAGCATTTGTTTGCAGATTTAACTTTCTTATTCACTTTTTCTTTCCCTTGATTGTTTCGGGACAGATGCTGGAGTTGAACCGAATGACTGCATCAAAGTTTATCTAGGTATGAATTTGTACTAATTAAACACATATTTTTCGAATTTGTTGGGATTTTGTTGAAATTTGCTCACTGTACATGATTTGGAAGAAGCTGTTTCATTTTTATTAAAAGTGAAGTGTGTACTTGTTTGTGCCTGTGTGTGTATGTAGTTCTATATATGGAAACAGATGCAACCCAAGATCCTTCACCTGTCAATACAATCAAATTTGATATGTTTAGGATCTGTTTGGATAGCATTCTCAAATATTTATAAACTGTACCCATTTTCTAATGTTTCTAGGAAATTTGTTTGCACAATTATTTTTTTGTTTTAGAAGAAATTTGAAACTGCTATGTTGTTTTTAGAACAAAATAGTAGCCAATGGGTTCGAGAATGATTAGTTTAAATGTTCTCAAGATTAATGAACTGGAGGCTATTATACTCTTAGATATAAGCAAATAAGTTTTCTATGTTTCTCATAAATTTTTACCAAGAAATTTTTGTGAATATTTTTTGAAAATGGTAACCAGACATTTGCTCATTTTCAGAACTTTAAAAAACAAAAAATGAATAAGAAAATAGAAAAAATAGAAAACATATGTGATAAGTGAATAGGCCCTTTGAAACTTGTGTTCTATGATAAAACTGATAATTTTTTAAACTTTGAAGATTGACCATAAAGGGTGTTTTAATGAATTGAATGATCTGAGTTTTTTTAGACTCAAACTCATTCACCTAGTTGTAGGTTGGGACTGAACTGAATCAACTGACATACATATAGAAGGTTGGTCGCTAGTTCAGTTCTTTTTCTGTTAACTCTGTAAAGAATTTTCAATTTTGAATTACATTGAGCTTAGTGATGTAGCATGGTCACGTTTGCCTCCATTAGTTTACTATGTATTGGGCTTGTTTTTTGAAACCAAACTATGACCTTGCTCTGAATATGAGCAACTCATGATAGAAATTTAGCATATCTTTTCTTTCATTTGATGTACTAAATTTTCATATTTCCTGTTAGCTGCCTGCATATTAGTGTTACTTTTAGTTATATGCTGGATCTTAACAAGTTGCACCTGTTTATAATTTATGATTTCTAGTTTCTAGCAAAGAGGAAGTGGATTCTCCAGACAGCTTCTGTATTGAACCTGTGGACTTATCGCGCTTCTTTGAAGAAGATGGGAAAATATATGGTTATCAAGGATTGAAGGCAAGACTTATTTATCAGGAAGAGTCGATCTTAAAATATTTAGCAAGTAGCATTGCTGGTTGAAATGTTCACCTGCCACTCCTTGATTCCCTGTGGACTTCATGTGTCTCTGGCTGGGATAAGGATCATATGAACTGCATTCCCTTTCAAATTTGCTTGCATTGCACAGAAACCTTTTTTTCCCCATATAAAGCGATGTAATGAAAATATGAAATTATTGACTGTGGAAGATAGACGATCTTGCCAAAAATTTCTCTTGCAGTTCTATATCAAAAATCAAACTTTCTAAAGACATTGATGTAGCAATCCGCACAATCTTTCAGAAAATTTAATTTACAAAGGATATTCTATGAAAAGACTTTAGATACATTGATTGCATTTTTGAGTATCATGGTTAATTTAATTTCTTACTACGTGGTACTATTGATGTGATTAACAATTCTTTATTATAATAAGTATCTGTTTCTCATTAATAATGCAGGTCACCATATGGGTTAGCAGCATATCATTTCATGCATATGCTTATATTTCTTTTGAGAAAAAATCTGATGTAAGTATTTGCTTCATATCTTAAAGTTACCACAATCCCGGAAGTGTTATTACTTGCTAATTCAAACTGGTTTCCTTGATAAAATACGAAATTCAGTTCAATTACGTTTCGGCCTTTTGGTATTGTTTTATTAATTTTTTGTTTCTGAATTTAAAAAGGGTGGCAAAGGAATCACAGATCTAAAAGCTTCTCTTCAGGTAATTGTTGACCATCTGTGTTAAACCTACCTTCTATATATATTCAATCCTCGTGTGTGCATTGTGTGATATTCTGTAATTTATGTCTTACAGAATATTTTTGCTGAAACTCTTATCGAGGAAAAAGATGACTTCCTCAAAACTTTTTCGACAGAGCGCCATTCTGTTAGGTTCGTTGCTTTAACTCACCTTTAGCTTACCTTTCCGTAGATCCAATGTGAAGGGTATTTCTTACAGTCCACTTTTGATTTTCGGTTTAATCTTCCTCAAGTTGTATTAATTTTGATTGTTTTCCGTTTCTTGTATGGTAATAGATCTATGGTCTCAAACGGAAAGGTATTGCAGCAAAAATCCTCTAATGGACTCACCAATGATTCAAGCAGTCATCCAAAAACAGAGGCTTCTAATGTGGAGGTGAATTCCACTCTGTTTGCTTATTTTCACATTTAAAGGATCATGATGTCTTACTTGTCAAAAGAGAAGAAATATGAACAGAGATTATGATGCTATTTAAACATCTTCCTGCATCACTTGTATATTGTCGCAGACTCGCAAAAGAGTAACAGGGCTTCTCTCCTTAATTCTTTATTGATTCCCAAACAGACCTTATTAGGCTTCTGTTAGTTTAAGTTATTAATCATTAGGAATAATCTTGGCATTATGAAGTACAAATCTTGTCGGGCTTCCCTTAAGTTGTCGCCGTTGGAAGCTATAGACCACATGTAGGGTTCAATCTCCACGTAGGTGAGCTATGCCACTATTCATGTACAAATGCAACAACTATTGTAATTCAGGCATATTCTTGTCAATGTTTTCCCCTTGCTCTTTCTCCCTTTAATTTTTTGGTTTTTTTTTGGGTTTGTGGGGGGGGGGGGGGGGGGAATTATTGAGCAGCCTGGGCAAAGTATGATGGGACAGGTGAGTGACCACCATCAGATTTTCTCCAGATATCTTACTTAGTTTACCATCAACTGTGCAATCTCTGTTGGATTTCATAGTTGAGGATGAAAGTGTTCTTAAATTTTCTTCTATAATTTTTAGAAGTATAATATGGTCCATTCTAACTATTAATTGTACTGGAATTCTAAAGGTAACGGTAACTACTTTTTTCTCTATGTATGTGCATTCATTTGTGTAACTGTCTTAGATTGAGTGCTATTCTAAATAATTTTTCCTATTACTGAACCAGGTTATTCGGGTTGTTGGCACATCTATTGGGGAAGTCTATGTTCGCTTGGTTCCTCTTGTTATTCTCCTTGTAGATGGTAATTCTTCACCTAATTTGGCTTATAGAAGCATGGCAGGCCTTATTTGGTTGTGGAAACTTTAAAACAGTAGCTTCAGTTTTTAGCCAATCATATTTTTGAACCAGGTAGCAGTCCTATCGACATAACAGATCCAAGATGGGAGATCTATCTTTTAGTTCAGAATAAAGTAGATGAGCAGGAGGACATTCAACACAGATTGCTTGGGTTTGCAGCTCTTTATCGGTTTTACCATTACACAGCGAGCGAACGCTTAAGACTTGGTCAGGTATGCTTTCTTTTACATAAGCAACTGGTTAGGCAGACTGAAGACAGCACGTGTTTCTTTTTGGGTGATTCTTGATATCATTGAATGGCATATGGTAATGTCTGTTAGTTTTTCCTTGCATCTGCTGAGATTTGAATTCATTGCAGATGTTGGTATTGCCTCCTTACCAGTGCAAGGGTTATGGGCGTTTCCTTTTAGAGGTGCTCAACAATGTTGCAGTTTCGGAAAATGTTTATGACCTGACAGTTGAAGAGCCACTGGACTCCTTGCAACATGTGCGCACCTGTATTGATGTACAACGTTTACTGGTTTTTGATCCAATCAAGGATGCTCTAGCTTCGGCTGTCTTGCGTCTGAAGGAAGAAAATCTAGCAAAGAAAAGTCACACTTGTCGAGTTGGGCCACCTCTAGATGTTGTAGAAGATGTCAGGAAGAGTTTAAAGATTAACAAGAAACAATTTCTACAGTGTTGGGAGGTTCTAATCTATCTCGGCCTTGATCCGATTGACAAGTACATGGAGAATTATAGAATCATCATTTTAGATCGTATCAAGGCTGATGTTATAGGTAAAGACTCTGGGGATGCTGGGAAGCGGATTATCGATGTCCCGACCGAATATGATCCGGAAATGTCGTTTGTCATGTTCAAATCGCGGAACGGAGAATCTAGTAGCATCGAGAGGGATGATGGTCAAACTAACCAAGAGGAGCAGCTGCAACAACTAGTTGATGAAAGAATAAAAGACATCAAGTTGATTGCACAGAAGGTATCTCAACAGCATCCATGAACTTGAAGGCTGATGCCATATTCTGCGCAAGTCTGTGCAGCAAAGATCAATAGTTAGGAGTCCTGGAAAGCTTCATTGGGATTCGAGATTAGTGGAGGTTTGCCAACACACTGGTGATCTGTGTAAGCTCTTCCTAGTATGAGCAACTCTGTTGTTTAGGCTATATATAATTATGAACTTGTTATAAAAGACATTTTCAACTGTTTATCTGCAATCTCTGGGGAAAAAGAAGTTTGCATATTAATTGTCTACATCACATTATGATGGAATAATCATTTTGTGAAGTCCAGAAAATTTATGTATCGGCTCTTCTTAGGAGAAAAATCTAGGGTTCAATTACTACTACAACGTATATGTTTTGATAAATTACTGCTTTAAAATAAATCCAACAATTTTTTTAATATTTTGATTAATAAAAAAGATTTTCAAGTAGTTAGACACTACTCCCTCTGTTCCTTTGTAATTAATATTTTGTTTGATTGATCAAAATGTTTCAATGGTTTAAAGGAGGCCTCAGGGCCAGCCGTAAATCCGGACGTCTTGGGATCGAATATCACTAGTAGTAATTTGTTAAGGTCAGAAATGGCTCACGGGGACGAGAGCATAAACCTGTATGAAAAGACTGACTCGGATGTGTGGAGATTAGTCTGACTATGGTTGACAAACTCTCGGTTATAAAAAATATATATTATGCATTTAAAATTTATTGAAAAAGATGAAATATAAACAAGTTAGTAGTATTTAATATATAGATAATTTGACAAATTAATTCATTAATACACTTGAAATTTATAATGACAAATGAAAATGAACAAATTTTAATCTTTAAAAAGACAAATAAAAAGGAATTTGGCTCCCTCCATTGTACATTCTCTTTAATTCTATTCAGTACATCATATTTTTATAATTTTAGACGGTATAATTGAAATCAATACCGATCAATTAACTTAAAATAATGAGGAGTATAGTTGTTTCAAAAAAGAAAGTAATATGATACTTTTTCACAATTTGATGAATATATGGATAGTTCATCAAAATTTCAATGGTTTAAAATTCTTTTGAACTTTTAATGATTCTAATTTTTTTTGTAGGAATGAGCTTAACAGTATCAACTATTTATTAACATATTTTGATAATTATTAACAAAATTATTAAGAAGAAATAATTGGTGTATTGAATAGAATTAAAGGGAATGTGTAGTAGAGGTGACCCAAATCCAAAAAAAAAATTAAAAAAACCAAAGGAGTATTATCTTACGTCAAAATATGTTTACCAAACAGCCCTTACAAGTTACAAGTGTGCTATATTAATATTTGGCTGAATGACACTTCTGTCCCTCCAAGTTGTCACTGACATTCAAAGTCGTCCTTAAAATTTAATTTTCGTCAGTTAGGTCCTTAAAGTGGCATTTTGTTGGCGTTTCTGTTCCTTCATCCCAATTTGACCTCAACCCGACCTATTTTGACCAATTTTAACCCAACCCGACCCAGTTTAACCTAACTCAAATTTTTAATATTTTAAAATATAATATTATTTTAAAATAATTTAAAATAATAATTATATTTAACATTTTAAAAAATTATATTTAATATTTTAAAATAAATTATTAATTTTAAAATAATAATTATTTTAATATTTTAAAATAAAATATTTATTTTTAATATTTTTAAAAAAAAAATTAAAATAATAATTATATTTAATATTCAAAAATAAATAATTTTAAAATAATAATTATTTTTAATATTTTAAAAGTAAATATAAATTTAAAAATAATAATTATATTTAATATTTTAAAATAAAATATTATTTTTTAAAATTTATAAAAATAATTATTATTCTAAGGAAAAAATATTAAAAACTTTATTTTTTTTAAAAAATGAGTAAAGTTTCATAAAATATAGATTCAAAAAAATTACATTAAAAAATAAAACTTTATTCTTTAAAAAATAAAGTAGATTTTTTTTATTTTTTATGTAAAATTTTATTTTTAGGAAAAAAAGTTAATATCTTTACCATTATTATATGTATTCTCAATATTAGAATTTTTGAAAACAAAAACTAAAAATATAATTTTTAATGGTTAATATCTTTACCATTATTATTTATTTAAAAATTATTGAATCATTTTTTTTAATCTTTTACTATTTTTTGTATTTTAATTCCTATTTTTAATTTTTTTTTTTGAAAATTCTAATATTAAGAATACATATAATAAAAAAAAGATGTTAACTTTTTTTCTGAAAATAATTTTTTACATAAAAAATAAAAAAATCTACTTTATTTTTAAAAAAATAAAATTTTTATTTTCTTATATAATTTTTTTGAATCTATATTTTATGAAACTTTACCAATTTTTTAAAAAATAAAAGTTTTAAATATTTTTTCCTTAGAATAATAATTATCTTTATAATTTTTTTAAAATAATATTTTTTTAAATAAAAAAAATATATTATTTTAAAATATAAAATATAAATATTATTTTAAAAATAATATTTTCTTTTAAAATTTTAAAAATAATAATTATTTTAAAAATATATTTTATTTAAAACATTAAATATAATTATTATTTATTTTTTTTAAAATATATATTTTTAAAATACTAAAAATAACTATTTTTAAAATACTAAAAATAACTATTTTTAAAATAATTATTTTATTTTAAAATATTAAAATAATTATTATTTTAAAAATAATAGTTTATTTTAAAATATTAAATGTTATTTTTTAAAATGTTAAATATCATTATTATTTTAAGCTTATCTTAAAAATAATTTTATATTTTAAAATATTAAAAATTTGGGTTGGGTCAAACTGCGTCTGTTGGGTTAAAATTGATCAAAATAAGTCATATTGAGGTCAAATTGAGTTAGAGGAACGGAAACGCCAACAAAATATCACTTTAAGAATATAACTGACGAAGATTGAACTTTAGGGATGACTTTGAAATTGAATAGCAACTTAGAGGGATAGAAGTGCCAATCAATCTTACTATTTTACTCCTTTGATTAAAAAATGTATCCAGTTTAGGGTTTCTGTTCTCTCTCCCTCTCTCCCTCTATTTAGTCCAACTCCCGCATTTTGGCCCTTCTCTTGCCCCAGCTTGAAACTCTAGCAGGTCTTCTCTCTCATCTCTCGGCGTTTCAAAATAGATAAAGATTATACATTTTCAAATCTTTTGTTTTAATTGATACTAAGGCGGTTCTGATTTTATTTTTGATTTACTCATTCGAAATCAGGGCTACTAGAGTATTATCGAGCGAAAGAATTTGGTGCTGAAATGAACTGAAATTCGTGTGTATTTGTTTGTGTGTAGGTAGCTTTGAAGAGGGAGTGAAGGAGCGAAACGAAAATGGTGGAGAAGACGAAAGGAAGAAAAGAAGAAGTAGTGACAAGGGAGTACACCATCAACCTCCACAAGCGCCTTCATGGATGGTAAAAGCCCTTTCTGCTTAATTCAAATTGTAAATAAATTCAGTATGAATTTCTTATTTTTATTTTATGGTTTGTAAAAGTACTATTGTATAAATCAAATTCATGTCATACCATCTAAATAGAGAAATTAGCTAATTCCGGGTAGGTTATGAGCTGACTCTGTTAAGTTGGTTTTCTTATCAGATGTTTGTAAAATTAGAATATGTTCATATACATGTGAGTTGACCGTTGTTCATGTGCTCTATGTTTAAAAAATGGTACTGAAATATTTTTGGTAATGTTCATGTATCTGTTTAACAGAATTTTGAAGCATGGGGTTTTGTCTATTGATAATGTGATCTTCCAATCTTAAATTTGATTAAGTCAGACAGTTATCTGGTTTACTGTTTTATGATTGTGGCACTTGTGTGTTTTTTTCCTCTGATTACCATGAATTTGTCACAATGTGACTGGACTATCAGGCTTACCTTCCCTCTCCACCTTCTCCCCAATATTCAAGTTGAACTTTTTTTTAGCTTTGTGCTGTTAGTTTGTCGGTCTTTTTTCTTAAGCTGCTGTCTTAACTTTCTATTGAAAAATGTATATTGGAAGTAACTAATGAGAAGGTTGTCTTTGTGTGTGCTGTGAGATCAGCAGAAACAATACACTTCAAAATGACTCTTTGTTTACTATGCTGCCTCTTGATCCAATCTCATGCGCTGTTTGTATGCAACACCTCGAACCCGATAAAGGCCCGAAGTGGTACATGCCGCAAGCCCAAGGGCCCACAAGGCAACAATATCAAAAATGCGCAGCCCAAACAAAACAACTCAACAATAATCTTAACTTAAAACCCAACAATAAATATATTTTAAATCAATCCAAATGAAATACCAATAAATACCACATTCAAATAATGGAGTCGCAGCTCCTCGAAACTAATAGTTTTATCAAAATCCTTCAACAAAAGAAATAATATTTAAAATTAAACTCCAGCTATTCTATCGTATCAAATAAGTGTTTAGCTTTCAACGATGGGACCTGTAAAAATCTGTAAGGGGGTGAGCGATGAAGCCCAGCAAGTAGCAATCCTCCCTATCTAGCCGAATCAAATACAATTTGCAAAACATTTTTTTCGAAATTCTTTTTGTTAAATAACAATAGTACATAAGCTTTCAAAACTAAAACATTCAAAAATTGATTTCAATGTATATCATATATTTTTTAATCCACAACCTTAGTGACTAAGGTTACAATAGCCCTGTAACACGGCCCAAAAATTCGATAACGTTATGATACACACCCTACTAAGGTATCTATAAAAATGCACGCTCCCCGAAGGGCATCTAAAAGGTGTGCGCCTTAGTAGGTCCTATATTAGCTCTGGAACTAAACGTAATCAATAACGAGTTCTATACATAGTTAGACTGAGGATTTCAAAATATTTTTTCAATATTATCGATATTCTAAAGGATACGTTTTCACAGTTCAAAATAATATAATCTCGTTTCACAGTTCGAAAATAAATATTTGATCCGAATTTTGAAATAGAAGAACATAACAGTTTAATTTAAATTGAAGCCTTAAATAAAAAATAACTTGAAACCATACATTTAGGCATCCGAATAATTTTTAAGGCATACATAAAAGTAACGATAATCTTAAAAACACTAAATAGTTCGGAAAGCCACTTACCTCGATATTGCGAAACACAAAATTAAAAGCGAACAAATCCTTTGATCGAGTTTTCTTCTTTGTTCTGCAGTATTCCAAAGGCAAATAATTTGTACGTTCTTCTTTCTGTCTAGTTGTTTAAATATATGTAACTCCTTTGCAAAATAGGTTAATAAGTAAAAGAGTCCTTGTAAAATTAAAAGTTTGTTACAGTCTAACTGACTTATCCTAATAGATTTTAGATATGTATAAATAATTATTAGTTTTTATTCCATTATCTAATTATAAATCTGTCATTATATTATTATTATTATTTAACCGGGTATTACATTCTACGCACCTTAAAAAAAATTTGGTCCTCCAAATTGATAATTCTTAAGATTAATTTCAAACAAGTTCTAACACTCGATCCATATCTTAATAATGCTCCAAAAGTCTCGGTCTTCGTATAAACTACCTAGACCATCACCCAATCATTGTCCTTAAGTTAAACTAAAAAAAATTCATTTGACACTTTCTTATTCTATATCCATCTGAACATCAAATTAAGCAACCTTTTCAATCTCGTATCATAAAATGATTAGCAAAATCTTAGATTCACCACAACGTAACCAATATAACTCTTAGTTTTCTAACTTGTCCGTTATCTAAAAAAAATACTAAAATTTTCAAGGTCTCCAAATATGATACTCAACCATTCTGCAATTAATAAAACTAATCAAACTTGATCTTATATATTAAACCCAATTTCTACAAGATGTCCAAACTTAAAATCTATCACTCTTTATTCTTTAAGTCTAGTCCAATCACAACCCACAGTTAAATCCCAAAATACTCCCCAAGGAATGTGTGGGTTTCCTAGCCTAACACACTGCGAGGGGTCACCGCTTTGATACCATCTCTGTAACACCCCAAACCCGATAAGGCCTGAAGTGCTACACGCCGCAAGCCCAAGGGCCCGCAAGGCAACAATATAAAAAACGCGCAGCCCAAATAAAACAACTCAACAATAATTTTAAATTAAAACCCAACAATAAATATATTTTAAATCAATCCAAATGAAATACAAATAAATACCACATTCAAATAATGGAGTCGCAGCTCCTCGAAACTAATAGTTTTATCAAAATCCTTCAACAAAAGAAATAATATTTAAAATTAAACTTCAGCTATTCCATCGTATCAAATAAGTGTTCAGCTTTCAGCGATGGGACCTATAAAAATCTGTAAGGGGGTGAGCAATGAAGCCCAGCAAGTAGCAATCCTCCCTATCTAGCCGAATCAAATACAATTTGTAAAACATTTTTTTTCGAAATTCTTTTTGTTAAATAACAATAGTACATAAGCTTTCAAAACTAAAACAATTCAAAAATTGATTTCAATGTATATCATATATTTTTTAATCTACAACCTTAGCGACTAAGGTTACAATAGCCCTGTAATACGGCCCAAAAATTCGATAACGTTATGATACGCACTCTACTAAGGTATGTATAAAAATGCATGCTCCCCGAAGGGCATCTAAAAGGTGTGTGCCTTAGTAAGTATTATATTAGCTCCGGAACTAAACGTAATCAATAATGGGTTCTATACATAGTCAGACTGAGGATTTCAAAACATTTTCTCAATATTATCGATATTCTAAACGATACGTTTTCACAGTTCAAAATAATATAATCTCATTTCACAGTTCGAAAATAAATATTTGATCCGATTTTTGAACATAACAGTTTAATTTAAATGGAAGCCTTAAATAAAACATAACAAATTTTGAAACCATACATTTTGGCATCCGAATAATTTTTAAGGCATATATAAAAGTAACGATAATCTTAAAAACACTAAATAGTTCGGAAAGCCACTTACCTCGATATTGCGAAACACAAAATTAAAAGCGAACAAATCATTTAATCGAGTTTTCTTCTTTTTCTTCTTCTTCTTTGTTCTATAGTACTCCAAAGCCAAATAATTTTTACGTTCTTCTTTCTCTCTAGTTGTTTAAATATATGTAACTCCTTTGCAAAATAGGTTAATAAGTAAAAGAGTCCTTTTAAAATTAAAAGTTTGTTACAGTCTAACTGACTTATCCTAATAGATTTTAGATATGTATAAAGAATTATTAGTTTTTATTCCATTATCTAATTATAAATCTGTCATTATATTATTATTATTATTATTATTTAACCGGGTATTATATTGTATCTCCAATGTTTACCTCTAGATATGTTACAAATGTTCATATTTTGTCGACTTGTCCTATTGTAGAACTTTTTTTCAATCAATTCCGAGGGTTCTTTCATATTTTTCTTCAATTCATCTTACCGATGAGGTATTATATGTAATGCGGGTAGCATGAAGTTTGTTTGGGATATAATTCTCCTTGCTATTCTTGGTGTTCCAAATATTCCTTTTTTGATTTTATGAAATCCTTTGTGAAATCCTGTAAAAGCTGTTTAGCTAACACTATGTTTTGTATCCATGCTATCACAAAGGATAAATACAGTTGCTTCTTATAACTGCACATTGTAGTTTGCGTGCTTACCATTGTCATTAAGAAAGCTGGATTAATGTTCTATTCTGTGATTGTGGAATTTATCAGCACCTTCAAGAAGAAGGCTCCTAATGCCATAAAGGAAATTAGGAAGTTTGCACAGAAGGCAATGGGAACAAAGGATGTCAGAGTGGATGTTAAGCTAAACAAGCAAGTCTGGAGTAGGGGGATTCGAAGTGTTCCAAGGCGGGTTAGAGTTCGCATTGCTCGCAAGCGCAATGATGATGAAGATGCAAAGGAAGAACTATACTCCCTTGTTACAGTTGCAGAGATCCCAGGAGGAGGACTCAAGGGACTAGGGGCACAGATCATTGAAGAAGATGATGAATGATTCACTGAATCCTGTTAATTTTATTTGCTATATTGCTATAGATTTGGCAGTCCCACAGTGTACAATTGAGACTATTTTTTGTTGCTTTAATATCATTTAACCATGTTGCAAATCTGCAATTGTTGGAGGATATAACAATTATTTTTAGATTCGATAAAGTAGTTTAGACTTTCAAGGAAGAAAATTTTCTTTTTTGATACTCAGACATTTGTTGGATGTATGGATGTAGGCCAAGTTTTCTGAGAACTCAGCAGCCCTAAATCAAAAGGCACAAATTGCTATGTCTAAGGCTTTGCTGGACTTTTCTCAGTCCCAATGTGCTCCAAGAAACTGTTTTGGCTCCTATGTTATTTCTTAAAAAAAAATTCTCTTCACAAAATTGAGTATTTATGCTTCAGCATTGCTATACTACCTCCGTTCTTAAAATATTGTCGTTTAAAGTTTTAGTACATGGATTAAGAAAGTCATTTAATACTAGTAAAATTTGTTTGAAATTCCATCACCACCCCTTTATGGAAAATTGAAAATTATTAATACAAGGGAGAGAATTTATTGGGACAATGAGAAAAGATAGGGGTAATATAAGAAAGTAAATAATTTATTATTCTAGGAAGTTGTAAACGACAAACATTTTGGAACAAATTTTTTCTTTTAAAACGACAATCTTTTAAGAACAGAGAGAGTAATAATTTAGTTACATTCTTTTTGGACAAGGCAACAGCAGTGCAAGCTAAGCATTTGCACATTACCTGGACAAACAAGGTGTATCCGTGTATATATTCAACAACTAGGGCCGTAAATGATAACTGAAAAGTTCGTATTCGTTCGCATCTGTATTTGAAAAAAGAGGATATTATTCGTATTCGAAAAAAACGGATATATCCGTATTCGATTTAAAGGAATCCGCAAATAAATGTATACAAATATGGATATAAGCGTATTCGTATTCGTTTAACATCCGTCCGTAAATATATCCGGCGGATAGCGAATATCCGGATTCGGATCCGTATCCGAAATTCGTATCCAAATAACTTATATATTATATAATAAGTAAAATAATTTTTTTAAAGTGACATTCCTTACATAATAATTAGTTTTCACTATCATACGAAAATTATTTTAAAAATATATCATTTCACTTCTAAAAAGTAGAAAATAACACTTTTATTTTAATATTAATAAACTGAAATAAATTGATTTAAATATAATTAATAGATTTTTACTATTATAAAGTTAAAATATCTAAAATGTATCATTTACCAAGAAAATTATATACTAGAAGAACAAAATTATAGTTATTAGCTTGTTATAAGTTTTTTACTTTCAAAACTTACTTGCAATGTTGGGAGACGGGAACAATGAACAATATAATTTTTTTGTTAAAATGTGTTAAGTCCGAATTAATTTAGAATTAATCTAAAAGGGTGTTGAATAATTAATTCACGTTTATGAATTTTCGGGTGGAGGGCATATTTATCACTTTCATTTGCACAATTATTTAAAAATTAGAAGTCCACATATTTAAAGCAAGTCCAAAGTAAATTTTGGATGAAGTTAAATTAACTAGTTGTCAATTGTCATATATACATTATAACTCGCACTCTCCATAAATATAATGAAATAAAATAAACTTTTTATAACTATGTAAATTGTAATCTATGTATTGAGGATAAATTAGAAATAAAAATTTCCATAAACATATTATTAAAATTTTAATCAAGTAATTGAGAAAAAATAATTAAATATTTAATGTAAACTTTTGAATCTAATTATAAATTATAAATATTCATACACACTACAATATTAGACATCTAAACATTAATAAGTAGTATTGAAATTTAAGATTTCAAAAATAATGAAAACTTATTTGAATTGTAATTAATAACATTGATTATTATATTTAAATATTTATTAAAAATAAATAAATTAACATTCATTCATTAATAAACTATATTTTAAAAATCATTATTTTTTTATTTTAGTTATAGTTAGGGCTATAAATGGTAACCGAAAAATCCGTATTCGTCCGTATCCATATTCGAAAAAAGCAGATATTATTCGTATTCGAAAAAAAAACGAATATTATCCGTATTCGGTTTAAAGGTATTCGCAAATAAACTGATACGGATACTACTGTATCCGAATTCGTATATATCCGTTTACACCCCTATCAACAACTGTCAAACCGGATATATCAACTCGGAGATAGAGCTCAAAATTGGTAGCAAAACATATCAGGCATGAAAGTAAACAACTTGGGCATTAAGAACAAAAACTGGTTTGGAATCTGTTTGCCAAGGTTAAAAGCCAGAAAATAGTCCACGAGAGCAGTCTTTCCGCCCACAGTATACAATAATTGTTAGCTCTCATAGTCGACCACTGGATACCCCTTTCAGTGTGCCCCTTCTCATTTTCGAATAAAAAGTTTCAATATATAGTTCGGTCAAAGTACTACAAGCAGGAAAACTACACCTGGGGAGGGTTGTAGTGCTCTATCCATCTCGTGCTGAAGTAGATTGGAAAGACGATTTCAGCTGGCCTTGTACGCATACATATAACCTCGAAGTTTTCTTACTTCTTCAGAGGATTCATTGAGTAGATGGTCCACATATAGGCAAAGCCCCGCACTGCTGCAATTTTGAAAGCATAATTGACTTCTTTAGTCAACAATTCTAGAGATTGAATGATGCAGGGGTTTAAACTTAGGGTTTTAGTGATGAAATTTGTTGGGGTTTGGTTTTAGCATCAAAAGTCAGGTTTAGGGCGCTTAAATAGTACATATAATGAGCATCTGGGTAGAATAGAATGAGCAGAGTATATCAGAGGGAAAAAAAATAAAAGATGAAGAAGAGATGCCTTGCGAGTCTTAACAAATCCTTCTCTGAGTTCACCATTAAAGAAAGAAAGCAACATATGCAGAAAATTATTACTTTATCAACTCTATTCTAACTGTATACACTATTAGGTTATACAAATACGGAAATCCTTTCCTACTAAGAAAAGAACTTTCAAATCCAATTATATAAAGACTTTAGAAAAGATAGAGTATAACTTCCAAATCAAAATGACTAAACAAACTAATAACCATAAAAAAGTTCATAATTTTAAACTAATAGTAGGCCTCTGAGTGTGCTCAATTTAATTTTCTAAACTTCTTTAAATTTACTTTTCTTTCAACGTTTTGTGAAATACATTTAAACAGTAGTAACTAGTGATAGAATGTACCTTAGTGGGCCAAAAGGTAGCCAGATAATATCCCACCTGAACTTCGGCAATCTACAAAACCAGAAGATGCAGGTTTTCTTTTCAGCATATTGTAGATATCAGCTATAAAGATTAATGCATTGAAAGAATATATCTAGAATAAATTGCTTACCTCAGCATGTGATACAACCAAAAGACTGCCACCAGCACACCAGCACAGCAAGAGTACCAAAGCCATCGCCTATGATATTTAGAGTTATGAAGCAACCCTCCTATGGCCATTGAGCAAACTAAAACTGCTGCCCAATCTGTCGAGTACTAAAGATTAGTGATGCGCCCAATCCGAAAATAGTTATATACTCCATCCCAAAATGGGAGTCCACATCTTAAAATTCATGTATTTCAGAAAATCAGTCAATTTTAAACATAACCTCCTAAGGCTTAACACAATTCAAATGAGGTTGTTTGAATTATTTTTGTACTTGACAAATCAAAAACATTAAGGGGATATTTGGAACATTTTGTCACCTACTACATGTCTTTAAAAAGGTAATTTTTTTTCTCAAGACAAAAAAATAGAAATATGAACTCTCATTCAAGAGCTTTTATAGATAAAAGAATCAAATTTCAAAAGAGAAACATGCAGCAACTTCTGGAAACATATCTTTTGCACTAAAATATAACTATTATTGTCATATCATGAATAAGATATCACAATAAATGAAAAAAAAAATTATTTTATTTTATTTCATTACTTGAAAAATGACATGCACTAAGAAATACCATTGTGAATTTTGACTATGATAAACTGAGGTAAATTTGAAAACAAACAAAAGAATTTTTATAACTAGGAATAGCATTCTTTTGCAAAGTATATGCAAAACCATAATCTATGTAGTCTATTTTTGTAAGTACTATTTAATTTTCTACCAAAAAGGGATAACCAAAATCAATCAAGGGAGAGAGAGAACTATATACTAACGAGTTAAAGTGAAGCCTCTATAAGCTAAAAAATCATAAGTATTTTTCTGCCCCAAATGAACGGAGTATAGTCTGGAAAGGTTGAGTGAACTATGAGACGAAGAAATAATTAAAGGCTAAACTTTTTCAAAGTCCCATAATAACAATATCATTTCAGATGTTCCTAATAATAAATTTTTCAGTAAATAATTGATCAGAGGTATAGATGTACAGAAAGTTGGTAGTTTTCACATATAAATGAAACATATAGAGACAGGGAGAGAATGAACCTGCAGATAAGATAATCCAAGAGTCAACCTCAGTCATGAAGTAAGCATGATAACGCTGTTCAACAAAGAGAAAGAAACAGAGTTCAGCCACCTTGTCATTCATGTTGAAATATGATCCAGCACAGAGTTTAGGCGCTACAGATCTTACTGTTTCCAATCAATTTTTTAAATTATTTATTTAGCGAAAAGAACCTGATTGCCATCAAAATGGAATTGAAGAAATAGGGTGTAGTAATTTTATATAGTAAGGGCATATATTTGCAATGGTGCTGGTAAAGTAATGTAGTCCACTTATAACTATGGTTTAAAACGTAAAAAGTAGAGTAAAATGCAAATTACCAACTGTGGTTTACTTAGATTCCCACATGACAACTTCTGGTCTCAGAAAGTACAAGAAACCAACTGTGTGGCAGTAGGTGAGTGGGTTTAGATTTGGTAGGATCCTGCTGAAGCAATTGTGATTAATATGACTTCAGGGCCTTGGAACAGTTGGATTCATTTGTTGGCAGTTTTTCTATTTCATTGATAAATTGGTTTAATTGATTTGCCTTTAAACGGAGGTGTATTAGTTGGGCTCATGGGTGTGAGTACTCCTCCATGTCCACTCATTCGAAAAATTTACTAGCATAAGGTAATAGATTATGTAGTTCAGAATTTATAATTAAAATATGGAAAATGATAAGTACCAGTTCCCATGGAAATGAAGCCTGCTGGTAGATTGAGAATATGAGAAATCCCACAAAACAAAGGATTAAGGTCGCGAACACACCCTAAGAGTAAATCACATCGAAAAACAAATTTCAAGTAAGAATTACTAAACTTTCTCTCTCAATTATATAAATGTGTGCATAATATTCCAATTCAAAGAAAATACAAAGTGTTATGACTGGAATAGATAAATAAAGCAGATACCTTCCATAGAAGGGACTGTTGAGCTTGGCTCTTTTCCAACGATCGAACCAATTCCTCCTGTTCTGCATATTCAAAAAGGAAAGAAGCACCAAATGAAAACCCTATATATATATATATAGAGAGAGAGAGAGGGAGAGAGAGAACCATGGGAGTCGATGGGATGGAAATCGTCGCGAGTGGGAAGAGAGAACTTGTCGTCATCTTCATCATCACCTTCTTCTCCAGACTTCTTCCATTTTCTGGTCAGCTTCTTCATTACCCTTTTCTCTTTTTCTGTCTCCTCCTTCGTAAACTTAAATCCCTTTTTATACACTTACGAACAATATAATTAAAAGTAGAGAAAAATAATATTTTTTTTAATTCTGTATTTTGTTTGTGATAGCTCGCCGGTGTTGGGATGGTTAAAGATTTTTTTTTTCAGCATAGGGGATTTGGTGTTGTCACTTGTGACTGGATTTAAGGGGATTTTTATTTTTTTGGTGTAAAACTCTTTTTTATTTAGGAATTTTTGGGTCTTATATTAATGTTTCAACTTTTAATTTCTAAAATATTTATTTTAAAAATTGAACATCAGCTTCTACATGTCACGTGTTCAAGTCACATTATTAATTTATGACGTGACAGATTCAATTGAACCAAAATGAAAAAAATTTAAGAGTTCTTCTACGCAGACAAAAAAATGGGACAGAAAATTAGACAAAAATGTATTTGAATTTCACATATTTATGTTTTTATCCCATTGGAGGTCAAACACACAAATATATAAAATTCAAATACACTTCCGATCTAATTTCTTGTCCACCAAGAGTTTTTCAAACTTTAATGATCTGATTGAAAAAAATTGAACGGTCAATCATCGACGGGGTAATTTATATTTAATCTGAAACATCAGCTTTTACCTGTCACGTGTTCAAACTACATACGTCATCAATTTCTGACGTGGAAGGTTTAATTGAAACAAAGTGAAAAATTGATAATTTAATGACCAGATTGAAAAAATTGAAAGATCAATCACCGAAATGAAAAAAATCAATAATTTATGATAATAATTTATATTTAAACCTTCAGTTAATTAGGGAAAAGTTTCCCATCTTGAGTTTTGATAGGTCAGTCAACTAATTAATTAAGTTTTAATAAAAATATATTCAACCTCCAAAAGAAGAATACGGAATTATAACATAAAAAGATTTCCTACAACCCAATTCTAACTACTTTCTAATATGAAAAGCAAAGTTTAAAATGTCGTTAAAATAAATATAAAAAAAATCGTAAAATACATATTTATTCTGACAGTATAAATATTATTAGACATCATCAAGTATCTAAAAAAGAGTTGCATTTGTTCCTATTTTTTCCTTCTTGCTATAATTTTCCTATTTCTCAATGCATGATAAACACCTGATTCAAGAAGAACAAATTTCTGAAATTAAATTCCGCTCAAATAATTCATATAAATACACATGATAACAAGTAAATAAGTAACACTTTCCTCAAGTGGACAAATATAAATCCCTACGGTTGGTTATGTATATCTTTTGGCCAGAAACAACATTATAAAATGGTAATGGATATTACTAGAAGCAAAACCCCGTCACACATGTAGTTGTGGTGGATTGAATGGTTCATAAATCAGCTCTTCCGGGGTATCTGGGGAATGGTATCACATCTCTGATATTGTCGAGCCCGGTGGCAAAGAGAATCATGCGCTCAAAGCCCAGACCAAACCCGCTATGTTTTACAGTCCCATAGCGTCGCAGGTCAAGGTACCACTCGTATGGATCCAGTGGCAGTCCCATCTCCAATATCCTGAGGTACGAGATGAGTCTCGTCAAATTTCCATATTTATTCATCAATTGTTAAATTACTCGTCAAAAATAAACAAATCCATCAAGTACAGTGCAGCTTGCCAATCATAGGAACCCTAATTAACAAACTGGATAATGAAAAGAACAAGTACAATATAAAATCAGTGTTCTAAAACCCGCAAGGCAAACCACCCTGCCTAGCGCCTAGGCCGCGTAGGTCTACATATATTCGTATATACTATATAAAGCATATAGTACTACTATAAAGATTTTAAATTTTGCATGAAAAATATCAAAATAAAAATATTCTAAAATAACAAAATCGTTTCAAGCATTATAGAGTTTTAGAGGCATCCAGCCAAATCAAGGCTGTAGAGGACCCACTTAGGTGGAGGGCCTAAAAGGTTTTTTAGAACCCTGATAAAGGTATATTTATTTTAACTATTATGAAATGAATCCAAATTAAGCAAAGAACTTCTCAAACCTTTCTTTGATGACTTCGTAATGCTCTTCTCTCTGGCTACCTCCAATTAATTCTCCCACCTGAAAGGAAGACAGCTGATTGTCAGTTTAAATGCCATCAAATTCTCCATGTATCATCTGTATGTTCCGCCTCTCAAAGTTAAAACTGGGATTTAGAGAGAGTGCTGCTTGTTAAAATAAAAGACTTGTTGCATTGAGCAATTAAAGTTCTGGCACTTTTCAAGGAAGACACTGCCTACCTTTGGTACAAGTACATCCATAGCGGCTACGGTCTTGTTGTCAGGGTTGACCTTCATATAAAAGGCTTTAATGCCTTTTGGATAATTATACACAATAACAGGTGATTTATATTTCACCTCAGTCAAGTATCTACAAATGAAAGTAAATCATGAAAGCAGTACATATAGGGGTATAAACCCAATGGAACAGATAATATATATGTATATATTATATATATGCACGTGAGACATACCTTTCATGCTCGGATGCTAAATCTACACCCCATTCTACTTTATTCTCAAACTTCCTCTCTTTAGCAGCTTCCTCAAGAATGGACACTGCTTCCGTGTAAGAAACACGGACGAAGTCAGTTGAAGCAACCATTTTTAGCCGATCTATGGCACCTTTATCAAACTTCTCCACCATAAATTTCATATCATCGAAGCAATTGTCAAGTAACCATCGACATAAGAATTTCACAAATGCCTCCGCACACCTCATATTATCCTGAAAAAGAAATAGATTATTTAGATCTTTTTAGATAGTGTAATTCAATGGACCCGCAAAACATATACTAACTACCATAAATACCGGAGTGTTGCAGTCCTAACAAATTGAACTAGCCACTCGTATTCACATAGGCTCATACACGAGGAATTTAGTGAGAGCTAGTTAAATAATGTTTTGCCTACAATTTTCAATTGGTGCCTTTACCACCCAACATCCAACCAATTGCTCCGTGGTCTGGATCCAGATACTACTATGTGGAGTAGTTTGACATACAGATAACAAGGATGAGGGGGAAAAAGAATGGCTTCTTCTGATCACCACTCACAATTGTACAACATAGTTGTCAAATCGTGAATCGTATCGTGTATCGAAGACTCCCATATCGTGTTTCATGTATCGTATCGTGAATCGTATCCTACGATACAGAAACGAAATGAAAAATGTGGTAATATATATTTAAACATATAAAACACATAGTTTATTGGACAATCAAGCATATTAGTTTGACTATATATAAAGGTAATCAAGTAAATATTATTATACACTAAAAATAAATTTGAAAGTTAGATAGTAGTCAAAATACTCTAAATTGATTTATTAGATATTATTTTAGTAATCTTTATCGAGTAACAAGAGAAAACGAAAAATTCAAATTTACCTTCTATCCATAAAACAAAAGAGAATAATTCAAATTAACAAGTGGAGATTTATGTATCTGTTTATAGAAAGTGACGTGAGAAAAATAGAGCGACATCCTGAAGAAGATATAAAGCTCTAAAAAATTAATAAAGGTTCATCAAGCGATATAGAATATGCTTATACTAAAAAACCTCTTCATTTGAAATGATAGAAGGCTTAAAAGTCGTTTTTACTCTTTTGGTTCTATATAAAAACTATTCCAAGTCAGTTGCTAACTTTAAAAAATATCGTGCAATGTATCATTTCGTAAGAATCGCGAATCGTAACTGAATCGTAGGATACGATGCCATTTTCGATTCACCCCGCGATACTATCAAATTGTCTATCATATCGTACGATACGTATCGGGTATCGTAAGATTCTAACAACTATTTTGTACAGTGACAAAAGCATGCAATCTTGTATCTGCAAGTATCAAGCTCTCATGTGATAAAGAAAACAAGAGACTAGTAGTATTCCTGGTTAGTTCTTTAATATAATTGATTCAATCTTCACACATCCAACTCATCCATAAGTCATAGGCAAAAATTTATCATGAACTACCAATTTACACCCCTCCAGGTATCTTGTGAAAACTAAGACAATACATTTGATAATTGTTATTTTCCAAAAGAAAACAATTAGCTGTTAGCGTGTTCAAATACTATGCATAACATCAATTTAGCCTTATCAAAAGCACACTTCAATGTTCTGGCCCTCTAGGATTTTAGGAATTTTTTTTGTAGAAAGTTATTATTTTCGCAATCAAGTAAACTATTATCAATTTCCTTTCCTCCCTCAATACTTATTAAAAGGCACGCGTAAAGGCATGATTAGTACCACAAATCTCACTGCACTGACCCATAGTAGACTCCTTCTCGTTGTACCAAAATAGAGGTCTAATTTAATGCCCAAGCACAGCATCACATTTGACACTCGAGGAAGGTCGAAACACCCCCCCTCTTATTATAGATGTTCTCTCCCTTTTTGGATGTCCCAAAACTGTCTCCTTTCTATTTCCAATCATACAACATGTAGCAAATAACATTACCAATTACCCATGGCCATCAAATTTGTAAAGTTCATTCATAAAGGGTCCCATTAACTCAAAAGTAAGCATATAAAGTTTGTTTAAATTACGCTTTTTTAAGGGGAAAAATTACTCATAAAAGAAAGGGTAAAATGGAAGTTTATATAATCTTTACTACCATTCTCTTCTTTATCTCGAAATGAATTGACGTACAATGAAATCACTAAAATGAGACGGAGGGAGTATTTCTGAAGATTTCTAAGAGAAACATACCTCAAGATCAGCAAACGCTATTTCTGGTTCCACCATCCAGAATTCTGCAAGATGCCTAGAGGTGTGAGAGTTTTCAGCTCGAAAAGTTGGTCCAAAAGTATACACACTACTGAGTGCACATGCAAAAGTCTCAACTTGTAGTTGACCAGAAACAGTCAAAAACGCTTGACGAGCAAAGAAATCTTGGGTATAATCTATCTTCCCATCTTTCTTAGGGATACCAGGTTTAAGCTTAGATCTTTCGTCTAGCTTGGAGAAACTCTCTTTAGCCTTAGAGAGCTCAGCAACAGCAGCAGTAATTTCTGCTTTACTTGCTTTAACAGATTTTAGCTGGGCAACAACCACACCTTTATCCTTGACAAGAAGGTTAGCTGCTTCAATGTCAGCCTCTGATGGAGGAGGATTCTTAATCAGTTCTTTCTCCAATTTTTCTGCATCATTAATCAACGTAGTAACTTGAAACATCTCGCCAGCACCCTCACAATCGCTTGTGCTGATAATTGGAGTGTGCACATAAAGAAACCCGTGTTCTTGGAAGAATGTGTGGGTAGCATAAGCCAGTGCATTACGAATTCGAGCAATTGCAGAGATCTAAATCAAAACCCAGGAAAAAACGTCAGCAATGATGTCACCATAAGTAACTAACATCAAAGTCATATATTATTGGCAAGCAAAGGGAAATGCACTGAGGAACTATACTGTCATAGCATATAAAATAGTGCATAAAATGTTTTATGTCTGTTCATGAAGCATCTACATTCACGAACAAGTTGAAATATGCATAAGCACTTTTAACTTGGTCCTATCATTAGCTCACACACATCTATCTATATAGTATTTATAATTGTACTATTAGATAATATAGAACTAGTGTAATAATTCTCAATTTTCAGCTTGTATTTGATTGCGTTCAGGTTATTTTGGTCACATGCACAGCACATATACACAAGCCACCAATACACTGCCAAGTATACATACTGTTCAGCTTGATATCAGGTACTTTGGTCTAAAATTTCTGCAGAAAACATAAAAAAAAGCAACACATGCATTTCTCAAGTAAGCTTCTGAATAACAAAGAATACCATATTTAGTCAATATAAATCTCCAGATTTTTTTTTTTTGGGGGGAGGGGGGGGGGGGGGGGTGTGAACCCGCATTCATCAGTAGTACAAAATTAGATATAAGATATCTACACGTATGTTCTAACATGTAAATCACAAATTTCCCAAGCTAATTAGATAAACAAGTCCTCAAATTTTATTGGGACAAATACACAGTCCTCAATTAAAAAAAGCTAAAAAGATAGTGTGCAATACATTTGGTTCGAGAATTTAATGAGAAAGGAAAAACTAAAAGAGAAGGTGATATTAGCCACACTCCAATGTAAAACTAGAAAAATTCTTTGTTACGTTCTCTTCTGTTTCATTTTCTTGTTCCTTTTCCTAAAACGGAGCAGTAACCAAACTAAGAAAAATGTATTCTTTAATTTTAGAATCCTTTCTCTCAGCAAGTCCACAATTTAGGCAATATTATAAAGCAAATATGGGCAATCAAATTAGCCATTTTGCTTCCAAATTTTAACAACAAATTGTACATATGAGATTCACAATTGGAATGTGCAATAATGTACGGAAATTTATCATATGTATATAGAGAGACATAGAGAATGTACAGTGTTGGTTCTCGGGCGAAGGTGGACGTAATCTCTGAGAAACTCAAGGGTAAGTCTAGTCTTGGGTAGTGGATACTTGGCCGGATCCACAGCACCAACATCAATAACCTTCTGAACCTTAAGCTCTATCCTCTGCTTGCTATTCCCTTCTGGCGGGACGTGGAGCTGGCCCTCCACGTGGAGGCAAGTCCCGGTCGGCACAAACTGACCCAGTGGCGCAACTGTGGCGTATACAATCACCTGAAGGTTGGCCGGACAGGAGCCGTCATTGAGTTCCAGGAAAGCAAACTCGCCCTTGTTAGCCTCCCGGCCGGTCTTGACCCAGCCACCCACTTTGACCGTCTGGCCGGCGAGTCCAGCGCCGCCGTCGGGTCGGCTGAGGATGGTCTTGATCAGGACCCGTTGTGAAAACTGGGCTTTCTGGGCCGCGTCATTGATTGTAAGCTGATCTACCGCCGGCGGCGTTTGGTCTCCCATTTTGGGTGGCTCTGATAGTACAGAAAAAGAGAGAGAAAGTTAGAATGAATTAGCGCGTGAGTCCTTTGATTCGTTCTTTAAACCCTAACGGGTTTTGGCTGTTCGAATCGAATCGGGTGCTGTCTCATTTTCTAGTAATTTAGATTTTCAATTTTCGATCGCTTGAAAAAATCTCTCTACTCATGACGCACTTACCTTTCTTAACTTTACTTCAAAGCATTCCCATTTAGAGGGAAGAGCTTTTCATTTTAAGTTGACATTTTTGTTACATATTGCACAGACCAAAATAGTTAGTTAGTTCCTGTTAAACAAATAAATAAAAACACAATTTTTTAATTTTTTTCGCTAAATAAAAAACACAAGTTTTGCTTTGTTTTGCTTCCATTATTTTACATGTTTTGCTTTGTTTTTTTCTTTATGGGTCATCTTTGTTGCTTTGCAACATATACTCTTATTAAGGGGTGGAGTATTTAGTTATAACTCAATCGAATTGACAACCGAATGTCGAATTTTATATAATTTTAGTATTTGAACAAGTAGATCTGGTAAAATTGGCCCAGGCCTGCGGGCCGGCCCGGTTCATTCGTCAAAAAGCGGATTTTGGACTTTATTTTTTTAGTCCATCAAAATCTAGGCCGTTTTGATCCGGCTCGATGATAGTCTGGTCCGTTTGGACCAAGCCCATAAATATGTCAAAATATAATCAGAAATCAGTCCAGGCCTGCCCGTCAAAAAGCGGACAAAGGCTTCAGTTTTTCAGCCCATCAAAATTTGAACCATTTTGACTCGGCCCGTTTGCCAAGTATATGAATAAGTATTTGAAATATGTAATAACCGAATAACTGAATTATACTATTCGGTTATTCGGTTAATAACCGAAATATGAACTTAATTTTACAAAATAATTTTTTTTATAAATTTCACATTAAAATTTTCAAACAATATTTAATCACAATCTGCAATCATAAACTAGTTTAATAATTTCAAATTAACAATATATAAGTGCATAATCTATATGATAAAGTCTATCAAATTCTAATTAAAAATAATATTTTATTTTTTTAAGTTTCTAATTCCATTAATCGGTTACCCGAATAATCTAATTTTCATATTTGAAATCAAAATATAAAACGATTATAACCGAATATACCCAAATAATTGAATAACCAAAATAATTCAATAATTATCTTTTTTTTTTCTCAGTCCTACTCCTATGTATGAAATGTCCCCATTTCTCTAAAGTAGCCTTGATTCAGTTTGGGCCTCCTCTGAACCCTAAAAGGCTTCCCATCCAATTAAACCTAAAGGACCGATCGACTCTAAGCCCAACATTTGGTCATAATTTAGCAACACCGTAAGGTCCGCAACAGTTGACCCACTATATAATAATAACTGAACCTCCAGAAAACCCTACTTCTAGAATACCAGAACCTGCATCTTCCGCTTTCCATCGCTCATAGCCAGCCGGCAGTCGAAGGAGCTCAAAAAAACTCAAATTCAATCATGGGTAAGCTGCAAAAACTCTGTTCAGATCTCTAACAGAATCCAATTTCAAGTTTCAAAGCTCCTAATTTGATCGAGAAAAACGTATACAGGAAAGGTGCACGGATCCTTGGCTCGTGCCGGTAAAGTGAGAGGGCAAACTCCCAAGGTTGCCAAGCAGGACAAGAAGAAGAAGCCCCGTGGCCGTGCGCACAAGAGGATGCAATACAACCGCCGTTTTGTCACCGCCGGTAATTTTCTCCCAACTCTCATTTCACATTTTTACGATATATATATATATATATATATATATATATATATATATATATATATATATATATATATATATATATGCTTGTGTTGTGTTTAACATGTATTGATGCTTTGATTTGTCAATTGGATTTGTTGCATTACTGGTACACCAGTTTGTTTTGTTTGATGATTTATGATTTGATTAGACAAATTAGAATTATATTTGCCTTTAATCTGATTGCTGTTATGGCTTGGGTAAAACGTATCCCTCCTGTGAATTTTCGGTTCTAAAATTAGAGATATATTTCTATTTTAAGACAATAAAATGATAGGATATGATGCTTCATATTTTGCCACTAGTTTACTATAATTTCTGGTACACACCATCACTCCCAAACTATTAGCTACTATAACTAATAGTAGTTTTCTATTTGAAAGCATACCATTATCCTTAAAAGTATCGTTTTAGAAATGCATCTCCAATTTAAATTTTGGAACGGAGGAGGGACTACTAATTTTGATAGCTAGAGCCCTAGGGTATTGTGTGGGGTCCCTAATTAATCCTAATCTTCAGTTAGTTTATATATTGTCCACCACGGGTATGTTGCTTCACTCAAGTGTAAATTCTACACAGTATTGGAGCTCAATTGGCTAGCACGATTACCATTTCCCTTTGATTATATCTTGAATGAAAATTCTTTGCATTCCCTCTACAAAGTCTGTACTGATTTTGTTTGTGATTGGTTGCAGTTGTTGGCTTTGGAAAGAAGAGGGGACCGAACTCATCTGAGAAGTAAGAAGCTCGAGATGGCATGATGTTTAGTTTTGTGGGCGAAGAAGGCCCTCTAGTAGGTTATTAAGATGAATTTATATATTTTCAGTTATGTTACCGTTTTTTACAGACTTGAGTTTCTGTACTGATGGGCCATGTTCAATTTGTTTTCTCTATTCGAATGTAATGAAAACAGAGTTTACAAGGTCTTTATGATTTACCTCCAATTTCTCTTCCTTTCCGCTGTTTAGGTTACAAGGTCTTCTTTGTGATTTACCTCCGATTTCTCTCCCTTTCAGCTGTGTAGGTTATAGCTAGTCCGATAGTGTTCCTACAAATGTCTTTAACACTTGCGTAACTATGCAATTGATTAAGAAGGTATATAGATTTCTCCAAGGCGTTGCCGGGTATTTGGAAGCAGTTTCAAACTTATTAGTCTTGCTCACATTGGAGCATTATTATTAGTCTTGATAAAATATGGAGTGTATATATATATTCTCTATTAGATATACCATTTTCCTGTATAGTAGCTATAAATTCTTGGTGCCCCTGATCTCATGCAAAGATAACAACCAGTGAATTTGTATTACTGCTTTTTACAAACAGTTCACTACGATTAAAGATTTAATGGAGTGCAGTTAGTGGGTTTTTGATGATCTGTGGATTTTTACTACATTGCAATATGCACATCACTCTAGATGTATCTAGTGGATTTTTTTTTATTGTGTTTAGATCATTCAATTTGTTTTTGCAATATTATATTCAATGAAGCCAAAAATTCCTTAAATGATTCTACTAAGAGTTGTTAGCATAAAATTAATTTTGGTCAATTGACCAATACAGTGTCGACACGCATGTCTCTCTGTGTGTCTGATCAACTGGAAGTGGTTGGTCAATTGGTCAGTAGAATACAGACACGCAGGCTTCATGCTAACCGGATCCGATTTTAACATATTGTGCCATGTAAACTGCAGTGAAATGATTTCATTTCACATCATCTCCACAGGCCCAAATTGCCCACAAACAATATTAGACTAGGTGGGAAAAAAGAGAGGAAGGAACCTGTAAATCAATACGATGCCCTTGAAGCATCTTTGCGGCCCCAAGAAGCATGCCCACAGCCATGCATCTTTCCAGGAATTTTACTCTTGTGCTCCCACTCCACACCCTCCTGCACCACCCTATTAGCTTCAGATAACCCCTCAGAATCATATTCTCACAAGAATCATTAACAAATGCTAAATACTTGTACTAATAAACTCTTTTAAATGTATCTCTTTAATAAGCTAATTAGCACAATTCATAAATAATCAAAAAGATTCCTAATCTTTTTGGAAAGGTTCAAGAGTGATCATGAAAAGAACAAGCTGAGCACATAACTAAACCAAAGAATATTTTTGCCCAGATTTTATATATTAAAAGCCACATAACTATGCACAAACTTACATTAGCCAAATTGTAAGTACTAAACTAAAAATAAAGCACATATGTATGTATGATAATGATTTCATCACCCACGTGTTCGTAGGGATCCGGTTAGTAAGTTGGTCAATTGACTAATACAGTGCTGTCACGCAGTCCTGACTTATGTGTCGACACTGTATTGATCAATTGATTTAAAGTTAACTTTATTCTAACCACTCCCGATTGTTAGGTAAACAACAACTCTACATTGTTTGGTATATAAATGAAAAATATTTTCACTTCACACTATGTTAAATTTATTATCTATCTATTCATGTGAGAGATATGCAGAAAATAAATTTTTTTTTTTATATATATTTATAAATGTTGATATTTATTATCTCACATAAATTTATTATAAAAGACTTTGGAGGTATTGTTGTGTTTATGTTATCCAAATTGCATTCCGAGTCACATACACGACGTTTTAGAAATGCCGCATACGGCATAACTCGTTTAACCGAATACACAATGACAACAGGCTTCCTCTTCTTCCCCATCAACCCTCCCAACTCAAATCAAACTCGTCGCTATCCATCTCTTCCTAATCAAAACCGCCAAACTTAATAAAATAAACCCAATTCATCGTTTGTCTGATCGATCAATCAATTGATTCTGCCTTAACTTCAGAATCGTAAGGTACGTGCATAATTTTACGTTCTTTAAAGGGGAAAAAAATTAATCTTTTTTTTTTATCGGGGGAGATCAGAACTAGGGATAACCTATATAAGTCTGATTTTTGTTGTTGTTGATTTTTAGAGGATCGAGGGTTTTACTTGTACAGGATTAAATCATGTTTACCAAGATTTTGGGTAAACCCAAGCCAGAGACAAATGCTCTTTCAACTTTAGAGAAGTTAAATGAGGTAGTACCATTATCTAATTTTACTCGTCTTTATTGGGCATGTGAAGTTTCTCATGAATTCGCCTTATAAAATCACTTTTACTAGTAACAAGTTATGACTTGTTTCTTCAATGTTTAATTAGGTAGTACTACCTCCGTTCCACAATAAATGCTTTTGTAGACTTAACATTTTTTCTCAAAATAAGTGATGTTTTAGAATTCCAATATAATTTTTACAATATTTTTCTATATGTACCCTTATGCAACCAATGGTATTTATTACGTATTTATTGGGAAGTTGAAAGATTGAAGAAATAGAAAGAGAGACCAAAATGCAATAAAAAAAGTCTCAAATAAAACAAACAAAGTATATTAAGGATATTTTTGTCATTTTAACTTGTGTATTAGTATGTGTGATTTAAGCTAAAAAAAGCACTTATTATGGGACGGAGGTAGTACCTTTTTTTTTTGACATGAGAAAAAGTAGCTGTACCTGTTCAAGTCCTGATTTTTGAGTGTTTTTATTTTTATTACCAACTGTTGAGCTATGTTATATTAATTGGTCTAAACTACACTTCCTTGCACAAATAGAAATGATACGATTTTGAATGGTTTGGAACCATTATGTGTGGTCTTAACTTGGACTTGAAGGGGGTGTTATTGCCCTCTTCTAACTTCTTTGCTGCTGGTTTTCATTGACAAGTTCATTTGTGATTTCTTTTTTCCATATTAAGGAAGTGAATTGACACTTGCTCCCTGTTAATATTATAGGAAAATGATTTAATGAATATATAGAAAGAATTACCCGTCCATTCCTCAGGGGTGCGTTGTCTGGATTGAACATGTGATACAAACACAGACAGTTCTCTATGGTAATCATATCTTTGAATATAGTTCAGCTTCTTGACAAAGGACAAATGTATACTCTAACCTATCACAAAAAGCATAAGCCAGAACAAAACAGTAGGAGATATCTTTCCTGTATAAAAACTCTACTTTCTAATATTGATTCATCATTAACGTTTACTTTGATAATTCCAAACTGCCATAGGAAAAGATATTACATTTTTGTATTGAAGTTGCACATCTAAGTACGATTTACTCTTTCTCCTACATCTACTTAGTAACTTGTCGATATATCACCAGTCCACTTTACTTCTGTATCATATCTTCATTGGTTTTAGTAGTTTAGTGATAGGCATTATACTGCAGTGTATTTTATTCTATTAAATTTGCCCATTTTATGCCATTGTTAAATTTTGATTGTTTCCGTAAGCAGACACTAGAAATGCTAGAGAAAAAGGAGAATGTGCTTTCAAAGAAAGCTTATGTGGAAGTTGAGAAGGCCAAGGAATTTACCAAAGCAAAGAACAAGAGGGGTATGCTCCTAACCTGCATGCATAATGTTCTTCAAATGGCCATATTATGTGTCCTTATAGCTTATGAAACAGCAAGAGATGAATTTTGTAAATTTGCTGCTTTAATGTCTATTTGGCGTAAATTTGGACTAGCACAATTGTCAACATTTCTGGTTTTATGTTAGACCAACTTATTGTAACATTTAAATCTTATTGGGTGCACCATGCACGTGAAACATATCCCTTGAGAATTTTGGCAAGCATTTGGAACAACCTTAGTGTGACATGTAGGTCTTACTGGCTGCATATGCAGCATATCCTTGAGAATGCACTGGCGGCTTGTGTGAGATTATAGAAATGGGCCAAATGACTCCAGTAGGAAATAAAACATAATCAGCAATTTGGTGTGCCATGTGCTCCGGAGAAAAATATTGTACCAGTGAGGATGTGAGATGTGAACATCGTTTACGGTAATGCTAGGGGCTTGGGTAGAGCAAATTTAATTGTGCATTAAGAGTAAAGAAAGATACAATTTTATTAGAAGTTGTGGTTTATCGGAGAATAAGGTTTTAGATAACATCAAAACATGGTTTATGGTATCAACTTCAAATAGTTGGAACAACCTTCTATCAAGTCTATCTCCGAATGCCCCTCTATACTAGAGTTATCTAGTGGATGTTTCAATCTCAGCAGTTCCTCTAATAGATTATTTTGGCCAATCACCTTTTTGAATTGTAATTGCAATTTACTCTAGTAATTTATTGCAAGAAATGCTGACTGTCTGGTTCTGCTCTTCCTTCAGTCAATTTTTCTTAGGTACCACTTTCTTTTGGGTGCTAACAAATTACAAAATATCATTAATCTTCATCCATACTTTGCACCCATTTCTGTGAATCGAACTCCATATGCATCAAATCACTATCAAGTGTGCATGAAGGCGGAGGACATATGGAGAAAACATACCATTTTGAAATTGATGATGCAGGGTTACTGACCTAGAATTCCGCTTATTTCTATCAGTCCCGTCTTCCTTTACTCGTCTTGACTCTCGGTACCATTTTTCCTTTTTGGAGTTGATGAAGATCCATTTCAGTGACCACACATACCTTTGGCTTCATGAATATGAATCTGCTATGAATCAAACTTAGGATATATGTAATTATATACCCTCAAGGACGCTAAAGTTGTGAACTTCTGGTATTGCACCCACGACTCCTTCCCATTTTAGCTTGTAGACATGCTAAAATATATGTTAGTGGTTATGAAGTCTAACTTAAAAACTAAGATAATTTTGCTTTTAAATTACAAATATCTTTATATTTTAAGATTTATTGATAATCTCCGTAAGTAGCTTAGCCTGAAGGGTGTATCAAGGTTTTTCTTCAGATTGTAGTTCAAGTTTCTTATTGTCTCATGTCTTGACAATTAAGGTGTGTCTAGTTCTATCTGAAACGTTTATTAAACGTCGATTGGTACCACGCAGCGGCTATACAGTGTTTGAAGAGGAAAAGACTGTTGGAGCAGCAAATTGAGCAGCTTGGCAATTTCCAATTGCGCATCCACGATCAGGTTACATTGGCTATATTTGCTTAATGAATGCTGATGGGTTTCATATGACGGAATCTGTTGATGTTGTAGATGATAATGTTAGAAGGTGCAAAAGCTACGACAGAAACTGTTGATGCATTAAGAACTGGAGCAGCAGCAATGAAGGCAGTGCAGAAAGCAACGTGAGTAATAGTTTGAATATCTTGACTTCATTCAGCGGTACTTGTATTTTGGATGTTTTGTGTTTTAGTTTTTGTGAAGCAAGAAGTTCCCAAGTATAGGAGAAATCTGGATTTTAGCTTGAAATCTTGCATTATTTTGTTTGGTTGATAATGACGTATTATCTTTCAGGAGTGTTGACGATGTAGACAAGACAATGGATGCAATAAATGAGCAGACGGAAAACATGAAACAAATACAGGAGGCTTTGGCTACTCCCATTGGTGCAGCAGCTGATTTCGATGAGGTCTAGTAGTTCTAATCTTTTGATTGTTTTGAAGCCCCAAGTAGATCCATATTATGATATCTTCTTATCTGGTTCACAAGTATCTTTGGGTAAGCAAAATATGTTGGTGTCTCAAGATCTTCTACCATTGCAGGATGAATTGGAAGCAGAACTTGAAGAGTTGGAAGGTACTGATTTGGAGGAAGAGCTTCTTCAGCCTACAACTACAGCCCCTGTGGCTCCAGTACATGTCCCGGCAGCCAGCCAACCAGCTCGCCATGCCCCTCGGAAGCGCACAGCTGAAGAAGAGGAACTGGAAGCATTACAGGCTGAAATGGCGCTTTGAGCAAGCCCCTTTTTTTTCTTAAAGCTGTAAGCAGTCCATTTCTCATCAGTTTGGCTAATAAAATTTATTAATGATCACGGCGTTGTTTTGAACACCAGGGTCTTAGACATTTTCTCCTTCGCCCAGAATTTTTTGACTTCAGTTAAATATTCAGTGTGATATCAGGTGCTTCAGAAAGCTAATCATGCTTATTTCTGTGAGATTTGACATATTTATATGCTCAGTTTTGCAGGTTATGTAGATTATTATAGAGACTGGTTGTACTTGCGCTGGAGAGGACTGCTGATTCCTTTAAACACATTCAGGTTTCTAGGCGCATTTGCTGGCTAAGCAATAGGCTATGTACATATATATAGGGGTAACTGAAACTGCAGAATGTTCCATTAAGATTGTATTCTGCCCTTTGGTATTTGATAAATGATAAGTTTCTTTTCTTTACTAATTTTAATGTCACTTTTAGATATATGTAATAAATATTTTTTTTAAAGATATATGTAATATGTTGTGTTGTGTAGAAATAAAATCTTTGCAAATTAACTTCTATTTCTAGGCCAAACAAATTACAACTCAAAACCTGGGAAATCCTTATAGAAGATGATGTGTATACGGTAAGTTGGTCAATTGACCAATACTGCTGACACACAAGGGAGAGTTTCGACCTGTGTGTCGACACTGTATTGGTCAATTGACCAAAGTTAATTCCATGCTAACCACTCCCTAAGTAATCTTCTGTTTTAATAATCAAGCAAACTTGAATTCTTATGTTTTTTTGTAAGAATTATACTTGAGATATAACTATTAATTCCAAGATTATGTTTGTATGCAAGGATTATAAACTTAAATTTACTTTTTTGAATTTTTCTGGAGAATTTGCTATTTTTCCCAACTCCATATTCGATAAGCATAACTTGCTAAAATATTGCAATAATCGGATCCGGTTACCATGAAGTTAACTTTATGGTAAGTTAGTCAATTGACCAATACAGTACTGACACGCAAGGGAGAGATCCGACCTGTGTGTCGACACTGTACTTACTGATCAATTGACCAAAGTTAACTCCATGCTAACCACTCCCTCATTAACCTTCTGCTTTAATAATCAAGCAAACTTGAATTCTTATGTTTGTTTGTAAGAATTATACTTGAGATATAACTATTAATTTCAAGGTTATGTTTGTATGCAAGGATTATAACCTTAAGTTAAGTCTATTAATCTTAATTCCAAGACTATTAATCTTAAGTCTTGTTTGTTTTTAAATTTAAATTTGAGACTATTAGTACAGAAATTATAAAATACCTTAAAATATGAGATTATTTAATATCATGTTCAACTAGATATTATAATTCGAGATTATAATACTTGCAAATAAACATGACTCAAGTTATGTCTTGTTTGTTTTTAATTAAACATACAAAGATCAAGATAAAGAGAACAAGACCAAACAATAAATCCAAGAAAAAAGAATAGAGATTTTGAATCAAATAATTGTGAAACAAACAAGAAGAGGGCAATCAATTGAGTTTGAGCTAATGTTGAAAAATCCCACAACTCCTTCAAAAGAATCAATGAATGATATAGGTAAGTGCCAAAGCTAGCAGCATCAGCACATATGCAATTCCTTGGTCTATTGCTGCTCCTACAATATACAAATACAAAAATTATTCACCCAAAAATAATCCCCTTTTAGTCCAATCACACATTCTTGATTCTGCTACAAATACCCACACCAATAAAAATAGAATCTGAAAATTAAAACTCTCTCTATATATATATGGATCCAGTTATCAGTTAACTTCATCGTAAGTTGAATTGATCAATATAAATTTCGACACGCAGAGAGATCACCTTCTGTCAGCGTGTCAACACTGTTTTGATCTACCAAAGTTAACTTTCATGCTAACCACTCCCTATATATATATATATATATATATATATATATATATATATATATATATATATAGAGAGAGAGAGAGAGAGAGAGAGAGAGAGAGAGAGAGAGAGAGAGTATACCATCACTTGCAGGAGCAGGAGCAGGGATCTGGGCATTAATGGCAGGAAGAACCAGAGCCAATAAAAGTGCAAAAATGGTCATCACAAAAGAAACTCTCAACATCTCCATTACTACACAAACCCAAATAGCTCAAAACCACTCAAAAGCTTCAGAAAAAAAAAATTCCAAATCTTTTTTTTCTGCTTTTAACCTTGTGGATGAAGCCCACAAAGAAAACAATGGCTTATGCTTGAATGGCCAAATGAATTTATGTTATATATATATATATATATATATACACTTGGTTCGGATTTAGAAAGGGTTAATGGAAAGTAACGGCCACCTGGACTAACAATATGGGTCAGATTCTAATGCATCCTAGCCGTTGACAGTGGACACGTGTACGGGTGAGGATGGCGGCACGTTCTACTAGGTACAGGCATTGTTGAGCTGGGGATGCTGGGACGTGGGCCGCCTTACTACTTGTACCTACCTTCCACGTGTATAAAAAATGATTGGTCGTCGGAATATTCTCCTCTTTAATTGAAATTCTTTTGAATTCTGAATTTTAAAAATAAGATTAGGCCGTTGCTTAATCGCTGGCCTTTTTTGTTTAGCACTTGCCAGAAAAAGGAAAACAATTTATCATTGTTAACACCTAAGAAATTCTTGGAGTATCATATGGAAATAGTTTAACTATTAGGAAAATAATATAGATTATGTCCATTTTTTTGATCGTCACTTATATACTTACGTGACTATATAATAACTGGGCGCTCTTATAATTTTTATAAATTTAATGTATTGATAAATTTCATAAATATAATTCGACGTAAATTTATCAAAATACATAGCAGGACTCTAACTAGTTTTCATTGTACGAGTGTTAAAATATTAAATAATGCTACTATCACATAATTTTGAATCACATAAACACACATGTATACTGTGGGTCCTGCGTGATATGAGCCCGCAAATATGCATGTATGTGTATGTGAGTTTTATATGACCCAAATTATATAATAATAGCATTGCTCTAAAATATTTCTCTTTCTTCTCTCTATAACATTTTCTCCCTTCTTTTATTACATATTTTATATTGGGGGTGTGTTTTTGGATTTATTTTTTTAGTGTGACACGTAGATATATATATATATATATATATATATATATATATATATATATATATATATATCGGCCCGTCTCTCCAGCGAGCCATAGAAAGCAAACTAAAGACGAACCGACTATAGTGACGATTTTTCCCGTTGCTATAACATAAAAAATCGACTTTCTATGGTATAGCAACGACAAACACCGTCGTTATAGTCAGTTCGTCTTTAATTCGCTCCCTATGATTCGCTGGAGAGACGGATCTTATATATATATATATATGTAAATATAAAATTTCTCCAGCGAACCGGAATAAAAAACCAAAGACGATTTGGTTATAACGACGGTTCTTTCGTCGTTAAATCACAAAAAACCCTTTTTTGAGCTATAGCGTAACCGTCGCCATAGTTATTGTGTCGACTTTCTTACGATCAACTCATATATATATATATATATATATATTCTTTATTTAAAGTTACCTTTTGAATGTTTGTAAGATTTTAAAATTGTACCACATATGCTCAACTCATGCATTATGTACATACGTCATTCCCGTTAAATTTAGCCCACATAGAGTTGCGGGCCTTTTAAGAAATGTAGTATACTATTCTTTTGGGCCTTTTCTATAATTTAGTGATTCTTAATAATTATAATTATATATATTTGTAGTTGTATTGATATCATTCAAAATGAAGGGCGTTAAAAAAATATTGACCAAGACTAGTGAGAGAGCAAGTAGAAGATTAAAATAATTTGGGATGATAATAGTTGCGTGAGTAAGAAGATTAAAACAATTTGCCCCTAGGAATTTATACATAATTGGAGTACTATGATTATTATGTACTTTTTCATTGACTGGGAAGTATATATACACACATATATGAAAAGAATTTTCTTAATATGTGTCCTACGAGCACATGTTAAGTGCGAAAATCAAGTGTTGGACACTGAATTTAAGGGATGAGGTTCACTAAAATATACTCCCTCAGTTTCTAAAAGATTGTCGTTTTAGAAAAAAAAAATTGTTCCAAAATATTTGTCATTTACAACTTCCTAGAAGAATAAATTATTTACTTTCCTATATTACCCCTATCTTTTCTCATTGTCCCAATAAATTCTCTCCCTTATATTAATAGTTTTCAATTTCCCATAAAGGGGTAGTGATGGAATTTCAAACAAATTTTCCTAGTATTAAATGACTTTCTTAATCCATGTGCCAAAATTTTAAACGACAATCTTTTAGGAACGGAGGTAGTATATTTTAGTGAGTCCCATTTCTTGAATTTAGTGCACAACACTTAATTTTCTTGCTTAGCATGTGCCTAAGGGCACATGTTAAGAGGACACATTTGAGACATTTTTAAACTCAAAATTAAGATGACTCATTAAAACTTACAATAAATAAGAGAGCAGATCCTATGTCCCCATTTTTTCTGTCCCTCTTGTGTCCTCCACTTAAATTTTGACACCTGACATTTTAATTTTAGAGTTAATTGGTGTTAAATAAGAGGTTATGTGTCAAAATTTAAGCGGGGGAAGGAAAAATAGGGGCAGAGGATTTGCTCTCCAATAAATAATATTACCTCCATCCTATAATAAGTGCTTTTCAATTATTATTTTAATTCTTGTGTCTACCTCTAAAACGTCAAATAATTAGAGACGGAGGGAGTAATATTTAGGAATTAATGAGACACAAACTCGCTAACTATGAGATTATCTAAAGTATGAATAGTAATACTAAGAATCTCAAATGTGGACATTAAATATTTTAATGATAATTTATGACATAACAAATCGCATGTGATCTACTCGATCAATATTATGGTGAGGACACATCATTTGAAGAACTTTTTGAGATAAAAAATTTAAGACCCCTAATATCATCCCATTAAAAATACTTTTCAACAAAGTAATTTTAAAAAGTTAGGACTTTTTAACATTTTGAATATGGACTTTCTTAACATGTATTCTAAAGACACATGCTAAGCATATAATTCAAGGGAATATTCTTTTAAATTGTGTTCATATTCTCTTGAACTTGATATAAATACAAAAATTAAAAAAATATACACATAATTCAAAAAAATATTCTTTTAAAATCTGTGCTTAACATGTGTCCTTACCCTTTGAAAATTATGGTATCTCAGTTTGAATGAGAGGAAGTTCTACCTAATTAATGTCTTCACTCTTAAGCCACAATTAAAGATGTTCAATTAATCAATGATGTTCTTCTTGTTTTTAAGGGGAATATATATATATATATATATATATATATAACAAAACTGCCTTGATCACAATTTCTTGATGCCTATATTCATTAATTGGCCATAGACTCGTAGGTTTATAATTTAATAATAATACTAGGGTGAATAAAGACCAGTTATAAAAAATAAATATAAAATATTGTGTATAATTACTATTAGACCGTCCCATGTATAACTGACCATTTTCGAATTAAATTTAACACATCATTTTATAAATTAATTTTTATAAGAATTCTTTATAAATGTAATTAATAACCTAGCCGCCTCACAAACGGTTAATAAATACCCAATTAGTTAACGATAGTTATATATTAAAATATTCAAATGAAGTAGTACCCCACATATTTTGAAATAATAACTTTTTGATGACGAATCGACAAAATTCTAAAATTAATACTACTACATAATTGTTATAAAGACGTTAATAGAAGCTTAAAAACAACAAATACAGTGACTAGTCATACTTTTTTTTGGTTAGTTTGCAATATTTATAATTAATAAAATTAAAATTAAATAAATTCCTATTAATTTTAAATTTTAAAATTTGAAAAATTAATTCTAAAAAATTAAAATGTATATTTAATTTTATAACAATGAATAACATTTTCCTTTTGTACTTAGATTGAGCACATAATTTGATGAATTTGGCACGATATAAATAAGAAAAAGTTGAGAGTGAGAAGTTCAATGGCGGATCTATGTGGAGGGCAGAATAAACAACGTCTATATGCTGAATTTCTTCTTCTTTTTTTATAGTATAGGAATATGGACAAGGACATGGACAAAAGTAAAATTTAATAAATTTAAGGGGACATTTATGAAAAAGTCAAATTTAGAGGGGCAAAAAAAAAAATTAAATTACTACTACTCTATAAAAAATTAAACACACGGTGTATAATGTATTCAAACTCTCGCTCTCTAATTCGCTAAGTTTCAACCCTTCACTTCAGTCTTCAACCCAAAAAAATCTGTCCTTACTGAGAACATATCCTGGATCCGCCCTAGAGAAGTTGATCGATAAAGAAAATTTGGCATGCAAATTTTTCCTACTATATAGGTAAGATTTGATTGATAAGAAAGAATTAGAAATTGGGCCGAAAAAGACTAAAAAGAATCATTAGGAGGAGAGATTCTTAAAAATAAGTTGACCAAATTCGGATAGGAGTTGCGAAAAGAGTTTAACATTTAATCCTTCTGATTCATATTTAGGTGCTGTTTCTTTATATCTGATTAATTTTTAATGAATTGTCTTTTATTCACTAAGAAGTATGATGCTATTTTTTTTTGTTACCTCTGAATGCCTTTTAATCGGTAAGACAGAAAATAAAATCTTAATAACTAAGAGGTACCTCTTAATGAATTTTTTTTGATAAATTTTTTTTATATAAATATATTCAACAATATTATTCACTCATTTTTATTAAATTGAATATTTAAAATTATTAAATAAAATTTTACCCTTTAAAATGATAAAATAGTGTCATTAAGAGACGACTTACTTTTTAGTTATCAAACAATTTTTTAGATTCAGATCATAACCATTCAAATGATCTAATTTATTAAGACATCATAATCATTTAGATCTTAATTATTCAGTTTTATCAAACACAACCTTAATCCGGATCCGATTAGTATGAAGTTATTTTTTTGATAAGTTGGTCAAATGGCCAATAAAATGCTGAAACACATACAACTTCGCCTGCGTGTTAGTATTCTATTGACCAACTGACCAACTTATCTCAAAATAAATTTCATGCTAACCACTTCCATTTAATCCCAAGTATAGTGATTGTTTAATTAATAATTGTGACATGATATAAAATTATATTATCATCGTTAAAAAAGTTATTATAGCAGACTTATTTGTAAATGGATAGGCATTTTCTGGGCAGTCTCGACCTCATAAGCTGAAGAAGAAGAAGAAAAATCACAATATAGAATTCAGGATTTTCTGGACGTGTGTGTGTCCGCATGCATGCGCGCATGTCCATGCACAAGCACTTTCTTTTAAATAATACTAATTTATTTTTAATAATGCTTACGATACAAACTACTTCATAAATTCTAAATTATATATATATTTTGGAAATTCTTTTAAAAAATAAAATAATATTAAAATAGAATGGTCTCACTTGCTTTCCTTTTATTAAAATAGAATGGTCTCACTTGTTTTTTAAAAGAATCTTCAAAACGACGTTGTTTTAATAAAGGAGTGCTGTTTAAGCGAGAGTACTGCTATTTAAGAGGAGTGATTTAGATCCGTCCTCTTATATATATATATATATATATATATATATATATATATATATATATAACCTTTACTAAAAATACAAGTAATGTCAAATTAAATTTTTTATGGCACTTCATAATTTAAAATTAAAAATATTTCTCTACTTGTAAAACGATCTAAAATGGAACATAGAACTGAGAAATTACTCCATCCGTCACCTAATGGATGAGTAAAGTATAATTTACATATACATTAAGAAAAATAAAAATAGAGAAAAGAGAGTAAAAAAAATTTAAATTTATTTATAAATACCCTAGCCATAAAATTATATAAAGTGATAAGTATTTTTCTTTCTTTATACATTAGGATTGGGCCCACAAAATGATTTGGTTATCCTTCATTTATTTTATGTATTTTATTTAAAATAATAATAAAAAATTATACCTTTAGTCATGTTTTGGATAAAGTATACTAGATAGATCACAATTCATAACCCATTCAGTCTTTCTGGGAGGGAATCGGTTCAATTTTTTTATTTTTCTAATAACTCCCAAATAATTTATAATATCTATTGGAACTGAAATTTTTGTAGAATTTAGTGATTTAGGTGTCATTTGGATACAAGTAAAAAACAGGGTCACACATACTGTACAACGCTGTTTTTTTATACGTATTCAAATGACACCTAAATCATTGAATTATATAAAAATTCTAATTTTAATAAATATTATAAATTATTTAAGAGTCATAAAAATAAATAAATAAATAAATTAGACTGTCGCTCTGTCCCCCTATACTTTATTTATTTATTTATTTTTATGAATAAATAAATAAATAATAATTCTGTGTCCCCGTCCCCCTATACTTTTTCTAACTCATTTGTGCATTTCTCATAACAAACTCATAGACACACTCAATCTCTCTGAGTACCTGGCTGAGTTCGTCAGAGTTGGGACCTAAATTTAGTTACTCCTCCGGTGTATATATATATATATATATTGGGGCTTTGAATTATCCATGCAACTTTTGTGACCACCGACTATTATAATATACCAGTCAGTCAGACAACTAACCAAACTTTTATTGACTTACTCCATTGCCCATCCTCTTTTTTCATCAACATTAATGTTCCCCAAAGAATTTAATGAAGACACTCTACTGCATAGATTTCCCAGTTAATTTGTTAGCTTGATATGTAAAATTAAATAGAATATGAACGCTCCAAAGATCATAAGATAAGATGGGTGTATCTAATTGTAACATCTCAGTTTGACATAGAAAGATATCAAAAAAAATTGGCTGTAGATAAGAAATTAAGTTACCAACAAGGTATCAACAGTAATTTCAGTCATGATTTTTTGAGTGAGTCTGTGGTGGACTAAGATGACCCAAGAAATACTATTGGGTCAGTGGTTAGTTTAAGACTTTATTTTGATATATTTGATTCGATTAATTTGGACATAGGATTTGACCCGAGATTTGTTACAGACTCAAAATTTGACCCCGGGTTATTTCACTAATACTCCCTCTCAGGGCCGGTCCTAAGAATTTGGAGGCCCTGTGCGAGAAAAAAATAGGGGTCATCTCGCATATAAAAATACTAATTTTTTTATCAGCACCAATATATAAAGCACAATTTATATCAAAATTCACCATTAATTAAAATAATAAATGTCAACGTCAAGTAACAAAATTATCAATTAGAAAGAAAATATAGCTAAAACTTTAATAAATTATCAATTAAAAAGGAAATGTAGCTAAAACTTAAATGGACAATAAACTTCACACGATCTCATTCTTGCATTTTTTTACTGCAAAATCATCAATCAAACTTCCATAATCAATTTTTTACATATACACAAAAATAAATTCGGGGGCCCTCCGAATTTGGGGGCCCTGTGCGGTCGCCCCTTCTGCACCCCCTCAGGGCTGGCCATGCTCCCTTCGTCCCATAATATATGACGTTTTAGAGTTGTGCACAAAAATTATAAAATGATTGTATATCATTAAATATAGTATTAATTGTATATAATACATTTACCATATACTTATCTCATACTCTCTCTTTCATCTTTCATCTGTAACATTTTTTCATGAGGAGTAATTTTGAAAAGATTGTGACTAATTCTCCTAGATTATATAAAACGTCAAATAATTTGAGAAAAATAAAATCATCTAAAACGTTATATATTATAAGATGGAGGGAGTATTTAATGTGAGACTTTCATTTAAAACATGATCAATACATTAACTTTGCTATGAATGATCTCTCTCTAATCAATATAGAGAAGCGTGTTTGATTGCATCTTAATGTATTTTAACAACTCACCTCTTAATGTATCTTAACAACATATATCTTCAAAGCCCATATATTTATATTAAGAGGTCATCTGAATAGTTAAGATACAAATATGATCAGTCTAAACTATTCAGAGCACCTCTTAATACAAAGATGTGAATTATTAAAATGCATTAAGAGATGAACTGTTAAGATGCATTAACATACAATCAAACACCACCTTATTATTCTTTAGAAATCATTCATGGAATTTTCAAGTTCTAAATATCAAACTAACTAACTACAATTTCCAAAATTCATGACTTACTAAAATCATGAACCTAGGAAAAAACTCAACAATACATCATTGAGGTCTTTTTATAACCATATACATAAACTCAACTTTTTTTCCCCCTTTAAGTTGTCTCTATATTCTTTTCCTTCAAGTTGCTGCAAAACTAATCTCAGAAATCCGGATCAAGATTTCATTCATACATTACATGACTAGTTAGCTACTCACATTACATATCTATAAATAAATATAAACAACTCATGATGATCCATCTCCATCTACACCACCATTACGAAGTCATAATTACTAACATCATCTTCTTTCTTGTAATTAATTTAAGATTAAACTCTCCTTCTGTAATTAATTAACACCTCAGAGTTCCTTGCTCAATAAATTTGCAAAACTCTGATAATAACACTGATCATCATCATCTTCTTGTGGTGGTGGATTAGACTCACCAGAAATTCTGTTGGGCAAACCAGCAGAACCAACTTCATTTGTAGTAGTCTTGTTGATCATTTCTTCAAGAAAATCAAATCCATCAAGAAAATCCCCACCAGCAGCAGCAGCAGCAGTAGCAGCAGGGCCTGCTGCCCCAGAACCCAACTCAAATACAAACCTATCTTCTTCATCGCCTTCATTTTCGGGCCAGGAGCCATAATTACAGCTATTATTTTCTTGAGAAAATGAAGGAGAAGAAGAAAGAACAGATGCTGCTACTTGCTGATCAGAATTTGGCAATGTAACAGTACTGAAACCACTGCAATAACTTGTCCCATTTTCTTGAATCTCTGTTTCCCCCGAGAAGGGGAATTCGGAGTTTTGATCATAATTCATGTCCATTAAATATGGAAATTCACCATAAGAATGGCTGGATATGGAGATATTAGAAGTAATGGTGGCCATGCCAGTCTTTGCTGCCATTAGTTTCTTCTTCATTTTGGTGTTCCAATAGTTCTTTACATCATTGTCAGTTCTTCCTTGTAGATGTGAAGCTATAACAGACCACCTAAAACCCATAAATTATGACAATTCATTAGCTTAATGAATGGATCAGTACAAATATAATGATCATACCCAGAAAAAAGTTAATATAAAGTTACTGGATCGATCAACTTGCCTGCTTCCAATTTTATGGTAGAGAGTTAATATAATGTGATCTTCTTCTTCAGTAAAACCTCCATGCTTTATATCTGGTCTAAGATAATTAAGCCATCTCAAACGACAACTCTTCCCACAACGCTTAAGCCCTGAATATATTTGTATATTTTTATGCCAACTATATATTACACACATATATTGAGAGAAAACGTAGAAATATACAAATCCGACCATTCATCCATACAGTCTATAAGAACGAATTGAATTTTGCGATCAGAACACTTTGTTGTAGTACAAATACAACTCATTTCTATAGAGTACTGGTCGATTTGAACTATAATAAAACACATATATATAGAGAGAGAGAAAGAGAAAAAAGGAGATAGACCTGCTTTGAGTGGTAAAGCAATCCAATTGCCACCAGTGCCATAAGTGTGAAGATAGTTCTTGAGAATGGAGTCTTCTTCAGGTGACCATGGTCCTCTCTTAACCTTGGATTTGTCACAGCAAGGACTCCTTCCCATGCCCAAATTAATTCATACACAAATTAACCCAACCAAAAGCTCTAACAAATTAAGACAAACTATATTAAAAACTATAGTAATTTTGTATCCATGAGAAGCAAAACAATGGGCTTAGGTTATAGTCTTATACTGCAAGTAGAAGGAGAGAGAACTTGACTTTGTCTAGCCCTACAAGTTAAAGCTTTTTTTTTTTTTTTTTTTTAACTTTTTCTTAAATTATTAATTTTTTTTTTACATTTTCTCCTATTGGATAAGAAGATAAACAAACAAAGGATTAACCCAGTCAATGTGGGTTTCTGAGGAGACACACAATTTGTCAATATGTATTATATAATGCTGCTTTTGATATCATCAACTTAAGGGAGGGACCACGAGCTTTACTTACTTTGGTCAATAAAAATGTGTTCACATATACTGTGTGAGGAGTGCCTTTTATGTCATAAACATGTGGAATGGTCATCCCAACTTATGTCATTTACTCAAGAAAATACTATTTCCCAATATATATATTTAAATCAAATGAAAAAGAGAGTATGTATCTTGTACACAGAAGTTTACATGTGTCTTGCACCTTAAATTTGTATGTCTAAAACACATATTTTTCTTTTTTGTATGTTGGGATTAACTCGTACTTTAACGGGTCCTAAATGGCTACTACAATAAAGTTGGAGATTTATTAGCAGTCCGATCTTGAATTTGTCTAATATTTTGGGTCTCATTGATTATAGTCCTAGTTATAGCAGTTATGATTTTTTAGTTATTCTTGATGTTTTATGTGTTGATCATTGTAAAATGCGTGATACAAATCAATGAATACATCAGACATATAAAATTAGGCACAATTTGATAAATCTGAGTATATGGTGTGTTATTAACCTTCTATTCTTCTTTAATTTCCGTGTAATTGTTTGTGATATTTGATCTTAAATCTAACGCCCTCAAATCAATTACTCTTATGATTTCAAGAACTCATCCATTTATAATAGGGATGCAAAACAGGCCGAGTCGAGTCGAGTTCCCAAGTGTACAAATTCTTTTAGAAGTTATTTTTTCTATTAGAAATAGGTTGGGTTTCTTTTGAATACTTTATAAATTTAGATAGTATATATTTAATTATTAATTATTATAAATTTATATAGTATTTCTACTAATTTGAATAGGAAAAAAAATAAAATCTATTCTTCATAGAAATATGAATATTTTTAAATTTGGATAGTATTTAATTAATACAAATTTGAATAATACTTACTAATATAAATTAAAAAAAAACTGAATTAAAAATTTGTGAAATCAAACCAAACTAAATTTATGCTTTTAATGATATAATTGATTATGTATAAGGAATGCCAAGTGTCACTTTATTTTATGAGCTTGAGTTTTTGGGTTTTATTCGTTTATTTAATGAACCTAATACAAATTGGTTCATGGTTCATTTTAATTGCAAAGTGGCACAGTAATATTATTATTTAGAATTTATTAGTAGGCTGCAAAGCTCCTATTCATATTTGTTTACTTCGATCAATTATTAAGTTAGACATTTGAATGGGGTGCATATTTGTTTAGTTATGATTATAATAAAATAATTATTTTAATTTTATTTAAGTTTGCCATAAAATTCTATATTAATGTTTATATTGACAAAACTTACTTAAAATTCTAATCCGAATAGAAGTATAAAACTCAAGCTCCAATAAGTTTTAATTTAGTTATGACAATTAGATAGTAATGAATTCACTATGATTTTTCAACAAATTTTACAGTTATTATGTTTTTAAAAAAATCACATATATTATTAGTAAAATTAATTGTGTGATTTGATATAATTTCAAATTTTAATAAGTTTAGGTAATATATAGTATAATGTGTTATATTGTCTTAATTAATTACATAAAATTGTAATAAAAAAATTATAATTAAATTGGTAAAACCAAAAAAAAATATTCTACTCTTAAGAGATTGGATGGTTTTTTTTTGAATACTTGACAAATTTGGATAATTATATTTAATTACTATAAATTGGTATAATACTTAAACTAATTTGGATAAGAAAGAAAGAAAAAATCTTTTTTTTACTCCTATTAAAAATGAGAATATTTTAAATTTGGATAGTATTTAATTGATATAAATTTGGATAGTACTTATTATGTTAATATGAATAAAAAAGCTAAACCAACAAATTGTAAAATCAAAAAATGGTGAAATTAAACTATATAGTTTATGCTTTTAATTATATAGTTGATAGCATTGCTAATTCGAACTGGGTCGAGCTGTGTGAATATTGATACCCATATTCCTTTACAGACATATCTTTTAACTTAGCCCAATGTACATACGCTACTAAATGAGGCCCATTATTCTTACACATAGTTTCTCATAGGCCTAATTGAGATCGCACAGAATATAATTGGGCTTGGGCTATATTGCCATATTGCATAATTTGAAAAAGGCTAATCATAAAGGCTAATCTTTATTATGGTTAAGAAGGAAAGAATTCCATCGTCCAATCCTATGGAATACGTGAAGACCGAAGCAAGGTTGGGGCCTGGGCAGACTGAAAAGGTTGGGCCCTCAATTTGTTGGATCTGATTGTTAAAAGTTGGTGGACTACGCTTCAGTTTCTGTCCCTTCAAAAGTTTAACACTAGGGCTATATTTGTTTGCAAGTATTACACTTGGGATATGACTATTAATCCCAAGTGACTTGTTTGTTTTTAAATTTGAGCATGGGACTATTAGTCCTTGTATTATAAAATAGATTAGGATGTAGGATTATTTAATACAATCTCCTACCTGGTATTATAATCCCTACCATTTGGGATTAAAAATTGCTAGACAAAATTACCCTTAGACTTTTTCTTCATATCCTATTCTATCTTTTCCGAATATCAGTCGATCTATTTTTTCAAAATAATATTTATTGATTATGTATACACGTCCACCCTGCACACCTCCCACCAGCCCCCCACCGCCCTACCCACTCCAAAAAAATACTAACTCCGTTCCATAATAAGTGTTTTTTTAGCTTAAATCTCACATACCAATACACAAGTTAAAATGACAAAAATACTCTTAATATACTTTATTTGTTTTGTTTGAGCTGACTTTTTTTATTGTCTTTGGTCTCTCTTTCTCTTTCTTTAACCTTTCAACTTCGCAATAAATACCATTGGATGCATAAGGGCACATATGAAAAAATATTGTAAAAGTTGTATTGGAGTTCTAACACATCACTTATTTTGAGAAAAAATATTAAGCTTAAAAAAACACTTATTGTGGGACGGAGGTAGTAATATTTATTGATTATGTATGCACCCCTACCCAACGCACCCCCACCCGCTGCTAACTCCCACGCACTAAAACAAAATATTTACTGATTATGTATACACCCCGCAACCCCCACCCTGCCCAACCCACCCCCACCCTGCCCACCCCACCCACCCACCCACCCACCCACGCACCAACAAACCAACCCTCAGCCCACCCCACAAAAATTAAAAAAAATATTTACTGATTATATATACACCCCACCCACTCCCACCCCACCCACCAAGCCCACCCCACCCAGCCCCACAAAAATTAAAAAAATAATATTTACTGATTATATATACACCCCACCCTATCCCACCCTACCCCACCCCTACCCCCACCCCCACCCCACAAAAATTAAAAAAATAATATTTACTGATTATATATACACCCCACCCCCACCCCACCCTACCCCACCCCACCCCCACCCCCACCTTCCTAAAAAAATAATAATATTTAGTGATTATGTATACACTCCCACCCCTCCCCCGTCCGGCCGTCCCACCCTGCCCCCACCCCCCACCCCCCACCCCCACGCCCCTCTCAAAAAAATAATATTTATTGAATAATTTAACCACTTATTTAAAAGTTTTTAATTATTTTTTAATTATTTTTTGATGTATAAATAAGTTTAAAATATATTATTATTAGTAAGGGTATACTAGTTCAAACAATATTTTTTAATCCATTCATTTAATTAATTCTGTAAAAAACAACCATAACATGGGATTATTTTATGTTATCCCATGAATAATCCCATAAAAAACAAACACGTGACTATGACTATTTAATCATAGAATTAATAGTTTTGGATTATAATCTCATGTATTATAATTCTGGGATTATAATCCTTGCAAACAAACATGGCTTAAAAGTCTGAATAGGCCCGACGTAAGGGGGATACTAACTGCATTTCATTGGGCCTAAAGATTTTCTCAGCTTCGAAGTCTGGTTAGTTCATGAATAATTTAATAGTAATAAAAAGAGAAAATTGATATTTCTACATGAAAAAAATAATATTTACATTATTGCATACGAGTCTCTCTCACTTGAACGTGAAACTCACTCACTGTCTATTGTGAGAAAAATCATGTGAAAATATCATTTTTAGATTTAAAAATATCAATTCCAATAAAAAAAACCCTTCATAAATACATTCACAAATTATTTATGTATTTATATTTATTTACATAATGTTTCATTGTATCATATACCAACAAAAGTAAAAATGTTTTGTCAAAAAATATAAGAGAACCCTAATTATATTCCTCCCTCCGTTCTCAAAAGGATGACTAAAGGTACATTTTTTTTGTCTTTTAATAGGATCAGATAAAATACATAGGGTGGATAATATATATGTCATTTAGTGGGGTCCATTAGTATAAAAAAAATAATACATCACTTTATATAATTTTGTGGAATCGTTAAGGTTAAATTTGAAAAGTTTTTACTCTATTTTTTTTACTTTTATTTTTCTTAATATGTGTGCAAATTATGTTTTACTCGTCTTTTAGGGGAATGAGAGAGTATGTAAAGTTGTTTGTGAGTTTCAAAATGGAGAGAAAAAAGGGAAATTTAGGGAGGAGAATTAAAATCCTTTATTTGTGAGTTTTTAGATGAGAGAAAAGAAAAGAGAAAGATTTTTTTTTAAAATTTCCTCCCAAAACTCACAAGCACAAAGAAAGAATGTAAATTTTATTTACTTCACTCTCTTTTCTCTTAAAAATTTTAAATTACTTTATTTTTTCTCTCTATCCAAACTCACAAACACAATGTTAAAAGAGTTTTTTTGGCCAAATCACATCTAAAATCTTGCACCAAGAATAAAGTTTTATTTTATGAAAGAGCAATGCTACTATCACATAATTTGGGTCACATAAAGCTAACATACACACACATGCATATTTGTGAATCATGCATGTCACGCTGATCCCACAGTATGCATATCTATGTGTATGTGAGTATTATGCGATCCAAAATTATGTGATAGTAACATTATTTTTTTTGAAACTTTTCGAAAAACACAATAATCAAATACATCATTACTATTACAATATCAATAATCAATCAAACCTCACAGAATGAGAAAGATACAAAACATGTGAGAACCCGAATTTTCAAGAATTATCTATAATAAGAATTTAATAAATAAAATTCTTAAGACATGTATTGGATTTGAATATATATATATATATATATATATGTGTGTGTGTGTGTGTGTGTGTGTGTGTGTGTTATGAGAAAGGAAGTATTGTGTTACATAGGATAATATGAACTATGTAATATGTGAATTTGTGACTAATAGATATATTATTTATCGTAGAGACAATTGAGTTGAGGTAAAGGAGGTGGATAAGATTTTCTATCGATATTAAATAATTTATAGAATTATTTTATCATAGTAAGTTGGTGATATTAAATATTTTTAATGAATAATCACATTTCTCTTGAATAATATATGTACTAGTGAATAGTATGAGGTAATATAGGTTATTGTTAGTACTTAAGCTATTCATGGATGGATTGAGATAGTAAAGCATGAATTAGTTAAGGGGAATTAACTAACGATAATGCATATTGATTAAATTATATTGAATTGAAAGATTATATTATGGAATAATATAATGTGAATATTAAACCTTAATTAACTAAGGTGATATAGTACAGAGTTTAATTTACTTAAGTAAAGGAGTGAATTAATATATGTGTTGGATATGAAATTATAGTTGGTACTTTTATATATATTACTTAGAATGGTAATATGTGAGAAAGTCTAATGTGCGAATAACGTTAATAAATATATATACGTTATTAAAGGGTGATGAAAATTATTATATCTATAAATAAATATTTAATATTTGAGATATGATTAAATGTATAGATTAAAGAAGTTGTGTTGGGGCAATTTATAGAAAGGAAAGAGAAATAGTTATTATATATTTTTAATAAAGAATATTAAAATAATTTTTAATATTGAATTATTTTAATAAAAGGAGGAAATGCTATTTTTGAATAATATTATTACCTTATATGTTAATATGGTAAATATATTAAAACATATTTGCTATATGTAAATAAATTGATGGAAATAATTTATTATAATAGAAAATAAACTTATTATCTATTTTCTATATATAATATGTGACGGCCCAAGAATAGGTCCAGTCAGGCCAACCCATTCTGAGTCGCCAAATACATGGTACAAAATCTAACTACAATATTTTATATCACACGGTCGTGCAAAATACGATCACACAACTGTGAGTGTCAATACAAATATATAGAAAATATTAACATTCAAACTAAGTCCTCATTACAATTATTATTACACTATCTATTAGAAATAGTGAGGACTACTACTACTCTAACTCGGACCATTACTCTGTCCCCCGACTAGTTCCTGCGACATTCTCATTTCCTAAAGAGGATAATAGATGAAAAGAGTGAGCTTAACTAGCCCAGTAAAGAATATTATGATTAAGATAATAAAGAGCAATTTATCGTTAGTCTTCAACAAATCAGATAAAATATTATGGACCACAAGATTTTGATCAACAACTGCAGCGGAAATAACAATGCATCAGAAGAATTAAGTAGAAAATAATGTCTACTATCTTCTATGATTTGAAAGTCCATAATCAATATTTTATTCCGGTAACATCAATCAATATATATCTTGAATCAAATATTCATCTTTGCACTACGGGCCAAATGTATTCATTTGTATCACCAGTGGTCAGGGTCATCTCAACACCTGTTCATCTTTGCACTACGGGCCAAAGATATTCATCAGGTAATCATTCATCTTTGCACAACAGGCCAAAGATATTCATTAAGTATCACCATTTAAGACTGAGGATGATGAATACTCTTAAAGAACGAATCTAGTGAAATAAAGGGCAAGAAAACAAAATATAATTTTTTCGTGAATAGTACTGTATTTGTGAATAATGCCATATACGTGAATAGTGCCGTATATGTGAATAGTAACTCCGACGAAAAAAGTAAGAATTTTATAATAAAATCTATGCCAATATTTTGGTATAATGATATTGAGAAGAATAACATCGTTTACGAAAGAAAATAACATCCTTTACGAAAAAAAATAATATCCTTTACATCAAAAGAACAGTACTTCTGACTGAAATTTCAGGTATAATGCTGAAAAAAACTTGCACTGAATAGCAACACTCAAAGTATCTAAATACTCACAAAAATACGCTCGATATTATATAGAGAGAAAACTTCTGATTCTGGTGTGATTTTCAATTTTAAACTAAGCATCCTATTTATAGGAGAATGGAAGGGTACTATTTGAATAAAAATCACGGACTGCACAGTGAAAAATTTCGGACGAATTCACGGGCGCGCACCGGCGAAAAATTTAATTTTACTATTCATTACTGTGCAATAAAATATTCTAATAAAACAAAACTTTAAATAAAATATAATATATATATATATATATATATATATATATATATATAATAATATTACTCCCTCCCTTACACGTAACATTCCCCCACCCCATTTTCATTTTTCATCCCACATGTGGGCCCCATCCCACATGTCCCTTTCACATATATAATATATACTGAATAATTTTATATCGATTATTTTGATAAATGAGTAAGTGGTGGTACATATAATAAGTCAAATTTATAACAAATACCGATAAAAATACCTCAGCACTAATTTCTTCTTTATTTCTACAAAAATAAATATTTTCTTATCATATAAATCAATAATTAATTATTCACAAATAATATTACAGAACTACAAAATTGACAACCAGGTCGTTCTTAGGAAAGAGGGGCCTTCCGATAAGGATTTCTCTTTACTGGCGCATAATTAAATAACCCCTCCTAGACAGAACTTCCTTAGACATTGCCAATAATGCTATCTAATAATATTATTCAAATAATACGAGTTATTGATTTGATAATTTGAAATACTGTGCAATGACAATTATTGAATCAATAAAATATTATGCAATTATCAATGTAGCAATTATTGAATCAATAATATAAAATATTAAACAGTAATTACTGTAACAATTATTGAGTAATGACTTCTTACGTAAGAATCAATAATTAGAATTACTGTGCAATACTGTGTGTTACTGTATTTTAACTACCGGGTATTTCAACAGTTTTAACAGTAACAACCACACCGTTATTTTTAGAAAACTCATTCTTGTCGTTTTCTTCATCCGATAGTTATTCCGCTATGGGGTCCATAAATAGCTGCGCCGTCGTACGAATATTCCTCGGCAACAAGAATATTCCACGACCAAACGAATATTCTCCGACAACAATGAATATTTTATAACCACTTGCTTATTTTGAAATATTTGCACATTTCATCAATAACTTTTCACTTTTATCAAATCAACACCTTATTATTTCGAAATAATATATATAAAAAATTAAATCTTTATTCATAAAAGTTGGGGTCTTACAACCTCCCCTCCTTATGAAATTTTGTCTTCGAAATTAACGTACGTACCTGGTATGCCGAAAAGGTGAGGATACCTCGCTTTCATTTTCGATTCCAACTCCCAGGTCATTTCCTCAATTTCATGGTTTCTCCATAAAACTTTGACTTGAGGTATAACCTTTGAGCGTAGAACATGTTCTTTCCTATCCAAGATTTTACAGGTACTTTCTCGTACGTTAAATTTTCGGCTATCTCGTCTGGTTCTAACTCAATAATGCGATTTGGGTCTTTCACATATTTGCGAAGTACGGATATGTGAAAAACGTTATGAACACGAGACATGCTTGGAGGTAAGGCGAGTCTATAGGCCACATTTTCTACTCGGTCAAGAATCTCAAATGGACCAATGTATCGAGGATTGAGTTTTCCTCTCTTCCTATACCTCGTAACTCCATTCCACGGAGCAACACGTAGCAATACATGATCCCCAACATTAAATTTCACGTCCTTTCGATGAAGATCCGTATAACTCTTTTGTTGATCCTGTGCTGTTTGTATACATTGTTGGATCATTTAGATCTTTTCCGTAGTCATACGTACTAACTCTGGTCCCAACAATGTTGCTTCACCCACCTCATCCCAGCATACTGGAGAGCGACATTTTCTCCCATACAATGCCTCGAATGGAGCCACGCCTATACTTGCCTGATAACTGTTATTGTAGGAGAATTCTACCAATGGTAAGTACTTATCCCAACTCCCTTTGAAGTCTATAACACAAAGTCTCAATAGCTCTTCAAGAGTTTGAATAGTCCTTTCCGATTATCCATCCATTTGAGGATGATATGCTGAACTGAATCATAAAGCCGTGCCCATAACTTTCTGCAAACTAACCCAAAATCGTGAAATAAATCTGGGGTCATGATCTGAAACTATGGATACTGGCATGCCATGCAATCTCACAATCTCATTCACGTACATACGAGCAATACATTCAAGGGAATAAGTCTCTCGTATCGGCAAGAAATGAGCAGACTTGGTTAATCTATCGACAATAACTCAAATCGCATCTATGCCTTGAGAAACCTTGGGAAGACCCGTAATGAAATCCATGGTAATGTGTTCCCACTTCCATTTTAGAATCTCAAGTGGTTGCAATGGACCCTTCGGCACTTGATGCTCCGCCTTTACACGTTGACAAGTTAAACACCTCGAGGTAAATTTCGCGATCTCTCTCTTCATATTGTTCCACCAAAATGTATGTCGAAGATCACGATACATTTTGGTACTCCCAGGATGGATTGCAAACGGTGTGTTGTGTGCCTCCATCATAATTCTATGCTTCAAGTCAGAATCGTTAGGAACACAAAGTCTGGAGTTGACTCGAAGTATTCCTTCTTCATCGATTCTTCCTTCCGGAACCGCACCTTCTTGCACCTTCTTTCTCATCTTCATCAGCTCCGGATCTGTAGCTTGAGCAGCTTTAACTTTATCAATTAAAGCTGGTTCTATACGTATACTTGACATCATTGCACTCGTTCCCGCATATGATCTTCTACTCAACGAGTCAGCTACCACGTTCGCTTTTTCAGGATGGTATTGGATGGTATGGTTGTAATCTTTCAACAACTCAAGCCAACGTCGTTGTCTCATGTTGAGTTTTTTTGAGTGAAGAAATATTTGAGGTTCTTATGATTCGTATAGATCTCCACTTTCTCTCCATACAGGTAGTGTCTCCAGATCTTTAATGCGAAAACGACAGCTGCCAACTCTAGATCATGAGTAGGATAATTCCTCTCATATTCTTTGAGTTGTCGCGAGGCATAAGCTATGACTTTTCTATGTTGTATGAGAACACATCCTAACCCTTTGCCCGAAACGTCGCTGTAAATTACAAATTCATCCGAACCAGATGGTATCGTCAGAACAGGTGCCGAAATAAGTCTCCTCTTAAGCTCTTGAAAGCTCTTCTCGCATTCCTCGTTCCATACGAATTTTGTATCTTTTCGAGTAAGCTGAGTTAATGGAGTAGCGATTCGAGAAAATCCTTCCACGAATCTCCGATAATAACCAGCTAAGCCCAGAAAGCTTCGTACTTCGGTCACCGACTTAGGTTGCTCCCAACTTTGTATTGCTTCAATCTTCGCCGGGTCAACAGATACTCCACGTTTTGATACCACGTGCCCAAGGAATGCTACTTCCTCAAGCTAGAACTCACATTTCTTTAGTTTTGCATATAGCTTGTTTTCACGAAGCCTTTGAAGTACCAGCTTCAGGTGGTTCTCATGATCTTCATGACATTTGGAATAGATGAGGATGTCATCAATAAAGACAACCACGAACTGATCCAAATATTCCTTGAATACGCAGTTCATCATATCCATGAAAGCAGCAGGAGCATTAGTCAATCCAAAAGACATGACTAGGAATTCATAATGCCCGTACCGTGTTCTGAAAGCAATTTTCAGAATATCCTCAATTTTAATCTTCAGCTGATGATATCCAGAACGAAGATCGATCTTTGAAAAGAATTGTGCTCCTTGCAACTGGTCGAACAGGTCATCAATACGAGGTAGCGGATACCTATTCTTGATGGTGACATGGTTCAACTCCCGATAGTCAATACAAAGTCGCATATTCCCGTCTTTCTTCTTTATGAATAAAACAGGAGCACCCCAAGGAGACGTACTAGGACGTATAAAACCGATGTCTAGCAACTTCTGTTATTGGACCTTTAACTCCTGAAGTTCAATAGGAGCCATTCGATATGGGGTTTTAGAAGGGGGTTTTGTACCGGGCTCAAGGTCAATCAAGAATTCAACTTCACGTTCTGGGGGTAGACCGAAAAATTCTTCGGAAAATACATCAGGAAACTCATTAACAACAGAAATATTATTCAAATCTGACGTATTTTGATTTAGATCAGTGACATTAGCTAAGAAAGTTTGACATCCGTTTTTTAATAAACGAATAGCTTTGTGACTTGAAATGACATTGACTGATTTTAGTGGTTTGGTTGTTTGGATTCTCACAACAGGTTGGTTAGGAATATAAAAACTAACAACCTTACGAAAGCAATCAATTTTGGCATGGTAAGTGGTTAACCAGTAAATTCCTAAAATCACGTCAAATGCAAGTATTCTCAAAGATATAAGATCAACAGGTAAGGTAAGGGTACCAATCTGAATCAAGCAAGATTTGTAAACTGTAGATGTAATGAAAGTTTCTCCTAACGGAGTTTCAACAGATAAGTCAAAGTCTAACTTCTCAGGTGTCAAATTTAATCGTTGAGCACAAGTAGGTGAAATAAAAGAATGTGTAGCACTGGTATCTAACAAGGTGTAAATTTCACAAGAGTTTATGATTAGCTTACCCGTAATCACCTCGTGTGGGTTCCTCGAGTTTTGGGCTGTCACGACAAACGCTCTTCCAGAAACCACAGACTTTGACTTGTCCGAAACAGCCTTTGGAATCACCACCCCCGCTGGACTTGGTTTCGCTACAGAACAATCTTGAGCTATATGTCCTTCTTTTTCACAGTTATAGCATGCTTTGAATTGTTGTGGGCAGTTTGGGTTGATGTGTCCCTCTTTCCCGCATTTATAGCATACAACCGGTGGTCGTTCTCTTTCCCTAGAAATAGTTGATGCTGGTGCTGATGTCGACGTCTTCACGTTCTCATTGTTGTACCTTCCCTTCTTGAAATCTCCTCCCGATTTACTTTTTCTACTATTATGGCCACGATTACCACCGGAGTGATTACCGCTTCTGTCATGATACTTTCTTCTCTGCTGGTTGTCATTGTTCGGATGACTGCTGCCATCGGTACGACCTTGGTTATTGTCCCTAAGTTGAACATAATCACTATCTCGTTCTAACAACTGGGCCTTGTTTACTACATCTAAATATAGAGAAAAGTTGTGAGAAATGAGGTATTGAAGAATTTTGAATTTCAAACTTCTCAGAAATATCCGCGTCTTACGTTCCTCATTCTCCACCAAATGAGGTGCAAATCTGGACAACTCCGCTAACTTAGCCTCGTACTGGGACACAATCATGTTGTTCTGTTTCAGTCTGATAAACTCTACCTCCTTCATATGACAAATACTTTCAGAAAAGTACTTGTCATTGAACAGTTTCTGGAATACTTCCCAAGACATCTTGAGTGCGGCAGTCTGGGTACGCTTCACAGATTTCCACCAGTAATCTGCCTCTCCACGGAACATAAAGGTGGCAAAAAGAACCTTATGTTCCTCCGTGCATCCCAAGACATCAAATATCTTGGTAATTTTCTTAACCCACGTCTCCTCCTTGATCAGATCCGGCTTTTCCAAAAACTCTGGTGGTCCCAATTCTTTGAACTGCTTGGCAGTGACAATTCGCATATTATTATTATCTCCATCTGTATTTTACACACGAGTCTCCCTTGTCTGGTTTTGCATGAACTGCAAAAAGCTTCTGAACATCTCATCGTTTATCGTCTGATCAGTGTTGTTTTCAGGATGAACATTGCCTTCTTGTTGCACGTTCTCCTGGTTGGTGATTAAAGGTGTCTCCACGGTCTCATTCACTCCATTGTTAACATTCTCAGCTGCCATTCTCAAATACTGTCATAAAATAAAGGTTAATTAAATAAATTAACATATCAACCCTATACTCTGACTGACCAATTAAACATCGGATAAGCTTAAGTAGGACACACTAGAGAAGAATTTACTCGTCTCTCCCCTCCTAATTCTATTCCTCGATCTCCGCCAGAGATCATATCCCTAAGCTCTGATACTAACTGTGACGGCCCCAGAATAGGTCCAGTCAGCCCAACCCATTCTGAATCGCCAAATACATGGTACAGAATTCAAATACAATCTTTTATATCACACGGTCGTGCAAAATACGACCACACAACTGTGAGTGTCAATACAAATATATAGAAAATATTAACATTCAAACTAAGTCCTCATTATAATTATTATCATACTATTTATTAGAAATAGTGAGGAATACTACTACTCTAACTCGGACCATTACTCTGTCCCCCGACTAGTTCCTGCGACATTCTCATTTCCTAAAGAGGATAATAGATGAAAAGAGTGAGCTTAACTAGCCCAGTAAAGAATATTATGATTAAGATAATAAAGAGCAATTTATCGTTAGTCTTCAACAAATCAGATAAAATATTATGGACCACAAGATTTTGATCAACAACTGCAGCGGAAATAATAATGCATCAGAAGAATTAAGTAGGAAATAATGTCTACTATCTTCTATGATTTGAAAGTTCATAATCAATATTTTATCCCTGTAACATCAATCAATATATATCTTGAATCAAATATTCATCTTTGCACTACGGGCCAAAGTTATTCATTTGTATCACCAGTGGTCAGGTTCATCTCAACACCTGTTCATCTTTGCACTACGGGCCAAAGATATTCATCAGGTAATCATTCATCTTTGCACTACAGGCCAAAGATATTCATAAAGAACGAATCCAATGAAATAAAGGACAAAAAAAGAAAATATAATTTTTTCGTGAATAATACTGTATTTGTGAATAGTGCCGTACACGTGAATAGTGCCGTATACGTGAATAGTAATCCCGATGAAAAAAGTAAGAATTTCATAATAAAATCCATGCCAATATTTTGGTATAATGATATTGAGAAGAATAATATCGTTTACGAAAAAATATAACATCCTTTACGAAAAAAAATAATATTCTTTACCTCAAAAGAACAGTACTTCTGACTAAAATTTTAGGTATAATGCTGAAGAAAACTTGCACTGAATAGCAACACTCAAAGTATCTAAATACTCACAAAAATACGCTCGATATTATAGAGAGAGAAAACTTCTGATTCTGGAGTGATTTTCAATTCTAAACTAATCATCCTATTTATAGGAGAATGGAAGAGTACTGTTTGAATAAAAATCATGGACTGCACAGTGAAAAATTTTGAACGAATTCACGGTCGCGCACCGGTAAAAAATTTAATTTTACTTTTCATTACTGTGCAATAAAATATTTTAATAAAACAAAACTTTAAATAAAATATAATATATATATATATATATATATATATAATAATAATAATATTACTCCTTCCCCTACACGTAACATTTCTCCCACTCAATTTTTATTTTTCATCCCACATGTGGGCCCCACCCCACATGTTTGACGCCCCAGAATAAGTTCAGTCAACCCAACCCATTCTGAGTCGTCAAATACATGGTACAAAATTTAAATACAAACTTTTATATCACACGGTCGTGCAAAATACTACCACACAAATGTGAGTGTCAATACAAATATGTAAAAAATATTAACATTCAAACTAAGTCCTCATTACAATTATTATTATACTATTTATTAAAAATAGTGAGGACTACTACTTCTCTAACTCGGACCATCACTCTGTCCCCCTACTAGTTTCTGTGACATTCTCATTTCCTGAAGAGGACAATAGATGAAAAGAGTGAGCTCAACTAGCCTAGTAAAGAATTTTATGACTAAGATAATGGAAAATAAATTATCGTTAGTCTTCAACAATTCAGATAAAATATTATTGCCAACAAATTTTAGATCAATCTTCGCAGTGGAAATAATCATTCATTCCAAGAGTTAAGTAGAGAATGAAGTCTACTATCTTTTATGCTTTAAAAGTCCATCATCAATATTTTATCCCTGTAACATCAATCAATATACATCTCAAATCAAATATTCATCTTTGCACTACGGGCCAAAGATATTCATTTGTATCACCAGTGGCCATGTTCATCTCAACACCTGTCCATCTTTGCACTACGGCCAAAGATAATCATCAGGTAATCATTCATCTTTGTTCTACAGGCCAAAGATATTCAGTTATATCACTTTTTAGGACAGAGGATGAGGAAAAATATTTTAAAGAACGAATCAAGTAAGATAAAGGACAAAGATTAAGGATTCGTATTTTAGTTTATCCAATTCAAAAATACTTCATAATAATCAATTGTGGAGCAAAATTTATAAATAAAGCTCAAAACTTAGATCCAATCAAAGATAGGACCCATAATAGTCAACTTGAACAAATTGAAGAAAATTTAATTTTTTCGTGAATAGTACCGTATACGTGAATAATAACCCTGACGAAAAAGTAAGAATTTCATAATAAAATTCATGCCAATATTTTGGTATAATGATATTGAAAAGAATAACATCATTTACGAAAGAAAATAACATCCCTTACCTCAAAAGAATATAGTACTTCAGACCAGAATATCGGATATAAGATTGAAAAAAACTTGCACTGAATAGCAACACTCAAAATCTCTAAATACTCACAAAAATACGCTCGATATTATAGAGAGAAAACATCTGATTCTGGAGTGATTTTCAATTCTAACCTAAGCACCCTATTTATAGGAGAATGGAAGGGTACTATTTGAATAAAAATCACGGACTGCACAGTGAAAAATTTCGGACGAATTCACGGGCGCGCACCGGCGAAAAATTTGATTTTACTATTCATTACTGTGCAATAAAATATTCTAATAAAACAAAACTTTAAATAAAATATAATATATATATATATTACTCCTTCCCCTACACGTAACATTCCCCCACCCCATTTTCATTTTTCATCCCACATGTGGGCCCCACCCCACATGTCCATTTCACATATATAATATATATATATATATATATATATATATATATATACTGAATAATTTTATATCGATTATTTTGATAAATGAGTAAGTGGTGGTATATATAATAAGCCAAATTTATAACAAATACTGATAAAAATACCTCAGCACTAATTTTTTCTTTTATTTTCACAAAAATAAATATTTTTTTTATCATATAAATCAATAATTAATTATTCACAAATAATATTTTGCGCCGGCGGCTTGTCCCAGCACACCTCGTGAGAAAAAAAATTCAACATTCAACAAGCAATGACAAAAGTGGAGTCCACTATTTTATTTAAAAAAATATTTATATTTGAAACTTCAATAATTCATAATAAATAGTTTTTTTATCAAAAAAATACAAATTCATTGTTCTTCTATAGGAAATTTAATTCTTTACAACTTTGTAGAAGTAAATTTTTTCAAATTTTCAACCGAAAATGGCTGAAATCCACAAACGGGTGATTTTTCACAACAAAATACTGATAAAAACACCTTAGCACTAATTTCTTCTTTTATATTCATAAAATATATATTTCTTTATCATGTAAATCAATAATTAATTATTCATAAATAATATTACAGAAGTACAATATTGACAACCAGGTCGTTCCCAGAAAAGAGGAGGCCTTCCGATAAGGATTTCTCCTTACTGGCGCGCAATTAAATAATCCTTCCTAGACAAAACTTTATTAGACATTGTAAATAATGCTATCTAATAATATTATTCAAATAATATGAATTATTGAGTTGATAATGTGAAATACTGTGCAGTGACAATTATTGAATCAATAATACAAAATATCAACGATAGCAATTATTGAATCAATCATATAAAATAGCAACGTAACAATTATAGATATAAAATATCAACGTAGTAATTATTGAACCAATGAAATATCATACAATTATTGAATCAATAATATAAAATATTGAACAGTAATTACTGTAACAATTATTGAGTAAGTGACTTCTTACGTAAGAATCAATAATTCAAAATACTGTGCAATACCGTGTGCTACTGTGCAACAACACGTATTACTGTATTTTTATCCCCGGGTATTTCAACAGTTTAACCGTAACAGTTTTACCGTTATTTATAAAAAAGTTATTTCTGTCGTTTTATATATCCGACAGTTATTCCGTTGTGGGGCCCACAAATAGCTGCGTCGTCGTACGAATATTCTCCGACAACAAGAATATTCCACGACCAAACGAATATTCCCCAACAATAATGAATATTTTATAACCACTTGCTCATTTTGAAATATTTGCACATTTTACCCATAACTTTTCACATTTATCAAATCAACACCTTATTATTTCGAAATAATATATATTGAAAATTAAATCTTTATTTATAAAATTCGGGGTCTTACAATATGTCACTTTCACATATATAATATATATATACTGAATAATTTTATACCGATTATTTTAACAATTGAGTGAGTGGAGGTACATATAATAAGCCAAATTTACAACAAATACTGATAAAAATACCTCAGCACTAATTTCTTCTTTTATATCCTCAAAAATAAATATTTTCTTATCATATAAATCAATAATTAATTATTCACAAATAATATTACAGAACTATAAAATTGACAATCAGGTCGTTCCCAAGAAAGAGAAGACCTTCCGATAAGAATTTCTCCTTACTGGCGCGCAATTAAATAACCCCTCCTAGACAGAACTTTCTTAGACATTGTTAATAATGCTATCTAATAATATTATTCAAATAATATGAGTTATTGATTTGATAATTTAAAATACTGTGCAATGACAATTATTGAATCAATAAAATATTATGCAATTATCAATGTAGCAATTATTGAATCAATAATATAAAATATTAAACAGTACTACCGAAGCAATTATTGATATAAAATATCAACGTAACAATTATTGAACCAATAAAATATCATGCAATTATTGAATCAATAATATAAAATATTGAACAGTAATTACTGTATCAATTATTGAGTAATGACTTCTTACGTAATAATCAATAATTAGAATTACTGTGCAATACCGTGTGCTACTGTGCAACACCGCGTATTACTGTATTTTAACCACCGGGTATTTCAACAGTTTTAACGGTAACAACTACGCCGTTATTTTTAAAAAACTCATTCTTGTCGTTTTCTTCATCCGACAATTATTCCGTTGTGGGGTCCACAAATAGCTGCGCCGTCGTATGAATATTCCTCGACAACAAGAATATTCCACGGCCAAATGAATATTCCCCGAAAACAATGAATATTTTATAACCACTTACTTATTTTAAAATATTTGCACAGTTCACCCTTAACTTTTTCACATTTATCAAATCAACACCTTACTATTTTAAAATAATATATAAAAAAAATTAAATCTTTATTCATAAAAGTTGGAGTCTTACATAAATTGTGCTTTATATATTGGTGCTAATAAAAAAATTAGTATTTTTATATGCGAGAGGGCCTCTATTTTTTTTTCGCACAGGGCCCCCAAAATTCTTAGGACCGGCCCTGTATCAAATATATCAATATACCAAATATTGTATCAAATATAGAACTGGGTCAAATATATTAATATTGTATCAAATATATCAATATATCAAATATTATATTAAATATATCAATATTGTATCAAATATATCAAATATTGTATTAAATATATCAATATTGTATCAAATTTATCAATATTTTGATATATTTGATTTCAAAATATATCAATATATATAAAAATATATTGATATATTTGATTTCACAATATATCAAAATATCATAATTTTGATATGTTTGATTTCACAATATATCAAAATATATCAATATATGGCTATTTGATATATTGTGAAATCAAATATATCAATATCTGCGACCCGCGTGTTTTTTTTAAAATCCGTTCATAGTTCGTTATCTCAGTTCGATTTAAAAAGTTTCTGTATATATATGAAGATCGATCTATAACTAACGTTGTAAAAAAAGAGAGTCAGTCTTGTAATAAATTATGATCGTCCATTCGAATGTTTAACGATTAATGTGGCTTTCGTCCACAGTTTAGTTTTCAGTATTTCGCAGTTTAATATTGCGGACGAGATAAATGTCCAAAATACTTTTCGTTGTACTGCGGACGCTAAGTATGGCTGGTCAAGTGAAAACGACGCCCTTTTTAAATAAGTCGTAATAAGTGTATGACATCGTATTGGTAAAATTTAAATTTTTATTTAGTTTTCTGGGCTCTCCAGTATTAAACTGTGGATGCTAAATAATTGATTCCACTCTACAATTTTAATGCGGTGACGCCTCTCTCTTGCATAGAGTACCCAGAATATTAAAGAAAATATTATTGCAGACGTGGCTAAAGCCAATTCGATGTAGATTCATCTACTGGAATGTCTCAAATCAGGACAATAATCATCATGTATTGATTTATATCATAGAATTTTATTTTTTCACCTTGGATTTGAATCACCTAGTAAGAGGAACATCACAGATTTGAATCACCTAGTTATACATGAGAGTCATGGCTATGAGACACGTGGCATGTACTAAGTTACCTAAGTTGACTTGGTGTACTTTTCAAAGAAAGCTCAGAATGTGAAAGCTAATATCATCAAGTACTAAGTAAACTTACGTTATGAACATGCAAGCATGTATATTAGGATTTCATTGTGCCTATAGACATGTTGACATAAGTATCATGTGATGAAACATGAATTTCACCTATGCACGCACATTCAAGAAAATAAATTTATAAAGCATAGACTATGTGATTAAGTATACATGTGTAGTATAAGCGCGAGCATGCCTACTTAGTATTGTTTTGCCTCTTTATGTGGTCATATGACGTTAGTGGTTGACCCTTGATGTATGAATTTGATTTACTTGAAGTATATAAAAGTTAGTTAAGCATGAACTAGACATGTTTAAAGCAACAAAGGATGCTAGATATGCGTATATGATAAAGATAATTGTGAGCATGCATATTAACATTATTATGACACCTCACATATATACATGATGAACATAGTAGCCTTGCATGACTAGTTTAAGTATGACAAGAATTGTGAAAGGTGAAACTTAGAAAGTTGAATGTAATGGTTATATAAAACTCGGGAATTATAATTTCGATAAGGTTTGAGAAACGTAAGAATAATATAGATCATGTATCTATGAGTTTTAAATATATGTCGAGTACATTTAGTTAAGTGTGTGATACATGTATATGAAGGGATGGTAGTAAGTATGTATGGTTAATGTATATCTATACGTACATAATTATTCTAAGAATACGATGAAAGAGTAAAACGAGGTTCTAAGAACCAAGTTAGACAACAATGTAATCAATTGTTATTATATTAATAACGTATGGATACGTATAACTGATATGTATGAATCCATAATTGTATGATTGTGTAAGAATACACGAAGTACATATATCTTTACGCAATTAAGTCATAGTTGTTAAACTACGAATCAGGCAAGTCTTTCAGTTTCTAATTGATACATGAATTCAATAACTATTAGTTGAATTATATTATGCTATGATGATGTGAACTTATATATGAACTATATATGAGATATGTATGAGATTGAAAGTTGATCTTTGATGATATACTTGTTATGTGAGAAGCAACATGCTTAGTAAGTATAAATTGATTATAAATGCATGAACTGAGTATGATATTATATGCTATGTGATGCATGAAAACTGTTAGAATTGCTGAGCTGTCGAGCTCACTCTTGTAAATAATCACTTTTGCAGGTTAATGACTCACGATAAGAGTAACGTGCTACGTGATAGAGTTCGAAGATTTCTGTTTATTTAGATATATGCTCTCGAACCATGTTTAGGTTCTAGGAGCTGTACTTGATAGTTGTTTACAATGTTTAGTACTTGTCGTATCGTAAAGATGTATTAGTTAATACATAAAGGATATCGAATTGAGATGTAAACGTTTATACAATAATTCGGATATAGTGAATCATATATAGTGATTCAAGGATTTGTAATTGATTTAAGATTGTGAAATCAATAAAAGATTTTATTCAAGAAAGATTGAAAAAGTTTAAGTTATTCCGCATTTTTATAATATCGAACATGATATAAGACAGGAATGATAAATGACCAAGATTGTAACTTATAAAAGTTTGGGGTCATTACACAAAATCTTGGATATGAAAAGAAATTATATTCCAGATTGTAATAATCAAAGTTATATTCATTAAAATATGAATAAAAGATGTAATAGTTTGACGATAGTAATATCGCGACGGACCGGATCCGAGAATTCGAAGTGACCCGAATTTAGAAAGGTCACAAAAACACAACCAAGTGAAGAAACAAGTTTTTTATATCAAAAAAAATAAACTCACACAAGTGAATTAAACTTGAAATCTCTTTAATTTTAACCACAAGATTAAGATCTCATGGGCACGCTAAAAATAAAGTTAATCGACAAAAAACACGCGATTATTATATCGAGTAAGTGGGAATTTTGAAATGATTTAACAAAATTTTCTTCCTCGTACAGTTAAATTGATAATTCCATCATTGTCTAGAACTGAATTTCTTTAAGACTTTTTTATTTAATCTTGAATAAGTCATATTTGGTTCAAGTACTAATATAATAAATAAAATTGGTTGGGGATAACACAAGGTAAAAGTATGAAAAAGGTGATAGGTGACAAAAGCAGTAGGCATTAGCTAGGGTAATGAGAGAGACTAATCACAATTGTAGATGTTACTTAGGTTGACTAATACTTCAATGTGCTGGGAAATCACACTACATATCTCACTATTTTCTGAAAATGATGACTTCTTCTTATCCCTTCATTCACCCACAGCAACCTTTTTATTCTTTAATTTTTAATAAAAGAATTTCTAAACATGTGTTCTTAAAGCATATATTAAGCACATAATTCAAGTGAATATTTTTTTAAATTGTGTGCATATTCCTTTAAAATTGATGCAAATACAGAAATCAATGGAATATACACACAGTTTAATTTTTTTTTATCATAAACTGTGTGCTTAGCATGTGTCCTTAGGACACATGTTAAGAGGATCCTTAAATAAATACACCTCAATTTCACCATTACACTTAAAATAAAATAATGTTATTATCACATAATTTTGGGTCACATAATAATTACATACACATACATGTATACTGTGGGTGCGTGACATGCAGGACCCGCAAATATGCATGTGTAAATGTGAGTTTTATGTGACCAAAATTATGTGATAGTAGCATTGCTTCTTAAAATATACTCCTTCCGCCCTATAATATATGACGTTTTAGATAATTTTATTTTTTCTAAATTATTTAACGTTTTATATAATTTAAGAGAAATAATCACAATCTTTTTAAAATTATTCTTTATTAAAAAATATTACAGATGAGAAAGTATGAGATAAATTTATAATAAAAGGTATTATAAATAATTAATATTATATTTAATACTATACATTCATTTTCTTAAATTAATACTCAAATTTTCCAATTTTTTTTTTCTATTTTGGGGAAGGAGGTTTGAATTTAGATCTCTTGTTTAACAAATTTTTTCATTTTTAAAATTCACAAAGCTATGGTACCTAGCTAGACATGCATGGTATATACGAAGTTACAAAGTCAAGAAATCATTATAATTCCATTCCTCTGTTTTCCTCCTTTCAGAAGCAAATATATAAATTTATAAATCCCTCTTCCCTTAGTTTTCCTCCTTTTAGAATACCTACACCTGTCTAGGTTGCTTGCTGGTAGGGTTAAGTGTATATAGCAAGTAAAGTTGACACTTTGAAATCTGGTCAGTGGACTGGCCTGGTCTGGCCTAGCCTGCCACCATCATTTTCTTTCCATAATTCCCCTCCTTGTCCCACATGAAATGGATAAGGATCATAATTTTCCCCATGTCTCAAGGAGGAAATTACAAAATCCAGCATTTCCCCAAACAAAATCTCAACTGTCCCCCACACTCCCCCCCTCGTGCACCTTCAAAATCTAACCCCTATACCACCCCCCCTCACCCTCCGCCTCCCCCTCTTTATCTTCTTCAATCATACAACGCACAATAATAAATGCATGTGTATCATGCACGCACCGGAGTAGGATTCTGTTCATTTTTATTTTTTTATATTTTTATTAAGTTCATCAAATATATTAATAATAATTTTATTAATAATAATTTAAATATATTAATAAATAATTAATAATATTAAGATCAATTTTTAAAAAAAAATTAATAATTTAATATTTTTTTACTGTTTAAAGTTTAAAAAAAAAATTATCGTTAATTCAACGATAATTTTTTTTTTAAATTTTTAATAATAAAAAAATATTAATTATTATTTTTTATTTTTTAAAAATTAATCTTAATATCATTAATTATCTATTAATATATTTGAATCATTACTAACAAAATTATTATTATCAAAAATTAATGAATTTGATAGAAATAAAAAAAAATGAAAAAGATTCCATCTAATGTCCCAAATTAATTGTCAAATAGTGTAAGATGGGCTCGATCAAAATTCAAAGAAAGTGGGTTAAATGTCACGAAAATACTTGAATCTAAAACTAACCAATAATTTAGTAAAAATTGTAAAATTATACAAATCAAGAAGGCATTGACAAAAATATATGCATTACACATTTTATGATTTTTACACAAGGATTAAGAGCATATAGCTCATTAATCATTACAAAAATTAATTAGTTGAGATTTACCACAATAATAATATAATTAATGCTAATAATAATTGCATAGCAACAACCAGCACAGAACATTCATCTTTCAGCTCCAAACTATTTTCTGTCTTAGCAGGGCAGAGCAAACACAATCTTTGATTCATACAATGTCTATACAAAAGTGCTCCCAAAGTATTAGGAGTTTCCCACAAGATTCATCCCCCAAAAAGAGAGAGATTCCAACTCTCCACCCCCCAAATTGCTACCTACTACTAGTACTAATAATACTGTTCTTGTATAAACACAACCTGCAATTCAATTCTTTGCTTTGCTACCAAAATCAGAATATCAGATCATCCCATCAAAAACAAAAACCCCACCTGATTAACAAAATATCCAATAACAATTATGAACAATGATGATCATGGCTTCACTTGATCAGTTCTGACACCCACCCAACATCCGGATTCGGGGCATCAGAAAAGTTAGGGTCAACCCGATCCAATGGATTTTCCTTGCTCAACTTCTCAAACATCTTCGCCCTCAAATCCCTTCCTGATTCCACCCTCTCCATCACAGGTTCCTCCACCAGCCCCGCCTTGTCCCAGGGATCCATAAACCCAGTTCCAGGCCGGGACACGGTTCTGGTTGGAGTAGAAGGCAGGCTGCAGAAGCCGTGTCGGGTCATAATCGACCTAGGAGATCCAAACCCAGAAGAACCCACTTGCAGAGCCCAAGATGTGGGCATGGACTTCACCTTGTTAAGCTGCAACTGACGCAGAGAGGCCACCATTTCGCTGACAGAGCTCGAACCCAAAGACCGGCCGAGGGAGTTGGCCATCGGAGACAACGGCGGCGAGTCTGTCGGCGAACAAGACCCCTCGAAACACAGCCTCCGGGGTGACCCATCATAAGAATCGCCGGGACCCACAGCCCTCGGACTTAGAACCCTGATCTGGTCCGGCGTGTGGGCGAAGAAACAGACTCGACGGCGGCAGTTCTGACCGTCCTTGCAGGGCTGCGTACGATAGCGAGCTGGATGTAGCCAGCACTCGAATACGCCGTGGGCGAACTCACACCCGTCGCCTTTCTTACAACTCCCCTTCCTGAAATCCGGACATGCCGTGCCGGAGTAGTGGTACTTACGTGGGTCCCGGCGGCGGGCCTTCTCGCCGGGATGAGCGTACGGACACTCCGTCCAGTCATGTGACCTCGCACGTGCGCACTTTCTGACTTTAAACTCGTACATCCGGAAATGATCGCATGAGTACGCGTCCACCGGAAGGTCCAACTCTTCGTCGGAGCCGCCATCGTCGTTGACGACGTCGTTTGAGGGAAGGTATCGCTGCAGCGGCGTGAGGGATTCGCTCTGGAGGAAAAAGGAGTAATCGTCGCCGTTAAATTTGACACTGCCGGTAGGGCTGAGAGAATAAGATATCCCAGCCGTTGGATCATCAGAAAATGTCCACGGCGGGACGTGTACGGTCGGATTAGTATGACAGTTTCTCTCTCCGATCATCATCTTTGTTTTCAAGTGCTAGTGATTCTGCTCTGGTTCGAGTTTGTATATAAACTGCTCTAGGAGTGGGATTTAACCGTGGTTGAGTTTATTTAACTAACGTTAGATTAAAAGAATTCATTTTTACTGCGGTTAACTAAAGGAAAGGTTAAACTGACGGTAGAGTAGGTGTTATTGGCTAGGAGTGCTCGTCATGGTTATCACACGTTTACATTTGTGAACGTGGAAGGTTTGCTGGTGGAGAGAGGCATGGTTGTGATAGAATCTGAGTGACAGACAGTTACTAGTGAGTGATCGGTTTTTTTTTTTTAACTGACGGCTGTCGAGTTCCAAAGACGGTGGACCGTCCTATACGGAAGCAGTAAAGGATTCAACATGCCATTTATGGACCATGTATCATGTGAGAGACATAAAGAGTTGCCATATTTTTTCAGTTTTGGGCTTGGAAAATCCATCATTTTCCATTCTTACCCTTTCCCTTAAGCCCCACCCCACCCCTCCCCACGCCACGCCACCCTATCTCCACACCCACCCCAACCCCGCCCACACCCACCCCAACCCCACCCCCACCCCCAACCCCACTCCCGCTCCACCCCACGCCCATCAATCCAAGCCCTTTCAAACTACTTAAATCATACTTTCATCCTCTATTAATATAAGTTGTTTTAAAATTGTGCACAAATATTAAAAAAATAATTATATAATATAAATTATTTATATTATTCTTGTATTAAAAAAAATATTATTTATTAAATAAAAAATAGTGAAAAAATTAAAATATATTTAATACTTTTGATAATATTAAAAATTAAACAATTAATACTTAAGTTGAAATTTTCAATCTACAAATATTAAGAGAAAAATATTTTTTAAAAACAATTTATATTAAAGTACAGAGAGACTACATAAGTATAGCTAGGGAGGGGAAGAAACAACATTGATAATAAGAGAGTAATATTTATGTCGTAAGAATAAATATATATTTAAATTTTTATATTTTTCAATTATATTTTAAATTTTTAATAATATTAATCATTTTGATAATATGATTATTAATTTGACATTATCCATACTCTACTCTATGCGAAGAAAGAGCCCCTAGTGGTAAAAAAGTTGACATAATTGATTGTTATTTATATTCTTATTTTATTACAAATACAAACAAAATTATATTACGATAAAATATTTAAAGATCATACCATTTAATTTACTTCTAATAATAATTGACATATTTTTATAACAAAATGCATAAAGACATAGAAATAATATTTTTATTTGTTGGTAAAAATTCACAACAAATACAAACTTCTGTTTTGAAGAACCTGTAAGTTTATTTGAAATTGATACAAACTAACATATTAACCTCAAATAGTGGATAACAATCGAGGGCACTACTAGACCTAACCAAATCGGTCTAGGCCCGCGAGTCGATCTGGCTCGTTCGTCAAAAAACGAGTTTTGGGATTCACTTTTTCATCCCATCAAAATTTGAGTCGTTTTGGTTCGCCCTGGCCCGACAATGGCCCGCACCGTTTAGGCCAAACCCAGAAATGTGTCAAAATGTGTTCAGAAATCAGTCTAGCCTGACCCGCCCATTAAAAAGCGGGTTTTGGGCTTCACTTTTTCAACCCATCAAAACCTGGGCCGTTTTGGCCCAGCCCGGTGATAGCCCGACCCGTTTGGGCCAGCCTGACTCGTACTACGATATAGAAATTCATCACCAACAAGCATAGCATTTTTGATTGTTGGTGGTGGGTGTTGTCATATAAATTATAATAACAAAATTATCATATATATCCATTCTATTGGAATTGATTTTATTACACATTCTTCGCATGGAATAAAAAATGAAAAGGATTAACTGAATTTACATTCCATTAGAATGATTTATCCTCCAAAACGATCATCAAATAAACTATTTTTATTTTATTCATTCTTTTATTCCATTCTCTCAATCCAAACGTAGCATTAGATGCTAAAAATTAAATGGCATGATCTATAAATATAATACTTGTAATAAAAATTGGTATATTTTTATATAGTCACAAATTCATGATCTATTAAATATATAGTCAAAAATTCGTTTATGATCTCCTTTTCATATTCCCCTTGGACCTTTATCAGGAACATGAATTAGGCAAGAGCAAATTCTCGTTTCCAACCTCAAACGGTGCAGTTTAGACATTTTATACTCCTTCGCCTAACTTCTTCAAATCATTAACCATCGATTACTTTCTGGTAAACAAAAAATACATCAATTACAATGACCCCCTAGCTAGGCTAAAATACCTAAGTTTTCCTTTTAAAAGTAACATAAAATTAAGAAATTTGGCTAATTAATTAGAACACTCAAATGCAAACAAAATGACTAGTCTCACTCCATCAATATCTATCGGTTATAATTAGAGGTCCACAACAGATCGGTCTGATCTGGTCCAACATGAGCCTGAGTCTTGGTCGTTGATCAGATCAGGTCAAAACTTGACTTTGGGCCTACCAGACCAGACCAGACTTCTCCCACAAAAATATAACTTGTTGAGGTGTGACGCCCCCAAATTCGCGTCTATTCTACCCAATTTGAGTTGTCAAAATCAATTATTACAACTTTGTGAAAATACGACAACATACATACTTTAAATACTCAGTATAATTATTGTCACACTTTTATACAAGGTATTTATGACTACTACAACTATTAACTCGAACCATCACTCCATTTTCCTGCTCTCTCCGCTAGACTCAACTACACTCTTATTTCCTGAAAGAAGTTATGAAACAAAAGGGAGAGCACAAATAGTCTAGTAAATAATATCATGACTAAGATAAATAAGTTATCATTAGCCTTCAACAGTGATAAATCAGATATTTAAAACATATGATAAACGATATAAGTTTTCAACAAATAACTGTAGCGGAATAAACAATTCATTAGAAGAGTCGAATAAATCATAATGTTTACTATCTTCTCCAATTGAAAAATTCACTGTCAAGATTTCATCCACTGTAACACCAATTGTCATGATCATGAGTTTTGTTATAATCATGTCAATCAACAGTTCCTCTTTGCACCCAGACCAAAGAGAACTTTCCTCACGTGTCTTTACATGTAGCATCAAAGGTCATAACTATGTTGTCGACGCCGGAAAAAATTCTTTGCTCTTTTTTGTTGAAGGAGGAGTCTTTTTCTTTGGTTTTGTTTTCCATCCTCTCTTATCCGGGGGGAGGGGGGGAAGAGAGGAATGCCTATATTTCCTAATTTGATCTTATTCTACCCTTTCGCTTTCGCTATGTCTTTGGGAATTCCGTTTAAAGGGTGAATTTTTAGGAAAGAGGTACCGACATAAGTGTCGACGATTTTGAAAAGATTGATTTAATTTTGATGATTGGACCGAATGAGACAGAGCCGCCAGTTGGTATGGTTTAAATGGATGTACCAACTCATCCGAGTTTTAATTATTTTTTCGCAGGATGGTCTAATGCGTGACTCCAAAAGATTGATCTTGAAGCCCGAAATTCATGGAATCCGGGGGCTAGGTTAAGCGGGGGGAAGGTGTTAGGCACCTCCCGACTCCCGTGCAAGCACGGTACTGCATCTTATTGATTTTCTACGCATAAAGTGTGTATGTATGTGTGTGTGTGTATATATGTGTGTATATGTGTGCGTGTTTTATTTTGAAAGTTTTATTAGTTTTTTTTCTAAGTCTTTATTTTGGGTGACATGAAAGTAGTGTTGTACCTCTTTTGCGCCTAGGTACGAAGGATTTGATTTGATAAAAAGTTCATTTTTAAAAAGATATATGAATTGAAATGAGGTTTTAGAAAGTAAGATTTTCAAATCATTTGCCCGACTAGGAATCGAGGATTTCGATACTTCCTTTTATTCTTTACATTTATTACATGATCTACCCCGAATCGCTTTATTATGATTGAAAGCTCTTTGCGGTTTTATTAGAAATCATTTTGATGATATGCATGCAAAAACGTCAAAAAAGGGTCAGAACATCATCGGGCATGTTAGCCATCTCGATGAACCGAGCTCCCGCAATCAAGGTTTTCACTATCACGGGATCTTGAATCCGACTTCTCGGGACTAACCCCTCGAGTTCGTTTTCAAGATCCAAATATTACATATACAACAATATTTACGCTATTAAAATATTACTACATAAAAATAGGTCCATCGTGGGAATCAAGTCGGATCCATTCGAGGATCTCAACATCAGGATTCTTAGGCTCACATTATTTATGCGGGATTAAATATATACAATGTCCTCGGCTTTGATAGTAGGTGATTTCATCGGTTGAATTCACCGTTTTAAGCCATTTCGGACCCCTTTCACCTCTAAATATAGATTTAGTGTTATACAGGGTAACCGGGACCATTTAAAGCAATAACTCTGTAGATCTACCATGAATTTAAGCCGTTCTAGCCCATGGGTTAAAGCTTCATGCTTAATAACCTCTCAAAGGCTAGATTTGGCTTAGATCTCGGTAGATCTAGCCTCCGTCGTCGATTTACAACTTAATAAGCACAATATAACCGATAGAAATGTAAAATTTATCAACTATTACACAATATGCTTAAAATACAACAAGTTTAACTATATTCAAACAAGATATATCATTAATCTAGTATTTGAACATCATTTACAAAGAAACGAAGCTAGAAAGTGCGTTGTTTCACCTAGGGGGACGCGTGAACAAGCATTTTAACTCCCGTGGCCAATGTGGATCACTCCCGGGGCTTCAAGTAAGTACTAGATGGGATGATTAAGCTTCAAGTAGGTGTTTTCAAGTTCCACCTGAGCCTCTCTCTCTAGAATATCTATTCTCTCTCTAAAATGTATCTCTCTCTTTTCTAAAATGAACTAGTGTGGGGGTTTTAATCTGCCGAAGGCATCCGCATACATACATGCGGCCAGCCGCATGTATGGTTGCGGTTAGGCCAGGTGGGCCCACAAGCTCGGCAGGTGTTCCTTCAGTCCCAGTTCGGCAGCATTTGACCTCCGCCGCTCGACCTTTCGGACTGTCTTTGATGAACGTAGAGGGAGAAGATCGAGTCTAGCTAGATTAGGGTTCGGGAAGTCGATACTTGTGGCCAAGATATATCTTCCAGGTCCAGATATCAGTTAGCTGGCTTATCTTCGATGGCACATCTTTCGAGGTTTGCTGAGGTGGTTTTCGGTGATCACTGTCTCAGCTCGTCGATCCTCGCTCGGTTCGCGAGATGTTCGGACATCGTTGATCCTTTGCATCACTCCCGGGGTTGTCTCCGAGATGATCTGGCTCTTTTGCCTTATCTCGAGGTTGTCTCCGAAGTACAATGACGCTTTTGCCCTTCTGCAAGGTTAGTACAAAGAAAGCAAAATTTGTAGTGTTTACATATGCCCCTTTTTGTCATGTTTATGCAATGTAATGGAATGAACACGAAAAAGATTAATAGACACGGAGAATGCATGACAAGGTATATCTGATGATGCAATGTCATGTATAACAAATGTAATGATATATAAGATTTAGAAAAGGGTTACTCCATCGCTGGGGAAGTTAAAGATTACGCTGTCAGGATTACGTCGACCTGCGTTGAATTGTAGTCAAACGGATTGCACCATTGGGGTCATGCCGATGCCTTCACTGGGTTGTAGCCAACGGATTACATTATCGGGGATTTGCCGACCTGCGTTGGGTTTATTGTTCAACGGATTCAACCATCGGGGATTTGCCGACCTGCGTTGGGGTTGTTGTCAATGGATTACATCATCGGGGATTTGCCGACCTGCGTTGGGACTGTTGTCAACAGATTACATAATCGGGGATTGGCCGAACTGTGTTGGGGTTGTTGTCAACGGATTACATCATCGGGAATTTGTCTGTAAGACCCCAAATTTTATGAATAAAGATTTAATTTTCTTTATATATATTATTTTAAAATAGTAAGGTGTTAATTTGATAAATGTGGTGAGTTATGGATGAAATGTGCAAATATTTCAACATAAGCAAGTGGTTATAAAATATTCATTGTTGTCGGGGGATATTCGTTTGGTTGGGGAATATTTTTTTTGTCGGAGAATATTCGTACGACGGCACAGTCATTGGTGGACCCCCATAACGGAATGAATGTCGGATATAGAAAGCGACAGAAGTAATTTTTATAGAAATAATGGTAAAACTGTTACCGTTAAACTGTTGAACTACCCGGTGATAAAAAATACAGTAATACGCGTTGTTGCACAGTAGCACACAGTATTGCACAGTAATTCTAATTATTGATTCTTACGTAAGAATTCACTTACTCAATAATTGTTACAGCAATTAATGTTCAATATTTTATTTTATTGATTCAATAATTGCTACATTGATAATTGCATAATATTTTATTGATTCAATAATTGCTACGTTGATATTTTATATTATTGATTCAATAATTGTTACAGTAACCACTGCACAATATTTCACATTATCAAATCAATAATTCATATTATTTGAATAATATTATTAGATAGCATTATTGACAATGTCTAGAAAGTTCTGTCGAGAAAAGGGGCTAGGTTATATAATTGCGAGCCAATGAGGAGATATCCTTACCGGAAAGCCCTTTCTTTCCTTAGAATGACCTGGTTGTCAATATTGTAGTTCTATAACATTAATTGAGAATAATTAATTATTGACAAAAATGATAAGGAAATATTTATTTAATGTGGATATAAATGATGGAATTAGTGCTGATGGTTGTTTTTATCAGTATATATATTTTGTCGGAATGGAGTTGTGAAAAAATCATAAGTATGTAAATTTGAGTAATTTTTCGTTCAGAATTTGGAAAAACTTTCTTCTACAAAGTTGTAGAGAATTAAATTTCATATAAAATGTGTAAGACCCCAACTTTTATGAATAAAGATTTAATTTTCTTTATATATTATTTCGAAATAGTAAGGTGTTGATTTGATAAATATGAAAGTTATGGGTGAAATGTGCAAATATTTTTAAAATAAGCAAGTGGTTATAAAATATTCTTGTTGTCGGGGAATATTCGTTTGGTCGTGGAATATTCTTGTTGTCGGGGAATATTCGTACGACGGCGCAGCTATTTGTGGGCCCCCACAACGGAATAACTGTCGGATATAGAAAGCGACAGAAATAATTTTTTTACAAGATAACGGCGTAGTTGTTACCGTTAGTACTGTTGAAATACCCGGTGGTTAAAATAAAGTACGCGGTGTTGCGCAGTAGCACACGGTATTGCACAGTATTTCGAATTATTGAGTCTTACGTGAGAAGGAACCTACTCAATTATTGTTACAGTATTTACTGTTCAATATTTTATATTATTGACTCAATAATTGCTACGTTGATATTTTATATTATTGACTCAATAATTGCTGCATTGATATTTTATTGACTCAATAATTGCTACGTTGCTATTTTTTTATGATTGATTCAATAATGGCTACAGTTGATATTTTGTAGTATTGATTCAATAATTGTCGCTGCACAGTATTTCACGTTATCAACTCAATAATTCATATTATTTGAATAATATTATTAGATAGCATTATTGACAATGTCTAAGGAAGTTCTGTCTAGGAGGGGTTATTTAATTGCGCGCCAGTAGGGAGAAGTCCTTATCGGAAGGCCCCCTCTTTCCTGGGAACGACCTGGTTGTTAATATTGTAGTTCTATAATATTATTTGTGAATAATTAATTATTTATTTAAATGATAGGAAAATATTTATTTTGTGGATATTAAAGAAGGAATTAGTGCTGATGTGTTTTTATCAGTATTTTGGTGTGGGAAATCATCTGTTTATGGATTTCGGATAATTTATGTTTGGAATTTGGAAAAACTTTCTTCTGCAAAGTTGTAGAGAATTAAATTTCCTATGGAAAGACATAGAATTTGTATTTTTCTGACAAAGGGACTATTTGTTATGAATTATTGAAGTTTCGGAAAATAAATATTTTTTAAATAAAATGGTGGGCCCCACTTTTGTTGTTGAAAAATCTGAAATTTTTAGCCGCCAGGCGGCGGAAATTTTTTAAAAAATATATTATTTTATTATTTTAGTCTCCTTTGGCATCCTAAGTTTTTCCTATAAATAGGGTGCTTAGGTTAGAATTGAAAATCACACCAGAATCAGAAATTTTCTCTCTCTATAATATCGAGCGTATTTTTGTGAGTATTTCAATACTTTGAGTATTACTATTCAGTACAAGCTTCCGTTGGTATTATATCCGATATTCCAGTCAGAGATACTGTTCTTTTGAGGTAAGGGATGTTATTTCTTTCGTAAATGATGTTATTCTTCTCAATATCATTATACAAAAATATTGTCATGGATTTTATGTTGAACTTCTTACTTTTTCCGTCGGGGTTACTATTCACGTATACGGCACTATTCACGGAAAAATTTATTTTTCTTCTATTTGTCCAAATTGTCTGTTAAGGTTACTATCTTTGATTGTATCCAAGTTTTGGGCTTTATTCTTGAATTTTGCTCCACAAAGTATTATTATGGATTATTCTTGAATTTGGATAAACTAAATGACGAATCCCTAATCTTTGTCTTTTATCTCACTGGATTCGTTCTTTAAAATATTTTTCATCATCCTCAGTCCTAAAAGGTGATGTAACTGAATATCTTTGGCCTGTAGAGCAAAGATGAATGATTACCTGATGAATATCTTTGGCCGTAGTGCAAAGATGACAGGTGTTGAGATGAACATGACCACTGATGATACAAATGAATATCTTTGGCCTGTAGTGCAAAGATGAATATTGACTCGAGATGCATATTGATTGATGTTACAGGGATAAAATATTGATGATGGACTTTTAAATCATAGAAGATAGTAGACTTCATTCTCTGCTTAACTCTTCTAATGATTTGTTATTTTCGCTGCGAATATTGATCTAAGATTGGTTGTCCATTATATTTTATCTAATTTATTGAAGGCTAACGATGATTTATTTTCCATTATCTTAGTCATAATATTCTTTACTGAGCTAGTTGAGCTCACCCTTTTCATCTGTTGTCCTCTTCAGGAAATGAGAATGTTGAGGGAACTAGTCGGGGGACAGAGTGATGGTCCGAGTTAGAGCAGTAGTAGTCCTCACTATTTCTGATAAATAGTGTGATAATAATTGTAATGAGGACTTAGTTTGAATCTTAATATTTTCTACATATTTGTATTGAGACTCACAGTTGTGTGGTCGTATTTTGCACGACCGTATGATATAAAGTTTGTATTTGAATTCTGTACCATGTATTTGGCGACTCAGAATGGGTTGGGTTGAATGGACCTATTCTGGGGGCGTCACAGTTAGTATCAGAGCTTAGGGATATGATCTCTGACGGAGATCGGGGAATAGAACTAGGAGGGGAGAGACGAGTAAATCCTTCTCTAGTGTGTCCTACCTAAGCTTATGTGGTATTTAATTGGTCAGTCGGAGCATAGGGTTAATATGTGATATGTTGACTTGTTTAATTAACCCTTGTTTTATGGCAGCATTTGAGAATGGCAGCTGAGAACGTTAACAACGAAGTGAATGAGATCGTGGAGACACCTTTAATCGTTAACCAGGAGAACGTGCAACAAGAAAGCAATGTTCATCCTGAAAATAACGCTGGTCAGACGATAAACGATGAGATGTTTAGAAGTTTTTTGCAGTTCATGCAAAATCAGACGAGGGAGACTCGTGTGGAACATACAGGTGGAGATAATAACAAGACGCGAGCTGTTACTGCCAAGCAGTTCAAAGAATTGGGACCACCAGAGTTTCTGGAAAAGCCAGATCCGATCAAGGCGGAGACGTAGATTAAACAAATTACCAAGATATTTGATGTCTTGGGATGTACAGAGGAACAGAAGGTTCCATTCGCCACGTTTATGTTCCGTGGAGAGGCAGATTACTGGTGGGAATCCGTGAAGCGTACCCAGCCTGCCGCACTCCAGATGTCTTGGGAAGCGTTCCAGAAACTGTTTAATGACAAGTACTTTCCTGAAAGTATTCGTCATATGAAGGAAGTAGAGTTTATCAGACTCGAGCAAAACAACATGACGGTATCCCAGTACGAGGTTAAGTTCGCGGAGCTGTCCAGGTTTGCACCTCATTTGGTGGAGAATGAGGAACGTATGACGCGGATGTTTCTAAGAGGTTTGAAACCCGAAATACGTCAATACCTCATTTCTCATAAATTTTCTTTATATTCGGATGTAGTAAACAGGGCCCAGTTATTAGAACGAGATAATGATTATGTTCAACCGAGGGACCACAACCAAGGTCGTACCGGTGGCAGCAGTCATCGGAGCAATGACAACCAGAGAGGAGGAAAATATGACAGAAGCGGTAACTATTCACGGTAAAAAAAATATTTTTTTTTTATCTTTGATTGGATCCAAGTTTTGATCTTCGTTCTTGAATTTTGCTCCACAATTGATTATTACGGAGTATTATTGAACTTGGATAAACTAAATTACGAATCCTTAATTTTTGTCATTTATCTCACTGGATTCGTTATTTATATTATTTTTCATCATCCTCAGTCCTAAATTGTGATATAACTGAATATCTTTGGCCTGTAGTGCAAAGATGAATGATTACTTGATGAATATCTTTGGCCTGTAGTACAAAGATGTAAGACCCCAACTTTTATGAATAAAATTGAATTTCATCTATATGTTATTTTGAAATAGTAAGGTGTTGATTTGATATAATGTTTTAGTTATGGGTGAAATGTGCAAATTTTACAAAGTAAGCAATTGGTCATAAAATATTCATTGTGTCGGGGAATATTTGTTTGGTCGGGAAATATTCTTATTGTCGGGGAATATTCATACGACGGCGCAATTATTTTTGGGCCCCATAATGAAAAACTGTCGGATGAAGAAAACGACAAGAATAAGTTTTTCTAAAAATAACAGCGTGGTTGTTACCGTTAAAACTGTTAAAATACACGATGGTTAAAATACAGTAACACGCGGTGTTGCACAGTAGCACACGGTATTGTACAGTAATTTTAATTATTGATTCTTACGCAAGAAGTCACTACTCAATAATTGTTACAGTAATTACTGTTAAATATTTTATATTATTGATTCAATAATTGCTACATTGATAATTGCATAATATTTTATTGATTCAATAATTGTCATTGCACAGTATTTCATATTATCAAATCAATAATTCATATTATTTGAATAATATTATTAGATAGCATTATTGATAATGTCTAAGAAAGTTCTGTCTTGGAGGGATTATTTAATTGCGCGCCAGTAAAGAGAAATCCTTATCGGAAGGCTCCCTCTTTCTTGGGAACGACCTGGTTGTCAATTTTGTAGTTCTGTAATATTATTTGTGAATAAGTAATTATTGATTTATATAATAAGAAAATATTTATTTTTGTGGATATAAAAAAAGAATTAGTGCTGAGGTATTTTTATCAGTATTTGTTGTAAATTTGGCTTATTATTTGGACCACCCACTTACCTATTTTTCATAACTATCGGTAGAAGTTATCTCAGTTTTGTTATATATATATATATATATATATATATTCAAATGATTTTGAAAATGGGGGGGCGGGGGGGGGGGGGGGGGGTGAGGTGGGAAAGGAAATGTGAAGGGGAGGGAGTATTATTATTATTATTATTATATATATATATATATATATATTTATATATATATATATATATATTTTATTTTTTTAAAATTTTTATTTTATTAGAATATTTTATTGCACAGTAAAAAATAGTAAAAATTAGAAAATCAGTTTTGCTCCGCCGAATTCATCCGTGTGTTTTCTAAACTGTGCATCTGTGATTTTTTCTAAATAGTATCATTCCATTCTCCTATAAATAAGATGCTTAGTTTAGAATTGAAAAGCACAGCAGAATCAGAGAATTCTTCTTCTATAATATTGAGCGTATTTCTTTAGAGTTTAAAAAAGCTTTGAGTGTAGAAAACAGTGCAAATTTTTTCAAGAATATCCCTGTCCTACCAGTCAGAAATACTTTTCTTTTAAGGTAAGAGTTGTTATTTTCTTTCGTAAATGATGTTATTCTTTTCAATATCATTATACCAAAATATTGGCATGGATTTTATTATGAAGTTCTTACTATTTTTTCCGTCGGGGTTACTATTCACGTATATGGCACTATTTACGTATACGACACTATTCACGGGAAAATTAAATTTTCTTCTATTTGTTCAAGTTGACTATTATGGGTCCTATCTTTGATTGGATCTAAGTTTTGATCTTTATTCATGAATTTTGCTCCACAATTGATTATTATGGAGTATTCTTGAACTTGAATAAACTAAATTATGAATCTCTAATCTTTGTCCTTTATCTCACTGGATTCGTTATTTATATTATTTTTCATCATCCTCAGTCCCAAATAATGATATAAATGAATATCTTTGGCCTGTAGAACAAAGATGAATGAGTATCTGATGAATATCTTTGGCCCGTAGTGCAAAGATGGACAGGTGTTGAGACGAACATGACCAACTGGTGATACAAATGAATATCTTTGGCCCGTAGTGCAAAGATAAATATTTGATTCAAGATATATATTGATTGATGTTACAGGGATAAAATATTGATTATGAACTTTTAAATCATAGAAGATAGTAAACTTCATTCTCTACTTAACTCTTCTAATGAATTGTTATTTTCGCTGCGAATATTGATCTAAAACTTGTTGTCCATAATATTTTATCTGATTTGTTGAGGACTAACGATAAATTGTTCTTTATTATCTTAGTCATAATATTCTTTACTGGGCTAGTTGAGCTCGTCCTTTTTATCTATTGTCCTCTTCAGGGAATGAGAATGTTGCGGGGACTAGTCGGGGAACAGTGTAATGGTCAGAGTAGATGAAAAGCAGAAGAATTCTATACTTATTTTTAGAATTGATTTATAAGTTATTTTTTGTTTCTTCCAAGTTTAATTCTTTTATTAATATGTTCTTTTGAATTTATTAACTTACATATCTGTCCATGTCCCTATATTTATATATACATAAATAAAAATAATAATCATAAATAACTTACTATGCTGCCCAAGAATAGCTCCGCACCTGCATGTGAGGCAAATCTTAAAGTTATGATCAAGTAAAAAACATCAAAATCTTAACTAACTTGCTTTAGAAATTAAAGAGCTAGCGTTATTTATTTGTTTATCTTCTGTTTATACTAAATTAGATACAAAGATTACAATACTCTGTACAATTACAGAATATCTATAATATTAAGCGCCAGGATTTAAAATATATAACCGTTCTATTTTAGGTTGTGTCATAATGTTTTTTTCTTTTATCCCTTTAAATTTGGGTAGGATTTGATAAAATTGATAAATTAAGATCTGAATTGTTAGTATATCTTAATAAATTAGATTATCTGAGTGAAATAACATATAAACTTAAAAAGTTATTTGGTAGCTAAAAATTATAAAACATCTGAATGACTTTTAAATTTAAAAATATCAATTTTAAATTTAAAAATATCTCAAATTGACTTTTCAAAACTCAATAATTAATGATCTTAAAATTTGAAATAAGGGGAGTACAATATTTATAAAGGCTCCATAGATTTAAATTTTTCTTTAAAAGACAGCTTTTTGCTGGAAAAACTCCTCCAATTATAACTGTCTTTGAAAAATTAAATAAATTAGAAAATAATATCACAATATTAAATCAAACACAAGACACCAAATTTTACGTGGAAAACCCTCTAAAACTAAGAGGTAAAAACCACGGGCCAAACTCCGAACAATTCCACTATAATCAACTATGAATACAAATAGTCCTTCTAAGTTTTATAACTAAAAACTTGAAATATTAAGAAATTGAAAGAATACAAGAATACCTCAATTTGAGTGAAAACTCAAATTACCTCAACACCCAGAACCTCTGAATTAATTAAAGTCTTCAAGCAATTAACTGATCCGAAAAAATGATGACAACTTGTGAATAAACCTTCACAAAACCCTCTCAATTTTTCTGCAACTCACAGTTTTTCGTTCTCTCTATTCCGAGTATTAATCTCAAAACAGAGCACTCAAATTCAGATTACTCGTTCTGTGTGTTCTACTACATCACAAGTCCATGTATATATATATTGACTCCTTGAGTTGATCCAAGTTGATCTCGGATTGAAAAACCCACTCAAAGCCTTCTAATATAATATATATACTTTCAGAATCCTAATTCATGTTGGCTTGGGTATTCACGCCATTCCCAAATCCTTTTCCATATAAGAGATATATATTCCCTTAATTCCTTTTCCAATTAGACTTTTGTCTAAAAGACCTCATGGGTTTGGACCCCCACAAACCCAACACTTTTAATGATTTATATTTATATTTTCTTCTTACCGATTAAGAGAGGATAATAGACAAATAAAATGTTACCAAACAACTTTATCCTCTTACTAAATCAGATGTGGACCTGTTAAGAGGTAAACAAACATCAGTTTACTTACAATTTTATTATTCTTAAATATTTATTATTTTTTTAACACCAAAAAATTGATAAAACTCTTATTATATTTTTACAATAATTGCATACGCATGCATCTGCCACTGAAACTAGTTTGATATAATGCACGAGTAAATATTACTCTCCACAATTTGCTATTTACGTTTTAGTGTAATGTTTGATTATTGAATATTGGTAGCGTTTGGATCGTTTTGGATTAACTCTTCTAAACATATTTGAGTTAAAATTTTGTTCGTTTAGATACAATTTATTTAATTTATAAATATAACATTTGAATCTCAAACGCAATACTCCAATAATAATGCATTGTGTTTAAAGGTCTAAATGATGCAAATATTATTGTTACTAATCTCCACTCACGCACTATGCGCGTGAGAAAAAATTGTAGATGACAAAAAATTAAAAATAAAAGTACGTAATAAATAAAATTTCAAATGAAAAAAATATATATAGGAAAAGAGGTAAGAAATAAGTAAGTGGGTCCTCTTAACATGTGTCACTAGGGTATATGCTAAGCACACAATTCAAGAGAATATTCCTTTGAACTGTGTGCATATTCCCTTGATTTTTGTATTTGCACCAAGTTCAAGGGAATATGCACACAATTCAAGAAAATATTCCTTTGAACTGTATGCTTAGCATGTGCCCTAAGGGCACATGTTAAGAAATGCCTAAGTAAAACTATAGAATTGAAACGTGTGGCGGTTAAGAAAGGAGACGGGAGAGATATGATTATTCAAACTCTAGTACACTGAATCTATTTAGAAAAGCGAAGTAAGACAAAATAAGATATAAGACCAAGCCTATCATGGCTTAATGGTAAAAAATTATTCATAAAATTTTGGGTGCATGAGGTCTTAGGATCCATTCTTGCTAAAATATGTTAAATTTCAGTCGCTTTATAATATAGATAGATACTAGATACGAACTCGCGCGTTGCGGCGGGATTATTCATTTTGTTAATAATAAATTTACACATGCAATTAATAAATTAAAATATAATAAGAGGATGGTAGATTGTTATGCGATTATAAAATTTTGGTAACATATGTTACATAGAGTTGGGTAAAAGTTTTGTGCGCAAATACATATCCTAGTATAGAATTAGTCTAATCACTAAACCCCATAACATTATATAACAGTTGTGTGTGTGTGTGTGTGTGTGTATATATATATATATATATATATTAATTTCTTGATAAAAATATTTATAATGTAACCAATAAGGTTAAAAATGGGTACCTCTTTCATTCTAAAGCACTAACAAATATTTGAAAAGTGTAATGCACAATGTCATCGAGTTATTATATTGATATAATTGTTAATGGCATATTTGAAGTCTGTTACACATTACACAAATCTCACCAAGTCTCAAATAATAAGATAAATGTTTAGCAAAAAATAATAAGAATGAAATAATTATTTTAGCATGAGTTGTTACATAATAGTTGGTATGTATTTATAGGTAGAAAATTATGTTAAATAACAGAGAATAATGATAATAGCTCAGTAATGATAATATCATAAAGTAGTAATTTTAGGAGATAATAATTAAATTAGAAAAGATAATATCAGAACAGTTGACATTACCAAAACAGTTTAAATTTATAGTGATTTAGGAGATAATAAATTCAAATTATTAATTTGGGATTAAAAAAATAGTGATTTTAAAAGATAATAATTAAATTAGTAATGATAATATTAGAACAGTTAACATTATCAGAACAGTTTAGATTTGTAGTGATTTAACATGAGTTGTTGTAGAATAGTTGGTATGCATTTATAGGTATAAAATTAGGTTAAATAACAGAGAATAATGATAATAGCTCAGTAATGATAATATCATAAAGTAGTGATTTTATGAGATAATAATTAAATTAGAAAATATAATATCAGAACAGTTGACATTATCAAAATAATTTTGATTTGTAGTGATTTATAGGATTATAAATTCAAAATATTAATTTGGGATTAAAAAAGTAGTGATTTTAGGAGATAATAATTAAATTAGTAATGATAATATTAGAATAGTTAACATTATCAGAACAAATTAAATTCGTAGTGATTTAACATGAGTTGTTGCATAATAGTTGGTATGTATTTATAGGGAGAAAATTACGTTAAATAACAGAGAGTAATGATAATAGCTCAGTATTGATAATATCATAAAGTAGTATTTTAGGAGATAATAATTAAATTAGAAAAGATAATATTAGAACAATTGATATTACCAAAACACTTTAGATTTGTAGTGATTTAGGGGATTATAAATACAAAATATTAATTTGGGATTAAAAAAGTAGTGATTTTAAGAGATAATAATGATATTAGAACAGTTAATGTGAAGCCCTTAAAATAGGTTCAATACCAATCCATTCTGAGTCGCCAAATACATGGTACAGAAATCAAATGCAATCTTTCATGTCAAACGGTCGTGCAGAATACGGTTACACAACTTTGAGTGTCAATACAGACATGTAGAAAATATAAGCATTCAAACTAAGCCCTCATTATATTTATTATCACACTATTTTATAAAAAAAATATTGAGGACTTCTACAGCTCTAACTCGGACCATCACTCCATTCCCCGACTAGTATCCGCGATATTATCATTTCCTGAAGAGAACAATAGAAGAAAAAAGTGAGCTCAACTAGCCCAATAAATAATATTATAACTAAGATAATGAAAAATAAATTATTGTTAGCATTCAATAAATGAGATAAAATATCATGGACAATAAATTTTAGATCAATATTCGCAGCGAAAATATCAATTCATTAGAAGAGTTAAGTAGAGAATGATGTGTACTATTTTCTTTGATTTAAAAGTCTATTATTAATATTTTATCCCTGTAACATCAATCAATATACATCTTGAATTAAATATTCATCTTTTGCACTACGGGCCAAAGATATTCATTTGTATCACCAGTTGGTCATGTTTATCTCAACACCTGTCCATCTTTGTACTACGGGCCAAAGATATTCATCAGGTAATCATTCATCTTTGCACTACAGGCCAAAGATATTCATCGAGTAATCATTCATCTTTGCACTACAGGCCAAAGATATTCAGTTATATCACCATTTAGGACTGAGGATGATGAAAGATAATACGAATAACGAATTCAGTGAGATAAATGACAAATATTAGAGAATTTATCCAGAGTTTAAGAATGAAGATCAAAACCTGGATCCAATCAAAGATAAAAAAATATTTTTTTACCGTGAATAGTAACTCGACATAAAAAGATAAAAAAACTCACGAGAAAGTTCAGAAAATTATTTCGGTGAAATGATACTAGATGAAACGCAAAACTCAAGAAATTTTTGATCATTTCAGGAATTATGGAAGCAATACTTATCGTAGTAAGTTCAGATTTAGGAATATGAAATGAAATATTATTACTTCCATAAAATGAAATATGAAAGAAAATAATATTCTTTATGAATATTGAAAGATAATAACATCATTTACTCAAAAAAATAATATCCCTTACATCAGTATAATACTCAATCTGTCTGAATTATCGGATATTATGCTGACGAAAATTTGCTCTGTTATTAATGCTCAAAATATCCTTATACTCACAAGAAATACGCTCGAAATTATAGAGAGAAAATTTTCTGATTCTGGTGTGATTTTCATTTCTAACTAAGCACTCTATTTATAGGAAATGCTTAGCACAATAAAGGAAAATAAATATTATTTTATTTTTTATACGTATGATTTTTTAAATCCACCATATTTGAAAACTAAACTTCAACATTTTACAACAAGAGTGGGGACCACACATTCTAGAAAATCATCCACCAAAATAAATTAATTCAGATCTAATATTCCGGAACTTTAATAATTTATAACAAATAGCTCTTTTATTAGAAAAATACGAACCTTATGTCCATTCCATATGAAATTTAATTCTCTACAACTTTGTAAAAGAAAGTTTTTCTAAATTCTGAACGAAAAAATGATTCAAATTTACATACGGATGATTTTTCCAAGTATGCTAACTTTGAAAAACTATGCAGCACACCAACAAAGAATTTCAAAAGCCTCCACCAAAATCCCACATGTTTATATATTTAATATATATATATATATATATATATATGTATATTAAAATATTTATAATTATTAAAAGAATTCTGAATTCAATTTTTCTTTCTTCCATCTCATTTTATTCATATATCGTGAATTTGTTGTAAAAAAATATCATCTCTATTATATTATTATATTATCAATTATACACTTATAATTTAATATTACAATAATATATTTGAATGAATTATTTTATCAGAACTGATAAAATATCCATTCTCAATAATTGTCATTTTTGCTAAAAATTCCTCCGTTTAAATTCACATTGAATAAATATTTACTTATCATTTTTATCAATAATTATTATTCACAAATAATATTACAGAATCACAATAATGACAACCAGGTCGTTCCAAGGAAAGAGGGGGCCTTCCGATAAGGATTTCTCCTTACTGGCGCGCAATTAACCAACCCCTTTCCTAGACAGAACTTTCTTAGACATTGCCAATAATGCTATCTAATAATATTATTCAAGTAATATGAATTACTGATTTGATAATTTAAAATACTGTGCAATGACAATTATTGAATCACTAATATAAAATATCAACGTTGCAATTATTGATATAAAATATCAACGTAGCAAATATTTAACTAATAAAATATTATGCAATTATTGAATCAATAATATAAAATATTGAACAGTAATTACTGTAACAATAATTGAGTAAGTGCATTCTTACGTAAGAACCAATAATTCGAAATACTGTGCAATACCGTGTGCTACTGTGCAACAACGCATATTACTGTATTTTTATCTTCGGGTATTTTAACAATTTAACGGTAACAGTTTTACCGTTATTTTATAAAAAAATTACTTCTGTCGCTTTCTATTTTCGACATTCATTCCGTTGTGGGTTCCACCAATGACTGCGTCGTCGTACGAATATTCTTCGACAAAAAGAATATTCCTCGACCAAACGAATATTCTCCGACACAACGAATATTTTATAACCACTTGCTTATTTTGAAATATTTACACATTTCACCCATAACTTATCACATTTATCAAATCAACACCTTACTATTTCAAAATAATATATAGAGAAAATTAAATCTTTATTCATAAAAAGTTGGGGTCTTACAATTAACATTATCATAACAGTTTATATTTATAGTGATTTAGGAGATTATAAAATCAAAATATTAATGTGGGATTAAAAAGTAGTGATTTTATGATATTATAATTAAGTAACGATAATAAAAAAAAATCATTTAGATGATGAAAATAATTTACCTGAAGCTAAAAAAAACTTTTAATGATGATGAAAATGATTTACCGGAACTTAAAAAATCATTCAAAGCCACAACCAAATAATAGAATGCAATAGATGAAGAAGCCATAAATATAAACACCGTGAGATATACCGGATGCTAGTACCATAATGCCAAAAAATAGTGATTTAGGGGATTATAAAATCAACATAGCAACTAGTAAGTTATGATTGATATTATTTGTTATTTTAATTTTATTTTAAATGTTTTAAACTGTATAATATTATGTTATAATATAATTATAAATGGTATAATATTATGTTGTAATATAATTGAAGTAGTAATGATAATATCCGCACAGTTTAGATAGACAATGATTTTGTTATATACATGTATTATAATATTATATCATACATGTATGTTATAATGTATGGTATAATTATGAATGGTATAATATTAGAAAAATAGTAATTTTAGGATATAATAATTATGTTTTAACATAATTAAATTAGTAACAGTTTAGAAAAGTAGTGTCGGGAATTATAAAATAAACATATTAGTGTGGAATTATATATATGTATGATATAATGTATGGTATAAGATTATAAATTCCAAAAAATGAATTTATTGTGTTGTCACGGTTAGTAATGTTAGAACTTATATATATGTATGGTACAATATTATAAAAGGTATAATATTATAAAATTCAAAAATTGGTGTAATTATGTAGGACGTGTGAAAATCGGAGTAATGAATGAGCACATTAATTAGATAGGATATGTATTATAATTTGGAAATGACAAATATCATGCAATGGTGTTATGTACTGCAATTTAGTATATTTAATTGATTGATTAGTTAATAACTAGTACATAAATCACAATTAATCTAAAATGTGATGTTTACATATATATTAAGAAAAATAAACATAAAGGAATGAGAGTAAAAAAAAATTAAATTTATTTTAATGGCCTCACACTATTATATAAAGTGACAGAGTATTTTTAAATTTTAAATTAAGAAATTTTACTAAATGACTTAATTATCTTTTATTTTATATAATTTTACGTCGACAATTTTTTTATAACTTTAAATATTTATTTATTTATTTTTTAAGAGGGAGAGAGTAAATTTTTTGGAGTAAAAAGCATGAAACCAAAAGGATGCCAAAGTCACGTGAGTTGTCCACGCTTATGGGGGTGGGGGGAGGAAATGTCCGAAGAATTGGTTCCGCATTATTATCACCATATAGATGGGGGGACACAGAATTGTTTCTCTTTATGTACCCATAGCAGCAGAAAGCAAAATGCCAGTGACCACGCCGTACAAAATTTAGTGGGCTTGGTGTACGGATCGTCCTACACGTGTCTCCTATCACGTGACGATGTCAGAGTGGAACGAGATCGTTTCACACGTGTCCCGTTGCACGTGACGATGTAGGCCTCGTGTCCTTGATGCTTTAAGTTATAGAGGTGGGCACATTAATTAAATAATTGACATAATGGTACCACTTTATGCGTGGCAGTTTCTGCATGCCCTATGCCTCGTGATCCGTGCCACTTCCTTTTCATCGTCCACGTCCCCTAAAGATTGTCACGTCCCCTAAATACTACCCTCTCCGTCCCATAATAAGTAATGTTTTAGATGATTTTATTTATTCTAAATTATTTGATATTTTAAAAAATTTAGGAGCATTAATTATAATATTTTTAAAATTACCCCTCATTACTCCTATTTTAATATAAAGATATTTTTAACTCATTCTCTTTCCTTATTAACACAAAGGGTATTATAGACAAATGATACTATATTTAATGTTATACAATTATTTCTTTAATAGTTGTGCCCAACTCTAAAATATCACTTATTATAGGACGGATGGAGTATTTTTTATTAGTCTTATCGGGACCGGGAATACCAACTTGTCGGAATTTTTAATTTTTAATTTTGTTTTTATCTGTGCAATCCAATTTTTTACGTGTATTCAAATGATACTTAAATCATTATATTTTGTAAAATTTTCAGTTCTAATAAAACACATTAATTATTTGGGAGTCAAAAAGACAAAAAAAAAAAATAAATAAATAAATTCGGCCACCCCGGTCGGAATTCCCGAACGCTGTAGACTTTTTGATTTTTTATTGAATAATATTATGTGAACTCATTATAATTTTTTTTTAAAAATTAATTATAGATTTTGCTTCTTATTTTTTTAATGTGCGCGCATAATATTTTTTTTTGTATAATTAATATACCTAGCATTACTTTTCTTTTTTTAAAAAAAATTTGTCATGAACACCTTTTCTTTATTTTTATGAAAAAAGGGAAATGAAAATTAATACGTTGAAATTTAAACTAGAATTAAAAATGATATGATTCGGGGTGGTTTAATTTATTAATTTGAATTTATTTAAAAATTAAATGAGCTGAATTCGACTCGTTTATTAACAATTAAATAAATCGAGTTGGAATTGGGTTTAACAAGTCTAAGGTGCTATTTGTTTACATCTGATTGCCTCTTAATAGACTGTCTCTTATTCGCTAAGAGACATGATGTTATTTTTTTTTTGTTACCTCTGAATGCCTCTTAATCGGTAAGACAGAAAATAAAATCTTAATAATTAAGAGGTACCTCTTAATGAAATTTTTTTGATAATTTTTTTTTATATAAATATATTCAACAATATTATTCACTCATTTTTATTAAATTGAATATTTAAAATTATTAAATAAAATTTTATCCTTTAAAATGATAAAATAGTGTTATTAAGAGACAACTTACTTTTTAGTTATCAAACAGTTTTTTAGATTCAGACCTCATAACCATTCAAATGATCTAATTTATTAAAAATCATAATCATTCAGATCTAAATTATTCAGTTTTATCAAACACAACCTAACCGAGCTTATACTGGACTCATTTACTTTTTTGTTATAAAAAAATAATATATTAAATGATAAATGAGCCAAGTTAACTCAAGTTGGGTATAAACTACTCAAACTCAATTAAAAATTACATTGTGTTAGGCAAGAATTGGGAGAGTCCGTGTCTCATGTTCGCATACACATGACACTAGGGGTGTTAAAAAACGGTATTTTCGATTTTTAGGAAAATTGAACTGGTTCGGACTGGTCGGTTCGGTACAAAAAGCAAGCGGTTCGGTACCGGTATGCGGAACCGGTACATATCGATTTTTCGGTACCGGTTTCGGTTGGAGCTTTGGTCGGTCGGTATAAACTGAACCGAACCGGTTTATACCGACTTTCCAATTTTTTTTATTTTTTTTAATTAATAAAAATAATAATAATAAAATAATGATTATAAGAATAATAAAAATAAAATAATAATAATAATAAAAATAATTATATTAATTTTTGGTTTATTCGGTAAAAATCGGTACCGAACCGGTTCTGACTCGGTATACCAACTCGGTATACCAGTCCAACCGGTACCGGTATCGGTTCCGAAATTTGACTACTTTCGATTTCGATTCGGTACCGGTCCGATTTTTACCGGTTGCACACCCCTACATGACACTAACACAAATCTTTTGAACTCAATTTGTCTAAAAAACTTAAGTCATTAGGTTTTAGTCTCATTAGTGTATATTAGTCATTTAAACTTTCATTATTTGTTTGATGTGAAATTCTAACTCACTTGTAATATCTTAAAAGTCTCCTTGGGTTCATCACATCAAAACTCCCCCTCCCTCTAGCACTTCTCTTCAATCACTGAACATTAATTCTTGACTAACTATTTTTGATCTTTTTTTTTATCGAGAGTCAATTTTTATCAAGAATTGAACATCTTTTATTCAATCATCGTGGATCATCAATTCTCAATTATAAAAACTATTATAATTTTTTTATCGAGAGCCTTTTGGGGTTAGCCAACAACCCTTTATACAAAATTCGCCACGATCGCAAATATATTTTGAAGGATGCTGAAAATAATTTTCGAACCACGATCGCGTGTCTTTTAAAATGGCTCATCAGCCCAATTAGATCAATATTTCGTAGCTTTCATATCAGTCGTAAGTTATTGGGGAAATAAGTTACTACCAATAGTACCTTAAGTCGTGACATTTTGGGTGAGCCTGTGGCGGGTTAGGATGACCCAAGAAAATAATAGTAGGCTAGTGACTTAAGTGCTTATTTAGATAAATTTGTTCCGCACTCAGAATTTGACCTAAGATTTGTTTCGGACTCAGTATATGACCCAGGTAGTTTCATATGGTATCAGATCCATCGTGTTATTCGATCGGGTTGTTGTAGGTGGGAACACGAAGGCTAGTATCATTATCCCATGATGGAGAGAGGTCCGGAGGTGGGGACACGAATCTAGTCGATATTATCTGTGACTCCCCCAAAATAGGTCCACACAACCCATTCTAAGTCGCCAAATATATGATATAAAATTCAAATACAAATCTTTTTATATAAAATTGTCGTCCAAAATACGACCACACAAACTGTGAGCTTCAATACAGATATTATGTCATATATAATATGAAAATATCAACACTCAAATTCAGTCCTAATTACAATTATTATCACATTATTTTATAAAATAGTGAGGACTACTATATCACTATCTCGGACTATCACTCCATTCACTGGCTAGTCCCACCTATATTCTCATTTTCTGTAGAGAACAATAAAAGAAAAGGGTGAGCTCAACTAGCCAGTAAAAAAATATTATGACCAAGATAATGAAGAATAAATTATCTTTAGCCTTTAACAATAACAAATCAAATAAAATATAATGAAAAATAAGTTTTAGATCAACAACTGCAACGAAAATAATAATCCATTAGAAGAGTCAAGTAGAGCATGATGTCTACTATCTTCTATGATTTAAAAGTTCATCATCAATATTTTATCCCTGTAATATCAATCAATAAATATTTCAAATCAATAATTTATCTTTTGCACTACGGGCCAAAGATATTCATTTGTATCACCAGTGGTCAAGATCATGTCAAACACCTGTCCATCTTTGCACTACATACCAAATATATTTATCAATCAACAGTTCATCTTTGCACTACGGGCCAAATATATTCCTCAATCAACAGTTCATCTTTGCACTACGGGTCAAATATAACTTTCATCACAATTTAAAACTGAGGATGATGAAAAATAATATAAAGAACGAATCAAGTGAGATCAAAAATAAATATTAGAGACTTGTAATTTAATTTATCTAAGTTAAAGAATGTTCAAATTGTCAACATAATAATCAATTGTGGAGAAACATTCAAGAATGATATTCGTATATCAAAAATAATTTGGACAGAAAAGAAATTAATTTTTATCGTGAATACTACTCCGTGAATAGTACCCTGTATGAATAGTACCCTGATATGAAAATATTAAAATTTGATAAAAAAGTTCAAACCAATATTTCGGTGAAATGATATTAGATGAAGCACAAAACTCAAAATTTTTAATCATTTCAGGAATTATAGAAGCAATACTTACCATAGTAAGTTTAAATTTAAGAATATGAAATGAAATAATATCACTTTTATAATATGGAGTATGAAACAAAATAATATTCTTTACGAATATTGAAAAAAAATAACATCCTTTACTTTAGTAGACAACTAGATTTGACTAGTATACCGGATATTATTCTGAGAAAATCTTGCACTATAAACTACACTCAAAATATCATTCTACTCAAAAGAAATACTCACAATATAATAGTAACAACACTTATGTTTTGGTGTGTTTTGGATGAAGGGGTTATCTCCCCTTTTATAGTGCAGCACGGAGGAAAAAAATAAATTTTTCTGCCTAATGTTTCTCTTCATAACCGTCCTTTTTTTTCTTTCATTCTCGGCTTAACTTTTCTCCCGTCTAACTTTATTTATTTATTTCTTTCTTTCTTTTTTATTGGTTGAGGGCCCACACATTTAGAAAACATGGTTTGCAGGAGAAGTATTTCACCCCATTAGGAAAAACAGAAGTGCACAGGATGTTTTAAAAAAAACATAACAATCTGACAAAGTTAATATAATATTATATTATTATAATATTATATTAAAAAAACTATACTATTATAATATAATATTATAATAATATATTTGAATGATTATTTTATCAGAGAAGATAATTATAATTCCACATAAAAATATGCCAAACTTTTAACAAATATCTCATTCTAAAATTCTTCCATTCGTAACAAAAATTGGACAAATATTCACCATATAATAATTATTCACAATTAATATTATAAGCTCATAATATTGACCACCAGATCGTTCCCAGAAAAGAGAGGGCTTTCCGATAAGAATTTATCTTTATTGGCGCGCAATTAGAGCTGCAAATGAACCGAATTGAACCAAACTTTGTCGAACTCGAACCGAACTCGAACACTTTTATTTGAACTCGAACATGTTCGAGTAACTTGATCGAATCAATAACTATGTACGAGTTCAAATCGTTTGGTGTTCGCGAACATTTCGCAAACAAGTCAAACATAAGCTTGTTTGCAAACATAAATTATGTTCACGAACACCCAACTTGTTCACGAACACAAACTTAGAACTCTGAAGTAAAAAATAGTAAAATAAATACAAAAATGTCTTCTATAAGAGTCTAAGCATTCAAAAATTAGACCAAATATTGTAATCATCATTCATTTAAAAAGACCAAAACTAAAAATGATTACTTAGAAGTTATAATTAACTTAAAAGTTAAAAGTTAACAAGTACTTAAAAATTCTTGATTTACAAATATCAACAATCAAATATTAATATCGAAAAGCCTTTCAGCTCTTCAAGATCCAACCACTTCAAGCAAAGTTTACAAACAAATGATTATCAAAAACTCACAATTTAATAATATTAGTAATGTATTTCTTTTGTTATCATTTTTAATTACTATTCAATTTTTTTACAATTATTAAATTTAATATTTAGTTTTTATTTTCAATCTTCAAATTTATGTATAGTTTTTTAAAGTTTAAAAATTATTCAGTAAATAATTTAATGATTATTACACTATTATTGAAGTTTCGATACGTACATTGAAGACATGATTTCTCTATTCTCTATTTCGATTTGACAATTTCAATAACTCATGGACATGTAAGCAACTGTATTGTATCATTCTTTAATTAATGTTAAATTGTCATTTCATGATGATTAATGACTTTATTTATGTGCTTTATGACATGAGTTATAACTAGTTGATAGCCCGTGCAATGCACGGGCTAGTTTATTTCACGGGCTAGCTTTAATAATAAATTGAATAACCTAAACCTAAATATATCTAACAAAAAATACATTCATTAAAGCATAACAAATGAAACATGAAACAAATACCATGGAGAATGGAATGAAATAGTGAGTGAAATGATTCATTCTAGACCTAGCTAAAATGAGTCATTACATACCATTTATCAAATAATAAAATTCACAAATTTGGTAGGAATGAAAAAGATTCATTTAATTCCCACCTTAATTCCCACAATCGAAATGTAGCATAAATCTCTTTCAACTTGCATATAATGATGCTATATCAATTTCAGAAAAATGAAAAGCAAAGAAACATACGTTATTATAGGAAAATGATATCTAAAAGCACAAAAGGTAAAAGATTTGATAAGACAAAAAAGCATTGTCAATACAATTTACAACCCTTTTTTCTTTTCTTGTCTGAAGGAATAGCACTAAGTCATTTTCCAGTTTTCTTTTTTCCTTTCTTTTTGCTTCCTATATAGCATAAATGCCTGATCCCCTTTCATAAATTCAGCTTATTATCATAGCTTAGGATGGAAATCAATCATGTATGCTTTGGTTTATTTCTAATTCTGAACTGATGACTTGATACTTGCTGAATTCTTTATTAAAATGGCTCAGAGTTTATAGTTAGTGCAGTCTTTTTGCCATGGCTTAGGATGGAAAATCAATTCTTTGGGTTGTCTTCCAATTCTAAAATGGCTACTTGGTATGTGTTGGTTTCTTTATTTAAGTGGCTCAGAATTCATACCTTGGACCGGGTTGAAATAGTTGAGTCAATTCCAATATTATATTCAAATTCATTCAAAATAAAAAAATTAAAAGATGTAATTACCCATTTCTGAGGCAGAGGACTCCAATCCATTCCCAAAGGCAAAGACAAAGTCAAAGTTCCATAGTGTCCATGCTTAATGAAGAGCATCTTCAAAATATTAATCTTAAAAAAATGCCACCAGAACAAACAAAATTTAGATGGAAAAAGAGATTATACTGTAGTAAATGTTGTGAGGAACCTAATGACTTGAGATTACATAAACAAATGAATCCAATTCAATTCAAGGCCTCAACATAAATCACCACAAATGCTTCACTACTGCTACACCCAGTCTTTGGTTGAAGAATAAAAACAAATGGAAAAAAAATAGAAACATATTTGATATGACACTGATTAAACAATAAATACTAATCTAGTAAGTTTTTAATTGAACATACATTAAGAAGCACTATTTTTCACAATAGCTGCTGAATATAGTTGAGTTCTGTAATAGTCCTCCGGAAATAATGTAAATGTCATAATAATAATACCCAAAAAAAAAATCTGCAAAAATAGTACATCCATTAGTCAGATCCACACAGACACATATAGATACATACAAATTAAAACAGAGATATAATTGTTACATACCGTATCAGCAGAAGAGAAGAGGTGAGAAGTAAAGGAACCAATTAAGAGTAGCAAAACATACTCAAAACAGATCCCCTGTTTGGTTTCTATTTGCTCCACCCAAATAGAAGAAGAGGTGAGAAGCAAAAGAACCAATTAAAAGTAGCAAAACATACCCAAATTGTTGTCTCAAGAAATATCGCAGCACGAAGGAGTATTGAAAGGAAGCTAACTGACATGGCATTCTTCTAATGCTCTTGTTTTGGCTCAATTTTTTCCTTCCTTTCCCAAACATTTCCTGAAATGAAAAGAAAATTAAAACCATATGTCTTTCCACTTGTCCAGTAAAATCACCTTCGACAACTTCTTCTCACCTGTTCAAACTCAACTCAATTCAAAACCTTAGCTTTCAAATTCGAACTTAATTATAATATGTTTCTTAGAACATAAATATTGTTCAAAATCATACCTTATATGTGAATTGACAATTAAAAAACTACAAAACAGATCTCAAAATGTGTCAAACCATTAGGATTAAAATGTGGTCCTGTAATAATGCAATTGTACCAAAATTCACAACATAACACCAGCAAACAATAAAATCTAATATAATAAATCACCAATCAAAACACACAGCTAAAACCAAAACTTCAACCAATTAAAACTCATAAAAACACAATCAAATTCAACCTGTTGAGATACACCCATTTGTGGTATCACCAAATTCGTGCTACACAACAACCAAAATAATTATAAAAATTTTAGAATCACATAATTTTCAAAAATATAACAATAATCAACAACTTCACACCAAGTTTACTTACTAAGTGAAACCCATGAGGTCACAGGAGTAAGTTCACTGTTGTTGGACCTCTAAAAGAAAACCCCAAACAAATCTCACATTATACTGAGAAAATATAAATACATGTACATGAATTCTATTACCTCTGTCCCAAAAAAAAGTCCCATTTACCAATTTTTGCTGTATCAGAAAATTAACAACTTAACATTAGCAAATTTGCAATGAGACTTTTTTTGTGGGATGGATGGAGTATATATAAGCAATAAAAGAGTGGGAGATAGAGAGAGACCGTTGTCATCTTGGGTGAGGGTAACAACGCCTTCGACATTGGAGGTGCCCTTGAAGACGGCGACGTCTTTCTTGGTGGCAGTGACAACGGTGAAGGGTTTAAAGGCGACAACGGGGGTGGCGGAGACAGAAAGGGATTGGCAGGTGAGTTTCAGAGAGATGCCCTGAAAGGAAGAGTGAAGTGAAGGGGAAGGGTTAGGTTTAGAAAGAGGGAATATAAGAAGATGAGATAATTGAGAAGACGGAGGAAAGTAGAGGAAGAGGAAGAAGTGGAAGTGAAAAGGCAACTGGAATTGCAGTTTTGAAGAGGATTGAAGCCAAAGGACGGAAAGAATTGGAAATTCGAAGAAAAAAAATAAAGCGGAAAGGAATCGAATGAGGGTTAATTGAGGAGACAGAAGAGCGGGGAAGGGGGAGAGGCAATGTATGAGAGAGGAGAAATAACCGAGTTAACTCTTAATTAATTAAGAGTTGACTCAGTGAATTTTCCAATTGACAGCTGAGTTCTGTAATTGAAAGGATCGCCTTACGTCCCTTTATATATAGGTATTGATTTATTAAATTATTTGGGATGTAAATTATAATAATCCAACAATCATTGTTCAAAATTTTATAAAAATATTAAAATTATTTTAATTAAATTAGAATTTAGAGGTGAAGAAGTACACATTATTATTTATTAATTATTTAATAAAAAAGTTTACTTATAATAAATTATTAAAAAAATAAAAAGATGTTTAGGTAATAAAAAAAATAACTACAAATTTAACAATTATTAATAAGACAAACTTTAGAATTTGATATGAAATAACCAATTATTTGTATTTAGAATTTTAAAAATAATTTAAACATGTAATTAAGAAATCGAACTACTCGAATCGAACACGAACTTATCGAACCGAACTCGAACTTACCGAACTAGAACTGTTCGCGAACAAAGACGAACCGAACCATACGGTTCGCGAACATGTTCGATCGAGCAATCGAACGGAACACTTTATGCGAACTCAACTCGACTAGGCGAGCAAGTCGAACTCGAACCGAACCGAACTCGAACCGACCCGAACCGGTTCGCGAACAGTTCGGTTCGTTTGCAGCCCTATGGGCAATTATATAATATAACCCTTTTCTTGACAGAACTTTTTAGACATTGCCAATAATGCTATCTAATAATATCATTTAAATAATATGAGTTACTGTGTTGTGACAATTATTGATTTGATAATATAAAATATTATGCAATTATCACTGTAGCAATTATTGAATGAAATACTGAGTGACTTCTTACGTAAGCATCAATAATCAGAGATACTGTGCAATACCGTGTGCTACTGTGCAATAACGCGTATTACTGTACTTTTATCACCGGGTATTTCAACAGTTAAAAGTAAAAGTTCCGCCGTCAATTTTTAGAAATTTAGTTTTGTCGTTTTCTTCATCCGACAGTAATTCTGTTATGGGGGTCATCAATGATTGCGCCGCTGTACGAATATTTTCCGAACAAAAAAAATATTCCCCGACCAAACAAATATTTTATTGTTTACTTTGTAAAATTTGCACATATCACCCATAATGATCACATTTATCAAATTAACATCTTACTATTTAAAATAATATATAGAGAAAATTAAATCTTATTCATAAAAAATTGGGGTCTTACATTATCCCATAATGGCTAGAGAGGTAAAAATCTGTGGACCGTGTTCGTGATCAGTTTTGACGAGAACGTCATAAATTTAAGTGAGATAGTTTGTAACACCCTAATCCTACATCGAAAAATATGTAAAAAATTTATTTGTATATAAATAATTAAGTTACTAACAATTGTACCTTCAATCGTTATCTTTTTAACTAAGATGATCTTATTTAAGTTGATTCGATTTGGACTTAAAATTTGACACATGATTTATTTTAGATACTGAATTTGATACGAGAACTTAAGACATTAACATACATAATTTGAACCCAAACTGAAGTTTTTAGGTTTTGGGCCCATTTATATGTATTACTCATTTATTCTTTTATTATTTTTTTAATTCAAAATTCCAACTTATTTGTGATATTTTAATACATTATTTTAATTTAACTAAACGCGTAAAAGAACTTATTCGAATTTAAATCGTTTAACCAACTGAAGTTGAACTTGCTAGTGTTCTTCCTATATTTTGTGTTCCTAGCAATTTTTCGGAATATAAAAGGATGGGCCACATGTCCACAATGCAAAGCCTTTCTTTACATTTCTTTTCCTAACCAAACAGGAGGGGGGAAAATAATCTTACTTCCACAATTTTTTCTTTATATAAATAGTGAGTGAGATCCATTTCATGTAGAAAAAAATATTATTAAAATATTAAATTTACTTGTGAAAATATTAATTATTTTTATTATGGAATAAAAATATGAATTCACTAAAATACTTTTCAACACACTCTCTTAAGTGGGGTGGGGGTGATTAAGTGACTGATTATGAAAGCAGGTGAATTGAAAGCAACTCTCATCTTTGTTTAGTCACCCTAACCAATCACATTAAGGGATCTGGTTAGCATGGAGTTATTTTATTGATAAATTAGTCAATTGACTAATAGAATGTTGACACACATACAACTTCATATGCGTGTCAATATTTTATTAACTAATTGATCAACTTACCTTAAAATAAACTTCATCCTAATCACTTTTCACATAAAGGGGGTGAGCAGGATGGGTCCTCAACAGGTGATTTAACACCTACTAGGCTACTACTAACATCTAATGAAAATGGTGGGTGTCAATATAATGGGATAAGGAAAATCATAGTCATGTCAAAGTGAAAGTAAAAGTGACAGCGAAAGACAGACAGATAGGTATCAGTGTATCACTCCATGTTGTATACATTTTTGGTACAACAATAATTTGGTGAATAATTTTTTTTAAATTTAATTACCAAAAACAGTGAAACAGGCTATAGTCCAATGGGTTCTCCCATCCATTGTGGTGATATATTTATGTGAAAATATCAAAAAATTATTGTAGAAATATCTATTTTTTAAATATAATTTATTTAAAATCATTCAGTAATTCATTTTTTTGTAGAATTTATCAATTAATATAATTAGATCATTACTAACTAATATGCTAAATAAAAATCGAACTTTTAACTTTTATATTAATAAAAGTGAGTTATACATATCATAAATTGAGTAGCAAAATTGATTATAATAATTTTTAATTTCCAATTCATCGCCATACATGACTAGTTTTATACTTGTGTTGTTGCATTGCACGTGTTTAGATTATATGATATGAAGTGCGAGAGTAAGGTCTTGTTTGATAAAATCGAGTAATTAAGATCTGAATTGTAAGCATATTTTTAATATTTTAACTTGAAAAGTTGTTTAGTAACAAAAAAATATAAAACATCTAAATGATTTTTAAATTTAAAAATATCAATTATAAATTGAAAAATATTTTAAATTAATTTTTCAAAAATCAATAATGATTTTAAACTTTGGAATAGAAGAAGTACAATATTTATAGAAGCTCCATAGATTTAAAATTTTTATTAACAGGCAATTTTTAATGATTTAAATTTATATCTTTCCCTACTCATTAAAAAACGATAAGAGATAAATAACATTTTATCAATTAACTTTACTCTTTTATTGAATCAAATATATAACTAGTAAGAGTTAAAAAAACACCACCTGACACTTGACTTAAGAGATGAATAAGATTTTGGATGTGACAAAAGCCAAGTTACACTGATTTGGTGTCGGATTTCCACCGTTGAATAAACTTATATGTGAACTGCTGCTCAAGGCCAAAAGAAAAATAATAATAATTTCAAATACATATTACTAGTAATATAGTATTTACCGAATTCGGTTAGTATGGAGTTATTTTTTTAGCAAGTTAATTAATTGATCAATAAAATGTTGACACACATTCAGTCTCGCGTGCGTGTCCGTATTCTATTAACTTATTAACCAACTTACCTCAAAATAAACTTCATGCTAACCACTTCCGTATTTACTTAGGGTAGGCAAATGTGGTTATATATGCATAGATAAACTTTAGAATAGTAAATAACATTTAATAGGTCCATTAGTTTCTCACAAATAATTTTCAAATTATGTCATCGTATAAATTTCACGACATAGGAAGAGTTTATAGAGGAGAGCAATATTTTCACATAAATTTTCGGTATTTTCATTTAATCCTCTCACACTAAGGTGAAGCCTACTTTCTTCTCATGCGAGAGAAAATTTTGTAAAAATATCAAAAACACATGTGAAAATATAAAAAAAATTTATATAGTCCCACAAAAAATAAAAAGTCTTTGAATGATTGACACGTGACCAACCAAAATGACAGGATAAAATTATTGTAATAGAATTTATTAAATAATTATTGATATTCATTGGTGGACATGTTAAGATATGTAAAGGGCATATATAAGTTCAAGTATCAACTTAACAATATATGCAGGCTGCTGGCAGCATATATGAGAAAACATAACCAATCCTTACCAACCAGTCTGTGTATTTGGATCTAGCCCAATCCAAAACATACTTTCAGAGGCCTTTCATAATGCAGGCTGCTTAACCAGATCAATATTCCATCAGTTGTCATGGGCCGGGCCCTAGAAATTAGTGGTACGTGTAAAAGCCTAAATAATTGAAGTTGGCATTTTAATGTTCAAATGAATTACTAGTCTTTGAAAAAAAACTAAAGTGATGTGGAAAAAAGATAAATCTTGGCATTCTAGTTGTGGAAGGACACACCCTTTTTGCTAACTGTGTTTACTTTTCTATTTTGCTGATAATTCCAGCTACCTTCACAATAATAGGCATGGCAATGCAATGAGAGATTAATTTTTTTCTTGTTTCCATTTTATTTAAAATACCTCTAACCTAAAAGTGAAATACTTATCTAAGAAAAAACATTTTATCTTTTGGAAGTCAATTCATGAAATCTTTAAACTCAATCCATTTAGAATTTGAAAAATACAAACAAGACAATTAATAATACTTTTAACTTAGTTTATAACAATTATAATCGTTTGTACTAAATTTAAATTTTTCAAACTGACATTGAGTTTTAGGATTTCACATATTAACCCAAAAAAAAACCCACAATAAATATCTAATTTAAAAAAAGAGAGTAGAAGATATTTACCAAACGAGGGAAACAAATAGTTTAAAGATATCCCAAATAGTTCAAATAGTTAAACATATAGCCTACATAGGTGTACCCCGTTAAACATAAGGATCCTCTTAACATGTGCCCTAAGGGCACATATTAAGCACACAGTTCAAGAGAATATTCTCTTGAACTGTGTGCATATTCCCTTGATTCTGCATTTGCACTAAATTCAAGGAAATATATACACAATTCAAAAGAATATTATCTTGAACTGTGTGCTTAGCATGTGCCCTAAGAGCACATATTAAGAAATTCCTAATAATAATCATACTTGAAATATCCTCTCATGAGAATCTGCTGACGTAGTAAACAACCACTAATAGTATAAAATCATGCACAATGCATTAAATAATCAATTTGACACAGAGTAAAGAGACGTCAAAATACAACTCATCATACAAAATAACTGAAAACTAAAAACATACGAAACTTGTCTCGGCCTTGGCCTTGAAAAGAGTCCAAATGAAGAAAACACTATCTTTGAAGAAACGCAAATATCATACCCCCTTGTGTTTCTTGGATAGAAGCTTACACCACGAACACCAGTCATCCTCAACAGTTCTCCTGCCCTTGACAAGGTTCGTTTTAGGGTGCACTACAAGAAAACTAACTATTTTCGACGGAAATATCCTCGACGGAATATATTCAGTCGAAGTTACTATATTCATGACGGATATATACGACACGTGTATATACGACGGCATGTCCGACAGAATTTTCGACGCGTGTATATATGACGGCATGTCCGACGGAATTTTCTGACGGAAATAGGTTAGGTTCGACGGAATAGGCCTATCTCCGAGAGAAAATTCCGTCGGAACTCGAGCTTTTTCTTGTAGTGGTGGTCGCCAAAGAAGAGGATCAACACAAGATTCACACGTACATAAAAAGGCTCAGATTTCATACTCAACTATATGCTAGAATACAAAATAAAAGTTGTTATAATTAGCAAATTTCTACATGAAATTATTACGCTTACCCCGACGCAAGTCAAAATCTCATAAAGCTGTCATTACTTTGTGACTCCACATATAACATCTACCATTGTTAGAACACCTCAGACTAACAACTACACCTTTCAAAATGTTTGTTAGTTCAACTTCACTAATAGAAAAGGAATGTCATTACTTACGGGATCCTATTTCTGCTCCAAGGAGATCTTTAGGAGATTTTTGAACATAATTCCCAACAAATGAGATGCAGCAGGGCAAAGTTTAAGAATGATACAAGTAATAACACTAAAAAAGTTTTAGTGGATAGTCAGATTTGTAATTAAGCTGATTTTGAACTGGATGTACCCAGTGACACCTAATCTAATTACTGTGGATTTAAACTAAGCACGATAAACCTACAGTCAGCAACACGGGAATATAATTCTACAAACATTAAAAAAAATATAGCAACATCAAATCCAAAATGAAAGGAAACATTATTGTAAGAATAGAGAAGAAACAACCCCATCCAAAGATGAATCTCTTGCATCATAATTTTTCAGGAAAGTATTTTTGAACATACCGAAATCTGATGCCTTACTTTCCATGCGCTTTGCACTCTGCGAAAAGCACAGAACAAAATATTATAATTGTTTCAACATCAACAAAAACTATGCTATTTTTCTTTATTTTTTCTATCATTGTAAAATACAATTTGCTAGTATAGAAGAAACCACTAGTATCATACAAAATTCTCCCATTATGAAAATACACTACAAAAAAAAGGGTCATTGCCGACGGGATTATTACCAACGGCATATACGCCGTTGAGATTGACCTCTTTGACAACGGCAGAGCTGTCGGCAATGAGGCCCGTCGTCAATGTAATGGTTCCCTCCAAAACTGGTATGGTTGTTGACGGGAGTCCGTCGGGAAAGACAGTGTTGTCATCGGTAATGAGTTTTTTTTGGCACGTTAAATACGCAGGGGAGAGAAATAAAGGGGCGACGGGGGAAAATATCATTGGTCGCATTGTCGTCGTTAATGACCAATTCTCGACGGGGTTATTATCGACAGTGTTCCCGTCGACAATGAGGTTTTAATTTATAACCCCTGACCTCGACGACAGTCTCTCACTTTTGTATAAAAATTTCCAAAGTTTGCGCTTTTTCTGTCTCCCTCTTCTCCGACCTTACTCGATTTCTTGACTGGTTTCTTCCCAAATTGGTGTGTTGAGTTTCTTTCCAAATTGGGTTTGTTCGTCTGAGTTTGAACTGTTCGACTGAGTTGGGTTTTTCCTAAATTCGTCTGACTGAGTTGGGGTTTTCCCAAATTCGTCAAATTCTTTGTGGTCAAGCATATGGGATTGCTAGAAGCTCTCTTCTTTGTTCTCCATTGTCTCTGAATAATCATCTCCTCCCTCTTTCTGATTTTTTCGAAATTGCAAGGTACGGGTTTAATCAACACGTTTAATTTTTTCCCCCAAATTTATTTTTTTCAGTTTCAAAATATGCTTGAGTTAATTTTTGCCCAAAATTTATTCTCTTTGTGATTCTTTGTTGTTTAATGGACCAGTTGCTGCTAATTTGGGAGGAGAACTGGGTGACAACTTCTATCGGGTGATGTAAGTGCATCTCCATCTCTTTCTTTTTCTCATTGCTGCATTGTTGATATATGTCGTATAAGGCTAAGTAATGGACCATTTTTGTTTGGTTATTTTTTATTTTTATGCCAATGTATGAAATCAGGGTTTTCCATTCTGAATTCGAAATCTGGTTCGTTTATTGGGTTATTGAAGAGAAGCAGTTTGGGGCTTAGTTTTCACTGTAAGTTTTTCATCTCTTTCAATCTATTCGTTTCTTTATTTTGAACCTATTTTCTGTTTTGTACCGGGCTCAAGGTCAATAAAGAATTCAACTTTACGTTCTGGGGTAGACCAGGAAGTTCTTCGGGACATACATCAGGAAACTCATTAACAACAAAAATATCATTCAAATTTGATGTATTCTGATTTAAATCAGTGACATGGGCTAAAAAACTTAACATCCGTTTTTCAATAAACGAATAGCTTTATGACTTGAAATGACATTGATTGATTTTAGTGGTCTGGTTGTTTGAATGAAAGATAACAACCTTACGAAACAATCAATTTTGGCATGATGAGTAGTTAACCAGTCGATTCAAAAAAATTACATCAAATGCAAGTATTTTCAAATAGATAAAATCCACAGGTAGGGTGAAGGTGCCAATTTGAATCAAACAAGATTTGTAAACTGTGGATGTAATGAAGGTTTCTCTTAACGGAGTTTCAACAGATAAGTCATAGTCTAATTTCTCAGGAGTCAAGTTCAAACGTTGAGCACAAGTAGGTGAAATAAAAGAATGGGTAGCACTAGTATCTATTAAGGCATAGACTTCGCAAGAGTTTATGATTAGCTTACCCGTGATCACCTCATTCGGGTTCTCGCGTTTTGGGCAGTCACGACAAACGCTCTTCCAGGAACCACCGACTTTGACTTGTCCGGGACAGCCTTTGGAGCCATCACCCCGCTGGACTTGGTTTCGCTACCAGACACTCTTTAGCTATGTGTCCTTCCTTTACATAGTTATAACATACCTTAAATTGTTGTGGGCAGTTTGAATTGATGTGTCCCTCTTGCCCGCATTTATAGCATACGACCGGTGGTCGTTCTCCTCCCCTATAAACAGTTGATGTTAGTGCTGCTGTCGACGTCTTCACGTTCTCATTGTTGTACCTTCTCTTATTGAAATCTCCCCCCGGCTCACTTCTTCTATTATCATGGCTACGATTACCACCGGAGTGGTTACCGCTTCTGGCCTGATAATTTTCTCCATGCTGATTTTCATTGTTCCGATGACTGCTGCCACCGGTACGACCTTGGTTGTTGTCCCTTGGTTGAACATAATCATTATCTCGTTCTAATAATTGGGCCCTGTTCACCACATCTGAATATAAAGAAAGTTTGTGAGAAATGAGGTGCTGACAAATTTCGGGTTTCACACCTCTTAGAAACATCTGCGTCATACGTTCCTCATTATCAACCAAATGAGATGCGAACCGGGATAACTCCGCGAACTTAGCCTCATATTGGGACACAGTCATGTTGTTTTGTTCCAGTTTAATAAACTCTACCTCCTTCATATGACGAATACTTTCTGAAAAGTACTTGTCATTGAACAGTTTTTGGAACTCCTCCCAAGACATCTTGAGTGCGGTAGGCTGGGTACACTTCACAGATTCCCACCAGTAATCTGCCTCTCCACGGAACATAAACATGGCGCATAGAACCTTCTGTTCCTCCATGCATCCCAAGACATCAAATATCTTGATAATTTGCTTTACTCACGTTTCTGCCTTGATTGGATATGGCTTTCCCAAAAACTCTGGTGGTCCCAACTCTTTGAACTGCTTGGCAGTAACAAGCCGCAAGTTGCTATTATTTTCACCTGTATTATGAACACGAGTCTCCCTCGTCTGATTTTGCATGAACTGCAAAAAGCTTCTAAACATCCCATCGTTCATCGTTTGATCGGTGGTGTCGTTTCTAGAAGGAATATTGCCTTCTTGTTGCACGTTCTCCTTGTTGGTGATTAAAGGTGTCTCAACGGTCTCATTCACTCCATTGTTTAGATTTTCAGCTGCCATTCTCAAATACTGCCACAAAACAAGGGTTAATCAAACAAATTAACATATCACATATTAACCCTATGTTCCAAATGACCAATTGAATACCAAATAAGTTTAGGTAGGACACACATTAGCGAAGGATTTACTCGTCTCTTCCCTCCTAGTTCTATTCCTAGATCTCCGCCATAGATCATATCCCTAAGCTCTGATACCAACTGTGACGCCCCCAAAATAGGTTCAATACTCAACTCATTTTGAGTAGCCAAATACATGGTACAGAATCCAAATACAATCTTTTATAACATACGGTCGTGTAAAATACGACCACATAAACTATGAGCTTCAATACAAATCGTATATAATACGAAATATAAACACTCAAATTCATTCCTTATTCATTAAAATTATTGTCTCACTATTTTATAGAATAGTGAGAACTTCTACAGATCTAACTCTGATTATCACACTGTTCCCCGATTAGTCCCGGCGATATTCTCATTTCCTGAAGATAACAATAGAAGAAAAGGGTGAGCTTAACTAGCCCAGTAAATAATATTATGAATAAGATAATGAAAAATAAATTATCGTTAGTCTTCAACAAATCAGATAAAATATTATGGACAACAAGTTTTAGATCAACAACTGCAGCGGAAATAACAATTCATTAGAAGAGTTAAGTAGAGAATGATGTCTACTATCTTCTATGATTTAAAAATCCATCATCAATATTTTATCCCTGTAACATCAATTAATATACATCTCAAATCAAATATTTATCGTTGCACTACGGCCAAAAGATATTCATTTGTATCACCAGTTGGTCATGTTCATCTCAACACCTGTCCATCTTTGCACTACGGGCCAAAGATATTCACCAGATAATCATTCATCTTTGCACTACAGGCCAAAGATATTCATCAAGTAATCATTCATCTTTGCACTACAGGCCAAAGATATTCAGTTATATCACCATTTAGGACTGAGGATGATGAAAAATAATATAAGGAACGAATCCAGTAAGGTAAAAGACAAATATTAGGAATTTGTAATTTAGTTTATTCAGGTTCAATAATACTCCGTAATAATCAATTGTGGAGCAAAATTCAAGAATGAAGTTCAAAACTTGGATACAATAAAAAAAAAAGAAATATTTTTTTTTACCGTGAATAGTAACTCGTCATGAAAAGTTGAAAACTTCATAAAAAGTTCAAAAAATTATTCCGGTGAAATGATACTAGATGAAGCGCAAAACTCAAAAAATTTCTGATCATTTCAGGAATTATAGAAGCAATACTTACCGTGATAAGTTCAGATTTAGGAATATGAAATGAAATATTATTATTTCCATAATATGGAATATGAAAGAAAATAATATTCATTATGAATATTGAAAGAAAATAACATCATTTACGAGAAAAATAACATCCTTTACCTTAATAGGAGAGTAGTTTTGACTAGAATATCGGATATTATGCTGACGAAAACTTGCACTGTTATCAACACTCAAATTATCTAAATACTCACAAGAAATACGCTCGATATTATAGAGAGAAAATTTTCTGATTCTGGTGTGATTTTCAATTATAACTAAGCACCCTATTTATAGGAGAATGCTAGAACACCAAAGCTGACTAAACATTTATTTTTATTTTATACATATGATTTCAAATCCACCATATTTGAAAACCAAACTTCAACATTTTACAACAAGAGTGGGGCTCGCACATTCTAGAAAACCCTCCACCAAAAAATCTATTCAGACCCAATATTCCGGAACTTTAATAATTCATAACAAATAGCTTTTTTATCAGAAAAAAACGAACCTTATGTCCATTTCATATGAAATTTAATTCTCTACAACTTTGTAGAAGAAAATTTTTTCAAATTCCGAACGAAAAAATGATTCAAATTTACATACGGATGATTTTTCCAAATATACTAACTTTGAAAAACTATGCAGCACACCAACAAAGAATTTCAAAAGCCTCCACCAAAATCCCACATGTTTATATATTTAATATATATATATATATATATATATATATATATATTAAAATATTTATAATTATTAAAAGAATTCTGAATTCAATTTTTCTTTCTTCCATCTCATTTTATTCATATATCATGAATTTGTTGTAACAAAATATCATCACTATTATATTATTATATTATCACATTATACACTTATAATGTAATATTATAATAATATATTTGAATGAATTATTTTATCAGAACAAATAAAATATCCATTTTCAATAATTGTCACTTTTGCTAAAAATTCCTCCGTTTAAATTCACATTGAATAAATATTTACTTATCATATTTATCAATTATTATTATTCACAAATAATATTACAGAACCACAATAATGACAACCAGGTCGTTCCCAGGAAAGAGGGGGCCTTCCGATAAGAATTTTTCCTTACTGGCGCGAAATTAATCAACTCCTTTTCTAGACAGAACTTTCTTAGACATTGCCAATAATGTTATCTAATAATATTATTCAAATAATATAAATTATTGATTTGATAATTTAAAATACTGTGCAATGACAATTATTGAATCACTAATATAAAATAACAAAGTAGCACTTATTGATATAAAATATCAACGTAGCAAATATTGAACCAATAAAATATTATGCAATTTTTGAATCAATAATGTTAAATATTGAACAGTAATTACTGTAACAATAATTGAGTAAGTGCATTCCTACATAAGAATCAATAATTCAAAATACTGTGCAATACCGTGTGCTACTGTGCAACACCGCGTATTACTGTATTTTTATCACCGGGTATTTCAACAGTTTAACGGTAACAGTTTCACCGTTATTTTTTATAAAAATTTACTTCTGTCGCTTTCTATATCCGACATTCATTCTGTTGTGGGGTGCACCAATGACTGCACCGTCGTACGAATATTCTCCGACAAAAAGAATATTCCTCGACCAAACGAATATTTTCCAACACAACGAATATTTTATATCCACTTGCTTACTTTGTAAAATTTGCACATTCCACCCATAACTTACCACATTTATTAAATCAACGCCTTACTATTTCAAAATAATATATAGAGGAAATTAAATATTTATTCATAAAAAGTTGGGGTCTTATATAATCGAGTTCGAATTTATTTTTACATGTAATTATTGTTTTTAAATTATAATTACAATTGTTGGTTATTTCATATTAAATTTATCAAATTCTAAAGTTTATCTTATCAATAATTGCTAAATTTATAGTTCATTTTTTTATTATTAATTACTTAAACATCTTTTTGTGTTTTTAAATATTACTTAGAAGTAATCATTTTTATTCAATAATTAATAAATAATATTGTTTGCTTCTTCATCCCTAATTTATTAAAGGTAGTTTTAACATTTTTGTAAATATTTAACCAATGATTGTTGGATTATTACAATTTGCATAAATAAAAATGTAATAAATTATAAATTTTGTGATAAATTACGTAAATTAAGTCATAATAGTATGTGACATTAATTAGAAAAGGATACAAAAAAATTATTTATATTTACATGATTTATTTAAATTGTCAAATCGAGATACAAAGTAGAGACATAAAGTCATGAATGTACTAAGAATTCACTAATAGTCATTGTACAATTACTATAGTACATTATATCAACTATCAACTATATAACTAAAAATACAAACTTGATTTCACTCATTTTTTAATTTTATATGTGTGTGTGCGCGCGTGTGCGTGTTTGGGAGAGTGAAATTGGTTAACTAACTTTGATTTATGTAACTAACTAATCATTTTTAGTGTAAAAAGTAGTGTTTAATAATCCAATTAAGTAGTCAGTGACACTACCATTTGCATGATATTAAAATGAGTTATTAATTTAAATTGGAATAAGCAAAAAGGAAAAAAAATGGAACAAAGTCGCTAAATGGCTTTGAGCCTTTGATCTTAGATAGAATCATAGTTAATGTACAAATTCTAAAATTTTATATATCAATTGATTTTTTCTCATTTAGTTTTAAGCAATTAAATTATGAAAATTTAAACTTTTTGTAAAGTATTTCTAAATTTAAGATTTATTGTATTCAAAAGTTAAATTATCACATCACTTTTTAGTTAAAAATATTTCTTATTGGCTTTGAAAATTTATACTCGATCAATTGATCTTATATTTCAGAATGGATAAAATATTTTGTAGTAATTATATATTTCAAATGTGTTCGCGAGCATGACGACATTCGTGAACTTGATTGAGTTTGAATATATTTACGAGTTGTTCATGACCGAGTTTCACGAACATATCTTTGTTCGATTATTCGTGAACTCGAGCATGTTCGCGAACATCTAAAGTTTCGAACTCGCTCATGTATATTGATTCAATCAGGCCAAACGAACATGTTCGAGTTCGACAAATAATGTTCGAGTTCAACTTCGCCAAAGTTCGGCTCTAATTGGATCGTTTGCAGAAATTTATACTTGTGTAAACTAGTTTTATTGTACATGTAAACTCCTCGAACAATGCCAGAAGAATATAGGAATGAACTTATCGACTCCCTCAACAATTCCATAGGAATGAGCTTATTTTCACTTTCATTGCATAATTAGTTTATCGAGTATAGGGCATGTTTTAACAAGTTTGGTTACTAATCAGTTTAAAAACAATATCTTTTAAAGTTTTCTTTTAAATCTAACCGTATAAATGGCTAAAAAAACAAAGAAAAAAAAGGTAAGAGACACCGTCTTTTTTTGATAACTATTATAATGTAAAATTAAAAATCTATGCCATTAATTGGGAAATAATAGATTATTAAATGAATTTTGTATTTTGAGAATTGTATTTTGAGAGCCATTTGTAAGTTATCAATAAAATTACATTAATGTCGTGTTGACAAAAATAGGGATACAAAATGTGTATAAAATAGCCTGTTTGGATGTGGTCTATTACAATGTAAGTAATTGATTCGAGTTGGACCCGTGGATCATAAACTTCCACTTGGGTATGGATATTAGATAACCCAATAAGGATTGGAAGAGTCCCATATCACTTGGAAGTATTTTAAATAATACATGATATGGTTAGGACTCTATATGAGATAATTCTTCTGATCTTAGCCAGTTGTAGACTTATCTCATACGTATTGGGTTTTACGTTAAATACTGAAGCTTACTGTGTGAAGGGCTTAGAAAAAATAACGTATTATTTTTTCCATACAGTTTCTCTCTCTCTAGTATTTCCAAGCTCCCATCAATAGGCTTGGGTGTACTTGGTGTGAACACTTAATTAGTTCATTCGCATTGATTGCTTGTAACAACTACATATTGACGAGAAGTACAAAGAATCATAGTAGCTGTGTTCGTGGTGTTGCTTGTAAATTTGGCATTCGGTTCAACTGCTTCCGCTTCGTGGATACTTACCGATTCATATGTAAGTATTATTTATGTGTTAGTTTCCACCTAAATCTAACATTGAGATCACAGTCATGCTATGCCTGATCTCGCATAAATATTCTGCCATTATTTTTTGTTTTTTGCATATGAAGCTTGTAATAGGACATTATTTGCATAATATGCTAGAGTACATATTTGACACAGAAAATACAGTATGACGTAGTTCATATGCATGCTTAGACACCTGCAAAATTTCGTTGCAATCAGATTTGTATTTTGAGAGAAAACGCGAACCCTAATTTAAATTTACGCTTTTTCTAAATAAAAATCTATTTTTCTACAGAAGTCAAATGTATATTTTCTTTTAATATTAAAATAGTACATCTCACAACGATTTCAGAAATATAAAGTTTGTATTTTTTGGACATCTGTAAAATTAATTATGATTGTTTGAAAAAAAAAAGGTACCTAATTGTAATTGTGCTTCTGGTCTGAGAAAGAAGACGAAGCTGACATCAGCGCGCGTTAAATGACGTCAGCGCGTCAGATGATGTCAGCGCGTCAGATGATGTCAGCGCGTCAGATAACGTCAGCGCGTCAGATGATGTAAGCGTCAGTGTGGGCCACATGCCAGTTTTAAAAAAAAAGGCAGCGTAAATGTGCTCCACGCGCCAACTTCTGAACATTTTTAAAAAAAAAAAAATTACAGGAAAATTTGTTTTTATTTTCTGGTCACTTTAATTATTTTTCTGAATTTTTTCGTCTATGAAAAATATTTTCAAAAATTATTTGTAGCTATTTAAAGTGCTTTAAAAATTGTCCAGAAATTTTTTTGTTTGCCAAATTTTTTTCCCTGTGATTTCAGAGGCATGTTTACAAGTTCTCCACTTATTGGTGTTGAGAATTGGATTGTATTAGTATCTTAAATTATTTTACTATCAATTATTATTTATTTGAAAAATAATTGCATTAAATAGTAAAAAAAATTCAAAAAATCCAGAAAAATCACAGTATTAAGTTTTCATGTATACATACTGTTAGAAAAATATTTGGTCAATTTTGAGTAACATTGAATAATATTTCACATTTATTGTTGTATATTTATGTGTAAATATTATGTTTATTTCGCATATTTGTTGCGTTCGTCCCCTTAGGACTTGACCAAATTCATCCGGCTTCCTAGTGGGAGCTGTGATGGGTCCATTCATGCACATACCCCTTATTTGTTATTGCATGGTGCTTTGGATGGACTAAAAAGGGTTGATATTTAATGTTTTTGGAGACAGACTCTCATTTTATGATAGAGACCTGAGGTAAAATAATTATGAGAAGATAAGTGCAGCATTCTCAATTTTATTATTAGATTGATGTAGTAGGAATCTTTGATGTAAATTTTTGGTATTGATGTATTTATATCGAAGTCTTGCAAAGGAATGTAATTTTGCACTTGTTTTTCAATTAATTGATTTTATCTCCCAAATAACAATTAAATTATCAATAAGGGATTTTTTTTGTTTCTTAAACCCGTCCTTATTTTTTGTTGTAATGGGCTATTTGAATTTTGTCATATAAAATAAAATTAATCACAATTATTTATTTTATGACATGGAATGATGATTTTGAGCTTAACGATTTTTCGATTTCTATCCATAGACTAAATAATTATGATTACTTAGGATTTAATGACAAAATTATTATGTGTGCTAATATTCATATTTCGTGCAACCTCATTGTAGTGAAATGACCTCTAAAAATGTGATTGCTGACCTTAACAAAGGTGAAAAATTGGATGATAAAAATTATTACCTTTGGTCGAAGAAAATTTAATATCTGCTTAATGAGTTAGATGTGCTTGAAACTTTAACTACCACTATGCAATCGGCTGAGGAGGGCACCACTGTTCAGCACCGTCGAGACAAACAAATCTACGATGAATGGGTCAAGAAGGATCGTTGTGCGCGCTTTACCATGTTAAGCAGCATGCACAACGACCTTATTGGCGAATTTGAGTCCTGCAAAATTGCAATGGAAATGTGGGATATGCTTAAGAAGTCCTTTGGTGGGACTACTGCTACAAGGTTGCACGAGCTTAATTATAAGCTGGACCGTTACAAGAAGGAGCCCAAACACACTATGGTGGAGCACCTTCGAGTAATGTCGGCAATGATCCGCGAGCTTAGTGCAGCTGGCACAACCCTTACTGAAGAGCAACAGATTCAAGTTGTGCTCAGGTCTTTACCTGATTCTTGGGAGCCTTTCACTATGACTATGATACATAATGACAGTATCAAAACTCTTGTTGATCTCAAAAGGCAATTTTGAGCTTGAATATGAGCGTCATGGTGCTAAAGATGGCAGCTTTGTGTTCATGGCTCAACCTGGTCCGCGCAATGCAAAAGGTAAGCGCAAGAGACATGCTAATGGTAATGATCCGGTTAAGACTATTGCACCAAAACAGAAGGGAAATGCTAAGCCCCGCAGGGGCAAAAGAGGAGGAAAGAAAAAGATGGGTTGCTATAACTGTCAGAAGGTTGGACATTTTGCTCGTGAGTGCACTGAGCAGATAAAGGTACAATCTAAATTTCTTTATTGTGATGAATACTTTGTGTGTTCACATATTTTTCTTGCTCGAACTGATTGTTCGTGGATTATTGACACAGGAGCAACCAAGCATGTAACTCGCGATAGGGAGGGATTCACTGAGTACCGACGAGTTTCTAAAGGGACTCAAAGTTTGTTCATGGGGAACAGTTCAGAGGAGCAAGTGCTCGGTTATGGCACTTATCAACTGACTTTGCGAAATGGCCGCACACTGATCCTTGAGGATACACTTTATGTACCAGGAATTCGACGAAACTTAATATCAGTTGTAGCTTTAGTTAGAATAGGTTATTCTTTTTCCTTCGACAGTGGTAGCGTATCTATTTATTTTCATAATGATTTTGTAGGACATGGTATTTTATCGGATGGTTTTTATGTTTTGAATAAAGGTGAATCCCATTTTTCTTATATTGTTTCTCATGATGATATTGTTAATGAATCATTGAAATGGCATGCTAGATTAGGTCATATTGGCCAAGAAAGGATGACTAGACTAGCTCGAGAAGGCCTTTTAGGCTTACTCGCTAAAGTTAACCTTCCGATATATGAACCTTGTTTAGCAGGGAAGGCAAAAAGAAAACCTTTTGGGAAGGTAGTGAGGGCCACTAATCCTTTAGAGCTAATTCATTCTGACATTTGTGGTCCAATGAATGTTAGAGCATGACATGGTGGTAACTATTTCATCACTTTTATAGATGATTATTCGCGATATGGATATGTCTATTTAATTTCTCATAAGTCAGAAGCATTAGATTGTTTTAGACATTTCGTTGCTAAAGTTGAGAATCAAATAGATAGATCCATAAAGGTTCTTAGGACCGATCATGGACGCTAATATTTATCTGAGCAATTTAAAGGACTCAGTGAGGAAAAAGGTATCATCAAACAGCTAGCGATTCTGGCACTCCGCAACAAAATGGTGTTGTAGAAAGAAGGAATCGTACGCTATTAGAGATGGTTAGGTCGATGATGGCGCAAGCTGATCTTCCAATTAATTTTTGGGGAGATACATTAATGACTGCTGCCTACATCCTTAATCGCGTGCCTAGTAAGTCAGTTACTTCTACACCATATGAGTCTTGGGAAGGCAGAAAACCAACCCTTGATCATTTAAGACCATGGGGGTCGACAGGATATGTGCGCATTCCTTCACAACAACTTAGGAAGTTAGACTCTAGAGGAAGGAAGGGTATCTTTATAAGGTATCCTGAACACTCAAAGGGTTATGTGATGATATGCGAACAACCTGATGGAGTAATGACTGAGATTGAATCACGAGATGTGGAATTCATAGAGAATGAGTTTCCAAGCAGGGGTGACACGAGAAAGGGTTTTGAGCTATATGAAATGGCCGAATCAGTGGGAGACGTTTCGCCATCCCTTAGTGAAGGAAGGGAATTCGATTCTCATCATTTTGTCGTTAAGGATGGTGGGAGTGATCTATCGCCTAACGAGGCACCACCTAATTCACAAAATCTTGAGCCACGTCGAAGCAAATGTGCAGAAGTACCTCAAAAAATTTTTGAAATTGAAGAGGAATCTCTTCTTGTGCTTGAAGGAAAGTCCCTTATATGCGCTCTAAAAGATGATAATGAGCCTGCTACATATAAGGGAGCTCTCACTTCACCTGCTCATAATGAATGGATAGATGCTATGAAGGATGAAATTGGTTCTATGGGAAAGAACTAGGTTTGGGAGTTGGTTGATCTACTGCCTGGTCGTAAGGCCATTGGAAACAAATGGGTTTTCAACATTAAACGAAAGGCGGATGGATCAATCGACAAGTATAAGGCTCGTCTTGTGGCGAAAGGGTTCACCCAAAAGGAAAGTGTGGACTATGATGAGACATTCTCACTAGTTGTGAGAATTGGCTCCATTAGCCTTATTTTGGAGCTTTATCAGATGGACGTTAAAACTGCATTTCTATATTGAGAACTAGATGAGGAGATTTACATGAATCAACCAATTGGCTTTGAGGTTAAGGGACAAGAGCGCAAAGTGTGCAAGCTCAAACGTTCCATTTATGGCTTAAAGCAATCATCTAGACAATGGTACTTTCGATTTCATCGAGCCATCATTGCTGATGGGTATACGATGATTGAGGAAGATCATTGTGTGTATGTTAAATGGATCGACAAAAGCTTTATGATCTTGTGTTTGTACGTTGATGACATCTTGATAGCTAGAAATGCTATGGGATTGATTGTCGCCACTAAAAAGTGGTTATCATCTAATTTTGAGATGAAAGACATGGGTGAGGCAGAATTTGTACTTGGAATTAAGATCTATAGGGATCGCTCTAAAAGATTTTTGGGTTTAAGTCAAGAGACTTCTATAAAATTTATTTTAGAGCATTTTCGTATGCACAATTCTAAACCAATTGACACTCCCATTGAGAAGGGTCATAAACTAAGCCAGGATCTTTGCCCTAAGACTGATCAAGAAAAATAGCAGATGGCTCGTGTTCCTTATGCTAGTGCAGTTGGTAAGTTGATGTATGCAATGATGTGTACACGTCCCGATATAAGTTTTGCAGTGGGGATGGTTAGTCGGTTTCAAAGCAATCCTGGATTTGCTCATTGGGTGGCAGTTAAGAGGATACTTCGATACTTGAGAGGCACTATGGGCTATATGTTGTGTTATCAGGGTGGTAAGCTACACTTACAGGGATACAGTGACGCAGATTGGGCTAGCGACTTGGATGAGCGCAAGTCTACCACTGGGCATAACTTCTTGCTTTGTGGTGGAGCCATTAGTTGGTTGAGCAAGAAACAATCATGTATTTCTTTATCCACTATGGAGTCAAAATACATTGCATGTTGCTTTGCAGTACAAGAAGCAGTATGGTTACGGAGATTCTTCATGCAACTGCATGTTGGGTCACATTCGAGTGATCCTATCACTATTCATTGTGATAATACGGCTGCTTTGTCTTACGTTAAGGATCCCAAGTACCATGGAAAGGCCAAGCATATTGAGACTAAATTTCACTACATTAGGGATATTATGGCACGAAAGAAGGTGGTCCTCAAACATATCTCTACGAGCGACATGGTTGCTGATCCCTTGACTAAGCCCATTCCTAGGGATGTTTTTCGAGCTCATGTTAGGAGCTTGGGACTTCGTAGGCCTTGATATGTTTTATGTTTGATAATGGAATTCTTTTGGATATTGTTTACTATATTTTTATGCAATAAAAGTTATTACATAATGTTGATTTATATTCAGTTCTATGTTTTAACTTGTTGTATATATATAAGCACACATATAAAATGTCACAAGGCAAAAAGGTTGATCTACTCACTCGGATAACCTGCCTCGGCGCTTGTAATAGCGAGCGAGATGAGACTATTTTATGGTGGTCGAAATGGTTGGGCACCCATTTTTGAGACATTATGATTTAGTAGCCTTGGCTGGGTCCAAGAAGAGGTATCATTACATACCGAACACTTGTAAGAGGTGTAGCCTTGTTTTGGGTTGCCGGACATTAGATTCATACTAGATACTATCTGAAGTACCTAGGGATATTTTCTAAGGTTAAACGCTAGGGAGCGATTAACTACTGTCCGTACGGTGTTATTTTAGCTAGAGCGACATTTTTTTTGGCACTCCACCGTAACATGAGAATTGTATCTCGTGTACAAAAGAAGCGACATACAGAAGAGTGATGTGGTGGATCCCTATCCAATCACTGTGTGAGCCCTGTAAATTAATTATTGTCCTTAGTAACTTGAACCTATGTCATGAAACAAAGACTTTGTGTTGCTACTCTAGTTTGTATTCCTAAGTTCACAAAATGAGGTTCCATGGGTACTTGTCTGGGAAAGCAGCAAAGTTAATGAAGATTGACATAAGAGTTTAGGGAAGACACTTGTCTGACATCACATTCAACCGTTGGTTATGCTATGCGCGCGCAACTATTTTAAACGTATTATACTATATGTATATATATATTTATATATATATATATACATATACTTAAAGGTTAGCATACCAAGGCAAATGGGTTTGAGTGAATTTCTGAAATGTAATTAATAAGAGATTCGAAATACTCAACAGAATGTGATTGCCTGGTCTAGGACATGACGAGTTTTTTTTTTGAGATGCTTCATATTAGTTATGATGGAGACTTAACATGTGAGCTCTCGCCCTTGATATCATTTATTCCTCGTCAGTCGCATGCCAAGGCACCTGTACGAGGAAATCTAGAGATTATTGATTTGAGATGAGTATGTACCTTTATAACCTAAGTGTCTGAGTGGGAGATGTTAGTAATTGATCCGGGTTGGACCCATGGATCATAAACATCCACTTGGGTATGGATATTAGATAACCCAATAAGGATTGGAAGAGTCCCATATCACTTGGAAGTATTTTAAATAATACATGATATGGTTAGGACTCTATATGAGATAATTCTCCTGATCTTAGTCAGTTGTAGACTTATCCCATACGTATTGGGTTTTACGTTAAATACTGAAGCTTACTGTGTGTAGGGCTAAGGAAAAATAACGTATTATTTTTCCCATACAGTTTCTCTCTCTAGTATTTCCAAGCTCCCATCAATAGGCTTGGGTGTACTTGGTGTGAACACTTAATTAGTTCATTCGAATTGATTGCTTGTAACAACTACATATTGACGAGAAATACAAAGAATCATAGTAGCTGTGTTCGTGGTGTTGCTTGTAGATTTGGCATTCGGTTCAACCGCTTCCGCTTCGTGGATACTTACCGATTCATATGTAAGTATTATTTATGTGTTAGTTTCCACCTAAATCTAACATACACTTATAAGGCCACCTCTAGGAATATTAATCATCAATCAATTTACACTCTTTTTTTATATTATTTTGCATTCACCTTTTTACATTTATATTTTGTCACCATTACATTATTCCTAAATTTTTTGTTGCAATAAATTTTATATTAATCAACAGAAAAAGAATAGATCTATATTATTAAGGGAGAATAATAAAAATAACTGGTTTCTCCTTAAATTTTATTCTCTCTTCCAATTCTTATTTTTAATTATTTTACTCTTCTTATTTCACACACACACACATAGTGTGTGTGTGTGTGTGTGTGTGCATATTATAGACACCCAAGTTTCACATTTTTGCATTTTAAAATAAAGAAAAGCACAAAAACGAGGAAAATTTAAAAAACACAACATCCTAGGTTCTAAAACAAGAAAAGTTACGGAGGAGAAGAGAGAAAAAAAAGGACCCAAACTAATCCACATGCACGACCTTGGGATTAGAGCTCAAGTCGCACACTTATACGGCTTAGAGCCAAAGCCGCGTATCTATACGCGGCTCGGTCCCTAAATCCACTTTAGTATATTTATTCCTTATTCCTCCATTTCATGGATAAGAAGAGAGAAATATCAAAAGCTTCAGAACAAAGACACTAAAATATTTAGAAAAAGATATATATATATATATATATATATATATATATATATATATATTGAGAGAGAGAGAGAGAGAAAATAAAAACAATCCAAAACCCCACATCTCATTTCAAAACCCAATCAATAGAGGAATCAAGGAGGCCAACTCAAGCACCAAAATCAACCCTCCTAAAAATTCACAAGGTCGAATTCTAATTTTCATAAATCCTTATTTAATTATGTAGAATTGTCAACTACTAATTCTTCTACATCATTTTCTCTATCTCAATTGTTATATGTGAATTGAGTATCAATTTGAAGTATGTGAAATTCTCTTATTTGAATTGCTTATGTATACTTTTGTATTAAAATTTGATAATGTCTTAGGTGAATCTAAGGCTTGTGGGCCTGCCCATAAAAATTAAACCTAGCGGATGATGAATCTAACAATTAAATTCATGTAATTATTTTAAAGGTCCTTAATAGTAATATACAACAATTAGAAAGTAATTACACTATTAGTGCATCCACAAAATAATTACAAAAATAACGCAATTCACATTAATAAGAAAATCTAAAATCAAGAAGAAATAACTGCCATAATTAATAATTCAAATTCAAATATTTGGGATCTAACAACAAAAATAAATTCAAATATTCAAATTCAAAATAATAATTCAAATTCAAATCTTCATCTCCCTCACAGTAGCCCTCTCCTCCGCTACTCCGCCGCGAATCTCCGTTGTCCAAAACGCCAATGAGAAGAAGAAGAAGATTCGCCCTACAAAAAGTTTGAAAATAATGTAACTCTTACTGTTCTAAAAATTTTTTTATTACTATTTGGTTACCCACAAAAACTAAAATGGTTACCATTGTATGAAGGGTTAGCTACCAACTACATCACATTCAAACTAAATTGGTAACTTAATAAAACTGAATTGGTTACCTTGATTTGAAGGTTTGGCAACGTCATCTTCCTCCTCCTCCTTCACCGGTGAGACAGAGCGAGAGTCAACCACAAAATGGTAGATGGGATGGAGAAAGGAGGTGGATATTTGATTTTTTCATAATTTCTTCATGTCCAGAAATTCCAATTCCAATTTCATGTCCAAAGAAAAATAAGAACACTGCATAGAAAAGAGAGAGATAAGAGAGTGATGTGTAATGTAATGTTAATAACTAAACATCCGTACCAAGGTAACCAAACATTCGTACCAAGGTAACCAAACATTTATAACAAGGTTACCAAACCTTTATACCAAGATAACCAATCTACCTTCACACCTGCTGTATGAATTGGTTACCTTGGTCTGAAAGTTTGGCAACCAACTGCATGAAGGTTTGGCTACGAACTGCATCACATTCAAAATAAATTGGTAACCTAATAAAACTGAATTGGTTACTTTGGTATGAAGGTTTGGCTACCAACTGCATGAAGGTTTGGCTACCAACTGCATCATATTCAAAATAAATTGGTAACCTAATAACACTGAATTGGTTACCTTGGTATGAAGGTTTGGTTACCAACTGCACTATGAAAAAACTGCAGATGTGGAGGTGGATTGGTTACCTTGGTATGAAGGTTTGGTTACCTTGGTATGAATATTTGATTACCTTGGTATGAAGGTTTGGTTACCTTGATATGAAGGTTTGATTACCTTGGTATGAAGGTTTGGTTACCAACTGAACTTAATACTTCAACCAGTACAAGGTGAAAGCCCAATACATACTTTGAAAAACGCAATAGTGGAGCCTGAGATTTTGCTAGATAGTGAACATGGAATTGACAGAACCTTTGAAGTTGCCCAGAAGGTTTGGGCAGAGGTCTTCTACCATCCTCAAAGTACCTATCAATCATTGCATGGCTCCATAACCTGAAATCAAAGTACCTATCAAGCCTTAACGCATCACTAGGCTTAACGCATCAAAGAACCTATCAAGCCTTAACGAATCACTAGGTTTGTCATGCCGCACATAAACTGAAATCATGACTCCAGAATACCGGCCACATGCATGACTCCAAAATATATCTCATGTAGTTCAAACACAAAGGAACACCGAATTAAAGGAATAGAGATAGAACGACGAGAGAGAGAACTGCGATAGATAAAGATAGAGAATGGCGAGAGACTGAGGATAAGGCCGTTGTGAGAATGACGATTGACCCACCTAAATTAAAGGAATAATAATTACATTAATTTTGTAAATAAACATGAAAAAATGTATTACTTTTGTAATTATTTTATGAATGCACCATTATTGTAATTATTTCTAAAAATGTACTAAAATATGTAATTAATCCTTATTTTAATTTGAATTATTTCATTACTTGTGACTTGTGAGCCCGAGATGAGGCCCCTTTGAACTCTAATTTCATATTTAGAGGAATTGGGGCCCTTTTCTAAATATGGACTTTGAGATTAAATCTAAGACCTCTAAATTCATATTTAGAGAAATTAGGACCTTCCTCCCACAATAGACATTTAATTGGGCTTGCAAATAGTTATTAGTGGGAGGAAAATGTTGGCAGTTATTTTTGGTGTAAACATTAAAGTGAAACCTTTTTTTATTTCCTTTTATTATACTTTAAAATTAGGCAACGCGTGTGTAAGAATCCTAGTATTATTAATAAAAAGAGGAAAAAATAGACTCCAAAAAAAAAAATTAGTTAACCAATACAATAGACCCAAGTAATTTTGTTTAATTAGATGGTTATCGACCTAAATTACCAGATTAGTTGATAGCTTGTCAAGCTATAGGTTCCCGAGAGCTCGTAACTCATTTGAGGGTAAAAAATGTTAAAAGATTTTTAAGTAAGGAAATGATAGGATAAAAAAGGAAAGAAAATTGATTTTCCAATGTTAACTCGCCCGCACAGGAATTTAGTCTCGGTTGACGCAAGAATACCCTAAACGTTTAACCAAAAAAAAACTAATTAATCAACCGAATAGACCTAAATAATTTTGTTTAACTAGATGGTTCTCAACCTAAATTACCAAGATTAGTTTAACTAAGGAGGATTAAAACTTTGACAGTATCAAAACAGGGAAAAAGAAAATGGCCACGTCCATACAATTGACCTTGAACTGTTTAAATAATTGCAGTTGAATTACACAAAAAAAATGAGTATGATACACATGAATATTCCAGTCTTGAACAAGTGTGTTACCCGAATCAAAGTTCAAGCTTAGAATTACCAAACTGGCTAAATAAAATGGCCATGTCCATACCCTGTTCCATTGTAGGCACAGCAGTATCATAGGGACAGTCTCTGGAAAAGCCAGTTTTCCCAGATCTTTCAACTTTCTTAATGCAGCGCTTGAACTTCTCGTGACATTTTACATTGGTCATACCTGGAAAATCACAGTTACCACCAGTCAATGATGTGCAACAGAAACACGTAAATATTTCTTGAACAAATTGAAGACTACAAAGCTTTACACTAACTCATCCGGAACTGAGAGTCCCGTTGACATGTTTTGACTTTTTTAAGCATATTTAGAGTATGACCAACTCGAACATTAAATTTTCCAATAACAATTTTTAGACTTCAAAGTTTATTATTGAAAAATTATAGTCCAAATGATATGAGGAAGAAAAAGTAAACAAGGCGTATATGAGATTTTCATTTTTGGAAAGTGGTGGTATAATATAACAGTTTATCCAAAACGAACACCAACTGATGGAAGCCACCAGGATCTATCAAGTGTATCAATTTCACGTATCAATACCAAGATGGATAAAATACCTCTACGGTATGAATAAAATAATTAACTTCAATATCAATATTATGTAGTCTAAATGACTTGTGGGGATTACATCAATTATATTTAAAGAGACAAAACCCATAGTTGTCATGGTGTCGCCATGGCGTCGTCCAGGCGACGACTAGTCTTCTTAGCGTTGAAGAAGGGCAAGGCAACGCCTTGGACGCCGAGCCGTCAAAGCTCACACATTGGTACCGGCCCAAATTAAGTGATTAAGTCATTATTTACCATGACTCATCATAACCAATGGACTTTTCCAATTACCCAAATGACTCAGCCCATGACCTTAACCTAACTCATGACCCTACTCATTTGAATCAGAGGAATGCTCATGTGGGAGACGGAAATGACTTCATAATTGATGACTTTGTTTGAGCTATGACTAGAAACAGAGTAGAGATTGTGTTAATTATTACGTTTTGAGTTTTAGAGTATATAAAATTTTATTGTGTAATAATATACTTTTGAAATAAAACAAATAATGTATAAATTGTACATTGTTAACTACCTGTCACCATATGGATGCAATGGCGGACGCCTTATCACCCAATGTTCAAAAAAGCTAAAAGCGGTACGAGGCATTTTTTTCCGGACGAGACGAGGCGAGGCGTAAGCTTCGAGGCGGAGCGAGGCGGAAGCCTCGATTTGAAGACATTATAAATAAATGCTAATAAAATCACTTGGTCCATTTTTACAAGCCTCAACCCTATTATGATTACCCACAAAATATTTTTCAACCTTGTAATCCCCCTCCTTTACAAATTTTCTTACAGAAATAATTGTAATCAATTCTTATATATATATATATATAATTCTTATAATAACTTATAATTTATAATATACATATGATATATACTAATATACATATTATATATTTTAGTAAATTGTTATTACCTAAATATATATTTGTTTTAGTTAATATATTTTAGTCAATTAAAACAATTAATTAAGTCATAAACTAAAATAAAACCTTAACAGACATTAAAAAAAGACGAAGAACAGAACTCAGAAGAGAACGAAGGACGAAGAAGAAGAAGAACAGAAGACAGACGAAGGACGAAGAAGAAGAAGAAGAAGAACAGAAGTCACCTGTCGCAGACGAGTCGACAGGCTTTCGCGAGAGAAGAGGACGGAACAGACTGGAGAAGACCTGGAGGCTGGAACAGATCGCGCGAAGCTGGTGTCTCGAAAGAAGAAGAAGAGGCTAAAACAGACCGTCGCCAACTCGCGATTTAGGTCTCACGCCTCGCGGCGCCTTGAGGCGCAACTCCTTGAGGCAAACGCCTCGGCCGAAGATGGCATACGTTTCTTTGTTGCCCAAAATAGCGGTAGCCTCGCCTTGGCCTCCTTCCGCCTCGCAACGAGGCGCGCCTCAAGACGTACGCTTCGAGCGCTTTTTCAAACATTGTTATCACCTAGGCGTCCTGGCAGTCAACTACCGCCGCTTTCCGTCTTGGCGCCGTGACAACTATGACAAAACCCTAATATTACCCTGTAATAATAAAAGTACTAAACGACTAAAATACCCTTATTAGTAACCCCTAATCACTAATTAATGTCCTAAACCCCACTAATACATAAAAATCACATCAACTACTTTTATAATAAACATATTAAAAACTCCAAATAATAAATATAAAAAATCTCTTCTTTGTTCTTGACTTGGAGTCCCCATCACCTATAGCACATATTCCTTCTCTTTTATTTTGTCTTATTTATTTTTGGCATCATGATGAGGTGCTTCCGGCTGCTTCACTGAATTTTGTGGATATTTTGGGTGCATTTCCTATAGGATTATAATGCTGGTTTTCTCTTGAGTTTTTCTGTATAGACGTTGTGTTTATGAGGGGGGGATTTCGGGTTTCCATTTCTTTTCTGTAATACATTGTGTGTACATAGGTTTGCCACCCTCTCTTTAGCTTTTTCAATAAATTGAATTACCTTTCAAAAAATAAAAACATACAGCTTATATAAGCTGCTTGACTAATTTCCAAATCTTAGAAAAGCTATAAATTATAATCTTTTCAGCTTTGAATAGTCATTAACATGCTATTTTAGTGATGTTTCCAATTAATTTATTTTTAAAATTAAGATAAAACACTACTCAAGAGGTGCTTTAACTTGCAGCTTCCTACTCTTGTGCTAGAAAACCTTCAAAGCAACAAACTAAATATCCTTACTTTCACTTAATAGGCATTCCAGTAAGTTCTGCAATCATCAAATACTGATCTTTCATCTAATTTGCCAACAAACACGAACAACGAGGTCTAGTTGCCCTAGAAGCGTTAAATATCACGTGTGTATAACAATTTTAGAGAGAGAAATAAGGAAAATAATGGTAAAAGTAGAGACTAGTTAGATGCCTATGCATACCAACACCTCTTCTAACTTAAAGCAAATATAAATTGCATTTGCCTTTAAAAAAAAATCAAATTGAACTACAACTATAACATTATTATCAAGATGGGGAAGAAATATTGATGGAGGAGAGTATGCATCCTACTATGACCATTGTAAAATGACCCCTAGTGGCATAATTTCAATTTTAAACAATTATGCAAAATAACACTCAAGTACTTCACTGCTACAAGCCTACAACCTTAACACAATCGAAACACAACCACAATAACAACGATTAAGAAAGAAATGGTTTCCATTAATTTAACAAACAAACAACTCCCATAATTATTCTTGAATTTTCAAAAACACTAAAAAATAAGTAGGAACCCCAAAAGTTCCCCACCCACAAATCATATAATTCAAACAATCCAACAAAGCCTTGAAAAACTTGTAATACATACACTATATATATATATATATATACACACACATATATATATACATAAATATACTTGAATAGCTCAATGCTTAGCAAATGGATATTTACTAAAAAGAACAATGAGAATGAACACTTAACAAATTAATTCTAGGTTGATATCGACAAATATAAACTAGTAGTACCTTTTTTCTCAACGCAATCATCGTGAATCTGACAACAAGCGTCGAGATCATCGCAGGGTTTCTCACCCGGACATCCGGACCATCCTACTCCGCAGTACTTACCGTATTTAATCCCAATCGCTGAATAAGATTCGAACCAGGGGCAAATCAATCGACCAAATTAAACAAATCAGAATTTTGTTCTATTTTCAAATAGAAAAACTTTAGAAGAGAAGAGATTTAGATACTTACAATTACAATTCTCAGCAACACATTGTTTGCTGCATCTTACCTGTCGTCATCGCATCCAATATTCAAGATATGAGATCTAAGCGTTTATAAATAAAGAGGGAGGGAAGAAAAAGGCGATTTACCTGTGGGGCGTCTTTGCATTCTGCCATTCCGATGATGAGAAAGAAGAGGAGGAAGAAGAAGAAGCTGCCTAAGAATACTGCAGTGAAACTTGGCCGGAGCATTCTCTCTTGCTTTGTGACGGCCACTGCTCAATTCAAACAGAAGAATAGAGAGATTGTTGTCGTTTTTTTTTCTTTTTCTTCTTCGCGACAAATTCCAAAAATACATGATTCTACTCCGTTCCAGAAGTTTTGGAGATTAGACCTTGGGATTTTTTAACTACGTGTTTCCGTGCTTCTGATTGGTCTGTTATTAATTTAAGGCACCTAAAATGGAGCAATGATACTACTCGCTCCTTCCCTTAATATAAGATTTTTTAAAGTTCAGCATTAAGAAAATAATTATATAACATTAAATATAATATTAAATATCTATATTGTCCTTGTATTAAAAAAAGAGATTATTATTTATTGGGTAAAAAATAGTGAGAGAATCAAAGTTTTATTTAATACTTGCGGTAATATTAGAAACTAAGCAATTAATGCTTACTTGAAATTCTAAAACGTCATATATTAAGGGACAAAAAAATTCTCTAAAACGTCTTATATTAAGGGACGGAGGGAGTATCACATAAAGCTCACGTACACACACATAAATATTTGCGGGCTCTGCATGTGATGCAGAGCCCGTAGTATGCATCTGTGTATGTTAGCATTATGTGACCCAAAATTATGTGATACTAGCATTATTTCCTAAAATGAGAGCTGGATTCGTACTCGCTCGGCGATTCAAGCTCGACTCGAAATGTAATTGATTTGTAAATTTTAAAATTCGATAAGTTACTCGAATCTCTTCAAATTGTAATTTTTAATATACTCGAATCATATTGGTTCGAAAAATTCAAACAGTTTGGGTTCGATTCAAAATCGTGCTCGACTCAATAGTTAAACTATCCTCAATCAAACCTTATTTGATAAATTTTATAAACTAAATCTGAGCAACTCAATATTTAGCTCGACTGGTTCGGTTTTTTTGTGAGCACTATTTTCATATATATTTTTGATATTTTTACATATTTCCTTCTCACATGACTGTGGGACCCACTGTGTGAGAAAAGATCATGTGAAAATATCAAATATATATGTGAAAATATCAATTCCTTTTTTAGTTTAGTAGTGATTACATGATAGTACATTTTGTTGTTATATTTAAGGACATTATGTCATTTTATATCATCATTAATAAATAAATAAACACTTTTTGTGAAATATTGTTTTTCCCTCTCAAATATAACCTTTTCTTTTTAGAACCAATGGGGTGTGAATATATAGTGAGAGAGAGAGTGAAAGAAAGAAAGAATTCAAACTGGGATATTAAATTGGGATCAACAGGTAATTTGTCAATAGAATTCAAAAACTTGCTAAATGGTCTTTTAGATGTATAATATTACACCAAGAACTTCCTAATTTGGGGTTTCTTGCAAACAATAGTCTACATGCCTCTGCCGTAAAAGTAGATACTAACATAGTGCCAAACTTCCACTACATCCTTTTGACCTATTTTTTGAAACCAATTGAACAAAACTGAGCTAATCTTATGCTTCACTGGCGTAGTTGTGTGATTCATCTTAACATTTGGTAGTTACTTAGGAGTTTAGAGCTAAATGGCTGAATCAGTCAGTCATTTAGGACGTATGTTTTGAATAAAAATCGTTTGAATAACTAAATCGATCAGATTTATGAGCTGAATAATCAAGTGTAATTTTTTTAACAAAATGGGCTGAATGAAGTATTTTATATTTAATTTTTTTTTTACAATATTAACTATTATATTAAAAAATATTAAATAAATTTACAACAATTTTGAATTTTTTCAAATGAGTAAAATAATAAAAATTTGTTATTCAGATATTTCAGACATGTCAATTATCAAACAACTTTTTTCATTAAGTATTCAGCAAAGTAAAACCTCAATCGAAAGCTACCGACAAAATAATAAGAATCAACAGAGCCCGTCAATCGGCCATCGAAAGACACTCCACCGAATGGAAATAAAATTTACCAAATATGGATTATTAAGGAAACCAAACACTGTTCCTCAGCTTCAAAAATATGCAGAAGTACAAAATATTTGCATCTAGAGTGCCAGTAACTTGAATCGCTAGTGATGACAGAAAGCTTAAAAAGAGAATGCCCCCAGACACTTTAAACCAGAGTGACACTATTCAGGGATAGTAACCAGTGAATGTGAATCCCCTTCCAATAATTTCACCAGCACAAAACCATCCAAAGCATTCTAACCCAAATACAACAGCAACGCCAGCATCCTCCACCTTCAACTCCTGCCTATTCTTCCATAAATGCTTTACGTAATCAATTTCCTTCCACATTGCCTCAGAACGACCGGGAATACTGTAATTACGAATAAAAGGAGGTACACAATTATGAGAATCAGAATAAGAGCAATGCTATTGAAATTAAAGTTGTGCACACATATCTCCCCAAAACAAAATGTAGAGGCTCATCTCTTGAAGACGCATTGATCAGATATGACATGCATTGAATATCAAATTGTCTCATTCTTGCTGGAGATAATTAATACAACCCTGTTGCATCAAAATACATTCAAAGGCCAATCACTGCAATGCATATTTGTTTCAGTCCAGTCAACAGCAATTTGCATATTGAATAAACATTGCTAATGAATTAAAAAACTCCAGTCACTCGAGCTGCACGCCCCTTTCCCTAATATATCACAAATATGACACTTAGAACCTGGTTTTCTCTCTTCTTCCTTCTTTGATAAGTAAAAGTGATATATTCATCAAGGCACCAAGGGGTTGCCAAAAGGATCGTCATCACTTTATTTTTTTCAACAATGTTCATGAAATGTGGTCACACTGACGGCCTCAGAAGCATTCTCATAACAATGTTTATCAAGAGCTTCCATCTTCACGCAGCCCATATCCTTCCTATCTATCCAAATTCTAATACACTCGGTCACTAATAAGTAACTCAAATTTCTCTAACCTTTATGCTTTAGCATTCAGCTCAACTGAAGTAATTCATCAAGAGCTTTACACACCTTCCGTTGCTCAACCTCTCAGAAACCACCCATCAACCACCCATCCCCCACCCAACCTCTCGGACACCACCAGAAAACCACCCATCCCCCACCCCACCCAAAAAAAAACATGTAGTGCCCAAAATAAACACAAGAAACTTTCATTTGAGACGAGCATATCTTAGAGCCAATTGACATCTAAATTGAAATTCTTCTCAGTAACTTAAAATTCTGTAGCCTTCAAGTCTTTAACAACCAACTAAATTTTCAGTCTTTGTTAAGCTTTTGTGGAATACAAGATATGTTTCAGCCCTTCATTATAATGTCTCTGAATAGGAAGGCACTTTTCACATATTCTAATCAAATTTCATCAGGTGCAACTGTATCTCAAATTTACAAGGACGTCCTTCCCATAGTAGTTTTGTAACTCAAATGCTTGAACATACAAATGAATCCTTACAGAATCGGAAAAATCAGGCCCCAGAAATAAAGCAAACTAAAGAGCTCTTTGCATTTATATATTCAAATCACACCCACATTTATCTTTGCAATGAAAAGTAATAGGAGTGTTATTCTAGGATGAAAAAGTTAACTAAAAATTAGACTGAACTGAAATTATTTTAGGAGCTCAGATACAAATATCCCTAATCATATACATGAATCACCTCTAAAATGGTTTGGTGAAATATATCAAATCAAATCTCAACACATCAACAGAAGTGTGATAAGGAGCAGCATGATTCCATGGATGCCCAAAACATGAATTGTCAAGCAGGTACAAGTAAATTCTATCAAAATCAGGTAATGATAAAACTTAAAAGCCCAACTGCCCATAAAAGTGTATAGGGAGAATACCTAGCGAGACGAGTGTAGAGAAACTTCTTCGACAATTCGTTGCATTTCTCCACAGTGGCTGGCTCCTGGATGAACTGCTTATTCTGTTCCAACAACTGCTTATAGTATGATGTTCCATGCTTGGCTACAAACTGTGAGGCTTGACATGCCTTGGACTGCAATTGAACCAACTTTGACGCCATCAACTCCCCCAACCAAAGCCTAACACAAACATGAAACAAATTAACAAAACATCTAAACTGTTTATCTTGATACTAATAAATGCACTATAAGGAGCGAAAACATTTAGGCTTCTATTAATTCCAAATCTATATACAAAACCAAATTACCAATATACTTTTCCATAATTGAGGGGAAAACCCAACAAGAAACTATCTTTTTAAAGTGACAAAAAAATTATTAGAAAAAACTAACAAAATGTAAATTAAATGGGTATCTAAGGTTGCATGAGTAGGACTTTAAAGTAATTGTTTAGACCAGCTAAAACCCTAATTAACCATATCTCTACATTTTGCTGTTACACCTAAAAGCACGAGTCTTTAGCAAATGGTCACCTAACCAGCATTACACGAATTTCATTGCATAAAACCGTAATTGAAATTCAGATACCCATTAACATGTATAAATCAAGATAGATAACGAATAGAATTTCTAATCCATAGATCTGATAGGATAAATTTGAAACCAGAAAGATTCAATTTTTCAAGAAGGCCAAAGAGAAGATAGAGCAGATCAGAAAATGGAAATGAAATGAATTCATTCAAAGATATACCTTTTCCTCTTTTAAGAATAAAGCTGTTAGTCGATGAATGCAGAGTCAGTCGATTCGAGCCCTCTGCTTCTCTCGCCGCTGGCTGTTGTTTAGATAGAGGGAGTGAAGTTTTCTGCCACTGACTGAACAACGCAAATACGCACCAGAAGAGAGAAGATGTGAAGCTACATAAATTTTATTTTATTTTTTTTATTTATCAATTTTAAAATATGTTAAATATTTAAGAATAATATTAGAAACACAACTTATTTTATAATTATTTTATAATTTGTTGATGTGGTATAATTCATGTCAATTTTTATGTGGGGCCGAATACTATATTGAAATAATTTATTCATCAATATGCTGAGGTAGAGTATATCACATTAATAAATTATAAAATAATTATAGAATAAGTTGTGTCTCTAGCACTACTCAATATTTAATTGCACGCATTGCTCTAAATTTTCACTATTTTATTATATTGTGTATGCATAATTTTTATATATAATTAATGTCTCTAGTATGATAAAAAAATAAATAAATGCAATATCTAATTATCTTATGTAATAAAAATAATAAAACAGTAGTCCTCAGTCCTAAAAAGAAGAAGAAACATTTCAATTTTTAAAGTTAACAAGTTTTAAATATGACCTATTTAAATGATAATATTTATTATTATAAAAATTTATTTAATTTTAAATGAAGTCGTTATAATACACGATTTTAATTTTAATTCAGTGATTAGTACATTGGAAAAAAAATGTACTTTTTCATTTAATAGAATAATATTAGTGTTTGACAATTTTATTTGTTTTTGTATTTACTTAAATTCAAATTTTAGTAACTTTGATTTTGGTATTGAAAGTATATGTATTTATAATGAATTAGAATAACTTGAATGAGAAAGGTTATGCTGATTAAATACATAAATGGTAAAATTAATTGAAAAATACTAATGCTATGTTTGGTTCCATTCCTTGGCATGAATGGAATGAAATGGCTTAAGGAATGGAATAAGAATGGGAATGGGAATAGTCATTCTCATTTTTATGTTTGGTTTATCCATTCACTCATTCGGGAATAAAATTATCATTATACTTTAGGGTCATATTTGTTTGCAAGGATTTTAATTTCAATACTATTAATCCTAGGATTAAATAGTCCTAGTCACATGTTTATTTTTTATGGGACTATTTATGGGATAACTTAAAATAATATTATATTATGTTTGTTTTTTTCAAGATTAATTAAAAAATATCGTTTGGACTATTAAACCCTTACCAATAATAACATATTTTAAACTACAATTTAAATTTATTTATACATCAAAAAATAATGAACAATTAATTAAAATTTTTTAAATAAGTGGTTATATTATTCAGTAAATAATTTTTTTTGAGGAGGTGGAGGTGGGGGTGGGAATGTATGTATAATCAGTAAATATCATTTTTTTAGGGGGGTGAAGAGTAGGGCGTTGCGCGGTGGGGGTGTATACATAATCAGTAAATATTATTTTTTTTGGAGTGAGATGGAGTGAGGTGGGGGTGGGGGTGGACAGGGTGAGGATGTATATATAATCAGTAGATATGATTTTTTTTTAGTGGGTGTGTGGAGGGGGGTGGTATACACATAATCAGTAAAAAAAATTTGGGGGTGGTGGGGATGGGTGGGGGGGGGGGATGAGTCTACACATAATTAGTAAATATAATCAACCAATTTTATGCATTAAAATGATTAATGATGATGTATTTTTTATTTAATTAATTTTCACGTTTAACATTAATAAACAATATTACAACTTAAAAATGGCAAAAAATAATTCAAAAAAATAGTTAAAAATAAACATAACGTTTTTTTGTAAGGAAAATGAAATAGCATAAAAAAGGAGGAAAATAAAAGAAATGATGATAGATAGAGAAGAGAAGAGGGGAAGGAGGTTGATCTAGGAATGATATAAACCCATCTATTTAAAAATGAATGAAAAATAACTTTCAAAATTGGAAGGGAATAACTAAAGGAATGGAATGGTCATTCCAATTGACTAACCAAACATGTTTTAAGTCATTCCATTCTCAGCCCATTCCATTTCATTTCCACCAACCAAACACAACATAAGGATCATCACATGTATATATCAATTATTAATTATTGACTGAAATATTAAGATTTTGTTCAATACGTACTACTGGCAAAGAATATATTGTATTTTTAATAATAAATGTTATTCAATTTTATGAAAAACTTGGCTTTTAAGATATTGAGTCAACTTTTAAAAATACCAAAATTTATGATTAGGACGATAAGAAGATAAAAAATGATAAAAAAATTTAGACTACCGAGTCATCAAACTTAAGCTATTGACTTGATTCAGTACCAATAAAAATTGGAAGTGATTAGCATGAAGTTTATTTTGGAGTAAGTTGATCAATTGTCCAATAGAATACTGACACGCATACGAGGTTGTATGTTTGTCTGCATTCTATTGGTCAATTGACTAGCTTATTAAAAAAATAACTTCATACTAATCGGATCTATTAAAATTATTCGGTGTTTATCTTTTTATAGTTTGGTTATAGAATTCAAAAAATCATAATTCATATAAAATTAAATTATTAATACATTTATAAGCTAAATATACTTATAATTTTTGTTAACTTATGTTACTATTAATTAACAATCACAAAAAGATATATTGAATTGTAGTTTCCTCCGGCAGAAATAGGTAAAACTAGTTTACTTCTAAATAGACGATACGACATCGTGGAGGAGTATCACCTTCCGAGTTTTCTTGGTAAACAACTTGACCCACTGTAAAATAAATAAATATTTCGGACTCGATTCGTACTCGCTCGACTAAAAGTTCGATTCGAACTCGACTCGAAATATAAATGAGTCAAATATGAACAAATTTTAAAGTTCGATAAATTACTTGAACCTCCTTAAATTGTAATTTTCTATTGATACTCGAATCATATTCATTCGAAAAGTTCAAACTGAATCATGCTTGACTCGATAGGTAAATGAGTCTCAATCAAACTTTATTTTATATTTGATAAATTTTATTAACCAAATCTGAATAACTCAATAATATAGTGAACTTGATTCGTTTACACCCTTGCCCACTTAGGCACTGATACCGTCTGTAATTGAGATAGATATATAAAATATCATATATATTCATTGAGAGATCTCAGACGCCAACCAGAGTCCCCAAACCCTAAAAAGCAAAACCTAAAACCCTAATTATGGATCTCCAAAGCTCTCACCAAAATCGACCTACTAAGATTAAATTCGAATACGAAGAAGATAATGCTGATGATATCATCGAAGACGCAGCCACTGCTAGCTCCAACCTCGAGGAGGATTCCTCCATATGCGAGCCCGGCAGCTCCATCATCGGCGCCGACCAAACTAGCGCCGACTATTACTTCGATTCCTACTCGCATTTTGGTAAAATTATTGACATAAAACTCTTATTCATCCCTTATAATGTTCATTACCTTTACATATTTAAATTTACATTTCTAAGAGTAAAGTCATAGTTTGTGTTGCTAGTTTTACCAATACATAAACCATTGATCTTTTTTTCTTTTTTCTTTTGTTTGGGTGTGTGTGTTTTTTCTGTTTTCTTTTTAACCTATTTTTAAATTATATTTTGAGTTACTAATTTTAGCAATGGATTAAGCATTGGCCCTTTCGTGTCCTGAACTTGTTTTTTAGAGTATGGTGTGAGTTTCTAGTTTTATAGATGGATAAGCATAATCTTTTTGTGTTCTGAACATGTTTTTTTAAAAAGTAAGTTTGAGTTGCTAGATAACCAATGGATAAAGCATTGGACTTTTTGTGTTCTTAACGTGTTTTTTGAGTATGGGTTGAGATGCTAATCTTATCAATTGATAAAACATTTACCTCTTTGTGTTTTTTACCCTGTTTAATGGTTGCAGAGAAAGTTGAAGTGTGAATAATTGAGGGTAGTAATTTCTATTTAGATGTTTTAATGGTCTGAATTTCTGTTTAGGTAAGTTGTTTGAAGTAGTTGGAGTTGATAATAGTAATGATAATATGTTTTTTACTCAAAACTTATCCATTGATTTTCCTTAACTACTAAACATGATTTTAAAGGCTTCAGTGTTTTTTGTTTTTCGGTCACTGTGCAAAGAGTAGGGAGCTTACATTTTTTAAAGTTGTATTGAAGCTCTGTTTTGTGGCTTGTTTAACATGAACAGCGTTATCATTGGCTAAAATGCAACTGGCCAGACTTAAATATTCACTTTTTTTTGTTTGTTCACGTTTATTTTGTTTGTTCAGTTTCATCGAAAACCAAGTCTGTTGACCCGTTCTCTCTGTTTGATTATATTTTTGCAGGTATTCATGAAGTAAGTGCTTTTCATCTGGATGAACGGAGCCAAACAACGTTCAGTTGTTTTGATTTCTGTATCTTGCTTAAGGATCTTTTTGTTGTTGGCTGTTGTTTCCTTATGATAAGTGTCTTTTAGTGTCCCAAAATTATAGTTCTGTTTGTCATCAAGTTTCTAGACTTTCTATAGTTGGAAAAACTAGATAATGTTACCGGAGGCTTGTCTATTATGCCATATAGTTCTTTGCTTTCTGTGGCTGATACCATTTGTGGACGTTATTTAACATGCATGTGTACTAGTCAAAATTATTGGAATCTTACGACTTCTAGTTATTGCTCAAGGCTCCTGTCCTATCGTCCTTCCCTTCTGCCTTTCTCGGCCTTCCTTTGCCGCTCAAATAATAATTAAGTAAATAGATGCTGGTTCTTTCCTCGTCTCTGACAGTCTCATTCCAAATCTTTTAGAGTTCCCCTTCTGCAACCAGTCTTCAGTTGAGCCAATAGCTAGATTTATTCAAGTTGGTTCAGCTCTTTGAGGGTTCAAACTGAGAATAAATAAATATGATTATAAATTAATCATCCTTCTTCAATTACTATCATCCTTTGTTATCATAAGGTGATTTGCAAAGTTTTTTCTCAGGGTTTAAGTAGTTTAATATTATCTTTGATCTGTTTTTCCTTTAAAGAGATAGATATGTGAACGATGCCCTCTCATATATTCTACGTGTTGGGTTTGTATGTTACGCATACATATAATCAAATTACACAATAAAGGCGGAAGTGCGATAAATTTGGCTTTAAAAATTTTATACAAATCCTTACCAAGATCATGCTTTGTGCTCAATTATCAATTAATAGAAAGAGAAGGATAAATCAGAATCATACCCTTGTAGAAACTAGCTTCCACAGGTACGAGTTCAACTCCTTGCTCTTCGTGTTCTCCTTGATTCTCTTGGATTGATTCCTTTCTTTGATCAACGTTAACCACCCAAGTTTTTAGCCTCTAGAGGTGATCTACCAAGGAAGATGAATTGTTCAAGATTGAGGGTGGTTGGCTAAACCTTGTTTTCTATTCTCTGTAGAAAAAGAGTACTCTCCAACTTTTGGAATTACTAATATAAGACTCCTCTTATATAGATATTGGTCAACCCTTTTAATATAATTAGAAATTGGGTTTCATTTAATTAATTAAGCTCCTTTAATTAATTAGGCTTCCCAACACATTGAGATTAAATTAATTAAACTCCTTTAATTAATTTGCCTCCTAATCTCATTAGGAATAATTGAGAGTACCAATATTAAATTAATTCCTAAACTCTTTTAGAAATTAAAATAATAATAATTGTAATACTATTAATAAGACTCCTTTTATTAATTCATATTTAATATTTCTAAAATATTAAATATTAAGTTATTTAATTTATTCCATCACCATAGATTAAATTAATTACACTTAACATATTATTACGATTATGCCATTACCTTTTTAAATAATTATTCTTCCCTTTATGGTGTGACCTTTTAGATTCTCTATATTAAACCGGTTGTGAATAAATCAATTAGAACAATTATAATCTTATTTAAATAAATAAATTAAACTAATAATCTATTTAAATAAATAATACTTATTCTACAATAGGGATAAGCTTCCCTAGCGATCAAAGATTTTTCAGATAATATAGATTTCAACATTAATCATAAAAGAACCTGTGAGTAAATAGTTACCGTACAATTCAATTCTTCCACCATATAATGTCCCAATTAAATATAAGACATAGAATTATTGTCAAGTCTTATTTTATTTAATTATATGTATTTCGATTAAAAAATGCATAACTCCAAATAATGCAAATTAAAAACTCTTTTCTAATTTCATTATGCCTTGGCCAAGGACTACTGGGCTGTCATTTAACGAATCACATAGGACATATCTCTTTTTTTACTAGAAGTGGTAGATTCTTTATTGATCATTCATTATCTTCATATGTAACTTATTACACCCAAGAATACCCTTTGATATACCCTAAGGGTCTTAAGGAATAAGTCAAAGTATAATTCATTACACACAAGATACTATGATGATTTCAAGTCCAATGATCACTTGTACTACTATCACATTAGGAATTTTTATTGACAGACAAGTAAATCTCCATTAGACATTCCTTAGCTAGTCACGTTCAATGAACTTATTCTCCAATAAGTAACTACATACTTGCTTTAGTGTCTCCACACAAATGATCACGAGATCAATCATCCTCATCCAATGAGCAAACAATATATGTACCAATCTATCCGGATTTACTAATCCCCTTTTTAGTAATCCAACGATTGAGAACTATTTTAGTTTTAAGATTTCTATGAATTTAGATTTCATTAACATGATCAACATCATGATTCTAAAAGTATTCCTTAAAATTATGGGTTATTTACATATAAAAACAGCATCATATAGATAATCAAATAGCTTTAATAAATGAATACTTTTATTGATAAATAAATAAGATCGTTTCCAAAATATATGCTTTATTATCATACATGATTGGCTTGTATGCATACTACTTTCACTACAATCATTGGCATAGCAACTTTAAAAAGCTCTCACATCAGATAAGTCTGACTCCAATATTTCTTTTCCTTTTCTTACCTCTTTTTGTTTGTTGTATCTTGTCCAACATTCGATAGGTATATCAACTTCTGACTCCTCTTGCATTGCAGGAAATGTTGAAGGATGTAGTGAGAACAAAGACTTACCAAAACGTAATTTACAAGAATAGCTTTCTAGTTAAGGACAAGGTAGTTCTTGATGTGGGTGCTGGGACAGGAATCTTATCCCTCTTTTGTGCAAAAGCAGGGGCAAAACATGTGTATGCGGTATGGCTTCTATATTTCTCCATTATCCTGTTTCTGTTTACATTGTGTATGATGGACATTTATGATCAATCAATTCATGACATATATTCTATGAGAGTAATTTATAGTTTTATACATACACGGTCAATCAATTCGTGAAACTACCCCTTGTTTTAAATATCGTCTTGCTGTTATTATATTTGACGAGTAAAATTTATGCCATTTTGATCATCTTCTGATTGGTTACCGATTTTAAAGGGGATTTCAAGTTGTGTGTCCATTTAATTATTTGTGGAGTGGTATTCTGGTTTTAGCCATCTTTAAAAATTTCTTTAAAGGTTGGCAGATGGAGTTTGCTGGTAGTTTCTTTTTAATGGAAATAAATTTTGGTTTAAAATTTCCAAATCATCTGTTAGAATTCTGCTAAAAAAAGATTAATGTTGGCGGGTGTTTATATTAAACACTGATTTCATAAGGAGAATAATTTTTATGTGGATTTTCTCCTATTGCGGTTCACTCAAATGGCTATTTGCTAGGCTTGTGCAGTTTAGAATTTTAGATTTTAGTTTTGTAATACTCCCTCCGTCCAAGGATAAATGTCCTTATTACTATTTTAGGTAGTTCCAAGTAAAATGTCTATTTACCTTAAATAATATTACCCTTGGTATTAATTGTTATATTTCTATGATCTATGCATATTTATGAAGCATCACTAGGCATGTGCATAAAACTATAATTAAATGAGTTTATGAACAATTTTGTCATTTTATCTTTTTTCTTAATATGCGCAAAAAGTCAACCAAGACTTTTGTCTCGGAGGTAGTATTTATCAGTGAAGTAGTTGACTATGTAACTTTTATGTTTTCAGGTTGAGTGCTCCCAGATGGCTGACATGGCACAAGAAATTGTTAAAGATAATGGTTTTTCAAATGGTAATCTGATTTATCTTAAGTGCTTAACATACTTGTCAAAAGAAAAAAAGTAAATATAGTTATAATTGGTTAGTAACATTTTTCAGTTTCCCGGTTTTACTTCTCAACTTACTCATCCTTTTTGTCTCTATTCTCTTACTTTTTGAATATCACAGTTATAACAGTTTTAAAGGGAAAGATAGAAGAGATTGAGCTTCCAGTTGCTCAAGTGGATATAATTATTTCTGAATGGATGGGGTATTTTTTGCTCTATGAGAACATGTTAAATACAGTCCTTTATGCTCGGGACAAGTGGCTAGTAAGTTGCAGTACTATCACCAAAAATTTTACGGTTTCAACTTTATGTTTTCTGTTGCATTAGAAAAGCATCTGCATTTTCTACTCTTTGCATCTATATGGCGAATTTATTTATGTAAAGTAGATATCTTTACTGTTGAACATAACCAGAGACATTTAGAATCTGAAAAATGTGTAAGAATATAATTGAGGATATTCTTTTTATCTCTGAAGCCATATTTCTCAGTATTTCTATCAGATATGTTTTAACTAACTTGCTGCCACTGTATGTAATTTGTATATAGGCCATACAAGTTCCTAACATACAATATAGCTCGTTTGTGTGCTATTAGATACTACCTCTGTCCAAGAAATAGAGGCCAATATGACAACATTATTTTTTATGCGTTTACCTGGTTACTCTTTTTTTAAATCTTTCTTTTTTCAGTTAAATTTTACGTTTTTTTTTAATTAAAATAAATTGTGTTCAACTGTGCCCTATCCTCCCTAGGCAAACAATATGGGTGACAAAAAAGTCTAGAACTAAATTTTTGGACGGAAGGGGTATTTTTTAACAGACCATAGTTGATACTTACAAACAGGTCCAAGACCTTAATATGTGCATCCATTGCTTTATACCCATTCTCTATTAATTGAGAGCTGAATTTAATTGCTTAAACAATAAGAAAGCCATGTTCAGTGGAAAAATAATTCTTCCATTTTGTGATTTTATAAGAGAAAGAAGGTATGGTGTTACGGTGGCTGCTTGTGAGAGGGGTGAGTAGGAATAGTATCTACTGTGTCATAATAACAGTTATTGTCCATGATCCTAGGTCGGGCTACTGCCTCTTTATCTGGCTTAGGTCTGGTTTCTACACCTACCCAGGTTGTTGCCTTGCTTTGGAAAATAGACGCATGTGTCTGACACAGTTGCCTACACCGCTTATGACTTTGTTATTGTGTTTCCGACTTCCCGTAAGTGCATTTTCTCTTTTGGTTCTTATTTCATCTCTCACTTTTCATGGTCCATTTCATAACAACTAATGGGCTTGACACGAGTGATTTGTGACCACCAAAACTGTCCTCTTGGGCACAATTTTTCTGTGTTTGAACTTTTGACTGATAATTATGCATTAGAAATGACAAAATAAAACGTAGTAGATGAATTTAATACAAAATGGACCCAGATCATTTACTTAATCCTAAAAAGGATACTGCTTTTGTTTTTGATTCTGTATGCCGTTGGGTTTTCAAGTAATCATCTTGTTTTCCTTTTTTACAGGTTAGCAATGGAATTGTGCTTCCTGATAAAGCTTCTCTCTATTTAACAGCAATAGAAGATGCCGAGTACAAAGAAGACAAGATTGATTGTGAGCTTACTACTTCTTATGTTTTAGAACTCAAAACTGTCAATGGTATTGCCATGATGCCTTATCATTTATTTATTTTTCCCTTGGCACTTCCATGCAATTGTAGTTTGGAAGAGTGTATATGGTTTCGATATGAACTGCATTAGGAAGCAATCCATGATGGAGCCTCTTGTTGACACAGTTGACCAGAATCAGATAGTTACAAACTGCCATTTACTCAAGGTAAGATTGTCATCAACTATAATTGTTGTGCTGATCTTGTTTTTTTACCTCCTTGTTGGGAGAGGCCGGGGATCTCATTTACTCTTTCGTTCTTTCTGGGAAAGACTGACACGAGTTGTACTTGTACAGACCATGAACATCTCGAAGATGACTGCAGGGGATGCTTCCTTCACAGCTCCTTTTAAGCTTGTGGCAGAACGTGATGACTACATCCATGCTCTTGTTGCATACTTTGATGTCTCTTTTACACAATGTCATAAGTTGACAGGCTTCTCGACAGGTTCGTCTTTTTGTAGTTTTTATTTTAAAATTCCTGCTGAGTTGCCTAACGTTGATTGATATTTCATGTTATATCATATTAGTGGGAGGTCGTTCAGCTTAAATCTGAATGATATGCCGTGAACATGTTATTACTTATATCTCGATAATATGTTCATTAAAAAAGTTGTTCAAAGCCAAAGGAAGAATCAATATTTCAGTCTGGTCTATTCCAAATTACTGTAGGCTGCGTGAATTATTTACTCTAATGGGTCCAGGTCTAGGTTTTACAGTACCTTCTTATTTTCCTTTATTTATTTTTAATTAAAAACATAGACCCATTGAAGTTAACTAGTGTGCTGCATGAGCTGTTTCTAAGCACGTTGAAAATGCTCGTTGGACAGGGCCGAGGTCACGGGCTACACACTGGAAGCAGACAGTTCTATACCTGGAAGATGTGCTAACGATATGCCAAGGGGAGTCTATAGTTGGGAGCATGACTGTGTCTCAGAACAAGAAGAATCCCCGCGACGTTGAAATCACCCTCAATTATTCACTAAATGGTCGGCGTTGCCTGATCTCAAGAACCCAAAGTTATAAAATGCGTTAATCTTTTTAGGGCCCTGATAGTTATATTGTATCAGAAATCATAACACAGCAAGCCTCTATTGCTGTTTAAACACTATATCCTGTATCATTGATTGATAAGCGAAGGTGTAGTATTCTTTTTTACTTTCATGTAACGCTAAATATTCTGAAATACTTGTGTTTCTTCCTCAGTTACTAGTAACTTTCATGGATTGTTAATACTTTTTGATAATACTTGTATGTAAAATTCTGAAAGTAAGGATTATATTTTTTTTCTTCTACAAGTGCATGTGTACATTTCTTTTAAGGGTGTAAATGGACCGAGTTTAATTGAAACTCGTTTAGTTACCGAGGCGAGCATGATCTCGAATCGAATAAGAACAGTTTGAATTTGAACGAATATGATCCGAATATTTATAAAAAATTTATAATTTGAGAAGATTGGAATAAATTTTTGAACTTTAAAATTTACTTTTTGACTAATTTATATTTTGAGTTAAGCTCGTTTGCTTATTTTAAAGCCTTAATTCATTTGTCTAAGTTTTCTACACCAAATTCCCATGCTAGTAAAAGCAAGTGGAAATGTTACTAGCATGGAAATGAATTATATATAATAAAATTTACATAAAGGAAAATGAGAATGTAAATATTTTTCTGGTTAATTTGATACTGCAAGCTAGCTACAGAGTATGTATGATCAATGTTTGTTGAGGACAGAGCAAAGGACCACCACCCCAACCTCCTCTTGTTTAGGGGGGGGGGGGGGAGGAAATCTAACAATATGAAGAACAATTTTATATTCAAGTGCTAATGAAACTGTTTTCCTCTAAAGAAATCAAAATTAGGCAAAGGAAACACTACACAGGTCAGTCAGGGTCTTCGCATACAATGGTGTCATGGTTCTAAAGTTCTGCCTTGCTAGATTTCTTGAAACCTGCCGTCTTTCCTCTCCACCACTGCCGTACTCGATGAGACACCTTGTTTGCTTGTTGCTTAAGAACCTCACTTGTGTCTTGGATTCCTTTTGTAATTTTCTGTTTCCAGTCCTTGCTACTTTCTTTCTCTCTCAAAACTTTTCCCTGTCAGAATATTCTAAAGATAAGCAAACAATTTTCATTTTTTTATATATATGTATATATATATGTGTATATTTGTTATTCTGATATGATTATCATTTTCTTACCAATTTCGAGGGAAAGTGTTCTTCATCATCGTCGTCTGCTTCATCTGCATCTTCATTTCCAAAATTTTGCATGTTGTTCATCAGATCTTCCCTCGAGTACATTTTCATGCCTGGTGCACCGGGCATACCCTGAAACATATCAAGAGAGGATAATCCCAAAGTCAGTATTAAAAGCTAAAAGATACTACATTTATTACACAGGCGAATATTACCTCCATGGATTTCATCATCTTCTCCATTTCAGCCTCTTTTTGTGACTTTGGAACAAAAGGTTCCCCTGGCAACCTGCCCTGAAAAAAAAATTTGAGAAAAAAATGTGATTTAGAAACTTGAGCATATCGCTTTTTAATTGATAATTAAAACCAAGCAGCTCAATAATGGAAATGTCATAAATCCATATGATGGGATTAAAAACTTATGTAGAGCAGGAGCAGTTCAACTACTGATTAAAAACTTCTGTAGAGTATCTCATGTCAAAGGAGCGGTTCAATTACTAATTTCGAGAACATGTCAAAAGAAAAGATTGCTACTTTTGGGTGCAAATTTACTGTGAACAACATAGTTGATGAAATTTAAACCGTCTATCTTGCAATTGTAGTAAAAACAAGGTAATGTGACAAAAAATTTAATCAAGTTACAACATGTTTGATGCCCTTTTTGTAATTGTTTTTGTAATTTATGTTATCATTCTTGTATTTCCATTTAACTATACAGTATAAAGTCTTCTTGTTCCAGCTTAAATAGTAGGTTCAAGATAAGAATCTGTTTAGCATCAGTCTTTCGGAGAGAATGACGGACCTTCAAGTCTGGGATAATCTAGGTTGACATATTACAAGAATTTACCTAGTCTAGATTCTCTAGAACACTGCAGCATCTTTCATTAACATCATTCACATTGCTATAGATTTGTGGGTAATTCCTCAATCTTTAGGCCAAGAAGTTAAAATAGTTACCAAGATCACTATACAGCATGAACTATGAGCAAATATGAAATCAAGCTAATTCCCTCGCAAAATCATAATTTCATCTTTATATAACTGAGATTACTTCCATGAAAATCTTATAATGCAATATCAATTAGAAAAACAATTGGTTCCCCCCTTTTTATAATTTTTTTTAATAAGCAAACTGTTGGTTTTCTATTTCTCCAATTTAGATGCCATTTTTCTTTGTAAAATTTTTAACTATGTACGTATGCATATGCATAGTGTCGACTTTGATTTCAAATTTATCTTTAAGTTGAATCTTTATGTCAATATTAAAACTAATTAGCTGTTGCTTGAGTTACTTCTGCTATACCTAGTACTAAACTTTCTAGCTTATGATATTCTAGTCTTCACATAGCTGCTGAAAACAGATTGTAGAGTGATCTGTTGGTCATCAGTTGAGTGGGAGTTGAGGCCGAGCTAATAGGCAGTATCAAATCGACTAGAACACTCTCAATAGTCAGAGTTGAGATCTATTTCGGAGTCCTGCTTTTAGTGTCAAGTAAAAGTACAGTAGACTGTAAAATAGCTTTCTAATCTTTCCACAGTAATTAACATAGTATTTCCCAAATTTTACTTGTAACATAGATTATTAGATTTTAAAGAAGAATAATCAACGAGTAGATTTTAGGTGTGGGATTAATACCGGAATTTAAATGAAGTTGTTTCTTCAAAATTCTTTCCAATGCATATGCAGCTCACTTAGTACTAGTAGTTTCATTTATATTCATTAAAATTGCCAAACTGCACAATGATCCGACAAGTGACAAATGATCCGACAAGAATTATCTAGCTATACAAAACCGACATAACATTCGGTAATTTTTGTCATCATTGAAAGTGTACTCGGCTTTTAATCATTTAATAATCATTTATCCAGTTCTCTTAAAGAAAATTTTAACAGCTTTTGCTCCTCAAAGTTCCAAGGCTTTGTTTCCAATAATATATCACTGTGACAGCAACCCTGAATACCTGATGGGACCACTATGATCAATCTTTCCTTTGATATTGGCGTGACAATGTTTTGCGTGCATTTAAAGGTTATGAAATTTATATACATTTAACTGGAACATTTGTTTATAACCATAAGATTGTGAATTCTGAAATTCAACTTATGATTCATTCTTCTCAGTCAATCCAAAATCCCGATATCCATATATTGTCCACTATAAATCGGCGAACAGATATGAACTTCTTCTGTATGTTTCCAACATTGTAGTCACATTCACTATCTAAGATGTCTAGTCTGCTACTGTGTTGATATTAATGTACATTTAACAGAGAGCAGGTTTGTTGTTAAACATATTTCTGTCAAATGCTTGCCAATACAAACGAGAATGACAATAATTAGATTACATGCAATCTGAAGCATTGTTTAGATATTGGAAGGGCATATAATAGGATATGAAAATCAAAGCGTGACATTTATGTAAATAGGGCTTTCGTATATTGGTATGATGGAAGTTAAGACAATATTCCGATACATGGACCATAAGAAAAATACCCATAACAATATTTATAATGTTTTAAGTTTGAAACATGGAATCTACCTAAATGATATACTGTGGTTACCTTAGGAACTGGTGGTGGCTTAGAACTGCAAGCTTCTGTGAGGTCATTACAGAGGAAATTAACCAAGGAATCAATCCGAGGTTTTTTCTTATACAAGTATTCTGCAACATCTGTATCAGAATAACCCATAACCTGCAACATCCCAAAGCAAACAATACAAGTATAGAATATATTTAGTGTTGAGGTGGATAAAGTGCAAAGATACTCAACAATGCCTTTTGTTCCAAACAAGTTGGGGTAGGCTAAAATGAATCCCATATATAAACATAAAGCAGAAAGGCAAGAGAAAAGCAAAAAGATAAAAGGCAGTTGCTGTACTAGTAAAACCAAAGCTGATTCTGTTAACAATTCCCAAACAGAAAGTTAAAGTTCAACTTTTTTGCTATGTTTGTTTGCAAGAATTATACTTGGGATAGGAATATTAATTCCAAGTATCTTGTTTGTTTTCAAATTTAGAGTTGGGACTATTAGTCTAGGTATTATAAAATGACTTAATAGTCTTGATATTATAATTATAATCCGGGATTATAATCCTAGGCTATGTTTGTTTGCAAAGATTACACTTGTGATATGACTATTAATCTCATGTGTATTGTTTGTTTTTAAATTTGAGCTTGGGACTATTAGTACTGGGATTATAAAATAGTTTAAGATGTGGGATTATTTAATACCATGTTCTATCTAGTATTATAATCCTCACCATATGGGATTAAATTTTTTTGGACAAAATTAACCTCAACCTTTAAAACCTTACTAATATATTAAGTCGCCTAGTAAATTAACTCATCATTATTTATGTGCTTGCCATTCGCTTAGCCGAAATGATTACTAATAATATATATATATATATATATATATATATATGCTGCCACAGCCACGTTTTAAAATTTTCTTCTTACCTGTTACCATTAATGATAATTATAAAATGAAATAATGTCATCACATTTATTATAATAATTTCATTATCAATTATTATTTGAAAAGCTATGAATAAACTTGTGACAAAATATATTCCTTCACAATTTGTAAATTCAATATATAGGATTTTCTTTTGTCTGTGAAAGAATAAGAATATTTAATTTGACATATATACTTACAAACGTTGTACACAATTTATCCATTTATTAACCTTTTTCTAAATGATAATTTGATTCTCAAATATTTCACATAGGAAGAGCATGGTGAAGCACTGTGAACTTCCTGACTTATTTCAGCAGTATTTAAAAGTTAATAATTAATTGTTCATCATTTTTTGATGTATAAACAAGTTTAAATCATAGTTTAAAATATGTTATTATTGGTAAGAGTATAATAGTTCAAATGATATTTTTTAATCAAATCCTTTAATTAATCATGGAAAAAACAAATATTACATGAGATTATTTTTAGTTATCCCATAAAAACAAACATGTGACTAGGACTATTTAATCCTAGTCTTGGGTCCCGGAATATAATCCTTGCAAACAAATATGGCCCTAGGATTAATAGTTTTGGGATTATAATATCATGAATTATAATCCCGGGATTATAATCCTTGCAAACAAACATAACCTTTGTGTTTTAATATCAGGTTAAAGCTACTTCAAACAATACAGTAACATTATTTCCTCTTCACAGGGAACTACACATTCTAAATATAGCAGAGCAATTTAGCACCAAAAGTATAATAAGGACTCAAGTAAAATGTACCTCTTGACAAGCCCTTTCAATTGTTTTGCATTCTGAGTTGCAATGTCCTTCAGAGTCCTGTTCGACAAGCTGAACAAAAGTAAAATGAAGTAAGTATTTCAGAATGGATACTGTACCTAAATTGAGCATTAGAATAACACTAAAGACTCTACTTTCTACAAGGCAACACAAACTGTTTACTGATAAGAATTTTGCAGAATTTGCCTTAAATGTCAGCATACTAATGATCAGTCACTCTATCAATGCAGAATATGCATTCATAAATCATAAAAGACCCAACCAAATAATAGCAAGAACCCATAAAGTATATGCATCATGCTTACCCTTTTAAAGCAATACTAGCAAGAATCTGAATCAATAAACTAGATACATCATTCTTACCTCCAATCTATCTCCTTGTTCAACAATATCAATTTTAAGGATCCAGTCAGCCTCTTGCTTCTTCAAATTACAAACATTCTCCGAAATTTCAATGATTTCATACTCTGAGATCTGATCAAGAAATTAAACATAACAAATATATCATATTCAAACGCCAAGAAATATAAACATATAGTCGAAACCAGTAGAACCCAAATCCCAAAAATTGGAAACAATATATAACAAGAACAATATCCAATGACTCCATTACATAAACCCACAAAACAAAATTGTGCAAAAACATACATAAACCCTAAACCCAGTTCTTGAATTAAAAATTTTGGGAGATTGATAAAAAACCCAGTTGACAAAAATTACCTTTTTGGGATAGATCTGAGCTTGTTTATTCTGGACTTGTTGATATAATTGATGTGCAAGTATTTTACAGACGCCACATTTTATGTAAGGAATGTCTTCTTTTCTAGCCACCCCAATTGGCTTTTTCGAACAATAAGAGATGGGTATCCATGAAAATGCAACAACTAAACATAAAATTAACAAAACTGTTCGATCACTTCTCGCCATTAGTGTTTACTGTTGGACTTGAAAACAGAGGAGCCTGTTTATTTATTTGGTTTATTAAATCTTTTGACAATATTACCCTCCAACGACGACGTGGTTTATGTAATTAATACGTGTTATGCGGCTTCTGATTGGATATTTGAGATCTACGTGTAACAGTCCGCATTGTTATGGTTGTTCGGCGAAGTAGAGGAATATTACTACGTTTTCTAAAACCCTAACATTTCCTTCACAGACAGATTAAACTAGGGTTTTACATGGCTATGGCCGTAATTGAATCTCAAAACATACCAAACCCTCAACAGTTTAGCCATTTCATTGGTAAGAACTACGAGCTTGCAGTGAACCAATCGATCCAATGCCTATTAGACACACTTCATAAACCCAATTTTGATGTCTCTGGTTTTACCTCCAGTTTTCAAGAATTTCTACAAGCGAAGGTTAACCCACCACTCGAAACCATCTGGTTTTACTCTGCTTTAACCTTTCGAAAACCCAATTCACAAAAAGATGAGATTTTGGATCAGTTTTCAGCTATAAAAGATTTGTTTCATTCAATAACATCTTGCTCAGATTCGTGTAGTTCTTCAATAAGTGTAGCCCTAATTGCGCCGGTTATTTATGAATTATGTAGGATTATTGTTTATTTAAAGGTGAATGGAGTGGGTTCGAAGAGAGAGAAAAAGGTGATGAGAGAGATCAAGTCATTGGTTGATGTTATTCTTGGGTATATTAATATGTGTTTTTGTGATAGTGCAACTGATGGTGATGATGAGTTGATTAGGCCATTGGTGGATTTAGTTAGTGTTTGGATTGGGGATACAGTGACAGATTACCAAGGAATTAAGGGAAATTTGAGGTTGTTTTTGCCACTTCTGAATGATGAGATTATTGAAGGGCTTAGTGTTGAAGGGTGTGATGTTAGTGAGCTAGCTGGAGTTGTGACAGCAGAGGCGTTTTTGTTGAGGTTGTGCTTGGAATTTCGTGATGGGATTTCAAGAGATGAGTTGCAGAAAGAGTTGAGGATTTGGGCTGTTGGTTCCATAACTGGGTTTAGGAATCTTCTCTTCTTTGGTTAGTATCTATTGAGCTGTCACTTGCACTGTGGATAATTTTTCATGGGTGAAAGTTAAATTTGCAGTTTCTTGTGGTGTTTAATTGCCAAATTGTCATGTTATTTGCAATTTGTATGGAAAAAGATTAGATTTTTGCAGAAAAAGGAGACATGTTTGGTTCATATCCATTCATGATATATTAAGAGGGTGTATTTATTTTTGTTTATTCACTGATTGCTACTGCTATGTAACAAATATTCCTTTGTTTCACCTTTTAGCTATTTGAACTACAAAAGCAATTTTCACTGTAAATCATTTGTGACTTGTATCTGTATTTACTTGGTTTCAATCACTTTGTAAAAAAAAATTCGTAATTAATGTGCTTACATTTAGCTTCTCTATCGCATTTTCAGAGACCCTTGTGAAGATGCTGCTGGAGCCAACTTTGCCTCTCACTTCCCTATTGGTTAGTTTCTGTCTTGGAGTATACTATTTGATGTCATATGTTCTCCCATATTAAATGATTTGAAGCTTTGTTATTTATTGTGTTTTCTGTCGTTGCTATTTTATATCATGTTTCCTATAGTTTAGTAGGTGAAGCATGTTAGGCTTTCTTGGATGAAACTGTTAGATCTGGAATAGAAACTTAAGAAGCTATAGATAGAAATAGTCAGGAATCAGTTGAATCAAATGAACCGACTGACTATAATAGACCTGTTACATTTGTATTTATACAATTGGTACAGCTACGTTGCTATCCTCATAACCAAACACCAGAACGCCAGCTAAGCTACAGGTTACAACTAATGATAACTAACAACTCAACAGAAATAAGCCCCAACCGAACAATAGTGCAACTTATTATAAAAAGACTCGATCTCATCTTTTAAAATTTGAAGATCAGAAGATATGCTATATGTGTAGTAGTGTATTTAAGGAATTTGCTTAACCTTGGCTTCAGAGAACAAACTTGTTGTTGATGAACTTAATGGGATCTAGCGTTGGATGAAGCTTTAGGATCATTATTGTCTTTGACGCTAACGCATATGAATTTTTTTCCCTTGCTTTTCCATTTTCCTCGCAAGAAATTAATATTGGCAAAGTATTTTTGGATCAGTTACGAAAACATGTATGCCGTGGCAACAAGGGACAGTTTTGCAATATAGAGATTGTAGTTTTGTGATTTTGTCTGACAATTGCTGTTTTACTTGCTTTTTCACTGCTTTCTTGAACATTTCTCTCTCTAACTGTAAACTGTAAAGGACTATGCTTCTTAACATGTTGTGTTGTTCACTTGTTTGTCATGTTAAGTTTCTGCATAAAAATCTCTTTATTATTCATAAGCTGTAATTATTTGCAGAGTTCTGAAGATGAGATTATACTGAGGAGAGTGTTGTATGATGCTGTGATATTGCCGGAGTATTCTTTCCTTAATCCTGAGAGAATGGCCCATCGACCAGCTAAGCAAAGTCTTGCCATGGCAAGATTGATGGTTACCCATGAAGCAACACAGCTTTATAGGTACGAAGAATGGAAAGTTACAGCTAACTTATGTTCAAACTTTTCATTAAGGTGTCATAAAACGATCTGCCTGGTTGCAGGGAAAACGGAGATCATACAAAAGCCATTTCTTATATAAATGCCTTCTCAAGTTCTCATATACCCGGTGAACTAATTAAATGGGTTACAAGTGAGATTGGCATGGGGGAGAAAGCCAGTGGACCAAATGGATCATCACCTAAAGGAATCTTAAGTAAGTATCACAGATATCTCCTTTTACTGTCTTACCCTATAATGTTATTCGTAGAAGACGAGTGGACTCTTTATGACAGATGTTTCAGTAATATTCTGACTCTAAATTGATCTCGTTTCCAGAGTGGTTATATAGCCTAGAGGATCGAGGGAAAAGATTATTGGACAATGACTTGTCAAAATACCGTGCAAGATTAGCAGTTGATAGTTTGATCACAGATAATGAGCGACCAGAGTTGACAGCAAATGGAAATAAATCAGACACCGATCTCATATTCTACATTGATAACAAGGGAAAGGAAGACGAGAACGAGGAAGATGACAACACTAACGAGCCAATGAGTGATGCGTTTGTGGCTGCTGCACACACGATGCAGTCGGGGGGAAATGGTGGTAGAAGAAAGCGGAAAGAAGGAAGAGGCAGTGGTAAGAAACAAGTAAAGTTTCTGAAATATAATATTTATGAGCACTCTGGTTCTACAGGAGAGAAAGATGGTTCAAGTGGTAGTGAGGGTGAGGTTGAGAATCCACTTTCTGATGATGATATGGAAGTAAAAGAGCAACAATAATGGCCCCTTTTGGCAGTAAGACCTATTGTACTATGCCTCAGTCAAATGTTATGTAGTATGTATGTCTGATTAAAGACAATTGAATACAAAAAAGGGATCCGAATTTTTGATATTTTTACATGTTCTCCTCTAACGTTGAAGTTGGGATCCACTTTCTTCACAAGGGAAGACTGGAAATATCAGTTTCCTACAAAAAAGAGTCTTTTTTATTTTTATGGTTGGCAATCTAAATCTTGTAGTGATGTAGATGTGAGAAATCCATAGAACACTGCTCGAGTTGTTCATTATTTTAATTTTATAATTTCTGCCTCATCATTTTGGTATTTTTGAATGGATGGTGAATATAAAAACATACAAGTAATAATTATATGATGAACCATAATTTTATGAAGTATAAAATGACATAATGTATGGCAAAATATGCTTAAATTTCTTAAATTGAAGCTAACTTCATGGGGTTGTTAGTCCTATTAGTTTCTTATGTCAAATGGGTACTTTTGTTTTTGGATAGAATTTTAAAAAGGACTCGTTATTTTCACATGTGTTTTTAATATTTTTATATATATTTTTTTTCACATAAAGGTGGGATCCACTATATGCTCAAATGATCATGTAAAAATATCAAAAATGCACATGAAAATATCAGTTGCTTTTAAAATTCTTCAAAAAGTCAGCCTACTTGTACATGGAATTTGCCAATACACATGAATTTGATAGAAACACCAACTTTATTAGATGGGGTTGTTTCCATATTAGAGACAAAAACATTTATTAGTTATATATAAATATTCCCCCACCAAATTAATGCTTTGCGTATGAATTTGTATTCTTATTCAAGCATCATATTTATGATACAATATATATATATATATATACGTATTTAAATATTGTGTCGAGGTCAACACATCACTTGTCAAAAACAAACAAAGACCATGTGTGTAAAATTAGAAGGGAAAAAAACAATTAGTACAAAATATACTTAATTCTCCTATGAAAATATAATTAGTAAAACTAATAATTTCGCTTATGAAAATTAAATCTCCTTGCATATAACATGCAAGAAAATTCAATTATGGTCGATTCGTTACGCTTCTTATAAATTGAAATTCTTGTCCCTTCAATTTTCCTATTCATTTCTTAATATAGGTCGTTTTAGACATGTGCACAAGAATTAAGAAAATAATTGAAAAGCATTAACTATACTATCAATTGTCTATAATACCCTTCACCTCACTTATCTCATACTCTCTCTTCAATAAAGTTTCCTTTATACATTTACTCCTAAAAAAACTCAATGGTCTCATTTACTCTTACTCCATTTTCTTTTCCTTTCTCTCTCCCCATAAAACACCTTAATTATCAGATTTTTAATTAGGGGCAATTTAAAAAAAATAGTGATCAATTCTCCTAGATAACCACAAACGACAAATAATTAGGAATAACAAAAAAAGTCTAAAACGACTTACATATAGGAATGGAGGGAGTACTTAATTGTCAATCATCTAATCGCGACAACTAGCTAGGTCTCACTCCGTACGAATTGTGCAAGATAAATTTGGGATATGTGAAGCAAGAATATTGTTTGGAAATTTTAGAATGAGCAATGCTACTATCACATAAATACTTTCACATAATCTTCACATGCACAGACACATACTGTGGGCCCCCGCCTGACATGTGGGGTCCGCAGTATGTATGTGAAAATTATGTGAAAGTATTTATGTGATACTAGCATTATTTTTTTAGAATAACTGAATTGACTTTTTGAAGTCAATTCAAGATATTTTCAAATTCAAAATTGAAATGAAATTCTTTAATAATTGAAATCAGTTCAATGATGAAAATTATAAACTAACTAATATTACTACTCAATGCCAAATTAATTATTTCATAATTTTTGATAAATTATCTCATTAATTTGGAATTTGAATAAGTCTCAAATTAATTTCAAAAATCAGTTATCATCTTATAATTTGGAATTGACGGAGTGTTAGTTTTTGAAATAATAATTATATATATATATATATATATATATATATGTAGTATACTAGTAATTTTAAGATTTTGTAAATCAACCAAAGAAAAAAATTAAATGAAATGTAAAATATAAAAAAATTATAAGCCTATGTCTCGTTTGTTCCCCCTTAAAGAATTAATATATGGAAAGTAACACAAATGTTGGGATTCAAATCTTTGCAAATTATAACTCCTATATATTGCCGAACCAATTAATATACTTGTAACAAAAGATACTCTACGTACCTAGGTTGTATTTCATTCACTTAAGAATGCAATAAAAAATATTGACATTACCTATTCTAACAAATAACCTAATTCCTAGAGGAGGCTTCAAAGTTGAAACCTAGCACAACCATGGGCATTATTGTCCTTGAGTCAAAAATGACAAATAATTAGGAATAACAAAAAAAGTCTAAAACGTCTTACTTATAGGAATGGAGGGAGTACATATTAAGGAGGATTGTTTTAGGATAGAGAGAAATTTATTTTTATATTAGATTTTTAGGGAAAGCATGATGAAAGGGGAAGGAGCAATGGCGGAGTCAGGATTGTTTTTTTTCTGGGTTACAAAATCGGAACAAGAATTAAAAATTGTAGCATGGACTAGAGCCGCGACGCTCTATCTCAGCGCTGGGCTTTTGTCTAGAATTCTCATATTTCGCATTTTTTGTAGCCACTTTATAATTTTCTAACTCAGTCTATACACATCTAATTGGAATCAATTTTTAACATGTTATAGAAGGTATGCCATACTATTTTAAAAAAACATAAACCAATCCAAATAAATGTTTCACACAGGTTCTATATGGGCTCAAAACTGTTCAGTCACATCAATTTTTTAACTAAACCAAAATTACTCAATTCACTTAAACTTACTTCTAAATCATTTCTAATTCAGTTAAGCCACTTGAGACACATATATTTTATAAACACAAATTTTCTTGCTTACAATAACATCAAGTTTTCACTTTTAAAATTTCACAGCCTCTAAGAGGAATTTAATCAAAGGAGTGAAGTGCATAACTTTAAAAGACAGATCTCATAACCATTTTAGAAATAATTAAGCCAATAATTTTGTAATTTTTTTTCCTTATTACTCCACCTGACACCCACCATATATATTCTTATTTCCACAAATAATTCACAAATGCTTATAGCTAACATAGCAAAATCGACACTATAGCTTTAATTTCATAAATGAATTAAAACTTATGTTGTGCCTTTCATGAAAATTCTTGTTATTTGCGTTGATGATAGCCAAAATCAGTTTTTTCTTGCCGAAAATAAGCTTCAATTCCTTCCCAATTCAATTTACAGCTTTCATTCCATTATTAGTTTTATCCAAAAATCAGAAGCAATTGATAAAAGTTTGAAATAGTTTATAAAGAATGAAAATATATAAAATGGGTCGGATAACAATTAACATGGGGCATGTGTTGTAAAGGAACAAGACTGGACTTAAGAAGATTGAGCTGAGCTATTAAGATACATAATGTGACGCCCCCAAAATAGGTTCAATACCAACCCATTCTGAGTCGCCAAATACATGGTACAGAACTCAAATACAATCTTTTATAACATAAGGTCGTGCAAAATACGACCACGCAACTGTGAGTGTCAATACAGACATGTAAAAAATATAAACATTCAAACTAAGTTCTCATTATATTTATTATCACACTATTTAAAAAAATAGTGAGAACTTCTACAGCTCTAACTCGAACCATCACTCCATTCTCCGATTAGTACCCGCGATATTCTCATTTTTTGAATAGAACGATGGAAGAAAATGGTGAGCTCAACTAGCCCAGTAAAGAATATTATGACTAAGATAATGAAAAATAAATTATCGTTAGCCTTCAATAAATCAGATAAAATATTATGGACAACAAGTTTTAGATCAATATTCGCAGCGAAAATAACAATTCATTAGAAGAGTTAAGTAGAGAATGATGTCTACTATCTTCTTGATTTAAAAGTCCATCATCAATATTTTATTCCTGTAACATCAATCAATATACATCTCGAATCAAATATTCATCTTTGCACTATGGACCAAAGATATTCATTTGTATTATCAGTTGGTCATGTTCATCTCAACACATGTCCATCTTTGCACTACGGACCAAAGATATTCATCAGATAATCATTCATCTTTGCACTACAGGCCAAAGATATTCATCACGTAATTATTCATCTTTGCACTACAGGCCAAAGATATTCAGTTGTATCACCATTTAAAACTGAGGATGATGAAAAATAATACGAATAGCGGATCCAGTGAGATAAAGGATAAATATTAGAGAATTTATTCAGAGTTCAAGAATGAAGATCAAAACATTGATCCAATCAAAGATGATTTGGAAATTTTTTTTTTTTACCGTGAATAGTAACTCGACATGAAAATATAAAAATTTCACAAAAAAGTTCAGACCAATATTTCAGTGAAATAATATTAGATGAAGCGCAAAACTCAAGAAATTTCTGATCATTTCAGGAATTCTAGAAGCAATACTTACCGTAGTAAGTTTAGAGTTAGGAATCTGAAATGAAACAATATACGAAATTGCAATTGGATTTTCACCCGTTTGACGGTAGTCCGCTCAGACAGATTATTTTCACAATTTAATAACAACTGAATACGAAGGGTTATTCACCAGGCATGCGGTAGTCCGCATAGACAGGTTATTCCAACAGAATAATAAAGAATGAAATAACAATCCTTACGAGAATTGAAAGAAAATAACTCTCTTCGTGAATACGAAAGAAATAATACCCCTTACCTTAAAAATTTAGAGACTGCACTAATGTAATAGCAGAATATTCTTCTTCTTTCTCTCTTATTCTCTCTATACTTTCTCTCTCTATAGCTTTAGTGAATTGGTGATAAATAATGAAGAAATGAGCTTCTATTTATAGGCTCGACAGAGTAAGGGTAAAATAGTATTTTCTCTATAATTTATGACATCATCGCTTACATCAGCGATCCTATGACATCATTGCTTATCTCATCGCTCCGATGACATTCTTGCTTACCTCATCGCTCCGATGACATCATTATTTGCATCATAAGAGTTCAAATTCAATTTGCACTCTTTCACCTCGTTTAATTTTTATACCATGAATTTACTATAATAATGTTACCATTCAAATTATAAAAATCATACTATTATATAATCACATCATACTACTATAATGTAATATTATAATAATATATTTGAATGAATTATTTTATAGGACAAGATAAAATACTAACTTTCAACAAATGTCACATATTAAAAATTCTTCCGTTTAAATTCACATTGAATAAATATTTTCTTATCATATATATCAAAAATTAATTATTCACAAATAATATTACAGAACTACAATATTGACAATCAGGTCGTTCCCAAGAAAGAGGGGGCCTTCCGATAAGGATTTCTTCTTACTGGCGCGCAATTAATCAACCCCTTTTCTAGATAGAACTTCCTTAGACATTATCAATAATGCTATCTAATAATATTATTCAAATAATATGAATTATTAATTTGATAATTTAAAATAATGTGCAATGACAATTATTGAATCAATAATATAAAATAGCAAAGTAGCACTTATTGATATAAAATATCAACGTTGCAAATATTGAACCAATAAAATATTATGCAATTATTGAATCAATAATATAAAATATTGAACAATAATTACTGTAACAATAATTGAGTAGGTGCCTTCCTACGTAAGAATCAATAATTCAAAATACTGTGCAATACCGTGTGCTACTGTGTAACACCACGTATTACTGTATTTTAACCACCGGATATTTCAACAGTACTAACAGTAACAATTTTATCGTTATTTTTATAAAAAGGTTACTTATGTCGCTTTCTATATCCGACATTCATTTTATTGTGGGGTCCACCAATGACTGCGCCGTCGTACGAATATTCTCCGACAAAAAGAATTTTTTTCTCGACCAAATGCATATTCTCCGACACAACGAATATTTTATAACCACTTGTTTACTTTATAAACTTTGCACATTTCACCCATAACTTATCACATTTATCAAATCAACACCTTACTATTTTAAAATAATATGTAAAAAAAATTAAATCTTATTCATAAAATTTGAGGTCTTACACATAAGTACTAAATGCTTATCAAAAAGTTCACCCGGGCTGGAGCCCACCACAGTCCATGGGTGGCTCCGCCCTTGAGAAGGAGTAAGATTTAAGAGAAATTTACCCTTAATTTTACTTGACATTACACATAAAAAAGAGAGGCATTTATCATTACTCCATCCGTTCCTTAATATATGTCATTTTAGATAAATATTTTTATTTTTTAATATAATTTTGGTTCTCTCACTATTTTTTGTCCAATAAATAATATTTTTTTTAATACAAGAATAATATAGACAATTGATATAAATAATTTAATGTTGGTTCATTTCAAACACAATTAATTTTTTTTCGATTATGAAATATTAATGATATGAAAGTGAAAGCGATAAGATAGAATATTCACGTGTGATTCTTTTTTTTACTCTTTCTTATCTTGTGTATTACATTTGTCAGTATTTAATATTAATATAAATTTATGGTCATATACAGCAATCATTCTATTATTAGCAAAATAAAACGACACCGTATTATGATGTTAGTTGACAAACAAAAGCCAACTGCCAAGGTGTCGGTTGTTAACTGCAGTTAAAATTTGACCAGGGTCAGTGGTTATCCAGTCTGTTCTAAAATTGGAGTCTAGAGAGAGAAAATCTATGTACTCCATAGTCCTATATATAAAACAAAAGAGAGAGAATCGCTTCGTATATAAGCTTACCATTCGAAACTCAAAGCCTTATTATTCTGTAGTTACAGAGAGAAAAAAGATAGAAGACAAAGAGGGCTTTCGGCTTGCAGACACACAGAGCCGACGGCCATGCCAGACTCAAGCGATTCCGTTTCTGTTGATATGGAAACTATCTATCTCGGCGGAAAGGTTTCAATACCATTTTTTTAATTCATTTTCAGTAAATTTATGTGCAAATCCAGCATACCCACATGCATAATTTGGTGGGTTCACTACATTTGCAAATATTTCATATTCTTGCGATTAATTGTTGAGAAAGTGTTTGGGGCTACTCTGAAACTTGTTCAATTCCTAAGTTTAAGTGTGTTTTTTTACAAAATTTAATGATTTTGAATTGTAGATCTGTCACTTTTAATTATTTTGGAAAAAAAAATTATTGGTATTTTGGAGGAAATTGTGTTATTTTCTTTCTTTGAAAAAAATGGTATAATTAGCTATGTTATGTATGGTTGAAATTGTGTTTAAAATATTTATTACTTTCTCTTTGATCACCAATTAAACTATGGGAAAGAAAGTTAATTCCCAAATTGCTGTTTTTCAACTTATTTGATTTGTTTGTAAACGAATTGCTGTATTAGCTAGCTAAGTTGTGTGTACTGAAATTAATACGATTTTTAATGTTTTGCTCTTGTTTATCAGCACCCAAATAGAGTTCACCGGATCATGGATTAGTTGACACTAGAACCTCTTTCTGTATTGATTTATCTGTTCTGTTTCGCTCTTGTTGTTTCTTCCAAGTTCTTACATTTTATTGGTAAAAATATGCAGTCATTAGGTAGGCCCTAATTATACCTGTCATTTCCTTATTTAGTGCCTTCCCATATATATATATTTCTATATGGTTGGGAGTTGTTGTCATCATTCTTTCAATTAGGCTATCTGTCAGTATCATTTTAATAATACTAGACTCCATTCTTCTTCTTTTTAAAGTGACATTACTTTTTTTTAAGAATCCAATGATTGAAAAGTTAAAAACCTTATCTAATTAGTAATCTCCCTGCATTAAACTAGAAGCCCTTAACTATTTATTCATCTTTTACACTATATTTGGTTGATGAAGCTAGCTGGCTCAGAAAAGGGACAGTGCACATGCCACATGGCATACTCTTTCATGAAGTAAAAGTTATTTCATTAAAGACTGAGATTTTCCTTTACTTAGGTTCTTTTGATAAAGCAAATGATTGTTCATATATAACAAATTTCCTTTTGTACTTATCAAAAACACAAAATAAATAAAATACTTGTGTATTATTATATCTACTGTTACAATCTTTTTAAGTATGTGCTAAATTCAATAACATCCTGTTTATGTGTGTTAGCATGTTATTAATTTTCCTTTTTTTTGTATGCGACGTGACTTGTGTAATTTTTATTCAGGAACATCTTGTACGGACTGGCAGTGGTTCTGTATCTGTTATTGTATATGGAGACCAGGATAAGCCAGCTCTGCTTACCTATCCTGATTTAGCTTTAAATCGTAAGAGATTGTTTTCTTCTTTTGGGTTTCTCATTCACTGTTTTTATATCTATAGTTGTCATTGTTTCCTCCTATTCATTGATATCGATATGAATTGTAATGAAGATTTTACTTTGTAAAATCTGAACAGATATGTTGTGTTTCCAAGGATTGTTCTTTTGTCCTGAAGCCGCTTCTCTGCTGCTTCATAATTTCTGCATCTACCATATCAGTCCTCCAGGGCATGAGGTCTGTAAATTGGTTGCTTTCTGTTATTGTTGTGCCGTTATTCTTTTTCATACAACTTTGTTATCTGGAGTTCTTCCTCCTTACTACTGAATGCCATTATTCACGTCAACTCTTATTCTGGGCTTATACAAGAGTTCTTGCAGTTGGGAGCTGCAGCAATTTGTCCAGTTGACCCTGTTCCTTCTGTTGATGATTTAACAGATCAAATCCTTGAGGTGCTTAATTATTTTAGGTAACTACGGAACATAACACTACCACTATTTCTTTTCCTGTAATTCATAAGTCTACAACGTTTCGAAGTGTGATTTTACTTATATTTTCTGTAGATTAATAAGTATAGTCGTATAATGGTCTTTCTTCTACTTGTGATATTGCTGGCATAAAAGATATATTATCCTTGAGGACCTTGAATATCCCTTCTGGCTTTTAGCTTTTGTATAGCCGAGAAGCAAGCAGTTAGATACAGTGTTATATTTAAATTTCTAATGGGATGAATATCACTTTATTCAGGCTTGGTGCAGTGATGTTCATGGGGGCATTGGCGGGCGCTTATATAGTCACACTATTTGCTGTATGTTCCAATCTGTAATAAAATCACTAGTATCGTGTTTTCAAATGATAGCTAGGTTTTGCTGATTGATTAAAATTTCGTGTTACAGATGAAATATAGGGAGCGGGTTATTGGTTTGATACTCATCTCCCCTCTTTGTAAAGCACCCTCTTGGTCCGAATGGTTATGTAACAAGGTACCTGCTTTATACTCCCTCCTTTAATTTGGACATGTAGAATGGGCATTAACTTCTGCAAAACTCAACTTACTTTTATGCATGTAGTTGATGTCGAATCTACTATATTTCTATGGAATGTGTCATTTGCTGAAGGATTGTTTGCTATACCGATACTTTAGCAAGGTAATCTACTATTTGAAGAATGAGATCCATTTGTATTATATTCCTTTATTCTTTAAATAATTAATTAGGTGATTAATGAGATATATATAATTTTACAGGAACTTCGTGGCAGCGCGGAAGTCCCAGAATCGGATATAGTTCAATCATGCAGAAGAGTTAGTGCTCCAAATATTCTTTTTCTTTACATGCATATTAGTGGAATTATTTGTTCTTGTGGCATTTTACAAAATTGAATATAGTTACACTTGCATGATGCTGGCTTCAATACGAGAAAACCTTGAAAGTATTTCAGTTTTTAGCCCTAAACCCTAAATTTTATTCTTTGACACAACAACTGCTGACTAATTCTTTTTGACTAATGCTATGGATACAAACTATACACACAAAGTTGTGCACAAACAATATAAAAAAGGATAAAAAATAGGAAACAAGACCTATCATTGGATGTTTTACACATTTTTATTGATAAGCAATACATGGGTCTTGCTATTGGTGCACAAATTTTTGTGTACAGTTTGTACACATAATATTAATATTCATTCTTTTTACCACTTAGACCTTTGTAGCTAGTATGTTGGATGGAGATGGATGGAAAATGTCAATTGCGTAGTTGTCAAATTGTGAATTATATTCTGTATTGAAAATCCAGGTTGTGAATTGTGTATTTAATCATGAATCATACTGTAAGATAAGTGATGTGATAAAAATATGTAACTGCAAGTGCACAGTGTCAAGTTGAAGAACTGGCAAGTACAGGTCGAACCCACAGAGACTGGATTAATTTTAATATATCCTTAATATCTATTTTAGGCGAATTAAAAATAAATATTGAGAGTTGATTAATTAGAATATGAAAACTAATAATGAAAAAGCAATCTAGGAATCCGAATCCATTAAATAATAAACATAACATATAATTCAATCTCTTCTATTTTTATAACTGAATTATGATTTTGATCTCCCTTCCCTTTAATTTAGTAATTTTATAATTAACGTGGGCAAGCATAGACTATGAAAATTTAAGGATTAACTATAACCCATCAAAACTTCTTTGAGCAAGCATGGATTATGAAAACTCATATCTTAACAATAATCTATCAAAACCTCTTAATTAATTTAAAATCACATATGAACTATAAAACGAAGGTATTCCAATAACGAAATATGAAGGCGAAATCAATTAAACATAAAGGCATAAATAATAGAAGAGATAAAAAATATTATCATGAATAATTATTTAATTTCATCTTCATCCTAGATTAAAGAAATTAACTAGACATTAAAAATAAAATAACTAACTAAAATAAAGAAGAATAAATAAAATAAGAAAACTCCCTTTATTGATGATTCTTCAACAAGCGTATAATGAAATAATTTAATCTACTCCTACTCCTAACCTAAACTAATACAATATCTAATCCTCTCTCTCTCTAAAACAAGAAACCTATTTATAGGAAAAATAACTTTGTGTCCTAATTTAGATACATTGAACTTGGACACTTTTGTTCCCATGTAGGTTTTAACTTCCTAGTGGCAATCAACTTCTCAAAGAGATCTTCTAGATAGACTTTTCTTTCTCTTGTTGGATTTGACTTGCACACCAAGATTGTTCCACCTCTTTCCTTCTCCTTGTAGGATTCTTCTTGGATATTTCTTACATGAATAAGAGCATTAAATATTACTTGATCACCAAGATTTTGACTTTATTGCAACCCTACAAAATAAAATAAAACATATTAATTTAATAAACTAATATAATTAAAAGGACAAAATTAGGGATAATAAAATGTATGAATTATGTGTCTATCAAATACCCCCATACCTAACTTTTGCTCGTCCTCGAGTAAAATAAAAATAAAATAAAATAAAAATTATACTACCCCATTTTCGTAGGAGACACGATTGCACTTAGCATGTGTAACAAGCCTTTAAACCCCAAGGTTACCCCAAGTGGACGAGTTGTGTCTCGTGAGGGTTTGCAGTGAATATACCCACAAAATTTAAAAATATTTTTGAGTTCAACAAATCATGAAATTGAATTAAAACTTCTAAATATCCATGGGCATTATACATAAGCAAGATTAAATTCAAAATCACACGTTCACCTTATCAAAAATATTTAATCTTCATTCTAGACACCATCCTTCATAAAATCTATTCCATGTGATGCATGCATGTGTGTATGATGTAACTCTTAGTAGAGATTTTACCATGAAAATCAAGCAAACTCATTTTTCTTCTTTTTTCTCTTTTTTTTAAATTTTTTTTTTCTTTTTTTTTCTTTTTTCTTGACTTGTGCAATGTCTCATTTTCTTAGGCTTTTCAGAGTTACTCATGTAGCGAGCGTTGGACCAATGACTCCCAAATCAGTTGACTTTAGGGCACTAGGTGTAGAGACACCCCTAAGGGCTTACTAGATTGCTTTTTCATTATTAGTTTTCATATTCTAATTAATCAACTCTCAATATTTATTTTTAATTCGCCTAAAATAGATATTAAGGATATATTAAAATTAATCCAGTCTCTGTGGGTTCGACCTGTACTTGCCAGTTCTTCAACTTGACACTGTGCACTTGCAGTTACATATTTTTATCACATCAAGTTTTTGACTTGTGCAATGTCTCATTTTCTTAGGCTTTTCAGAGTTACTCATGTAGCGAGCGTTGGACCAATGACTCCCAAATCAGTTGACTTTAGGGCACTAGGTGTAGAGACACCCCTAAGGGCTTACTAACTCGAGTAACAAAGGCCACAAAATTAGACTAGTCAAACTGCTTTTATCCATCACACTTTTCAGCGTGAATATCGATGCTTCATGAGGCTTAGATACCCAGTTATTTCGTTCAATGGACATTGAAGCAGTTATTTTTTTTTTCTTTTTCTTTCTTTTCTTTTTTTTTTTGAAATTACTCGAATCATAGTTTATATCCACAACTAAGAGTTAGTGCGATTGTGAAGTGCAAAAAAAAAAAAAGCTTTTGAAATCAATATTAGTCCAGATGGTATTTCAAACTAAGATTTCGTACCTCATCAAAGATTTAAGAGTTCTAAATCTTTCAATCTTACTCATGACTTTTAACTCCACGAACACTTATTAGAATAAATTCAATCCATAAAAAGTCAAACAAAATTTTCAAATTTTTTATTTTTTATTTTTTTTTAAACAATATTTTCCTAAAAAGAAAAACAAAACAAAAATATCTAATACAATAATACAAACAAACTCCCCCCATACCTAAATCATGCATTGTCCTCAATGTATGCAAATGAAGAAAAGAGAACAAAGATGTGAAAGAATTGTACCTTGTATGCGGGGTATTTATTCTGCAAGAAAATGTGGTGAGAAGGAAAACAAATGTACATACCTACGAATTTTATAAATCTTAAATATTATATGACTATACATGAATGATACAAATGGGTAAGTGAGTGTGAATTTGTCATGATTTTCAGGAGGTCTAGAAAATTGAAAATAGTCAGAATTTTTATCAGAATTATGCTTAAAATTTACCTCAAGAAAATTTTCACTAACATGTTCAAATGATGGAAGAATTGGTTCACATACATGTTCTAGTTTAGTTGACTTATTTGTAGTGGATCTCAACAGCTCATTGACCTTATCTAAATATTCGGATTCATTCCAATTTTGGTCAAGATGATTTAAGAAAAAATTAATTGGATCTTTTTCAATCAAGAGTCTATTTTTAATTATTTCTTGGGTCATGGACAACTCTTGGATCATGTTTATTTTAATGGGTTGGTCTAAAATATCACTAGGTGGTTTTTTAGGAATAAGTCTTTCAGGGTATGGAGCTTTAGGCTTATAGACTTTTTTATCCGACTCATTAAATGTGACATGATCAATTTTAAGTACAGACTCATAATTTTTAGACTCCTCAAATTCGCTTGACTCAAACTGTGTAGAATTGAATACAAAATTTTTATTTTTCTCATCATTTTCACAACCATCAAAATTTTCAAAATTAACCTCAGAGTTACTAGAAAATTCACCCACCTCTTGTTCATTTATTATGGTGGCTAATCGACTCATTTGAATTTCTAGACGAGATATAGCTTGATCCACGCTAAATTGATTTTTCATTAAAACTTCCATAGTTTTTTCTAAGACACTAAGTCTTTCCTCTTCTTCATTTGATAGTTCTTGTGGATATTGAGGTTCTGAATCCGAATATGGATATGGATATGGATATGAACTTAGATAAGGATTTTCATAAGTTGAAAAAAATTGATTTACTTGGTGTGCATTAAAATTTTCATAGTGTTCTTGATTCCAAGCAAAATTATTATTCCAACTATAATAAGAATCCATCTTTCCACAAATCACAAAACAAATAAACAGCTAACCACGAAAATCACAAAAAAAATAAATAATAAAAATAAAATAAGAATCCTAATTCTAGGGTTAAATAAAATAAAATAAAATAAAAAACCTAAATAGGATGTGCTCTACGTGAGTGAATGCATGAATGCGACAATTAATTTTCTAACTAACAAAAAAAAAAAAAACTAAGCTACTTACTTTTTTAATTTTTTTTTTGAGTTAAGATACAAAATACCAGAAAAAGCGCAGCAATAGTCTTGTCTTTCCGCACTGTTGATCCGCTTCGATAATCCTAAAAACAATAAAAAAAAATTAGAAAAATAAACTAACTCGAATAAATAAAAATTAAGGAATATAAAATTAAGTCTAGTCCCCGGCAACGGCGCCAAAAACTTGATGTGATAAAAATATGTAACTGCAAGTGCACAGTGTCAAGTTGAAGAACTGGCAAGTACAGGTCGAACCCACAGAGACTGGATTAATTTTAATATATCCTTAATATCTATTTTAGGCGAATTAAAAATAAATATTGAGAGTTGATTAATTAGAATATGAAAACTAATAATGAAAAAGCAATCTAGGAATCCGAATCCATTAAATAATAAACATAACATATAATTCAATCTCTTCTATTTTTATAACTGAATTATGATTTTGATCTCCCTTCCCTTTAATTTAGTAATTTTATAATTAACGTGGGCAAGCATAGACTATGAAAATTTAAGGATTAACTATAACCCATCAAAACTTCTTTGAGCAAGCATGGATTATGAAAACTCATATCTTAACAATAATCTATCAAAACCTCTTAATTAATTTAAAATCACATATGAACTATAAAACGAAGGTATTCCAATAACGAAATATGAAGGCGAAATCAATTAAACATAAAGGCATAAATAATAGAAGAGATAAAAAATATTATCATGAATAATTATTTAATTTCATCTTCATCCTAGATTAAAGAAATTAACTAGACATTAAAAATAAAATAACTAACTAAAATAAAGAAGAATAAATAAAATAAGAAAACTCCCTTTATTGATGATTCTTCAACAAGCGTATAATGAAATAATTTAATCTACTCCTACTCCTAACCTAAACTAATACAATATCTAATCCTCTCTCTCTCTAAAACAAGAGACCTATTTATAGGAAAAATAACTTTGTGTCCTAATTTAGATACATTGAACTTGGACACTTTTGTTCCCATGTAGGTTTTAACTTCCTAGTGGCAATCAACTTCTCAAAGAGATCTTCTAGATAGACTTTTCTTTCTCTTGTTGGATTTGACTTGCACACCAAGATTGTTCCACCTCTTTCCTTCTCCTTGTAGGATTCTTCTTGGATATTTCTTACATGAATAAGAGCATTAAATATTACTTGATCACCAAGATTTTGACTTTATTGCAACCCTACAAAATAAAATAAAACATATTAATTTAATAAACTAATATAATTAAAAGGACAAAATTAGGGATAATAAAATGTATGAATTATGTGTCTATCAATAAGGAAAGAAATGCAAAACACAATATTATATATCTAAACATATAGAGAGAACTCGGTTCATTGGAAAAGAAAGCATATTAAGTTATTAACTGAAGTTTAATGTTAAAGTAGTCAAATAATAAGCCTACAAACAAACTTTGAATATTCAAATTATAGTTTGAAGATTATAAACTAGATAATTAATATTTAATAGTCAGTATTATTTAGGTAATATTTGTATAGGAACAAAGGAGAGAGATATTAACTTGCCTTTAACTATGTAAGTATAAAAAGTATAGTGAAATATAACCCCAAATTGTGAAGTGGAGAGCTAAAGTCAACTCCAAATGTTTTGTATTTACCATGTGAGAAAGATACCTGAAATAGAAATGAATAAAGAATGGGGAGATAAAGTTTTTAAAAGAAGTTAAGAAACCTTAGAAAACATTCTATGGCTTATTGTATAAAAAGAAGTGAAGACTTCTCTGCAAACAATCATATCATTCATATCCCTTCTGCAACACCTCTCTCTCAGAACTCTATCTCTATCATTTTGATCATAAAATGGGGAGAGAGGAGGAGAAAGCGAGGAGCCCTATCACTTTGCTCTTCAAATCTGTAATTTTTTAAACTGGTTTTCATTTGACGTGGTTTTTAGAATGGGTTTTACTGTAATGTATCAAAAGACAAAATTCCCTAATTTTTTGACAGCTGACATTTTCCATCCGACATGCTAAACAATAAAGTTGTAAGTGGTCCAAAAAATTTAGCCAGGGTTCTTTGTGTCGGTATAAAATTCAAGGTGAAAGACCAAAATACTTGAGTTTTTCTTTTTTGAAATTAATCCCATGGTGCTTACCTTTTAATGTTTTATTTTTTCCTCCTTTCTTTCAGTTACTGGATGAGAGGCAGAGCATAAATGTTTTGAGGTTTCTTCAAGCAATTGATAGGTAAATATTGTGTATTACATTATGAATGCATTCTTCCTTCTTGAGTTACTTCCATTGCATAGGTATATGATCTAATCTTCCATCTTATCAATGATCAGGAGACCTGACATTACTGAAAGATTGAAGAGCCTAAGATGTCGAACACTTGTCTTTGTGGGAGACAACTCTCCTTTCCATTCGGAGTCTCTCCATATGACTGCAAAAATGGATAGAAGATACAGTGCCTTAGTTGAGGTATGTGCTGCTTCATGTATTCTATTTTTTGTTTAGTAATGTCCAGATGAAGTTAATCCTAGAAATCTTAGTTTTAAAGGATTTCATAGTGTATCTACCTTCGTGCTAATGCGTGTATAAATAATCAATTCACTTGTTAAAAAACATACATACATTTATGACTATATATTAGACCCTATATATTAGACCCTAGGTGGTGTTTGATAAAACTGAGTAATTAAGATCTGAATGGTTAATACATCTTAATAAATTAGATCATATGAATGAAATAACATCTGAATCTAAAAAACTATTTGATAACTAAAAAATATAAAACATCTGAATGACACTATTTTATCATTTTACCCCTTGAGTTATTTAAATTTTTTATTTGAATGATCGTAAAATTTAAAATTGAAGTACAATATTTGTTGAGGCTAATTTTGTCTATAAATTTTAAATAAATTATTAAGAGGCAGCTCTTAATAGTTAAGATTTGATTTTCTGTCTTGACGATTAAGAGGGCATTAAGAGACAACAAAAATTTACCAAACAAGATTTGTCTCTGACCGAATCAGAGGCAAGTGAATTAAGAAGCATTCAGACACAAGCAAACACCACCTAAGTGTCCACAATTCAAAGAATTGCTATCCACAAATATCCCGATGAGATAAATGAATGAATGCGCAAATGGTGTGCTTACTCGAGAATTGGTTTGTACAGGTACAGGCATGTGGATCCATGGTGACAGAAGAGCAACCACATGCAATGTTGATACCTATGGAGTATTTCCTTATGGGGTATGGTCTATACAGGCCGAGCCAGTTCAGTGGCAGTCCAAGGAGCCCCCTCAGCCCATCATGTATTTCTCCGGAGCTTCTCTCTCCCGAAAGTATGGGCTTGAAGCTGAAACCGATTAAGACTAGGGTATCATCCCATGACAGATAGTGTGCAGTCCATCTTTAACTCCCTCGTCTAAAGCTCGGTACAGTTATACTATCTTTTGGGTATATTTATTCATTTTTTTTAATCTTCTTTATTGGATTTTGGTTATGAAGGGTAAATATGGTTGTAGATAGAACATTCTTTAATGGACATAGGGAGGGAGATTTGGATTCATTTATTTGTAGTCAGTCAGAAGTATATATGTCACATAGATGTGTTTGTAAAATCCTAGTTAAGGGACATTTATTTATGATGTTGATGAGGATTAATAATGTATAATTGTCATGTCAGGTGCGGGGTCTTAGTCATGGAATATATGCTCAATGTTGTCCCAAACTCATGGCTGTTTTTCTATATAATCTGTATATAATTATATGCAACTACATGTACATGAGAGAGAGAGAGAGAGAGAGAGAGAGAGTGCACACACACACACACACACATATATATATATATATATGAAAATTTTCTCTAACGAATTGAAAAAGACGAACCTGGAATGAAATGGGTTAAATATATATCAATATTGTATCAAATATATTAATATATCAAATATTGTATCAAATATAGAACTGGGTCAAATATATCAATATTGTATCAAATATATCAATATTGTAGTAAATATATCTATATTATATCAAATATATCAATATTGTATCAAATATATCAATATTTTGATATATTTGATTTTAAAATATATCAATATATATCAAAATATATCAATATATATTGATATATTTGATTTCACAATATATTAAAATATATCAAATATATCAATATATGGCTATTTGATAGATTGTGAAATCAAATATATCAATATTGTATCAACCCGCTCCAGCCATATTCGCGACCCGCGTGTTTTTTTTAAGTCCGTTCATAGTTCGTTATCTCAGATTACTTTAGAAAGTTTCTATATATATATATATATATATATATATATATATATATATATATGTGTGTGTGTGTGTGTGTGTGTGTGTGTGTGAAAATTTTCTCCAGCGCGGAAAAGGCGAATCTGGAACGAACTGGGTCAAATATACCAATATTGTATCAAATATATCAATATTGTATCAAATTAGGGCTGGCCCTGAGGGGGTGTAGAAGAGGCGACTGCATAGGGCCCCCAAATTCGGAGGGCCCCCGATTTTTTTTTTTGTGTATATGTAAAAAATTGATTATGGAAGTTTGATTGATAATTTTGCAGCAAAAAATGCAAGAATGATGCTAGCGATCGTGTGAAGTTTATTGTCCATTTTAGTTTTAGCTACCTTTTCTTTTTAATTGATAATTTATTGAAGTTTTAGCTATATTTTTTTTTTCTAATTGATAATTTTGTTACTCGATGTTGACATTTATTATTTTAATTAATGATGAATTTTGATATAAATTGTGCTTTATATATTAGTGCTGATAAAAAAATTAGTATTTTTATATGCAAGAGGGACTCTATTTTTTTTTCGCACAAAGCTCCCAAATTCTTAGGACCGGCCCTGTATCAAATATATCAAATATTGTATCAAATATAGAACTGGGTCAAATATATTAATATTGTATCAAATATATCAATATATCAAATATTGTATTAAATATATCAATATTGTATCAAATATATCAATATATATAAAAATATATCAATATATATTGATATATCTGATTTCACAATATATCAAAATATCACAATTTTGATATGTTTGATTTCACAATATATCAAATATATCAATATATTGCTATTTGATATATTATGAAATCAAATATATCAATATCCGCGACCCGCTTGTTTTTTTTAAAGTTCGTTCATAGTTCGTTATCTCAGTTTGCTTTAGAAAGTTTTTGTATATATATGAAGATCGATCCATAACTAACGTTGTAAAAAAAGAGAGTCAGTCTTGTAATAAATTATGATCGTCCATTCGAATGTTTAACGATTAATATGGTTTTCGTCCGCATTTTAGTTTTCAGTATTTCGCAGTTTAATATTGCGGACGAGACAAATGTCCAAAATTCTTTTCTTTGTACATCGGACGCTAAGTATGGCTAGTTAAGTGAAAACGACGCCCTTTTTAAATAAGTCGTAATAAGTGTATGACGTCGTATTGGTAAAATTCAAATTTTTATTTAATTTTCTAGGCTCTCCAGTATTAAACTGTGGATGCTAAATAATTGATTTCACTCTACAATTTCATTGCGGTGACGCCTCTCTCTTGCATAGAGTACCCTGAATATTAAAGAAAGCATTATTGCAGACGTGGCTAAAGCCAATTCGATGTAGATTCATCTACAGGAATGTCTCAAATCAGGACAATAATCATCATGTATTGATTTATATCATAGAATTTTATTTTTTCACCTTGGATTTGAATCACCTAGTAAGAGGAACATCACAGACTGATCCAAATTCAAAGAGTCATGTGCGACTTTAACTTTTTCTTTATTCTCAAGTAATAGAAATTGATTATTACCCCTCATTGTAAAAATATATACTTGTTATGGATCAAAAATGAGCATATAATATCTATATAATTTAATATAGGAATTAACGACGGAGATTATAACTGAAAATTTTATGTTCGTTACTATTAATAGCGGACGACAATATTATTTATAGCGACATTAGCTACTATTAGTAGCGGATGACACTAACATGTCCTTGCTACTAATATAAATGATTATTCATTCTTGACTATTTATACAAAAACTATTCATTGTACATTTATATATATCCAATATTATCTTTAAATTTTTGAGAAAGAATAAAAAAAATCCCTGAAGTAGAGTACTTTTAAGAATAACGTTGTCCTATACATTAGTGTACTCTTAATTGATAAAAATAAAAGTATTTTAAAGTTTATGTTCTATTTTGGACCAAAAAAATAATTTGTATATACGTTTACATACACTAAAAAGTATATACCGATGATCAGGCAGGTTATCAATAGATTAGGACATTCAAAAAATATATTAAAAAGTATACATACTTCACTAATTAGGGTATCTACCACTAGCACATAGAAAATTATACAACTGGATTAAGCATTTTTTTTTTTTTTGCTAATTTAAGCTGAAATCTTAACATTCCTGCCTTGGGCAGGAATGAATCCCAAGATCTCTCGAACTCAGAGCCTTATGAATAGTTATTTTACCATTGAGACAAGAGGGACTTGGGGGGTGTTTTTTTAGAACTTAATGAGTCTGAATGAGTCAAGATCTGAACGATTAAGCTATTTAGACTGTTTGTTTGTAAATTTTAAAATCTGAATGGGACTGATTGCATCTGACCGATTCTTTCAAAAAATTTGACCTGAATGGGCTGAATAGATCTGAGTACAATTTTTTACCCAAATACCCCTCGCTCCTCTCTTCTATGCAAGCTTCAATTGTTCTTAAATCCACAATTTCTTCTTCAATTCGGCAGATCTAATTTTATTTTTGAAATATGCTTTCTATTTTATTTGGTCCCGCTCCAATTTCAGCCATATTCTTCTTCTTCATATTGTATTCTGTGCATACATGTAGATAAAACGGAAAGAGAAAGACATACGCCATGGAGGGTTAGAATCAATGCAGTATTCAAGGTCTTGGAGATGTTCCATAGGAGGGTGGGTAATGTTTGCGTTGAAGCTTTGGGAGGTTCCTAGCAGGATATATATATATCAAAAAAAAAACATGGGAATATAGGAAGGAGAGGAGAACCAAGAACAAAGGAAAAAAGCACAGACATAAAGTTAAGAGAGAGAAAGAAAGGACATAAACATATGCAACTGATATAGGATACTGTAGTTGCTAGTATTAATTTTGGATTTTATTGATGATAGATATAGAAGGATTGTATGTACAGATATATGTTTCATTCTACTTCTACTATTGAATAAGACAAATTATATACTTGTTCAATATAATTTAGAGGGGTAAACTAGTAAAAGACTGTTATTCAGATGATTCAGACATATTAATTATCAAATAATTTTTTTCATTTAGATTCAGATTCAGATTCAGCTCATTCAAATTCAAATTTAAATTCATTCAATTTTTATCAAACACCTCATTGGTTGGATTAAGCATTTTTGTTCCCCCTTGTTAGTGGTGGATTGATTACCCACCAATTCCCCTCGTTATAGTAGTAGAAGGAAGTACAATTCATTAAAGAAATGACTACCATACCATAATTAAGGATCTGGTTATCATGAAATTAATTTTATGGTAAATTAATTAATTGACCAATACAGTGCTGACACGCATAAAGAGAAATTTTTTCCTGGCTTGCGCGTCGACACTGTATTGGTCAATTGACCAAAGTTAATTTCATGCTAACCACTCCCCATAATTAAGGAGTGGTGGATTGATTACCCAACCAATTAAGACAGTAATAGAAGTAAGGTTGTAAAATGAGCAAACAATTCGAGCTCGATTAGTATTCGCTCGATTAAAAATTCGATTCGAGCTCGAATCGAAATATAAATTATTCAAATATGAGTACAATTTAAAGTTCGATAAATTACTCGAACCTTTTCAAATTATAATTTTCTATTAATATTCGGATCATATTCGTTCGAAAAATTCAAACTGCTCGAGCTCAATTCGAGATCGTGTTCGACTCGATCGTTAAACGAGTCTCAATCAAACTATATTTTATACTCGATAAATTTTGCGAATCAAATCTAAATAACTTAATACTCGGTTCGTCTCGATTCATTTATACCTTTAAATAGAAGAATCAAATATTAAACGAAAAAAATAAAATAAAAAATAATATATATCGACAAATATTTGATAAAGTTGAATTGCGATCAATAAAAATGTATGCCATAACATTGAATACGGAAAATAATCCACATTATGTTATGTCAAAGAAATTGACAATTGAGTACAAAAGTTATGAAAAACAGAAGGCAGGAACGCAGGAGAAGGGACCAAGACCACGACCAAGACTGCCTTTTGTATATTACATGTCCCAGTGGCAGCTATGAAGGTCGACAACTAGACTAGACAGCCCTATTTCTAATTAATAAGTTACACATAAACAGACAAACTCAATCCTTTTCACATTTACTACCTCCGTTCTTAAAAATTTATCGTTTAAGATTTTGACACATGGATTAAAAAAATTATTTAATACCAGTAAAATTTATTTAAAATTCCATCACTATCCTTTTATAGAAAATTAAAAACTATTAATACAAGAAAGAGAATTTATTGGGACAATGAAAGAAGATAGGGGTAATATAGGAAAGTAAATAATTTATTATTCTAGGAAGTTATAAACGATAAATATTTTGAAACAAATTTTTTCTTCTGAAACGACAATCTTTTAGAAAGAGAGGGAGTTAAACCTTTTTATCTTTACATTGGATTTTCCCCTTTTCCACAATTATAACTCTCTACCCTCTTGTGTTTGGTTACAGGAGTTTATATGACCATCAAATCTTATCGGGTTTATTTTAAGAATTAACAATTTTGATTTAAAAAATAACAATGTATTGTAATATATAAGGTTGTGGTTGATAAAATTGAATGTTAAGATCTAAAAAATTAAGACGTCTGAATAATATAGAGCGTCTGTTTAAAATTATATCTGAATAAAAAAAATATTATTTGATAACTAATTTTTTCCAAATGTCTTAATAACAGTATTTTACCATTTTAACCCTATAAACTATTTAAGCAAAACTTATTAAAATTCACTCCTTAATTTTCTTTTAATTTTAATTTTACGTCAATTAAATTATCTTTAATCTCAATTCCATTGAATCAATAAAGAATCATCACTTTCTCTCCCTTCAGGAAAGCTACACATACAGATAGAAGAAGAAGTAATAGTAATAAGAGTTTATCTTGGAAAGTGAGATGGTGCGAATTATACCGATGACATTGTCGATTCGTCCTTCTCTCTCCTCCTTCAGGTTTTCTTTAGCTACCACTTCTTGCTTCGGTGGTGTTTCTCTCTCCTCCTATAATTTTTGGGATGTATAAAAAAAGGATTAACTTCTTCTTCAATCAGATTTGGGTTCAGTATTTTTCGCCGAAAATGGTGTGAGGAGTGGATTGAACCTCGCCGGAGATGATAAATTTCTACTTGCATATCTAAGAAGTCGGCGATGACGATGACCGGATTGTTTATTGTGTAATTTATTAGAGGGATATAAAAGGAATTTTGTAATATTGAAGAGGTTAAATTTGTCCCAAAAAAATATAAACTCATTCAGATCTGCCACTAAATGGTATAGATTTAATTTCATATATTACCGATTAAGAGGCAATTTTTTTTATCAAATAAGTTTTGTCTCTGACCGAATCAAATGCATATCCATTAAGAGGTATTCAAATATAAACAAACACGAAATCTCGTATCATAACACTGTGTTATCGTATACTTTTAAATCATGATTACCAAATAATGAACGAAATAACATCAATAAGTATATATAATAAATAGTGGCCGTGGTCATATAAGGCCTTACAAATTACAATGGCTTGTATTATGTTTATGAGTTTGGATGGAAAAGAAAAGAATTAAAAATTAATTTATATTAATAAAATAGAAAAGAACATAAAATTATTAAGTTTTTTCTCACGTTGTTGCTAAATTTATAAAGAGAATGTATTGAAAACTTAAGTTTTACACTTAAGTTACTAAGTTATCCTTAAATTAATTTTATTATATTTATAAACTAGAGAGTATAACAAGATTGATCTTATATTATTTAGTTTTTCATCTAAATTCGTCATGTTTAGTAGGAAAATGGTTAAATTTTTTGTCTATTTCTTTTAATTTTTGCTCATTAAAAAACTCAATAATTAAAGAATTGAACAAAAAAAATTTCCCTGGTACATTTTAAAACTCAGTAAGAGTGTTAGTTAATAGTCTATGGATGCTCCCATGAACTTTGAAGTATATAATAACGGAATTATTATTTTCACAAGAGAAATTTGATATTTGATAAGATATGAATTCTATTTACTATTTATGTGCGGAGAAGGTTATAAAACTATCAAATTTTCGTATAATAAATCCAACACTTAAATTGGACGCCAGGCACAAATTCTGGGTGTTTAGTATAGATCCAAATAAAAAGGCAGAAGATGCAAAAACAGTAGCCAATAGCTCTTTAGAAGATTAAAGCTTGTTAAATGTGTCCAAACAGATTCATTTGCTGTCATATAAATATATTAGCTGTACTATCCGTGCCTCCGGCGGTACTACATACGAAAGGGAAGGGGGAGGAGAGATTGTCGGTGCGGTGCTAGAGAATGGAGGAGGTAGAGGGCGAGCTCGGGAGGAGTAACGGAGGAGGATCTGAGAGAGCAATTTTTTTTTCCTTTGAGGTTAAAGAGGATATAATGAACGATAAAATTTATTCTAAATTTTAAATAATCTTGATCGGTTATTAAGATAAACGAAAAATTCAAAATCATTTATATTTTATTAATTAGATAATAATTATATAGTCTATGAGTTCGTTTTGAGTGTTTAGAGAGAGAAAGCTTCTTCCTTTACCAATGTGTTTGTTTTATATACAGAGTGGGATCAGCAAGTGTGGTTACATCAAACCTCATGCCCCAAGAAGTTTGTTTCTTTCCACTTTCATTTCATCTCATTCATTATTAATAAAAGAATTTCTTAATATATGAGACACATGTTAAGTACACAGTTTAAGATGATATTTTTTTAAATTATGTATATATTTCCTTAAACTTGATATAAATTTAGAAATTAAAAGAATATGCACAAAGTTTAAATAATATTTTATTAGACTGTGTACTTAGTATGTACTATAAGGACACATGTTTACCAATTAATAAATAATAAGTATATGTGGAAAACCTTTTTTGGCGATTCCTTTTTGTTTTTCTGTCTCTTCATATTATGCAAAACCCAGTGGGGAAATGATAAAAAACCATAGCCTGCACATTCTGTGTAATTTTGTTTCTTTTGGGTCCCCCCTTTCATTCTCTCTCTAACTCTTCTTTTGGGACATACATTCCACATGAATTGTTCCTGAAACTACTTTCAGGTTATTTGACTATTTGAAGCTGTTGGGTCACTCCACTTTGAGCCTGATTTCATGGATTTTTATAAAAATGCACAGTTTTCCCCTAAGCCCTTTTGTGATTTGAAGAGTTGAACAAGTTGGTCAGCTAGGTGCTTGAATTTTAGACCGAGTTGAGATGAGTCTGCGGCAAAAGAGTTTTAAAGATTGGGGCTTGAATGTGGTGGAGAGAGTTGTGCTTGTAGCTGTTAAAGCATCTAGGGAAATCCCAACAACTGCTTTGGTGTGGGCTTTAACTCATGTTGTTCAACATGGAGATTGCGTTATGCTGCTAGTGGTCATTCCTGTCCTCAGCCCAAGTAACCCTTTCTGCCTATAAATTTGAAGTGTGTTTATATGGTTTTTTTTTAGTCAATTTCCCTTTTAGTCTTGATCAGTGATAGTTTACTTTCATTTTTGGGCTTGCTTAGAATATGGAATTATGTGTCACTCTATTAATATATAGTGTTTATGTTATGCTAAATAGGTCTATTTTACTTTGGATACAGTTGGGTGTTTTTGTTGGGCAACCTCATGCAAAATTAATATCAAGTGTTCGAGTTCAAATGTCTTAGTTTTTGTAGTGATATTACCTCAGACATGATGATTGGCTTATGTATATGTTGTGTATTGCTTTTTAAGTGATCCCGGGCTGTTGTTCAAGACTAGTTTGGTTGATTATGTGATTATTAGCTCGGATTTGCTGTTGAAATGTGTAAGGATTTATTATTAAGTACCTATGCTACGTTTGGATTGGAGTAATGAAGGTAGGAATGGAATGACTCATTCTTATGGAATGAATAAAAATTGTGTTTGGTTGCAATTGGAATGGATTGAACCATTCTTATTCCTCCCAAATTTATGAATTTTATTCTTTGGGGGAGGGAGAGTATGTAATAACTCATTCCAACTAGAATGGAATGGATCACTCCATTCCTTCAATCCAAACGTAGCATTACATCTTCATGTTGTGAGCTTGTGCAAGTGTTTACTGATTAATTTTTCTGTGTGTTTGTGCATTTTGCTAGTCCCCATGATTTTTTATTATATGTTTCTTTCTTTTGGATGCCCTGTTTTTTCAACTTCAGATCTATTAGTGTTTGTTATGACATCTAAGGTAATTTACCTTTATAGGTAAAAAGTTATGGCGTTTCGGGAAATTTGGTAGTGATTGCTCTACTGGTCATTGGAGATCTCTCTTAGGAACAATGTCAGATCAAAAAGATGATATTGCGGACTCATGCTCCAAGATGATGCTACAACTCCGTGATGTTTATGATATAAATAATGTAGTTGCTCCAACCCTTTCTATATATATTTATATTAGTTTTAACCTACCTGACTTTTAGTACTAAATTTCACATTCTAATTCTTCTCAACAGATAAAGGTCAAGGTAAAAATTGTATGTGGCTCACCAAGTGGAGTAGTGGCAGCTGAAGCCAAGAAAGCTCAAACACACTGGGTTATATTGGATAAGTAATATATATATATATACATAGGGAAAAATGTATGTACACAGCTGTGTAGTACACAGTCGGCTATGGCGACGGTTTTTTGGGCTATAACGATGGTTTCACCCGTCGCCATAGCCGTTTTGGGTTACGGCGACGGGTGAACCGTCGCCATAGCCCGACTGTGTAATACACAGCTGTGTATTACACCATATATATATGTAGTATGAATCACTTTCTTAGTTTCACTTCATGCATTATAGGTCTTGGTCTATAATGGTGGTTCTTTGGTTCCACAAAATTTAGTTTGTTATTAGTAAATCTTTTTTTTTTTTTCCGGTAGTATTAGTAAAATCTTCTTTCACAGTGTCTGCATAGAATTCAGTTTCTTTAATTATATGTTGTGCCATTAATTACTATTTCTTTCTTTTGGGGCTAAAATAATTGTTACTTTCAATTTCCAAACAGACAACATAAAAAAGAAATGAAATTTTGCATGAAACAACTCGAATGCAATCTCGTGGTAATGAAAAAATCTCGGCCAAAGGTGCTTCGTTTAAATCTGGTTGGATCACCTAAGATGGAAACTGAGGAGCTGTCTGGGTCAGATTCATCTGCAGAACATATGAAGAACGACTACTCTATCTGGAATGCAACTTCCGTGCCAAATGTCACTCCAGCAAGCACTCCAGAACATTCATCTTTTACAATAACTGATGTTGGAACATCGTCTATATCAAGCTTAGATCTAGGCAGTTCTCCATTTGTGATCTCCGATATCAACTGGGATCTAAAGAAAGAGGGTTTCTTATTCGCTGAAGAAAATCATAGCCTTGATGAGTCTGAGTCGGATACAGACAGTGAAAATCTAAGTTCTCCTTTGACAAGTTCATGTTCCCACCAATGGATGCGAGATGCTCTCAGTTCTTCTGGTGAGTTATCGAAGTATTTGGTGGAAAATTCACAAATATCTAACGGTAAAGCTCTTGATTCCTTGTCTGAAGCCTTGCGGGGAAAATTCTCTGAACTTGATCGAAACCATGAAAGGAACGTTCTGGTTGACAGGCGTAATCAGGACTCCAGTAAGACTTTGAGAAAAATGATATCATTCACTAGAAATGCACTTGCTGAACCTCCTCCACTGTGTTCAATATGTCAGCACAAAGCACCCGTATTTGGAAAACCTCGTCAATGGTTTACCTATGCTGACCTAGAACATGCCACAGATGGATTCTCTGAAGCTAATTTCTTGGCCGAAGGTGGATTTGGTTCTGTACACAGAGGGGTCTTACCAGATGGCCAGGTCATTGCCGTCAAGCAACATAAACCGGCTAGTTCTCAGGGTGATCAGGAATTTTGCTCAGAAGTGGAAGTACTAAGCTGTGCACAACATCGTAATGTTGTGATGCTGATTGGATTGTGTGTAGACGATAGAAGAAGATTGCTAGTATATGAATATATTTGCAACGGGTCTTTGGATCATCACCTTTATGGTACTTACATTTCTCTCCTTTTATATCTGCAATCTGTAAAACGAGTGTAGGCACCACACTACTTATGGAATTAAGCCCCCTTTTTACAGAGTTGGTTAAATTAGCGTTTCTACTCGCGTGACTTTATTCTTAGTTTGTGTGTTCTTCATTGCTGGACACACTGTATACAATCTGAAATCAGCCCAGAACTTTCCTATATTAGCTGTCACAAAACATTCGTAAATTCACATGAGGTTATAGTCTTGTATTCTCTTTTATATCATTTCTTTTTTTATTTTGTGTTTGTTGACATAATCTACTATTTCCAAGCTAAGAAAATGAACTGCTATTCCACTTCCCATTCTGTGAACCTTGTCATTTGTTCGCTAGATAACTTTAAGTTGGGTGAATACTAGTCCTCTCAAAATTTGTAGAAGATAATCTGTCATTGAACTTGTATAATTTAATAGAATATAAATTTACAATTTTAATATTGATAATATTCTACTAAGTTGTTGATGCTGTAATTCTATGGCTTATCTACCTTTTTTTAAATTTGGAACCGCAGGCCATAATAAGGATGCACTAGAATGGTCTGCGCGACGAAAAATTGCAGTTGGTGCTGCTCGAGGATTGAGATACCTTCATGAAGAATGTAGAGTGGGCTGTATTGTGCATCGTGATCTGCGGCCAAACAATATTCTACTCACTCATGACTTTGAACCATTGGTACACCATTTTATTTTTATATTTCCTTCTCTACGTGTTTATATATGTTCTTTTGGTCACATCTTTTTTACTTATATAATAATTTGGGAGATAAAATGTTTTCAAATCATTTTAAAACTAAGCACTTCAAATCTGAACTGCTTAGGTGCAAACAACTTCTCATGGTTCTTTGGGTGTCAAAATTTGATGCTTAATATTCACTCTATTATGTAGTTGTAATTTTCATGCTCCTCTGAGATTTGAAGTCTTTAGAATAATTTTCATTTAATAACATGATGCTTGACGCAAAAGTTTTGACCGTATCTCTTCTTTTCTATAAGAGATATTACTGATCTCAATATACACCAATATAACGCCTATGTGTGTATATTTAAGTGAGATGATGTTTGTATTCTGGTTGACATTGGGGACTTCATCTTGTTGTCTAATGCAAACCATAAGTCACACAATGCCTAACCTAAACCATTTGGCCTTACTTCTTTCCAGTAAAGTTCTTTAATAAAGCTATAATTTATCAAAATAGATCAACGGCTGTGCATGCGTATCTAGGTGAAATGATGTGCACTATTCTGTTTAATTATTGGCGGACTCCATCTTTTAATGTAAGCCTATTCACATTCCAAGTTCTGCCCCTACCATTTGTCTAGTATGTTAATCATTTGCAGAACCACTGTTTCAGCATTTACACCCCAGACTTTGATACCAGAAATTGTTTTTTGAGAATCTAATTATTTTGTCAGCATCTTATTTGTATTTGTTAGAATCGGATCACGCACACGCACATGACAGTAAAGAATTAACACAGAGATTTACGTGGGCGGCATTTTATTTATGATCCGAGTACATAGGGTTTTTCAATAGAATATATATAACTGCTACTTCTATTCCATCCCTAATTCACTTTATAGCCTAAATACCCATAATGTCCTTGTAACACCGTACCATACCGTCCCACCCCCCCAAACCTTTGGTTCAACTTTTTCAGGAACTTCTTAGTTATGAGCCATAAGTTCCAACAATATTAATTTGAAAAGGCATCAGATAATTCTTCTTCTCTACATCTTATTGTCCTGTATTTTTCTTTATAGGTTGGCGATTTTGGACTAGCAAGGTGGCAGCCAGAAGGAGACATGGGTGTAGAAACAAGAGTAATTGGAACATTTGGGTAAACACTAAGGATGTAATTTTTCTCCTCGACCATAGTTTTCACTCTTCAAACAAGAATATTAATCGATCTCCTTTTCTAGGTATTTGGCTCCAGAATATGCTCAAACCGGTGAAGTTACTGAAAAAGCTGATGTGTATTCTTTCGGGGTCATATTAGTGGAACTCATCACAGGACAGAAAGCCATCGATCTAAACCGGCCCAAGGGCCAACAGTACCTCACTGAATGGGTACAACTTATAGAGCTCTATTTTTTTGCCGTAGGATTATTATTGAGTTCTTTTCATACACCTTTAGTGGACCAAAGGTTTTTATGCAGGCAGCAAAAAGAACAAATAATTTGAAATGGAATTCCATAAACTCTTGGTGTAAACCTTTTCCTAATTTGTCCTCACTCTTGCCAAATTTCCCTTGGCCATAAAATTTGATTTTGATTTTGAAATATATAATTCTTCGTTTCAAGGCATGCTAATATCAGTGACGGGTTTCAGACTTCAGAGCGCATTCATGTCCAAAAAGCAGCAAGAATGCTGAATGCTCTATAGTAACATATTATATTGGCTAATGGGTTTGCATGTGTTTTAATACGTAGTAGAGCTTGGCTCCTCAAGTTTGCCACCCTTTTCCTGGCTACCCAATAACTTTGTGATTTCAGTAGTTAACTTATACTAACTGTTAGAATTTAAGAATGAATAATATTACAATCACACAGATATTATATGAAAGAAAGAAAATTAAGAACACGCGATATACTCAGGTTTACCAATTTGGCTAGTCCTGTTTGTCTGATGTATTCATTAGATGCCTCACACACTTTACAATGATCCACACACCAAACAATGTTTTTATAGTAACTAGAAAATCCTAGCTGCTATAACATGAGTCCAAGTACATGAGGTTCAATACATTAATAAAACTCAAGACTGGGCTACTAATAAATACTCAAGTTCAATTGCACTTTGCGCATGGCTTCCAGGGGGCACTGCCGCCTGCAACCCCTTCCGGCGAGTTGGGCAGCCGCTCACTCCCCGATGATTGAGACCCCCGACTACCTTGTCGTAGTTGTCATTCGTCGAACCCGCAGAAGTATGAGTCAATCACAACACTAACATTACCACTGAACCGTTGTTTTAAAAAGAAACACTATATACATTAGTTTTTAAAGTTCAAGGAAAACCAAGGGGGCAGATGGATGAACTAGTATTTCTGGTCAGATTAGTTTCTATTCTTAATGTACGTATAGAAACATTGAATCATTCAGAATGGCAATCAAATTCAGGACCATTACTAATTTAGCTGTTTGTTTATGGGTGTGGTTTATAGGTAACTTGAAAATTCCTTGTTTAATTTGGAGCAGGCACACCCTTTATTGGAAGTGAATGCTGCTGGAGAACTGATTGATCCATGCTTGAGGAACTGCTATTCAGAGCAAGAACTTTATTGCATGTTACATTGTGCTTCCTTGTGCATTCGATGGGATCCTCATTCAAGGCCTCGGATGTCTCAGGTTGTGCATTTAAACTCATCTTTAAAAATCTATGGGTATCTTATAGACAAGTTAAACGACTGCTTTGTTCTCCCAAATAATTTTGAGAAAATGGATGGCCTGAGTAGATATTCTTGAAACGTCTCTCCCCGTACATGCATCCGAATCCACTCGATTGTGCAGCAGATCATTTTATTTAAAGGCTGCTATAAAAATAAAAAAAATGTCCTAAATAATTGCAAGAACTAGTAATACATTCCATATTATCAAAACTGGTTCAACTTGCACATTATGACATTTTAAGTAGGTAGTTTGACTAGCAAGACTGGAACTTTTTGTTGGGATATTTCACATGAATCCCACATCAGATAAATTCAAGAGTATAGATGAGTTAATAAGTATGGTGGAGTCTCAACCTAATAGATTAATCTTTTAGGTAAGAAGGTGGTCCAACATGCTTATTGGGTCAGTCTACACAGGTGTGCACTGTATTGGTGGGATGGAATGGGGGATCGTTCAATTTCACTACACATTTTGTCACTTCCTATACATTACTTTTTGTCACTCGCCTGAGGAGAAGACAGGAATAATTTCAGATCCTTGATTTAAAGAATATGGAACTCTCACCTTCCCTCCTTTATCTCCATCTTACGCTTTTAAGGTCGATTTTCATCATTTTCTCTTTTCTTGTATAGGTGCTCCGGATGTTGGAAGGTGACAATTTCATGAACTAGACTGTAGTATATATCAACCTCCGGCATGATGTCTAAAGAACTACCGGAGAAGGATGCATCGAGATAAAGCAGGAGTAATGTTGTCCTCAATGTTGTCGTACTGTTGCAACAGCCAACAAGAAGGCAAAGTAGGAAGCTTCTCCCATGGAGCTCAAATGAAGGGACAAAGTAAAAAGGATCTTCTGTAAGAAATATCTGTACAAAACAATCATGGGGACAACATTTTTTTGTGTTTGTTTTTTTCCCACTTTTATGTAAATCAATATGCATCATATATTGTAACTGTATAGTCAGGGTCTAAATGAACTGAGAGTTGAGTATTGAGTTGTTCAGATTTGGTTCACAAAATTTATCGAATATAAAGTAAAATTTAATTGAGGTTCGTTTATCTATCGAGTCGAGCACGATCTCGAATCGAACCCGGGCAGTTTGAATTTTTTGAACGAATATGATTCGAGTATCAATAAAAATTGTAATTTAAAGAGGTTTGAGTCATTTATCGAACTTTAAAATTTGTTCATATTTGAATCATTTATATTTCGAGTCGAGCTCGAATCGAACTTTTAGTCGAGTACGAATCAAGTTCGAACTGTTTGTTCAATTTAAAGTGTCAATGTCTCGTAAATTGAAGGACACCAAAATTGTATTAATTTTTTTTTCAGGTAAAAAGGAGCTACAAATCAATAAATGATGGTGATCAGTTTTTTTTCCTGAGCGTGTGATTTATGGATTGTTGTAAAACTCTGGTTCTGTACTACATCAAAGAAGAATGGAAAAATAAAACAGAAAATGAAGCAAGACCACTGTCAAATTACAATTACAAACTAGTTAAATCAATTTTTTACTGGCTTATAAAATCAGCCCAGATGGTATTGAAATTACAAACTATACTATTTGTTTAATGTGAATATAATGGACAAAGTCTTAGGTATAAGTTCAATGCTTTATTATATATTTATTTAAATTATTGCAATTCCGTAATTACCCTTACTTGCAACACATAAGCATTAAATATGTTATTACTTATTATTCAATATGTAAGGGTAGAATAGTAATAATGTATTACGAAATAAAAATCTTTTATTTTCTTAGCAACTCACAAACATAGGATAGGAAAATTGTTATATTTTCCTTACTAAACTCACAAACAGAATTAAGGAAATTTACTTTCCTATCATCAGGAACGGATTCAGGAATTTTTTCCATCAGAGACGGATTTTAATTAATTTTTTTGTTGAAATTAAATAAAGAAAATTTGAACTAATCATAATAATATTTACAAATTACAATGATATCTTCCTAGACCCTATATCTTGAAAATGTTCTAAGATAACTTCATTATCAATAGTTTCAAATACATCATTTCAACGTAAGAAATCAAACAATCACTCAACCATTTATCGCTCATTTCTTTGAGTTGCCATCAATTATCAGTTCAGTTTATCAATTAGAACAGTTGAAAATTTTGGATCGATTTTTTCTTCTAACTACTATAACCCTTCCTTAGTAGAGCAACACTGAAATAAGTCAAAGACAAACACAGACTTCCTGCCTTATCATGGAAAAGGTTTAAACAACTAGAAATCAACAAATTACAAATAAACAACAATGAAATAATCGAAATATTGACAAATTCAAATAAATTTAAATTTTAAATTATCAAACAAAAAAAAACCTAATTAGTTACCTCTAAGTCCAAAATATAACAAATACATCGAATAAATTGAATTGGGTTTAACCCCAAGTCCCCAACCAACAACAAATTCAAACAAATTGTTATGAATACCAATGTGAACTTGTCATATGAGGGGCAGATCCCACATTGGTTATGAGATATCAATGTGGGGTTGATATAGGCTTGGACATCCCCTCTTGAATAACTAGCTTTTCAGGAGGAAATAGAAGTTTAAGCCTATATCGTAACATTTGATATCAAAGCTGTTCACTACCTCCCGGTTGCAATTGTGCGGCGAGGGTGGTGACGTCGGCATTGCAGTGTGCGGCTAGACAAAGCCAGCCCGAAACTTTGGGCTCTCCAACCTTAATAGCTAGCTTTTAAGGTGTGGCTCTCCCATGGTTTATAACAAGTGGTATCAAAGCCCTCCTTCCTCGGACGAATCATTCAATCAATGATAGCTTTTAAGGTGTGGCTCTCCTATGGTTTATAACAAGTGGTATCAAAGCCCTCCTTCCTCGGACGAATCATTCAATCAATGATCTAGTCTGTGTTTTTCTCCTTTAGTTCAAAGCTTGTACAAACTGAGCTAGAGCTCTTGTTCTTCAATTCAATGGTATGGGACTTTGATGTGGGGGTATTTATAAACTTTGGGCTCTCCAACTTAATAGCTAGCTTTTAAGGTGTGGCTCTCCCATGGTTTATAATAAGTGGTATCAAAGCCCTCCTTCCTCGGACGAATCATTCAATCAATGTTCTAGTCTGTATTTTTCTCCTTTAGTTCAAAGCTTGTACAAACTGAGCTAGAGCTCTTGTTCTTCAATTCAATCTTCTTCCATTTCCAGTTCTTCCATTTTTATTTTATTTTCTGTCTGTTTCTTTCTTTCAACCCGCGTGGGCGTCGGGACTGCGGAGCGTGGTGGAATGTTATGATCCTAGTTGTAAGGTATGTGACTTGTATCCCACATTGATGGTATGAGACTTTGATGTGGGGTATTCATAAACTTTGGGCTCTCCAACCTTAACAGCTAGCTTTTAAGGTGTGACTCTCACATGGTTTATAACAATTAATGTTATGATCCTAGTTGCAAGGTATGAGACTTGTGTCCCACATCGATGATATGAGACTTTGATGTGGGGTATTTATAAACTTTGGGCTCTCCAACCTTAATTGCTAGCTTTTAAGGTGTGGCTCTCCCATGGTTTGTAACAATTGGTATCAAAGCAGACGATCCGTGGAACTACCGGCGAAGCGGAAAGGGCTACCTAGAGGCCAGATTAAAATATTGATAGGTACAAAGAGCATAAGTGATATCAATGTGGGGTTGATATAGGCTTGGACATCCCCTCTTGAATAACTAGCTTTTCAGGAAGATATGAGTTTAAGCCTATATTGTGACGAAGATGTAGAAGAAATAGAATGAGTAAGGGGCCATTTGTTTAGGACTGAATACATCTGAATGGTTGAATCGATCAGCCATTAAGTGCTTTTGTTTTGAAAAAAAATCGTTTGAATGGATGCATCGTTCAGATAATTGAGCTGAATGGCTAAGTCAGATTTTTTTGGCTGAATGGCTGAATGAACAGCTAAATAAAGTAATTTTTTTTAGAAAAATTAAAATAAAATAAAATATTAACTATTATGTTAAGTAATATTAAATAAATTTATAACAAGTTTGAATTTTTTTCAGAGGGGTAAAATAATATAATTATGTCATTCAGATGTTTCAGACATGTTAATTATCAAACAATTTTTTTTATTCAGATTCAGATTCATTCAATTTTTATCAAACACCCCCTAATGCTGCAACAGAAGAGGGTAGAAGTAGAATGAAACTTTGTAGAGTTTGTACTTTGTATTTAGATTAAGAATAAAACCCTTATTTTTCGCCTCCAAATTTAATTTTTCCATTAATTTGTCCCATTAATTTTAATAACTTATATTTCTGCCCTTACCTCTATACCTTCAAAAAAAAACTTAGCATAGACAGTATATGCTGCCCTCCATGTGCATCTGCCCCTACCTACCATTTCTTGAGTTAAAATCCCTAGGAATCCTAGTTTGAAAAACTCACAAACAGACGTAATGACCATTTTACCCTATTAACTGTAGGTTCACCTTTATTTAAGCAAAAAAAAAGAGTTCAAAAATTAAAATTTTCCAAGGTCTAATTTGGAAGATATTGAAGTATAAAATTTCTTACATGGGCTATTCAACTTATTTTCAAATAATAGCAGCAGAGCCGCAAGTCAATTGGGGGAGGGAGGTTATTGTTGGGAAAAATCACCTCCCAAATATTGTTGTTTTTTATAAATTAAATGGAATAAAATATCAGTATATGCCAAATTGATTAAATTTGCAGTTCCGCCAAAAATAATAATCACTGCAGAAATAATGAGTAGAAAAATTCCAACCACGAGATACCAAGATTTTTACGTGGACAACCCTCTAAAACTAAGAGGTAAAAACCACGGGACGATCTCCAAAAAATTCACTAGAATAATCTGAGAGAATGCAAAGATATCTTAATTTGAGTACAAACTCAAATTACTTTACCACAATAACTATTTGATGGAACCCAAATAAAATATCTTTTTATTTGAACTATCTTTCTCTCTCTATTTAAAAATGCAAAAGCTTTTTTTTCCTTTATTCTAAACTCTCGGATGAGAGTATGTTGTTTGCTGCTGGTGTATCAATTCCTTCTGCAATGCTTCCCTTTTATAGCTGAGGGAGAGGAGAGAGGGAAGGTGACTATTAAAGGAGGTGGGCGGCAAAATTATTTGGTGAGAGAAAAGAGGGGCAGGCAACACAAAATTGTTAGATGAAAGAAAAGAAGGGCAATCACCTCTAATGGGTGAGGATTGGAGGAGGTGGGCGACACCTAACAATCTCCCTCTCCAAACCCATTAGGGAAGGCATTCTTTATGACTCCGTCACTTGGAATCCATGCCGACCAATTTCTTGCAAAATTCCAGCTTGTCGCGAGTGACAACTTTTGTTAACATGTCTGATGGGTTCTCATCGGTGTGAACTTTCCTCACTTTCGTCAATTCCTTTTCCATCACTTCTCGAAGCCAGTGATAACGAACATCAATATGCTTGGTCCGATTATGATACGTGGCATTCTTGGTCAAGTCAATTGCACTATGACTATCACAATAAACCACGTACTCATCTTGTGTCAGACCCAACTCTTGGAGAAACCGTTTCAACCATAACATCTCATTGCCTGCTTCTGTAGCGGCGATGTATTCTGACTCAGTTGTAGACAAAGCAACACACTTTTGTAACTTGGACTGCCATGATACTGCCCCCCTGCAAAAGTAAATAAATACCCCAAAGTAGACTTCTTCTCTTCAGATCCTGCCATGTCTGCATCTGTAAAACCTTTCAAGACTGGACTTGAACCACCAAACCCCAAACACAAACTGGAAGTAGCTTTCAAGTATCTGAGAATCCACTTAACTGCTTCCCAATGTTCTCTACCAGGATTTGACAAATACCTGCTCACAACACCAACTGCATGAGCAATATCTGGTCGTGTACACACCATTGCATACATAAGACTCCCTATAACAGATGAGTAGGGAACTGTTGCCATATCATATCTCCCTTCCTTAGTAGAAGGACACATGCGCTTTGTCAGCTTAATATGACTGGCCAGTGGTGTACTAACTGGCTTAGCATCACCCATGTTGAACCTTGCAAGTTCCCGTTCAACATACTTTTCTTGTGACAACCACAATCTCTTGGATTTCCTGTCAAAGGACTTCAACAACTCTCCCTTGAGTCTGCGAATCATATTAGCATCCTGCCCAACTATCAACATATCATCTACATATAGTAACAGAATAACGAAGTTACCATCCAGGAACTTCTTGACATACACACAGTGATCTGCAATTGTTCTGCTGTAACCTTGATCCACCATAAATGAATCAAATTTCATGTACCACTGCCTTGGGGCTTATTTTAGGCCATACAAACTTTTCTTCAACTTGCAAACCAAGTGCTCTTTCCCTTTAACTTCAAATCCCTCTGGCTGCTCCATGTAGATTTCTTCCTTCAAATCACCATGAAGAAAATCAGTCTTTACATCCAACTGCTCAAGCTCAAGATCCATACTAGCAACTAATCCCAGCACTACTCGAATAGAAGTCATCTTTACAACTGGAGAAAAAATCTCATTGAAGTCAATTCCTTGCTTTTGAGCAAAACCATTGACGACTAACCGAGCCTTGTACTTTACTAGTTTTTCACCATCCTTCTTCAGCTTGAACACCCATTTGTTCTTCAATGATTTCTTGCCCTTCGGAAGTGTAGTTAACTCATAGGTGTGATTCTTGTGCAAAGAATCCATCTCATTTTGCATAGCTCTCAGCCAATTATTTTTTTCCTTATGAGTCTTGACTTCCTGAAAATCCTCTGGCACCCCTTCCTCAGCAACTAAAAGATATTCAGATAAAGGATATCTGACTGATGGCACATGTTCTCTCATGAATCTTCTTAGCTTGCTCCCCTTGATCAACACTCTCTGCATCTGACCCATCACCATCGTGCAAATCTGTATCAGTCATATCTTCATTCTGACCTCCATCTCCAACTGTAGCATTCTGTACTGGAGATGGAACTTCGCTGAGGTCTGGAGCTCTATTGTCTCTGGGCTGTGTAGCATTATCAAAATGCTCATAATTCTGGTGCTCATGAAACACCACATCTCTGCTCCTGAATAATTTCTTCTGCACTGGATCCCATAACTGGTATCCAAACTCTGTATCTCCATAGCCAACAAACACGCATGGAGTAAATTTGTCATCAAGCTTCGATCTTTGTTCCTTGGGGATATGTGCAAAAGCCTTGCACCCAAATACCCTTAAATAAGAATAGGACAAATCCTTACCACTCCAAATCATTTATGGAATTTAAAAATCCAACGGTGCTGATGGAGATCTATTAATCAGGTAACAAGCAGTATGAATAGCTTCCACTACAAGGAAACTGGTCAATGGTGACGACAACATTGGCAACGGCACAATACCCATCGGTAATGGGGTCATTCTCGATGACTGAGCTGTCGTCAATAAGTACCGTCGGGAATGAACTTTCCCAGTCTATTTTTGGTGGGAATTTTTTCGCGCGAGAGGAAAAGTCATTGACGATGACCTAAAATGTTACTAGCGATGGCATAGTCGTCGTGAGTGAGTCAATCGCGATGGGGCACTATCGACGGGGCGTGCCATCGAGAATGAGTCTATTTTAAAAGCCCTAGGCTCGACAGGAACGACTACTTTGTTCTCCCGCTTCCTCTGCTTCTCTCCATCCCTGTTCAGTCTGCGACCCTCCCCCCTCCGACGACCCTCCCCCGCTTGCCAGACCTCCGACGACAGTCCCCCCTCTTGCCAGACCTTCGGCAAGCCTCCCCCTTCTGCTATTCCTCCGAGAACCCCCCTTCCTGCCATACTGACAACCCTACCCCCTCCTGCCGTACCTCCGACCACCACCTCTTCTTCTTTCTTCTTCTTTACTCCTGCCATACCTCCGGGGATTCCGAGGCTAACCAATTTGGGTGAATTAAGGCTTGGTTAAGGTTTTTCCTTCTTTCCTTGCAACTGTTCTTCAATCCTACAAGTAAGAGAAATATATATGTTTAATTTTATGATGTATGTTATGATATATGTTAATATATGTTGATGTATATTGAACTATAATGAGAGTCCAAGTTAAATGATTGGACAATATTAATTAAGCTTGCAAGTCTATTTAATTTTCTCCAAGTGTTATGGGTTATATATTTCTAACTTAGATGAGTGATTGAGCCCAAATCAAAGAGCATGCCCAAGCTTACATATTTGTAATTAAGTTCCAATGTTGTTAGGTTAGGGTTTAATTTATGTTTTCTATAATATATAAATTTTATTATGTTTTGATTTAGGTTGCAGTGTACATATAGCAAGGTTGATTTAGTAAGTATTGCTGTAATTGTTTGATTTTTGATTACTGAGATTGAAATGAAGACTAGGTTTAATTTAATAAGTCTAGCAAGGTTGATTTGTTTGCAGTACATAGCAAGGTTGATTTGTTTGTTTGATTTTCTATAATATATAAATTTTATTATGTTTGATTTAGTAAGTCTACCTTCTAGGAATTTGTTTAAAGGATATTATTGTGAGTGAAGATTAAATCGTTTTGATATTATGGTTATAGGCCCATTTTATAAAGGTCTTCCGCGCATTTCCATTTTTGAGGTTTAGGAATATCTCAGTGTTAATTAAAAGACGTCAACCGTTCGACTATTTGTTGGTTACCAGCTCAGCTCGTTGCCACATGAGACTAAATTAAGTTCAGTCTCTTCCCACAAATTAGTAATCTACATGTTAAAATCACTCATTTGGAACAGTTTCCCAACCATATTACATTATTTTTCTACAAATTATAATGTCAAACAAACACATGCAAGAAAGAAACTTCTTTTTTTTAAATAACTTTATAAGAGCAACGTGGTGGAAACAATCAAAACAATCACTTGTCGTTGTAGACACTACCTCAAGGTATCACAAACAAAAAGGCACAAGACCATTTTCAATAAAAGCAAAACAATGTCATTAAGACAATTGTTCAAAAAATGGTAGTTCAATTAAAAATTCCACTGTTTGTAATGGAGGGGAATAAAAGAACAAATGAGAATTGTTAAACATAGTCGTTTTGTTTTGTCGTTTCATTTTCTTATAAAAGTTTTTGCTTTTATAAATGACTGAAAATTATTGCATTGTGATTATTGCATTTCCATATAGTTTAGGAAGCTTAGAAACCAGTTCGAGATTCACTCAATAGAAGTGAATCTCGAATAGTCCCTATTTTGGGACTGTTCCTGAATGTTTCGATCCCACTTAGGTCGGTGTTAACGGCTTGAGCATGTCTTTATATTTTGAGAATTTTCGATGAATATCTCTTGATGTTCTTCGGGTGCATATTTAGGCTACGACGTGGTAGTCTATTTTGTGTACTTGAAGACCATGAGGAGGTGCTGTCGAAATTTCTTAAAATATAAAGACGTGTTCATGTTGTTGGCATCAGGTGGGGCGACGCATTCGGGAATGGGATAGAAGCCTGACCCGTTAGAGTGGATATGAAGTTAGGACACTCATATGTATGCATAGACATTAATCCTCCTATTTGTGTTTTGTTTTTCCTCATATATAGCAGCCTGTTAACGCCAAGTTTTGCCGGCGCGTCCAATCACCAAATCCGCGCGCTCAAACTTGCACAATAACACGTCACAAGCGAAGCTTGACGGCTGTGGCCGCCGGGTGATGGCTCCGGTGTGAGAATAAGTACAGGCTGGTTATAAGGTTAACAATGGAGGCAATAGTGTATTGTGCTCAAGTGAATATTACCTTTTACCATTAGGTCAAACCTTGTATTTATAGTCATTCTCACCGCCTCTAGATCCCCTGTCCCAGTCCAGTTAAGACTCCTAAACATGGCAGTTACCATTGTTTGGGTCCAACGCAATCTCCTTCAAAAGTACAAGTTGGTGGTTATCCAACCACTCGCCTTGTAGGAGTTGGTATTGAGATAGGATTAGGGTTAAGACTCTTAATCCTTTAGACTCCTTATTGCTCAGGGCTCCATCCGAGAAATAACCTTCGGTATGGGCCTTCCAAAGTGGTTTGAACCCCGTCCCAAAGGGCTCGGCAATCCGGCCCGAAGGGCTCGGTAATCCGACCCCGAACATCGTCATGTTGGCCTGGGCTCCAGTCCCGTGGGACTAGGATGCCCGATCCGAATAATATCAGCTGGGTCTGGGTTCTGGCCCAAAGAGCTCAAATACCCGATCCCGAACTCTGCTACCCCAATCCTGGCTTCGGCCCACTGGGCCCGGTAAGCTCCTCTCGACCCAGGCCTTCTATCCATGTAGGGGTCGGTGGATTATACCCGATCATTGCCCCCCAGTCTCTCATTATAACAAGCTTTTAATGGGATATTTAATGAGAGATTTGAAGAGGCGCCTGGGTAATCCAACCGACCTAATTAATGCAGTACACGATACACAAGAAATGAACGGCCCAACGTCATTATTAGCCGCCTATTGAGATTCGTGTAGCATCAGTATAAATACCTCCCCACCCCACGACAACCATTCTTTACGAACTCTCTTGTCTCTAAGCGCATTTTAAAATATTTTTCGGCTAGCACGATTTCCAGCGAGAACCTTCCTTTACTCCGGTCAGCCCTTTTACCACCCAAATCGCCTTATTTCCACCACCAATTTGCTCTAATGGCTGACTCCGGCATCCTCCCAGTTGCTTCCACCACCGCCGTGATCCCTACCACTGAAGCCACCCTCAACGCCATCGAAAGGGCCTCCGCCGTTACCATCGCCAGCATTGACTTGGTGCCGGTTGATTTACCGGAAGCTCCCACCGGAGACTCGGCTGATGGAACCGAGGCACGGATCCGGTCTGTCTACCGTTCTGAGGCGGACTATTTTCATGTCAACACAACATCCTCCATTACTCCGTCCCAGATTTCTGATGCCCGAGCCCTCTTCAACATCCCCCCAGAATATAAGCTTCGGACACCTCGAACCGAAGAGAGAATGTTCTGGCGCCCCGAAGGCAAATGGGTGTCCATCCCCACTTATGCTCTGAGGTACGGTATCCGTTTTCCTCTTCACGAGTTTATCGTGTCTTTTCTCTGCTTCGTTGGGATCGGGTTCGCACAACTTGTGCCGAACTCATACATCCACTTGATAAGCTTTATAGCTATCTGTCAAGAACTAGGGATCACCCCTGGTCTTGATTTTTTCTTCGTCTTGTTTTCGGTCGGCAAATCCAAAGAGCCCGGTTTTCGTCAACTGAACTGTGTCTCCGGCCGATCCACCTTTGCCAAAACTCCTTCCAGCAACAAGGGTTGGCACAATCAGTGGATCTTCGTCAAAGGGACCGATCTTCAACTTCTCCCGAACTGGGCCACTCCCGAAGACCCTATCGTGAAAGTGACCACCTTCCCCACCGACCGAAGGGAGGAGTTCCGATCTTTCTATCGGAAGGTGAAGGAGACCATGTGGAGCCTGGATACTCTGGCCGACGAGGCCTGGCTATACAGGCACGGATGTGAGTATTCTATCTTAATCTCTTTCGAGCATTAATTTCTGATTTGTTTTTCTAATTTCCCGGTGTCTCTCTACTTGTTTCTGTAGTGACAATCTTCAAGCCGAAGGGCGCTGATGAGTCTCTTACCCCCCTCCCCATTCGGTCCGGCCCGATACTTCTACCCCTCGGGGATGACGCGGCCGAAGGGGAGACTATCCCAATTTCTGAGCTCTCAGTCGACTCCTCTCCAACCGTGCCGAAGAATGTCATGAAGATGACTGCAGCTAAAAAGGTGGCTCAGCTGAGGAAAGGCCAGAAGAGGGCTCACCCGAAGGGCGCCTCTAAACAGTTTCTTCCAAAGCCGGCCACCCCGAAACTGACTCTTGTTCTTGGGGATCCTGAGGGGACCAAGGAGGAAACTCTGAGGCCTCACCCCAAGAAACAAAAGCTGGTAAATGAGCCCGACCTCCAGATGATCGAGGTCCAACCGGATGCTGCCCCCGTAGACTCTTGTGGTCCGGTTTTTAGCTGAGGTCGGGCCCTCTGCCTCCTTCGGCGCTGGTGCACAAGCCGGTCCTTCCAAGCGGTCTCTGACCCAATCTTTTTGGCCGAAGAGTCCGTCGGAGGCTTTTCCTTTCGACCGCTTGGATTACTTCAAGCTTCCTGCTGATGATGCCCGGTTCAAAGGGTATTCGGTCGAAGCTTTGATGGTGGCGTATATCAAAGCCCAGAGTCAGGTATTCCCGAGCGTTTGTTGTATTTTATAAATAACTGTCTGACCATTATTAACCTGTTTCTTTTTCCTTTGATGCAGGCTAACGCCATTCTGGCCCGGGCTATCCCTCCTGTCGTCAAGGCCACCCGGAAGGAGGCTCAGATTCGCGCCGAGGTGGAATTGCTCGAGGCGGATGTTCGGGGGTTATTGGCTGAATTGACCAAGGAGAAGGAAAATCATGCCGATACCCGCAATAAGGTGACCTTCGCCGAACGTCAAGCCAATGAACACCAGAGACTCCATCATAATTTGCAGAAGGAGTTCATTGCACTTGACGGATACAATAAACAGCTCATCGAGGAGAGGGCTCTTCTGAAAGAGAAAGATCTGGATTAGCAGAACGCCCTTCTGATCCTCCAAAGCCAAATTTCTGAGATGCACGCCCAACACTTGGTGCTGATGAAAGAGAATACCGCTTTGGGGGCAGAATGTGCCGAGGCCAAGCAGCGAGGTGTGCGGGAGTATCAAGAATCGTCTGAGCTCCGTGATACCATCATGGGCCAATTCGCCGAAGGTTATGGAGCTCATAAGGAGCGGGCTCAGGCGAAAATGACTGCTGCTGGGCTCGATCCTGCTATCCTGGACTCCTCTGATGATGAGTCCGACGCCGGAGATGGTGCTGATGGCGAGGGTCCTCATTCGTAGTTTAGGATTTCACATGTAATTTTTGTCTTTATTTCTTTTGTAACTTTGCCCGATCGGATCTGGGATTAACTGTGTCCGATCAGTTCAAGTTATTTTGTAACTATTCTGATCGGATCTGTTTATCGCCAGTCCGAGGGGCTTTGTACATTTTTAGAATATAAATGAAGATCAAAATTGTGAAGAGGAATTCGGCTCATTTTATTGATTTATAAAGCAGTTTACATGAACAGAAGTAAATTACATGACTCTTACTGATAATATTTTCTAAGTCTTCCAGCATGCCATGTATTCTTTACCTTTGTACCGTCTAATGCCCGAAGCCGATAAGTTCCCGGCTTCGACACTTCGGTTACTTCATAAGGTCCCTCCCAGTTCGGCATTAACTTGCCCGTGTTCTGGGGGGTTGATGCCTCTGCTTCCCGAAGAACCAGGTCCCCGACCTCAAACCTCCTTTGCTTCACATTCTGATTGTAGTGTCGGGCCGTCCTCTTCCGGTATATAGCTAGTCTTATCGATGCTGAATCCAGAACCTCATCCAACAGATCCAAATTCAATCGTAAACCATCATCATTGTATAATTCCTGGTACTGACTGACTCGAAGTGTTGGTGATCCGATCTCGACGGGTATCAATGCATCGGTTCCATAGGCCAGTCTGAACGGTGAATCCCCCGTTGTGGTCCTCGGGGTAGTTCGATACGCCCATAAGACGCTGAGCAGCTCTTCGGGCCATCTTCCCTTTAATTCATCCAACCTTCTTTTAATTCCTGTGAGCAGGATCCTGTTGGTGACTTCTACTTGTCCATTGGATTGGGGGTGGGCCACTGAAGTCTTTCTGTGTTGGATGCCTAACTCCTTTAGGAAAATTTCGAATTTGAACCCCACAAATTGTCTCCCATTATCCGAGACCAAGGCCATTGGAATGCCGAACCGGTAAACAACATACTCCTTAAAGAACTTGAGGCATTCTTGTTCGGTAATCTTATGTAATGGTTTGGCTTCCACCCACTTTGTCATGTAGTCGATTGAAACAATTACGAAAGTGACCTGTCCTTTGGCCTTCGGTAATGGTCCCAAGATATCAATACCCCATATGGCAAATAGAATAGGGGATAAGACCGAGTACAACTCCTCGGGAGGTTGATGTGGGATAGAACTATATAACTGACACTTAGGACATTTTTTGACATAGTCCTTTGCTTCCTGAAAGATGGTCGGCCAATAGTATCCCTGCCTCATGATTTTGTAAGCCAATGACTTGGCCCCCATGTGATCCCCACAGATTCCTTCATGTACTTCCCTCAGTGTATACTCAGCCTCCGAAGGCGTCAGACACTTCAGTAAAGGAGAGGTGAATGCCCTTCGGTACAGATCCCCATCAATAAGGACGAAGTTAGAGCTCCTGTGTTTGATTTTTCTAGCGTACATGCGATCCGAAGGCAAAATCCCCTCGGACAAGTAAGTGATGTAAGGCGTAAGCCAACAGTCGAGCCGATCTAGGGTCAACACATCAGTCCTTTGAATACTAGGTTTGTCTAATGCTTCCAAGTATACTGATCCAGTGAAGGAACTTGCTTCGGTTGTGGCTAACTTGGCTAGGGAATCGGCTACTGTATTGTCTGTTCGATCGATTCCTAGACAGCTGTACGACTCGAAGTATGAGAGTCCGTCCCTTGCCGCTGCCAAGTATTTTGCCATTCGGGCCCCTCGGGTCTCATACTTTCCCGATAACTGTTTAACCACCAGCTGGGAATCACTGTACACCACTATCTTTTTCACCTCCAGGCCTCGGGCTAATCTAAGTCCGGCCAAAATGGCTTCGTACTCGGCCTCGTTGTTGGTGGCCTTGAATCAAAACCTAATTGCCTGTTGGACCCGAAACCCTTCGGCACTAGTCAGAATGACCCCCGCTCCGCTGATGTCTGAGGTAGATGACCCGTCCACGTATAGAGTCCAGACAGTTGGTAGTGATCGAGCTTCGGTGACCGAAGCCACGTCCGGTTCGCTGAAAGAACACTCCACAACAAAATCCGCTAAGGCCTGTCCCTTAATTGCCGTTCGGGGATGGTATTCTAAGGCGAATTGAGTTAGATCCATTGCCCATGCGGCAAGCCTACCCGAGACTTCGGGCCTGTGCAGCACTTTTTTCAAAGGCTGGTCTGTGTAAACTATTATTAGCCAACCCTGGAAATAATGCCGAAGCTTCCGACTTGCGATGATCAGAGTGTAGGCGAACTTCTCCAGGTTAGGGTATCTGGTTTCTGCATCTCGGAGGACGTGGCTGACATAGTAGACCGGAAACTGCCTTCCTGCTCTCTCCCGCACCAGTGCTGCCCCCACTGCCATCGAGCTTGCGGCTAGGTATAGATATAGTGGATCCGAGGGGATCAGTTTCATCAGCAAAGATGCCGAGGACAGGTATTGCTTGATCCCCTGGAAGGCGTCTTCGCACTCGGAGGTCCACTAGAAACTCTTCTCATTTTTTGGCCCCTTTAGAGTGTCGAAGAATGGCAAACACCTTTTCGCTGATTTTGATACGAACCTTCTGAGAGCCGCTATTCGACCTGTCAGCCTCTGCACATCTTTGTAAGACTTCGGGGATTTCATATCCAGTATCGCTTGGATCTTCTCCGGGTTTGCCTCGATACCCCTTTTGCTAACCAGATAACCGAGGAACTTTCCTGATCCCAATCCGAAGGTACACTTTGTTGGGTTCAGGCGAAGTTTATACTTACGAACCGTTTCAAAGAAGTTTTCCAGGTCCACCAGATGGTCTCGAATTGACACGCTTTTTACAATCATATCGTCTACATAGACCTCCATGCTTCGGCCTAGCTGCTTTGTAAACACATAGTTCATCATTCGCTGATAGGTGGCCCCTGCGTTCAGTAGTCCTAAGGTCATCTTCCGATAGGTATAGATGGCCCGATGCGTGATGAAGCTTGTCTTCGGGATGTCCTCCTTAGCCATTGAGATTTGATGATATCCCGAAAAAGCATCCATGAAGCTCAGCATGCCGTATCCTGAAGTGGCATCAATCAATTGATCAATGTTGGGCAAAGGGTAGAAATCTTTCGGGCAAGCCTTGTTCAGGTCTGTGTAATCAATGCAGATTCTCCATTTCCCATTCTATATTTGAATCAGCACCACGTTCGCCAGCCACTCTGGATAGTCAATTTCAAAGATAAACCCTGCCTCCAATAATTTAGCGACCTCTTCATCGATAATTTTCTGCCTTTCTGGGGCAAAGATTCTTCTCTTCTGTATGACCAGTCTCTTATTGGGATCCACTTCCAGTCGGTGTGATGCTATTGATTTATCCACCCCGAGCATATCACTGGGTACCCACGCGAAGATATTCGCGTACGCCCGAAGCAGATCGATCAACCCGGTCCGGAAGGGTTCTGTCAATCCTGAGCTAATCTTTATCATTTTCTCCCCGTTCCCCAAGATCAGTTGTATATCCTCCGTTTCTTCGGCTGGTAGAGCAAGTGGTTCCGCACTTCCTTCTGTAATGGGCTCTATCTCAATAGCCATTGTCTGCTTCTGCTTGCTTACCCCGGTTCCTGAAGAGATCAAGGTATTCCGATAACACCTTCGAGCGATATCTAGGTCACCTTTTACCTCTCCAATTCCATTCGGTGTGGGAAACTTGATCTTGAAATGAGGTATGGAGGTGACTGCTTGCAAGGCCGCCAGGGTCGGTCTTCCCAATATGGCGTTGTAAGCCGAATCCACCTGAACAACAAAGAATCTGACTATAACCTCCAGCTGTTGGGGAGCTGTGCCAAACTTAACCGGCAATTCGATGGTGCCCGACACATGCACCGGGTCACCACTGAATCCATACAAGGGTCCTTCTCCCCCCAGTTCCATCTTCTTTCCCCCTAGGTCCATCCTCTGATAAGCATGTGTATACAGTATGTCGATCGAGGATCCGTTGTCTACCATCATCCTTCTCATGTCCATGGGTCCGACCTGAGCTGTTATCACCAATGCTCCATCATGCGACTCTATAGGATTCGAAGGGTAGTCTTCATCTGAGAAGGAAATAACTGCCCCCGGGAAAACCCTTTTCTTTTTTACCGCGGATCCTGCAACCGATAAGACGGCGTCTAGATGTTCACTTCTCTTTTGTCCTGTCAGGCGCCCTACCGAACCTCCGGATATAACATCAATCACCCCCCGAACGGGATGGTTCTGATTTGGCGGCGTTTCCCGAGCCTGAGTCCTGTCTTCTTCTATTGGTTGAGTCCTAGCATCTTCCCGGCCGGCCACATACTGGACCAACGTCCCATTCTGAATATTTTTCTCGATGAGGTCCCCCAGATCAAGGCATTCCTCTGTCGTATGACCCACATTTTGATGGTAACTGCAGTATCTATTTTTGCTACGCTTCCCCGGCTTCGGCCTCGTCCTGCAGGGTTCATAGAAGGGTTTGTCCTTGATGTCTTCCAATATTCTTGCACGGTCGGTGTTGAGGGGAGTGAATACCCTGTTGATGCTTCTGCCCGGGAAAGGTGGACGGCCATTGCCTGGTCCCCTACTGTTATAGTTTCTTTTCCATTGATTATCCGATCTCCCCTGACTATTATCCGATCGCTGGTTGTTCGGCTTGTCTCTGTCCTAGACTTGTCGTGCGAAGGTGGCTTGAAATTTCCCATGGCCTCTTCAATGGCAATGAACCCTTCGGCCCGATGAAAGGCTTCAGTCAAGTCCGAGGGTGGATTGATCACCAGGTTTTTCATCAACTTCTTTGACCTCCCCATGTCCAAACCCGTTGTGAAGAATCCCAAAGCTTGTGGTGAATTCAATTCTGCCACCGATCCCATGCTTCCCGAAACCTTTTGACGTAGGTGCCAAGAGTCTCGTCCGAACGTTGTTTCACTTGCATGAGGGAAGCTGTGATCTTTCCCCTTCTCCTGTTGCTTCCGAACCTAGCGTGGAATTTTTCCCGAAGGTCGTTCCAAGAGGTAACCGTTCCTGGTGCCAAAGTTACCATCCACTCTCTGGCACTCTTCTTCAAGGTGGTTGCAAACATATGACACTTTGTTGCGTCCGAATGCCCATAATATGTCATCAACCTATCATATCCATCCGAATGGTCATACGGGTCTCCCATTCCGTCGTATGTCTCCATCGGGGGCATTTTCTTCTTTCGGTCAGCAGTGACTTGATTAATCTCGGGTGAGAAGGGCGAACTGTGACAGCTCGAGGGTGTTCCCACTTGATTTTTCACGGCCAGAAGCTTCTCCAACTCCGCGACACTTCTAGCGAGGGGGTCGGTATCTTCCTTACGGGAGGAAGGTCGGCGCCTGTCCTCCTCATATTCGGGATATCCAACTTTCGCCCTTTGTCCCGATCGGCACAGGCGTTCAGATCTTCGTTCGGGGGAACGACTCTTTCTTTGGCTCCTCCTTTCCCGAGAATGGCTTCTGTATCGGCTTCTGTTCCTTCCTGTCTCACGTTGTCGTGGAGATCTAGATCGACTTCGATGTCTGTGCTTCTTCGAAGAAGCCTCCTGTTCTCCAGCCACCTTAGCCATCTGCCACTCCAATTCTTCTTGCTAGAGACGCAAGGCCAGCATGGCGTCTTTGTTCTGTCGTATTTTGGTCAACAGAATAAACTGATGCTGGTCCTTGCTGTTCTCCCCCTGATCCTCCTCCCGTCGTTCATAGGCCTGAGACTGGTTGTCTCCCACGTGGGTGTGCTGAGGGGTCGAAGTATGTTGAACAGGGTTGAACAGGGACGAACAGCTGTCTTCGCGCCGACGGGACCTGCACCGAATTACCTTCCTGGTTGTTGGGTCCCAATCTATCTTTGACCAATGCCCTCACTAGGGTCGTCGGGTGGGTTTTGGCCTTTTCCTGGTTTGAGGCTCCACCGTTCTTACTGGCCATGTCCTTTCTACCGGAAAAGTACAAACGTGATTGATTAGAGCAATAAAAGCCCTCCTTCTAGCGCCAATTGTTAACGCCAAGTTTTGCCGACGAGTCCAATCACCAAATCCACGCGCTCAAACCTGCACAATAACACGTCACAAGCGAAGCTTGACGGCTGTGGTCGCCGGGTGATGGCTCCGGTGTGAGAATAAGTACAGGCTGGTTATAAGGTTAACAATGGAGGCAATAGTGTATAGTGCTCAAGTGAATATTACCTTTTACCATTAGGTCAAACCTTGTATTTATAGTCATTCTCACCGCCTCTAGATCCCCTGTCCCAGTCGAGTTAGGACTCCTAAACATGGCAGTTACGATTGTTTGGGTCCAACGCAATCTCCTTCAAAAGTACAAGTTGGTGGTTATCCAACCACTCGCCTTGTAGGAGTTGGTATTGAGATAGGATTAGGGTTAAGACTCTTAATCCTTTAGACTCCTTATTGCTCCGGGCTCCATCCGAGAAATAACCTTCGGTATGGGCCTTCCAAAGTGGTCTGAACCCCGTCCCAAAGGGCTCGGCAATCCGGCCCGAAGGGCTCGGTAATCCGACCCCGAACATAGTCATGTTGGCCTGGGCTCCGGTCCCGTGGGACTAGGATGCCCGATCCGAATAATACCAGCTGGGTCTGGGTTCTGGCCCAAAGAGCTCAAATACCCGATCCCGAACTCTGCTACCCCAATCCTGGCTTCGGCCCACTGGGCCCGGTAAGCTCCTCTCGACCCAGGCCTTCTATCCATGTAGGGGTCGGTGGATTATACCCGATCACAGCCCATAGTGCGTTGTCCAAGATGTCTGTTGACCGAAGTTGGATGGAATGTAGGGTAGCCACTGATAAGAGTGGGCTTAGCTCTGAGTATCGTAGTGGGGTTGAACAGTTTATCAATTTCGCGTTTGAGCACGTCAGTGGCGATGAGATCAGATGTCCTTGTAAGAGGTGTGTGAATGAAGTGTGGAAGGAAAGGAGTGATGTCATGTGTGACTTATTTGCGTATGGGTTCAAGCAGGGTTATACGACATAAATCTATCATGGGGAAACCTAGTTGGATGAACATGAATTAGAACCGGAATCCAGAGGTGACGAAACCTTTGACTATACTAACATGATAGTCGAAGCTGCTGGTTCATACTTCCAATGGAATACAAATAGGGATGACGGTAGCACTGAGCAAGAGCCGAATGACGGGGCTAAGGGTTTCTATGAGTTATTGCAGGAATCAGTGGCGCCATTGTATGACGGGCACGAAAAGCACACCGTCTTATCTGCAGTGACTAAGTTTTTACACTTCAAGAACGAGCATGACTGTAGCGAGAGAGGTTTTAATGAACTGCTAAACATTGTGAAGGAGTGCTTACTTGCAGGCAATAAGTTACTGAAGTCGTACTATGATGTGAAGAAAAAATGAGCAAAAGGCTCAATCTAGGGTATGCGAAGATTGATGCTTGTGAGAATGACTGTATGTTGTATTACGGTGATGTCAATAAAGATAAGAGGTCATGTGATATTTACAGTACAAGTAGATACTGTGAACAGCGCAAGAAAAAGGGAAAAGACGTGCCGAGAAAGATCTTATGTTACTTTCCCATTGCGTCGAGGCTTCAACAGTTGTTCATGTCAACACATACCGCCGAGGATATGAGGTGGAACTCTACACGGGACATAGTCAAAGGTCAACTGACGCACCCGGCAGATGGGCTTGAGTGGAAAAACTTTGATAAAAGGCACCCCTCGTTTGCTGAAGAGGTTCGCAATGTTAGGCTTGGACTTACTACGGATGGGTTTAATCCGTTTAACGGGCCTTACACAAAGCCCTACTCAACTTGACCGGTGATTATTGTTGTGTATAACCTCCCGCCTTCGATGTGAATGAAAGATCCCTACATGTTCATGGTTTTACTGATTCCGGGTGATAAGAGTCCAAGTAAAGACATCAATGTATACCTCAGGCCGTTAGTTGATGAGTTGAAGATGTTGTGGGAAAAACAGGTTCAAACTTATGATGTATCTCTTAAGCAGAACTTTGACATGAGGGCAGCTTTACTGTGGACAATAAATGACTTCCCGGCATTAGGAATGATCAATCAGTGGATGGTCGACTCATGGGGGCTAGTCATGTCCCGTGTGCATGGGGTCAGTTAAAGCTATGCGGCTCAAACATGGGGGGAAAATGAGTTTTTTTGCAACATCCAGACAGTTTTTGCTGATTGAACATCGTTATCGACGGATGAGTAGACAATTCAATCGAAAAACAGAGAAACGTCAAGTACCTGGCCGTCTTTCTGGGTCAGCAGTGTTGAGTTAGATTAGTCATTTGAAGTTTCCACCTCTAGGGAAGAATCACAGATTAGAGCGAGCTTATGGTTACGGCAAGGTTCACAACTGGACACACAGATCCATGTTCTTTGACCTGCCTTATTGGGCTACACTCTGCATCCGTCATTGTTTAGATCCGATGCATACTGAGAAGAACGTATTTGATAACATCTTTTATACAGTCCTAGATGCCAGTGGTAGAACGAAGGACAACAACAAGTCGAGGCTTGATTTGGTAGAAATGAACATTAGGGAAGATCTGTGGCTGTATCAGGAGAGTAATAAGACGATAACGCCTAAAGCTGAATATACTTTGACCAAGGAACAGTTGATATTGATATGTAATTGGATCAATGGACTGAAGCTCCCAGATGGATATTCTTCGAATATAGCAAGGTGTTGTAAAGTCGAAGAGCTGAAGTTTCGGGGTCTCAAAAGTCATGATTGTCACGTATTCATGTAGAAGTTGATCCCTATGGCATTTACCGACTTGTTACCGAAACGTGTGGTTGAAGCACTGATAGAGCTTTCTAATTTCTTCATAGATCTATGCTTGACGGAGCTCCAGCTCAAAGACATAGATAAAATGGAGATGCAGATAGTGGAAATAATGTGCAAGTTAGAAATGATCTTCCCTCCATCGTTTTTTGATTCAATGGAGCATTTTCTTATTCACTTGCCATACGAAGCTAAGTTTGATGATCCCGTGCAATATAGATGGATGTATCCATTCGAGAGGTAATGACATTAATGTTTTTAATACGGTAAAATGTTCATTCTTGTTTGCTAATCTATATATATCACATAGGTATATGCAACGTCTAAAGCAAAAGGTGAAGAATAGAGCCCGTGTAGAGGGGTCAATTGCTGAAAGTTATGTTATGGAAGAACTTGTTAATTTCTGCTCGTTGTACTTTGAGCCGAATGTTCAGACGAAGCACAATCACTTACGTCGGAATGAGGCTGTTGTTGTTGGGTTTGTACGTAACGCAATCATGCAATCAAATCACATAAATAAGGCGGAAGCGCGAAACATAGGTTTTTCAAAAATTTTATACAAACCCATTCCATGATCATGCTTTGTGCTTAATTATCAATAACAGAAAAGTAGGAAGATAAGAATCATACCCTCGTAGAATCTAGCTTCCACAGGTACGAGTTCTACTCCTTGCTCTCCTTGAATCTCCTTGAATATCCTGTTATGGCTTCTTCCTTTGATCAATGTCAGCCACCCAAATGTTTGGCCTCTATAGGTGATCCACCAAGGAAGACGAAGAACTCAGAAAGATGGGTTTTTAGCTTAACCCTTGTTTCTATCTCTATAGAATATGTGTACTCCCAACTCTTGGAAAAACTCACGTATCTTATTATGATATAAGACTCTCTTATATAGATATTAGGTTAACCCTACTAATCTAATTAGAATAGGATTTTATTTATTCAATTAATTAAACACTTTTAATTAATTTGTATCCTAATCTTATTAGGATTGAGAGAGAGTACTGATATTAGATTAATTCCTAAACTCTTTTAGAATTAAAATAATAATAATAATATTAATAAGACTCCTCTTATTAATTTATATTTAATATTTCTAAAATATTAAATAATAAATATTAAACTATTTAATTTATTCTATCACCATAGATTAAATTAATTACAGTTAATGCATTATTACTATCATGCCATTTTCTTTTTAAATAATTCTCCTTTATTTTATGGTGTGACCCTTTAGGTTCTCCATATTAAACCGGTTGTGAATAAATCAATTAGAACAATTCTAATCTTATTTAAATAAATAAATTAAACTAATAATCTATTTAAATAAATAACATTTATTCTACAATAGGGATAAGCCTCCCTAGCGATCAACGACTTTTCAGATAATATAGATTTCAACATTAATCATAAAAGAACATGTGAGTTAATAGTTACCGTACAATTCAATCCTTCCACCATACAATGTCCCAATTAAATATAAGACATGAATTTAATGTCAAGTCTTATTTTATTTAATTATATGTATTTCGATTAGAAAATGCACAACTCCAATTAATGCAAATTAGAAACCTCTTTCTAATTTTATTCCACCTTGGCCAAGGATTCCTGGGTTGTCATTTAACGAATCACATAGGACATATCTCCTTTTTTTACTAGAGGTGGTAGATTATTTATTGATCATACATTATCTCCATATGTAACTCATTATACCCAAGCATACCTTATATATACCCTAAATGGCCTTAAGGAATAAGTCAAAGTATAATTTATTACATACAAGATACTATGATGATCTCAAGTCCAAGGATCACTTGTACTACTATCACATTAGGAATTTCTATTGACAGGCGAGTAAAACTCCATTAGGTATTTCATAGCGAGTCACGTTCAGTGAACTTATTCTCCAAAAAGCACCTACAAACTTGTTTTAGTGTCTCCACATAAATGACCATGAGATCAATCATCCTCATCCAATGAGCAAGCAATATATGTACCAATCTATCTGGATTTACTAATCCCCATTTTAGTAATCTCACGATTGGAAACTATTTTAGTTTTTTAAGCTTTCTAAGAATTTAGATATCATTAGCATGATCTCATCATGATTCTAAAAGCATTGCTTAAAACTATGGGTTATTTACATATTATAAAAACAGCACCATGTAGATAATTAAATGACTTAAATGAATATTTTATTAATAAATAAATAAGATTATTTACAAAGTATGTGCTTTATCATCATACATGATTGGCTTGTATGCACACTACTATCAGTTGCGCACGAGGAAAATGGAGAATTAACGACCTTAAGTCATCCTATACGCCCATTCGGCGGTAAAAAAAGGCGATTCTTGACCGATAGTGAGTATGTAGCTGCCACATTGTATGCACTTGTCAACATGAATGAAGTAGCGCCATACATTAAGTAAGTAGTCGTAACTATATATGTCTGGTGTAACTATATCAAGTTCCTTTACAAACACATTAAGTATATAACTGTGTTGCAGTCAATATGATGCTGAAGTACGTGAAGCGAATCCGAGTATATCGAACGGGGATTTGCAAAAGTTGAGAAATGGACAATTTGTGCAATGGTTTAAAGATCATGTAAGTCTAACCTTTACAAGTTCAATGAATCTACCATCATAGATTTATTCTTATGGCGTAATTAACTTTAGAATATGTTGTGTTAATGTACATTAGGTCCTCACAGATGAGTTAGCTGACAATCGACTAAAGCTTATAGCCGATGGCCTTGAAAGATCTGTAGATACTTATACATACTGCATTGTCAACGGTTACATATTTAAGTGTTGCAATATTGGGGAAGTCACTTCTGCTGATTCTGGTGTTGTGGTTAAAGGTAGCTGCTGCGATAACATTTGGGATGACTGGTATGGACAATTGCTAGAAGTTGTCGTTCTCAAATATTGGGGTCATAAAGAGTTAGTTTGCTTCAATTGTCATTGGTTTGATGTTGAGAATGGAGTTAAAGTAGATAAAAAATCAGGACTGGTGACTGTTAATGTAATGTTAAGTCAAAACTAAGACTGATGACTGGTATGGACGAGCCTTTTATTTTAGCAAGTCAAGCAATACAGGTGTACTACGCGCGGAGTGTTAAGACTCTTGCAACCCCATGGCATACTGTTATAACCACCAAAGCCCGTGGTTTTCAAGGCACAGCTCCTCGACCAGACGATGAACCTTTACAAGTCGAGTCTACTAGTGTCACACCTGCTGATGTGACAATTATTAGTGAGTCTAGTGAAGAAGAGGATGATGTTGTCGCTGTCGAAAGTGAAGACGATGTTGTTGAGGAGGTAGATATAATTGAAGAAATCGTTGAGGATGGCAAAGATGGTGATGACAACGATGGTGAAGATCTACTGCTCGAAGATGACGATTCTGATATTGATGGCTTTGATGATATAAATGATTAGGAGTATGTACTCTTTATGTCCTTTTAGTTGTATTCAAATCTAATAGTTGTCTCCTTTTAGTTATATCTGCATGTTGTATCCTTTTAGTTGTATGTGCATGACGATTCTGATATTTATGTTGTATCCTTTTAGTTGTATCCGCATGTTATCCTCATGATGATGATTTGAAAGTATATATACAGATATGGCGCGTACACCACACGACGATCGTGGTGGGCGTGCTGGTAGTTCAGGCCGTGGGGGCCGTGGAGGTAATGGCGGTGATGATCAGGCCGGATCATCAGGTATAGTTACATGTTTTGTTGTAATACATCTTATTATTTTTAATTTTATATAATATTAACATTATATTTGTGTATATAAATATTGTTGTATTTCACTATATAGGTGATTGACGTAGGCCTCCGCGGGGACTAGCACGTGGATTGCTAGGGAATCCCCTCAGGCGCCGCTTATATGCCGTGTCGGGACTACTAGGTAATTTCATATTTAACATTTTGTTTGTATTAATTATTTAGTTCTTATATATTCTTTGTAATTTGCAAATTTAATAATTTCAATTTTAGTATCTTTGACGCGACGCCAAGGAACACGTTGCTTGGGATCGTTCGCAACCGATTCTCCAGCCCGTGGATGAGGTGGGCAGATGTGGATGACCGCACACGTCAGCTGATTATTGCTGAGTTTAGGGTAAGATGTCATTCATTCATATGTTAGTTTTAACTTATTTCTTTTGAATATTTATTTACCGCTTTGCTTTATGTTGTCTACTAAGTAACAGTTGATATTCATATGTTGTCTACTGCAGAGATATTATCGCTTCGAGGACGGGCAGGAAGCCCATGGCAGCACTATTCTTGGGAAGTATCTCGAGATGAATTGGCACAAGTGGGTCTACGACTGGAAGAAGAAGGCCCAGACCAAGATGACTGATGGACAGACACTTAGAGATGTCCGGCCAGATTTCATTGGTGCTGTTGTGTGGGAGCAGATGTGCCTTATTTGGGAGGGCGAGGCGTTCAAGAAGATGTCGGCACATCGTACAGCTGCCCGACAGCAGAGTCTTCTTCCACACTGCACTGAGTCTTTGTCGTACGACCTCTACAGGGAGAGACTCGAGGTGAGTCTAAAGCACCCACCTTCCCGCCTTGAGTTTTGGTGGCACGCTCACCAGAAGAAAAGTGATGGTGGTTATATCTCACATGAGGTGGAGCGCATTGTGGTAAGTAATTTAATTCTTTTATTTAGTATGTATTTAAAATCTTAAAATTCTTTTGTATTTTTTTGTGTAATACTTTGCTTTTCACCTATTTTTGTGTTTTTTTAGACACGGTTCGAGGACCTTGCTGTGGTCCGGAGCAGCCAGAGAGGTGACACTCCAGTGGCTGATTCTACGCATGAGGATGAGGAGATAGAGGACTGGCTGCAGGCTACAGGGGGGCCGAAGAAGGGTAGAGTTGTGGGCATTCCCCGTGTCCCAGCCTACACTATAGTCCCTGCTGCGAGATCTCGACGTCACCCACCCATCGGAGGTAGTGGTGCGAGTGGATCAGGCGCCAGCCCTTCATTATCTGACGACTTCTTCAGGCGGATCATAGAGGGGTGCATGGCGAGCAGTGTCGTGCAGTCAGGCGCACCATCACACGAGCGGATCTACCAGCTTGCTCAGGAGGTTGTCTACGGCTCTATAGATCCTACAGCTGACGACCTCATGGGTATAGTCCGGGAGGAGGCCATCCGTGTATGTGCAGTTGTCTTGGCCAACATCTTTCCTCCACATATTCGATAAGTAAAAACAATTATTGATGTATTTCCTTATTTGTAATTATATTGCTTATATAAAATATCAAATAAATAGTTAACACGCAAACACATACATAGCACCGTATAGGCAATAGACACGCGTTACAACTGACGGGACTCGATTCCGATATACAGAGCCCGAGTTCGAGTCCCGTCTGCCTAACTTACAAAAACTTTGAAAAATAGTCAAAAAAGAGGCCAAAACCCGCATCAATGGTTGAAACAACACGCAAACACAGACAATAGCACCACATAGACAATAGACACGCGTTATAATTGACAAAACTCGATTCCGATATATGGAACGCGAGTTCGAGTCCCGTCTGCCTAATTTATAAAAACTTAGAAAAATAGTAGAAAAAGAGGCCAAAACCCGCATCGGTCGTCGAAACGACACGCAAACATAGACAATAACATCGCATAGGCAATAGACACATGTTACAACTGACGGGACTCGATTCTGATATACGGAGCTCGAGTTCAAGTTCCGTCTGCCTAACTTACGAATACTTAGAAAAATAGTCGAAAAGAGGCCAAAACCCGCCTCGATCGTCGAAATGATATGCAAACACAGACAATAGCACTGCATAGGCAATAGACACGCGTTACAACTAACAGGACTGTATTCCGATATACGGAGCCCGAGTTTGAGTCCCGTTTGCCTAACTTACGAAAATTTAGAAAAATAGTCAAAAAAAAGGCCAAAACCCACATTGGTTGTCGAAATGACATGCAAACACAGACAACAGCACTGCATAGGCAATAAACACACGTTACAACTGACGGGACTAGATTCCGATATACGGAGCCCGAGTTCGAGTCCCGTCTGCCTAACTTACGAAAACTTAGAAAAATTATAGAAAAAGAGGCCAAAACCCGCATCGGGTTTTGAAACGACACGCAAACACAGACAATAGCACGTCACAGGCAATAGACACGCATTACATCTGACGGGACTCGATTCCGATATACGGAACCCGAGTTCGAGTCCCGTCTGCCTAACTTACGAAAACTTGGAAAAATAGTCAAAAAAGAGGCCAAAACCCGCATCGGTCGTCGAAACGACACGCAAACACAAACAATAGCACCGCATAGGCAATAGACATGCGTTACAACTGACAAGACTCGATTCCGATATACGGAGCCTGAGTTTGAGTCCTGTCTGCCTAACTTACGAATACTTAGAAAAATAGTCGAAAAAGAGGCCAAAACCCGCCTCGGTCGTCAAAACGACACGCAAATATAGACAATAGCATCGCATAGGCAATAGACATACATTACAACTGATGGGACTGGATTCCGATATACAAAGCCCGAGTTCGAGTCCCGTTTGCCTAACTTACGAAAATTTAGAAAAATAGTTAAAAAAGAGACCAAAACCCGTCTCGGTCGTCGAAATGACACGCAAACACAGACAATATAACTGCATAAGCAATAAACACGCGTTACAACTGACGGGACTGGATTCCGATATACGGAGCCGGAGCCCGAGTTCGAGTCCTGTCTGCCTAACTTACGAAAACTTAGAAAAATAGTCGAAAAAGAGGCCAAAACCCGCCTCGGTCGTCGAAAGGGCATGCAAACATAGAAAATAGCCCACATAGGCAATAGACACGCGTTACAACTGACGGGACTCGATTCCGATATACGGAGCCCGAGTTCGAGTCCCGTCTGTCTAACTTACGAAAACTTTTAAAAATAGTTAAAAAAGAGGCCAAATACCGCCTCGGTTGTCGAAACAACACGCAAGGACAGACAATAGTACCGCATAGGCAATAAACACACATTACAACTGACGGGACTCGATTCCGATATACGGAGCCCGAGTTCGAGTCCCGTCTGCCTAACTTACAAAAACTTAGAAAAATAGTCAAAAAAGAGGCCAAAACCCGCCTCGGTCGTCGAAACGACACATAAACATAGACATATACATAGCATCGCATAGGCAATAGACACGTGTTATAACTGACGGGACTCGATTCCGATATTCGGAGCCCGAATTCGAGTCCCGTCTGCCTACTTTGTTATAACTTGAAGAACACAAACTAAAATAATGTAAATATGTTTTCATTTAGACTTTGTTAGTAATATTTTAATTTTGTAGGGTCTTGTTTACGAGACTCATGGAGGTGGAGGTGGAGGTGGAGGTGGAGGCACTGGTGATGACCGCCGAGCTGATGACGAGCAGCCTCCAGTACAGGGTGATGACCGTCGAGTTGATGACGAGCAGCCTCCTCCAGTACAGGGTGATGACCGCCGAGTTGATGACGATGAGACAGGCGACGGGTTGTAGTTAGTATGATATATTCTGAGTTTCATGTATGTACTTATACAATTTTTGAGTTGTATAAACGGCCATTTTTGATTTATATATTTGATTTGGATTAGGGGTGCTCATCGGTAAAAAACCGAACCGATACCGAAAAAATCGAACCGGTACCGAACCGCAAATACCGGAAAACCAAGAACCGGTACCGGTTCGGTACAAATTCGGTTTTGATTTTTTCGGTTCGGTTTTCGGTTATACCGCAATATTTAAATAATTTATTATTATTATTTTATATTACTTTTCTTCTACATATGTATTCTGTATATAATATACCCAAGCAATTGGAATATTGTGCAGGTTCAAAGTTGGCTCACTTGGATTTTAAGTTGCCTTTGTGACTTGTGACTTGTGAGCAGTTTATATTCTTTGTGAGTACTAGTACAGCAGCGGAGCAGTTTATATTCTTGTGACTTGTGAGTTGTGACTTGTGAGCTGAGCACTGTGACTGAGCACTGAGCAGCCTGGGATTTTAAGTCCGTAGTAGTTTAGTACAGCAGCCCTTAAGCTATCAAAGTATAATAGTATTTGTAAATTGTAAATTTATAAATTACATTCTTTTTAAAGATGATCCCTTGGAAGCTGCCTGCATTCGTTTTTTGGTAGTACCTGTACAGCATTTGTAAATTACATTCTTTTTGACTTTTTGTAATATACCATTTTATTTTATAAACACGTGACACATCCTGTAGGCACAAAAAAAAACTTCCTGTAGCTTAACATAACCCACAAAATCACAAATTTTAAACTTCCTGTTAGTTCCTGTAACTTAACATAACCCACAAAAAAATAAAATTTAAACTTCTTGTAACTTAACAATCAAAAAGAAGCCAACCTGCTGAAAAGTTCAAGCTGAAATTAAAAACAAACACCACAAAAGCCACAAGGACAAGGCACTACAAAGTACAAAGTTCAACCTGCTGAAAAGTTCAAGGCTGAAATTAAAAACAAACACCACAAAAGCCACAACTCACAAGGCACTACAAAGTTCAACTTACTGAAAAATTTACTGCTGAAATTAAAAACAAACACCACACAAGCCACAAGGCACTACAAAGTTCAACTGCTCGCCTGCTGAAAATTAACCTGCTGAAAATTGCACAATTACATATCCAAGATTGATGCATCTAAATCGCCTGCTGAAAATTCTACAATTTTTAAAAGATAAATGTGAGCAAATCCTAATTTATTAAGAAGAATTTAAACTACATTACAAAAAATATATAAACAATACAAAGTGTTGCAGTGTTACCTTTTTCAATTTTTTCAAGGGATTCCAACTTTTCTTCGATATCAATTGGTTCCTTGCTTCGGCGAAGCTAATCTTGGGAACAAATAATTCCTTGCACCATCCTAGGAGTTAAAGAGCTCCTAAAGGAATCAAGGATGCGTCCTCCTGTGCTAAATGCCGATTTTGAAGCCACGGTAGAAATGGGAATCGCTAAGACATCTCTAGCTATTAATGAAAGAATGGGAAATCTATGAGTGTTGGATCTCCACCAAGCTAAAAGGTTAAATTTTTCATCATTTCTTTCAACTCGATCTTTTAAATACATTTCTAACTCAGTTTGAACGTCCCCACCTTGAACATCCTCAACATGTTGTTCAAACAAGCTATCAATTTTTATTTTATTTTTTGACATACTTTCTACTAATGATGAACCACCACTTTGAGTTAAGTTTCCACTCCCACTTGGAGTTTGAGATGAATGACCTTGGGACAATAAATGATTGAGATTATACTAATTGAACAACTCAAATAATACATCTTTAGCCCCTCTAGTCATTTTGATTGCCAAATCACTTTCTTTACCATACATGTGATTAAATACAAACTCAATGAAAGTGAATTTGTGTCTTGGATCAAGAACCACGACAATGTATAATAACTTGTTCATTTTATCAACATCCCCCCAATATTTCATTAACTTTGATCTCATCCTCATAGCCATTTCTATCATTTGATAATCATCATCATCTTCCATTTCTTTCAAAAAGACCATCGACTTCCACAAACTCATGAACAAATCCATTGGATGTAACATATAATGAGCCGGAGATTCTAAGTGTTAATTCATAGAAGTGTTTTAAAAACAAAACAATTCTTCTCACATTACCCCAATCCTCCATCGTTGGCCACCCTTCACCTGAGATCATTTCTTGTTTAAACAAATGATCCCTACTCCCAAGCCTATTAAAAGCACGTTCAAAAGGAAGAGCAACATTCAACATTGAATAAGTGGAGTTCCATCTAGTAGCAACATCTAGGATTAATGAAGATTTAGATTCAATTTTTTCAAAGTCAACACACTCCTTGAACTTTCTAATCCTAGATGGAGATTGTCGTATCCACCTAATCAATGCTCGAACACGAGCTATCGAAATATTAACATCTTTCAGCCCATCAACTACGACCAAGTTTAAAATATGAGCAACACATTGAACATGAATGAATTTATTCTCACAAACACTATGTCCCCATACTTGTAATTGATTTTTTAAATAGGATATTGCAACATCATTTGAACTGGCATTATCAACAGTTATAGTAAAAACTCTCTTAATCCTCCATTCTATCAAACAATTCTCAATTGCCATTCCAATGGCCTCACCCTTGTGACTCAAAATTGGAACAAAGTTTATAATCTTTTTTCTCAATCTCCAAGTCTCATCAATGTAATGAGCTGTCACAACCATATAATTAAGTCTTTGCATTGATGTCCATGTGTCAGTTGTAATACATAGCCTTTGAGAAGATGAGTTAAAAATAGATTTTAACTTCTTTTTCTCTTCCATATATATTTTAAAACAATCTCTTGCAATTGTGTGACGTAAAGGAACATTGAACCTAGGACATGCAATGGACACAAAATGTCGAAATCCTTCATTTTCCACAAATTTGAAAGGAAGTTCATCAACTAGTATCATATATGCTAAAGCAGTCCGAGTTAGATCCACATCAAACTTCCAAAGACAATTATTTGTTGACTCCCCTTCCACGGTCTCATCATCATTATTAGCACTTACAGATTTAAAGTTTAAGATTGCTTGATTTCTTAACTCCACATTTGGGGGGTAAATTTTACATCTCCTATTGTGAGCATTAAGACCACTAGTCCCATTATTTTTTGGATCAGCACTTAAAACAGCTCCACAATATTTGCATTTAGCTTTAATTTGACCATTTTGCTTAAATCTTGTATAATGAGCCCAAATTTTAGCACGAGTCTTACCGACATCAAGTTGCTCAATTTCACCTTCATTCAAATCCTCTTCATCAATATGAATTGGATTTTCAGCATTCGAGTCCACGTTGATGGGTGCCTCAGACTGTTCCTCAGCCATTATAACCTACACATGTTCAAAACAATTAGCCTTACTTGAAGCTCAAGAACCTTAATTTAATTGGTATAACATAATGGTTTAACATATTAACTTGGTGTGCACCAATCACCACATTTCATCTTCAAATCACCAATACAAAACATAAACTATTTACAGAGGCCACTAATTCTATGAAGATACTTTATCCAAACAAATGCCTTCATAGAATTGGTTTTTGTCTACTGAGTACTGACCATGTGTTAGCCCATTAACATAAACAAATAGTTCATAGAATTGGATAATGGGCTAACTCATAAAAGAAGGGTTACACTAGACTCCATCATTTTCCTTCAGTTACCCAGACTTCTACAGCAACAATTAAACAAAGTAAAAAAAACTCCCAATTTGCTACAATCGATTGCAGAATCAAAAATTAAAGAAAATTACAAATTAAAGAAATCCCTAAAGCAAAGCAATCATCAATATAAAACATCATTCAGTTAAAATAAATTTATTAGAGAGAAATCAGATCTGGTCATCTGGGTGCAAAACTGCAGATCTCAGTATCTCACGACTTACCGTGTTACCGACTTGCCGTGTTGTGGACATGGGTGCTGGTAGAGTACTGGTAGACTGGTAGTAGGAGACGCCGAGACGGTGTGGATGGCTGGGTCTAGGTGCGTGCGTACTTGGTAGTCGGAGTTGGAGGAGATGCTCAGCTGTGAGTAGTCTGACTGTAGTGAGAACTGAGATGAGTCATGAGAGTAGTAAATGAAGACTGAAATATCAAGTAAATTAGTAAAGTAAGTAATTAAGTATTTAAGTATGCTCTATGCTGTATTATCCATCGGTTTTTTCGGTTCTTCGGTTTTTACCGAATCCAAAATTTTCATTACCGCTACCGGTACTGAAAACTATAAAAAAAATTGAAAAACCGGTATCGAAAAAACCCGGTACCGCCGGTACCGGTACTAACCGGTTCGGTAAAAAAACCAAAAAATTGAATTTTTTGATCACCCCTAATTTGGATTACTATTTGAATGGTGAATTGTATGATATTTGATTGTTATTTGATGGTTTTTATTAGTTTATAACAGGTATATGTTTATATTTGTAAATGAACAGGGAAATTTTGTAATAAAAAAATTTTCAAAAAATATATAGGCATTGCCAACGGGGGTAAGGGTGACGGTAGTGCCCGTCGCTAATGACCTATAGCGACAGACATGGGGACAGGCATTTGATTCTTTTAATTAAATTTTAAACAGTCATTGCCGACGGCTCCAATGTCATGGCCGACGGGTTCACCGTCGCCAATGAGTAATAATACAAAATTTTAATTGTGTTTTTGCCGACGGTCTTACCGTCGCCCGGGCCGTCGCCATTAACCTAGTGTCATCGCCAATGACTCCCATTGCCAATGGCAATGATGCCGACGGGGACCAGGGGCGACAACCTGTGAGGCGATGGGAATGGCGACGGACATAGCCGTCGCTAATGACCTCGATGTCGACGGCACTATAGTCATAGGCAACGGCATTGCCCATCGGCAATGACTGATTTTTTTGTAGTGTTCACTCCAGAATGACTTGGGCAGTTTAGCCATTCTCAACATGCATCGCACTCTCTTAATAATAGTGCAGTCCATTCTCTCAGCCACACCATTATGTTGTGGGGTACCAGAAACAGTTTGCTCATGTCGAATGCCATGCTTAATGCAATATTCAGCAAACTCCTTTGAAGTGTATTCCCCTCCGTTGTCGCTACGAAGACACTTCAATAATTTTCCAGTCTCCCTTTCAACCATAGCATGAAAACTCTGAAAATGCTGGAATACCTGGTCTTTTATTCTCAACAAAAATACTCACACCTTCCGCGAAACATCATCAATAAAGGTAACAAAATACCTATTTCCACCCAAGGACTCAACCTCAATGGGTCCACATACATCAGAATATACCCTCTTTAGTACCTCTGATTTTCTTTTAGCGGAACTACTAAAAGAAAAACAAACAATAATCACAAGGGTTTAAAACGGTACCTTTAGCAAAAGGAATGAGTGAATTGCTGCCCCTGTTTTCTGCAACAAGAGCATGTGTCTCAAAATTTACGCCTTGCTCCTTTCGCCTTGTCTCCTCATTATGGAAACTATCCTTAACCATATGTATAGTCATCTTTCCCTCTGGAGCTGAATTGCTTAGAGACACCACCAAAGTCTCCCAGCTGTTTGGCAACGAACTGAGAAGCAAAAGAGCCTGAATCTCATCTTCAAGATTTAACTTCATGGTGGACAGCTGGTTCACCAAGCCTTGGAACTCACTCATATGCTCCGACACACTGCTCCCGTCTTTGTACTTCAAGTTCATAATTTTTCGAATGACAAAAGTTTTATTTTGTGCATTCTTCTTCTCGTACTTAGACTTTAGTGTTGTCCATAAAGTGTGAGCATCCGTCTCCTGCGAAATATGGTGGAACACACTTTGATCAATCCACTGCCGGATGTGACCAATAGTCTTCCTATTCATTTTATTCCAATCAGCCTCAGATTTATCCGTGCGCTTCTTTCCTTCGAGCTCCAACGGATCATACAAATCCTTGCAATAAAGGATATCCTCCATTCTGGACCTCCAAATTGAAAAATTTGAAGAGGTCAATTTAATCATGACTCCGATTGATTCCTCCATAAAATTTATCAAAAATAACCGAGCAAATAACCTTAGCTCTGATTCCAGTTGTTGGAAAAAATTACCTCTCAAATACTGTTGTCTTTGATAAATTAGATGGAATAAAATATCAGTATATACCAAACAGATTAAATTTGCAGTTCCGCCAAAAATAATAACCACTGCAGAAATAATGAGTAGAAAAATTTCAACCACGAGACACCAAGATTTTTACGTGAAAAACCCTCTAAAACTAAGAGGTAAAAATCACGGGACGATCTCCGAAAAATCCACTAGAATAATCTGAGAGAATACAAAGATATCTTAATTTGAGTACAAACTCAAATTACTTCACAACAATAACTATGTGATGGAACCCAAATAAAAACACCTTTTTATTTGAACTATCTTTCTCTCTCAATTTAAGCTTAGCAAAATGCAAAAACTTTTTTTTTCTCTATTCTAAACTCTCGGATGAGAGTATGTTGTTTGCTGCTGGTGTATCAATTCCTTCTGCAATGCTTCCCTTTTATAGCCGAGGGAGAGGAGAGAGGGAAGGTGACTATTGGAGGAGGTGGGTGGCAAAATTGTTTGGTGGGAGAAAAGAGGGGCAGGCAACACAAAATTGTTAGATGAAAGAAAAGAATGGCAATCACCTCTAATGGGTGAGGATTGGAGGAGGTGGGCGGCACCTAACAGTTATGTTATGAAATGGAGTCCATTTTTGACACCTCAGCACAGTTCAGCTCAAGAGTATCAATTATTTATCTTTATCTCTTTCATTTACAAGGAAACAGAGAAGTTGATTACTCAACTCAGTATTGACCAGTCCAACAATCCACACCTATTCCCTAGACAATGGGCTCTTGCGACATAACCAACAAATTTATGTGGGAAATAATGACAACTTAAAAACACGAATTATTGAACAACTTACAGAAGAGTCTCTCTATACTTCCATTGGCTAAATAGGAGGACAAACATCCAAAGCTACGTACGCCAATGTAGCATTTTCCAATACACAAGACTGAAAATGTGGCACCCCTAGGTCTGATACAACCACTTCCAATTCTAAACGGAGCCTGGCAAGACATATCAATGGACTTCATAATTGAACTCCCGAAATCTAAGGGATACACATTGCCAAACTCCATGGCATTCACCAAACTATTGTAATTGATCGAGACCCTCTGTTCCTTAGTCAGTTTTGGAGGGAGTTGCTTAAGCTCTTGGGTACACAGCCTAATTGTAGTCACCCCAAACGGACGAGCAAACTGAAAGATTGAACACATGTCTGAAAACATATTTGAGATGTGCTATAGTTTGCACAAAAAAAGAGATGTGCTACTAGTTAAAAACCAAAGAAATGGAGACAATGGCTCAACCTAGCACAATGGTGGTATAACACCAATTACCATATTATACTCTTAATGTTGCGTTTGGATCGAATGAATGGAATGGAGATTGGAATGATTCATTCCATTTTAGTTGGAACGAGTTATTCCATACTCTCCCTCCCCCAAGACCCTCATGACTCAATGATAAAAAAAACTACTCACAATGCTTTTGACATGAAATCTTGGGCAAAAATGTTAAATTTCAGTCGAAAATAGCAAAAAAAAATGATGGTTCAATTCATTCCGATCGCAACCAAACATAATTTTTTTTATTTCATAGGAATTCAGTACATTCCTACATATTAGACCCGCCTGCAGGTAGCCTCATTCACCCAGTTTTCCCTACGTCACTCCTCAAAAAGAAGCTAGGTGCTGCCAACATAGCTGAGGTAACTCTCACAAGTAAGGAAAAAGGGACAACTCTTGGTTGAACATATTGCAGTGCTTGAGCGCAGGATGATGAAGAGGAACAATACTGTTGTAGTTCAATACTTTATCCAGCGGCCCGACAGATTCCACTCGGGAGGATGCCTCTTTGATTCATAAGAAATTTCCCAATTTTCATCTTTGAGGACAAGAATTCTTAGAGGGGGAAGCTTTATTACGAAATTTAGTCCATTTTACGTGTGTCGGCTCAACTAAAGAGTATTAATTATTTCTCTTATTTCTTTTATATAACTCCTACGTGTTGTCTTAGTGCTATAAATAATTGGTGTATTTTTTTTTATTTTTAAGGATTTGATATTTTCACAAGTAAAAATATTAATTACACCAAATAAAACTAACATTTTCTTTTGTGAAAATAATCGATTCTCTCTTTTACCCTTAATTTTGATACATCAAAAGGCTTCTTACATCTTCTCTTCTATAAAAGGGGAATGGAAATATGTGATGAATGAAATATTTTACAAAAAGTCACATTGACATTTTAGCGATATTTTTTTTAGCAACTCTCAAAAAAATATATAGTATTTATTCTAACTGGAATTTTTATAGAAAATAGTATTTTAGGTATAATTTGGATACATACAAAATTATTTTTTGTATGTATCTAAATTACACATAAAATACTATTTTTTGTAAAAATCCCCGTTGGAATAAATATTACACATTTTTTAAGAGTTACTAACAAAAAATAATGCTACTATTTCATAAATAATCTAAAATAATGCATACATACACATATACATATTACTACTAGTCTTGCATCTCAGACGAAAACTCACAATATATATGTGTATATATAAACATTATATAAGATATTTTTATGTGAAAATAATATTGTTGAAAAAAAAAATCGTTACACCAATGTCGCCGTAGAAGACAAATATTTTATGGGAAATGATATTTCCGTACGGATATTTGATATTTCCGCAAGTGTGGGGTCCATTTTTAACCAAAGTATTGATACTACAATAAAGTAACAGGATATTCACGTTTATTCCCAATGTAACCCTTCCTTTCATCTTCCTCAATTTCTCTCTCCCCCATTTTTACACTCTCAGCTCCTTATACCAGGCTACCAGCAACTTCTAGAATACTAAAATTTAATCATATTCATACGTTTATCTCCGGTGGAAAGAGAGAAGCAGAGAGTAGTGCACGGCCTCAAAATATGTTAAAGTAGACGACATCAAAATCAATGATTTTCTCGAACTGTCGAACATGAAGTTTCCAATCTGTTCCGATCTTCTGCATAAACAAGTTCTCTCCAATGTTTTGCTGCCTTGGTGCGAATGGTGAAGGACCTTGTTGGAAGTTGGGAATTGGGGCTGAAATTGAAGAACCCCAAATTAAATTTGTGCATCTACTTGTCGGAGTGAAGTTCTCGGAAAGCACTTTTACTGTCTTTGATGGATGTATGGAGGGGCCAATGAAGCGATTTTAGGGAGAAAGATAAGGAAGAGAGAGAATTACAAAATCAAATCAAGGAACGTAAGAGGTAGGAGATGAGAAGGGGTAGATCGGGAGTTCTCATCTTATTTCTTGTTATTTTATTCTATCAGTATTAATTTGATTAAAAATGGGCCCATACCTGCTGTGGAAATATCAATCCCCTATTTTATTTGCTTTTTCCATCCTCTCAGTCAATCCTGACGGGCAATGTCGTCGTCTTCACTTCTTCTGAGCCTACTTAGAAATCAGCAGAAGCAGCTCTCTCTTTCTCTGTCTACTATCTTTCTCCGACGCTTCACCTCTACACTCAACTGTATACTCTCTAATTCAATTGTATTCCTCCATTTATATCGATTCTAAACTCCCCAACTTCATAATTTTCATAATTTGTATGATTTTAACGCAGGTGTTCCATTAGAGGACAAACCCGATGCACCAAACGGAGCAAAAAACCGTAGCTTTATTCACCCTGCTTCCGTTGTTCACCCCAACGCCATTTTAGGCCAGGTACTACTGCTTAATTGATCCTCCCCTGCTCATTTTCTGGTATGAATAAATGAGATTGCTTTGTTTTATTTTATAAATATGTGATAACATGTGTAAAGAAAATCAAAGGGGTCGGGAGAATGGAGACCCTTTCAGCAGATTAGTAAGAACCTCCAATAATTACATAGTGATAAATAGCCTTCAAGAACCTTCACCTACCAGACTAGGAATTCTGATTACAAGCCATATATCTTAAATCGAATGAATTTTCCCATAAAAGTACTGTTACTTAAATGTTTCTTAAGAATACATTTGCAATAAAAAAAACACTACGAGGGATCCTGCTGCCTGCATTGTTTATGGCACTTGTATCCAATTCTATCTCAAGTTAATACTACCCCTTTACTTCTAGTTAAGTCTCCAAGATTAGCCCACTTTGAAATAAAGTTATCAAGTTTAAAATATTCAACTCAATTTGTATCAAATTGAACTTATTTTTATGTTTAAAAAGAAAATTATGAATTGCTAGTGGGGACTCTATGTAACATCTCATGTCAACTCCCGAGTCCGAATCAAATCATAGCATACCATACCAAACTATCCCACATGTTCCGATGTGGGACTGAGGTGTTACACTCTTTCTTTGGAATGATGGATTAATAAAAAAGAAGATTAAGAATGATAGTATTTCTCAACATTAGTGACACATGACTTTTATTCCTTTAATGCCGTCTTAATATGTTTTGAATCAGTGATTGGGTTCTAAAATTTCTAACAAAACTCTCTTGATGTGCAGGGTGTTTCTATTGGTCCCTTCAGTAGTGTTGGGCCCTCTGCGAAGTTGGGAAATGCTTGTCAACTATATCCTGGTAGTCATGTTTTTGGAAATACAGAATTGGGGGAAAATTGCGTCCTGATGACGTGAGTTGACATCTTGATTTTAGCCCCATTCCCCTCCTTATATGTACGATGTCTGAAAAATACTACATTCTTGTTTCTCTCCCTTTTATCATTTCTTCTATGTGTGATGCTAAGCAGTGGGGCTGTGGTTGGAGATGAAGTTCCTGGGGGCACAGTCATCGGGTGCAATAATGTTATAGGACATCATGCTGTGGTCGGCATTAAATGCCAAGACTTGAAGTACAAGGTTATTTTCCAATTCTAAATAATGATAATTTTATCTATTGTATCTCTGATGGATTGTCTGCTATATGCTTGCATACAAACTCAGTAGCTGACAGAAATTTGGTTGGTGTGATAAATCATATTTTCATCTCCTACAGATTGCATCATCATTATTACTCCATACTTGCTATTTTGGGTGAGAAATCCTCTCAAATAGAGGTTCTTCCCATTTACTGCTTAAATTCACTACTTCCTACTCTTTCAAGCATCAAATACAAGAAAACAAAGAGATGGAGTCAACTGGACTGGCAAAGAAGGCAGACCAGTGGAGTGGGACTTTAGAAATTTCTACTGAATCTTCATTCTCTAACTTCATTATGTATCTAAAAAGATATGTTCCAATCTAAAGCTTGATGATTGTCTAGGAAGCATTTCTAAACAAGAAGATTGTTAGGGAATGTATCCAATTAATGTCCAAGAACCTTGTTTTTGAATCAGTACCACATTTTCATTTCCATGTTAAAGTTCATTTATTTGCAAGATAATCACCAATAAGTCAATACTACTCTCAAATTCTACCACTAATAACTACCAAAGTGCTTTCGGTTTGGATATGAGAGTTCTAGGATACTTGGTACACATTTTAATTTTGGTCTTGGAGTGATTTAAAGACCTAGGCGGCGGAGGGGTTACCTAACGCTTAGACCGCCTAGGAATTGTCTAGGCGGATTAGGCGTTTTCTTAAACGGTCTCTGTGACGCCCCCAAAATAGGTTCAATACTCCACCCATTTTGAGTCGCCAAATACACTCAATAAAATTCAAATACAATCTTTCATATCACACGGTTGTGCAAAATACGACCATACAACTGTGAGTGTTAATACAAATCGTATATAATACGAAATATCAACGTTCAAATTCATTCTTTATTTATTACAATTATTATCTCACTATTTTACAAAAATAGCGAGGACTACTATTGCTCTAACTTGGACCATCACTCTGTCCCCCGACTAGTTCCCGCAACATTCTCATTTCCTGAATAGAACAATGGAAGAAAAGGGTGAGCTCAACTAGCCCAGTAAAGAATATTATGACTAAGATAATGAAAAATAAATTATCGTTAGCCTTCAATAAATCAGATAAAATATTATGGACAACAAGTTTTAGATCAATATTCGCAGCGGAAATAATAATTCATTGGAAGAGTTAAGTAGAGAATGATGTCTATTGTTAACGCCAAGTTTTGCCGGCGCGTCCAATCACCAAATCCATGCGCTCAAACCTGCACAATAACACGTCACCAACGAAGCTTGACGGCTGGGGCCGCCGGGTGATAGCTCCGGTGTGAGAATAAGTACAGGCTGGTCACAAGGTTAACAATGAAGGCAGTAATGTATAGTGCTCAAGTGAATAATAATAATAATTCCCTGTTACCATTAGGTTAAGCCTTGTATTTATAGTCATTCTCACCACATCTAGAGTCCATGTCCCAGTCAAGTTAGGACTCCTAAACATGGCAGTTACCATTGTTTGGGTCCAACTCAATCTCTCTTAAAAGTACAAGTTGGTGGTCATCCAACCATTTGCCTTATGAGAATTAGTATGGAGATAGGATTAGGGTTAAGACCCTTAATCCTTTAGACTCCTTATTGCTCCGGGCTCCATCCGAGAAATATCCTTCGGTATGGACCTTACAAAGTGGTCTGAACCCCATCCCGAAGGGCTGGGTAGTCCGATCCCGATCATTACCTATTCGGTCTAGACTCCGGCCCGAAGGGCTCGGTAATCCGATCCCGTTCATCATTATGTTGGTCTGGGCCCCGGTCTCGTGGACTAAGATGCCCGATCCTGATGATACCAGCTGGGTCTGGGTTCTGGCCCAAAGAGCTCAGATACCCGATCCCGAACCCTGCTATCCCAATCTGGGCTTCGTCCCATTGGGCCTGGTAAGCTCCCCTCGGCCCAAGCCTTCTGTACATGTAGGGGTCGGTGGATTATACCCAATCATCTATTATCTTCTTTGATTTAAAAGTCCATCATCAATATTTTATCCCTGTAGCATCAATTAATATACATCTCGAATCAAATATCCATCTTTGCACTACGGCCAAAGATATTCATTTGTATATTAGTTGGTCATGTTCATCTCAACACCTGTCCATCTTTGCACTACGGGCCAAAGATATTCATTAGGTAATCATTCATCTTTGCACTACAGGCCAAAGATATTCATCACGTAATTTTTCATTTTTGCACTACAGGCCAAAGATATTCAGTTATATCACCATTTAGAATTGAGGATGATGAAAAATAATACGAATAACGGATCCAGTGAGATAAAGGACAAATATTAGAGAATTTATCCAGAGTTCAAGAATGAAGATCAAAACCTGGATCCAATCAAAGATGATTTGGAAGAAGAAGAAAAAAAATATTTTTTTTACCGTGAATAGTACCCCGTGAATAGTAACTCGACATGAAAAGATAAAAATTTCACAATAAAGTTCAGACCAATATTCCAGTTAAATAATATTAGATGGAGCGCAAAACTCAAAGTAATATCTGATCATTTCAGGAATTATAGAAGCAATACTTACCATATTAAGTTTAGAGTTAAGAATTTGAAATGAAACAATATACGAAACTGCAATTGAATTTTCACCCGTTTGGCAGTAGTCCGATCAGACAGATTATTTTCACAATTAATAACAACTGAATACGAAGGGTTATTCACCCGTCTGGCGGTAGTCCGCTCAAACAGATTATTTTCACAATTTAATAACTGAATACGAAGATTCACCCGTCTGGTGGTAGTCCGCTCAAACAGATTATTCCAACAGAATAATAAGGAATGGAATAACAACCCTTACGAGTATTGAAAGAAAATAACTCTCTCCATGAATACGAAAGAAATAATACCCCTTACCTTAAAATTTGAGGACTGCACTAGCGTAATAGCAGAATACTCGTCTTCTTTCTCTCTTATTCTCTCTATACTTTCTCTCTCTATAGTTTAGTGAATTGGTGAGGAATAATGAAGAAATGAGCTTCTATTTATAGGTTCGGCAGAGTAAGGGTAGAATAGCCTTTTCGCTATAATTTATGACATCATTGCTTACATCATCGCTCCGATGACATCTTTGCTTACCTCATCGCTCCGATGACATCATTGTTTGCATCATCGCTCCGATGACATCATTGTTTGCATCATAAGAGTTCAAATTCAATTTGCACTCTTCCATCTCGTTTAACTTTTATACCATGAATTTACTATAATAATGTTACTATTCAAATTATAAAAATCATACTATTATATAATCACATCAGACTACTATAATGTAATATTATAATAATATATTTGAATGAATTATTTTATCGGACAAAATAAAATACCAACTTTCAACAAATGTCATATGTTAAAAATTCCTCCGTCTAAATCCACATTGAATAAATATTTCCTTATTATATATATCAAAAATTAATTATTCACAAATAATATTATAGAACTACAATATTGTCAACCAGGTCGTTCTCAGGAAAGAGGGGGCCTTCCGATAAGGATTTTTTCTTACTGGCACGCAATTAATCAACCCCTTTCCTGGACAGAACTTTCTTAGACATTGCCAATAATGCTATCTATTAATATTATTCAAATAATATGAATTATTGATTTGATAATTTGAAATAATGTGCAATGACAATTATTGAATCAATAATATAAAATAGCAAAGTAGCACATATTGATATAAAATATCAACGTAGCAAATATTGAACCAATAAAATATCATGTAATTATTGAATCAATAATATAAAATATTGAACAGTAATTACTGTAACAATAATTGAGTAAGTGCCTTCCTACGTAAGAATCAATAATTCGAAATACTGTGCAATACCGTGTGCTACCGTGCAATACCGCGTATTACTGTATTTTAACCACCAGGTATTTCAACAGTACTAACGGTAACTGTTTTGTCGTTATTATATAAAAAGGTTATTTCTGTCGCTTTCTATATCCGACATTCATTCCGTTGTGGGGTCCACCAATGACTGTGCCGTCGTACGAATATTTTCCGACAAAAAGAATATTCATCGACCAAACGAATATTTCCCGACACAACGAATATTTTATAACCACTTGCTTACCTTGTAAACTTTGCACATTTCACCCATAACTTCTCACATTTATCAAATCATCACCTTACTATTTCAAAATAATATATAAAGAAAATTAAATCTTATTCATAAAATTTGGGGTCTTACAGTCTCATTTATTTATTTTTCTATTGTACATACTTGTTATACTATACAAGGCATATAGTAAATGTAATTTTTTAAAATTTTACATGTAACATCCCCAAAAAAAGGATCTTTTAATAATTAACAAATTCATTTTTAGTATTGTAGAGCTTTAAAGTAAATGTCTAATTCTGCCTAGGCGGGGGCCTAGGCTCCCAAGTCCCCGCTAAATAGTGGCAGTAGACGCCTAGTTCCTAGGTGGGGATTAATCAGACCTAGCAGAGATTTTTAGAACACATGGTTACCTTTTCTTACTTCTCTTTTCTGAAGCTATGGTTTATTTAAAGTTTCACTGTAGGACCCAAGATTTCAAGTGAGTGGAGTCACAAATATTATAAAAATAAAATACAAGAAATGTGAAATAAACAAAATTCGATAACATTAAAAAATTAATTAATGTGAAACTTAGACAAAATGTCATAAAATAAAATATGACAAGTAATCATTTAAGTTCAAGCAATTCAACAAAAGATTCCATAAATTAACTCGTTTAGGAAATATCAGCTAAAACAGGCTTATAAATTCTTATCTTTTTACGTTATAAAAAAAACCCCACAACCTTCTAATTCAATAACATTTCAACAAATTATTCGTATTTTTATATCATATTCATGCACATCAAACACCAAGTATCAAAAATTAATCATCAAACCGAGAATACACCAGGCATACCCATTGGGTCTGAAAATTAGAGTTCCAAGAATAAAATTCCCAATTTCAAAAATTAGTGTTTCAAAAATCAAAAGTAATAGAGATAAATTTCCCTTTAATTGGGCGGGAAGAGTGAAAGAGATATACTAGAATGAGAGATAGAAGAGAGGAGTAGCCTCATTTTTCTGCAAATATGACATTGACATTGAGATTTATAAAATCCCCAAATTTCAGAAGTTAGGGTTCAAAATTTAAAACTAATATAGATAAATTACCCCTAGATGGTCACAAGGAGTGAAGGAGAGATGATGAGAACAAAGAAAATAATCATAATCCGTATAATCCGTACTTTGTGTGCGTGAGAATGAGAGAGAGAACAGCCATAGGAGTTGCCGAAGTATGCCGTGAGAGCAAGAGAGAGAAGAACCAAATTGCGTAGCAGCCAGGTGCGGTGTAGTTTCTCTGGTTGAGGAGAGTTTGTTCTTGTTGCTCTTTTGTTTTGGAGGGTCTGTTCTGTTGGATGTTGTATTCCATTTGCACTAAGCAATGAAAGTTTTTATTTACACCTACCAAATTAGTTTTCTTTTTCCCCTTGAAAATAAGTATCAAATGGAGCTTATGTGAGCTCAGTGCACAAACTGTACCATTCCTTTTTTGGCTATTAAGGTGTATCAACATTTGTATGATCATTGGTTAATGTACTTGTGGCTCTTTGGATATGAAAATAACAGCTTCTTTTTTCAAATTTTTATGGCTTTAGCCAGGAACCGAATGCTTCCTGGAGGTTGGTGACAACAATGATATCAGAGAACATACCTCTATCCATCGATCTTCAATGCCATGTGAAAGAACAGTATGTCAATCTGAGTTATCTTTAATTTTCATTGAGTTCTGGGTATTTAATTTTCTAACAGGCAATGCATAACCAGGTTATTGGCGACAACAATCTTATTATGGGGTCTTCTCATATTGCCCATGACTGCAAAGTGGGCGATAACAATATTTTTGCAAACAATACTCTACTAGCAGGTCATGTTGTGGTGGGGGTGAGGCTTCATTCTGTTTCTTTTGCGGCTAGATATTACATTATTTTAGATAGTTTTACTCTGAGGTACCCATGGATTTAACGTGATTCGTGTTTTTATATGTAGGACTATGTTCACACTGCAGGAGCAATTGTTGTTCATCAATTTTGCTGCATTGGTTCTTATTCATTCGTTGGTGGTGGTTCTGTGGTAGAATTCGTTTCTCTTAGTCATTATTTCATTTCTTCTCTCCATTATAAGGGACATCGTTCATGACATGAACGCTTGGTCTACAACAGGGGTTCTTAGGAAGTATAGACTAGGGTGCTGGAGTTTTATTTGGAAGTGGGTATTGTACATATATATATGCCTGTTGATGTGTATTGAGTAGCTGAAATTGCTAAATTAAGTATTTCCTTATTAAATATACCTTATAATGGGTTTTGTCAAGCAAAGCATTTAGCCTGTAATATCTAAAGAAAAATGTTTGTTCTCCAAGGATTGAAGCTCATGTCCTTACAGTGAAGATTCATAAATTATGGTGTCCGGTTTGTATGAAAATTGTTCAAGTGTTCAATGCACAACTTAATTCTGTATAACATATATTTAAAGGTTTCGCAAGATGTACCAAAGTACACAATGGTGGCTGGAGAGAGAGCGGAGCTCCGTGGTTTAAATTTAGAAGGTCTTCGACGGCGTGGTTTCTCAGTTACTGAGGTTGGCTTCTCTTTTTTTCTTCCATAAGTATTTTTAGTTAAAGCTGTTTACTGTGTTTCTATTTGATTAGCGAAAAGAGTTCTTCTCTTTTGTCAAGGAAGGAGCTACTCCATTTATAGACAGTGCATTCTTTCTTGTTCATTGAGGGAGATACGATTGGCATTATTGTTGTACTTCCATACCTATCTTAAGCAGCCTCATTTTTCTCTTTTTCGACCAACAGCTTGTCCGAACTTTGTTTTTTTGGGAATTGTAGTTTTTCGACATCAGTCTGGGCTTCTGACAATGCTAGAAATGATGGGGTTTCTTGATTTTCTGATTCTATTATGTGTTAGGCTCTTTTGGATACTTAAGAGGACGTATAGATATTGTTTTTGAATCTTTCACTTTTAGTGCAACATCAGTGGGTTCATTGAACTGAATGAATTTGTCCACTGTATAGCTTGCTTATTATTTTTATGACACTTGAGAGGATGTATATAAGCCTGCTTATCATGATTGACATTTAAAATATTATTGACCCTGAAATTTACTACTTGTTTCATAAATGGAATTGGTTTTAAATTTGTTTACATGTTCTAGTCTTGTAAAAGTGCCAGTATTTTTATTCCTTTGGCAAGGATCTAGATGAAGAGCCTGAGAGCAGCTTATAGAAAGATATTCATGCCAACTGATGGAAATTCTGGAGGCATAGAAGACCGTCTTGCTGAAGTGGTATTTCCATAATTTGTTTATATTCTTTTACAAATAACACTAAATTGTGATTTGTGTATATAAACTGCAAACACATATTTATATTGCAGGAGCAACATCAAGACTTGGCTCTTGTTCCTGCTGTGTGTTTCATGGTGCAATCAATTCGTGAATCTTTGAAAGAAGACCGTCGCGGAATATGCAAATTCAGATCTCGGAGCGGTTCTTGAAAGAGTGTATAAAAGTATGTCTCATTAGTCACCACTAATTTTATTTGGAAACATTTCATTGTATGTTTGAAAATGCGAGTTTCTATGTCAGTGGTCCATAGTTGGCCCAAATGGAACCCCTAGCTCTTCAGTATTGAGGTCCTCACATTGTCAAAAATATACTATATACATATAGTATAGGAGTAAATATTATGTGTTGACAATGCCTGCTGTTTAACTGTTATTTTCTACCTGCTCACTTCACAGATTCTACACAACACAATAATCTTTTCCAAGATTTGTAGACATGCTCTCTTTCCTGGCGAGCTTTTGCTTTTGTTGTGAATATAGAGTTGTAGCAGTTGCGTTGCAGATATTATTCCTGAACAATCGTAGAAGTCGACTTGATATTTAGCTCGGGAATCCTAGAGGAAAAATGAATATTCAGAACCAAGTCTTCATTTTGTTCAATATTGATGTACATTTAGACTGTATCAGCTTGATTCCTCTCTACTGAATTATCAACTTCTCTTTTATGAAGAAGTCCTATTTACTTCCTTCACCCACTGTGTTTTTTTCTATCTTCCCTCCACCCCACCCCAACCCCCACCCCCACCCCCACCCCCACCCCCAGCCCCCTCTCCCTCTTTTATTTGTTGTTAATTTTCTTTCATAGATCATGTGGTGCTAGATTATGTACATGTTGGAGTCTATTTGTCAACAAGAAGTCAAAAGTAAATCTGTGGATATGAGAGTTTAAAGAAGAGATCCGCATGGTAGTATTCTATTTTATCTCTTGGAATTTTGCGTTAATTACATTTCACATTCGACATAAAAAACACATTCAAATATAAACAATTTTCCTTTTTGGAGGCTTCATCAAGGAATGGCACAATTGAAATGTATGCGTCTCAAGATGACAATCACTCTTTGTCCAGGGTAAATTAGTGTTGAAATAGACTATTTTTACTGTCGGAAAAGCTTACCTATCAAAAATAAAAGAGGGGAATAAATAATTGTTGGAAATGCTTTTGACTGGGGCCTATAAGACGGGTTTATGTTTTCTTGGGGGTATCTTCAAAAATTGCTTTGTAAATCATTAAAATTCATAAAAATTGTCTTAATTTTTTTGTAATAACCAAAATCGACGTACTCCCTTCATCCCATAATAAATGATGTTTTAGATGGTTTTATTTTTTTTCAAATTATTTGACGTTTTATATAATCTAGAAGAATTAGCCACAATTTTTTTAAAATTACCCCTTATGAAAAAATGTTAGAGATGAAAGAGAGCAAACAGTTAGGGCTCGATTCGTAGTCGCTCGACTAAAAATTCGATTTGAGCTCGACTCGAAATATAAATGATTCAAATATGAGCAAATTTTAAAATTCGATAAATTACTCGAACCTCTTTAAATTGTAATTTTATATTGATACTCAGATTATATTCGTTTGAAATGTTCAAACTGCTAGGGCTCGAATGAGATCGTGTTCGACTCGGTAGCCAAACGAACCTTAATCAAATCTAATTTTATACTCGATAAATTTTGTGAACCAAATATGAGCAACTCAATATTCGGTTCGACTCGATTTATTTACACTCTAACAAGAGAGAATGAGATAAGTATATGGTAAAAGAGTATTATAGACAATTAATGCTATATTTAATGCTATACAATCATTTCTTTAATTCTTGTGCACAACTCTAAAACGTCATATATTATGGGACGGAGAGAGTAGTTTGCACGACAAAAATTTGACACTAAATCCCAGTCAGCCGTCACAAGTCTTAATCCAAGAGAAACAATACAGTGTGAAGCTTAAATTCATGTTTTGAGAAAGATTGGCTTATCATGGTAATAATGGGTAGCTTAGACAACGTTCAATTATTGACCAACTTAATTAAGAAAATATGGATTCTTATTGGTTGTTACTTCAATTAATTTTTCACTCATAATGTAGTTGGGTTATTGATATGTTAAGAATCTCTTATTCCCAAAAGGGATATCATATTTTTATTTTTGGACTTCTCATTTCAAATTGAGCCATTTCATTTTTAGTTTCCCTATTATTTGTTTGGAGATCTTTAATTTGGAAAATTGATATTTTCACAACACTTTTTAATATTTTCACTACAAAAGTGTCGCTATAGATATATAAAAACAGTAAAAACCGTCACTATAGAATTTAAACCGACAATTTTATTGTGAAAATATTATTTTCTGTTGTGAATTTATCGATTTCTATTAAGTGAGCAACTAGAGGATTTTCTTGTTCATTAGAAATAAGCACCTTTTTTTTAAATAAAAAAAATCCTCAATTGGCTTCAAAAAGCATAACTATTAACTATCTATAAGCTAGTAGCTATAAGTAACACTATTAATCTTTAAGAAGCTGGCCTATGCATATAAATTAAATACCACTCAGATGGGACAAAAGCAAGTTGCTGAAGATATCCAATTAATGTGCTGTATCCCACTCCACATCTTTGTATTGATTTAAGAATTTAGTTTACTAATTTTCTTTCTCCTTTTTCAGTCGGAATTATTTTATTGACAATGGTATCTATTCCCAAAACTCATTGGTTCTTACATTAGGGACTAGAAAGACCTTAAGTGGAGTATTAGTTTTATATTCTGTTTTGGAAATGGAAATGGAAATGGAAATGGAAATGAAAGTGAAGGTACAAGCAAGAGGATGAATACAAGGTTACAATATTAAAAACAATTAATAATATATATTGCAAATATTTACCTCGACTATTTGATTGCTAGTTACATAAATAAGTATTATTGATAATTTTTTTAGGGAAACGTTTAATAAATGGAGCCCTCCTATAATTCTTACCAATCACGTGTATGGATATGCTTCGTAGTCGTAATTCAACGTAAATTTATCGCAATACACAGCATGAATCTTACTCCGTCCGTCTCTTAATATAAGTCGTTTTAAAGTTGTTCACCAGTATTAAGGAAATGATTGTATAGCATTAAATATAAATATCAATTGTCTATATTCTCCTTGTATTAAAACAAGAGTGTTATTTATTGGACCAAAAATAGTGAGAGAACTAAAATTATATTTAATATTTAGGGTAATATTGAAAACTAAACAATTAATACTTGCTTCAAATTTTCAAACGACTTATATTAAGGGAGAAAAACACTTTTCTAAAACGACTTATATTAAGAGAGTATATACTGGTGGGGTAAGTCACTTTTTATTAATTTTGTAGAAGTTTCAACATATTATAAACCTTTCTTCAAAGTTATACTCTTGCTCCTCCTCTTCAATTTCTTCTGCTCACACTAACATATCCAAATTGAACAAGAGAAACTAAAATTTGTATCTTTTCTCTTTCATTGAGATAATATCAGCACCTAAATTCAATGAATATATAGTAGGAGTCATAATCATTGACATTGACTGATCATTACAAAAAGATCAAGCTTCCAAGAACTTTAGGGGAACTAACTATGACATTGAACCACTAAAAGCCAATATTACTAAAATAAATCACCCAATCATATATGGAACTTGAAATGGGGAGGGGCATGGTTTCATTGAATTTCTGTCTTATGGAAATGGTATTGGTTGTTCAACATCTACTTTTGAAGTCCTCATTTTCTTTGCATACTTTGGACCTCTTCTAACTTCTTTCTAGTCTCCTAACTACTCCCTTCTGTAAATGAAGGATCCGGTTACCATAAAGTTAACTTCATGATAAGTTGGTCGTGTGACCAATATAGTGCTGACACGTAGAAAGGGAAGTCGACATTGAATTGGTCAATTAACAAAAGTTAATTTCATGCTAACCACTCTAACACACTCTAACACAGGCATATACTATTTCTCGTCCAAAAATGAGAGTTCCATTTTGATTTTTCATAATAGCTAAACAGAACTCAAAATTTCATATTGAAAAAGGTTGTCAGAAAAAAAGAAATTATGTCCAAGTGTGTTAGAAACCAACTTTAATACGATTCAAAAACTGTAAAAAAAAGTCAAATGAAATTCTTATTACCGGACGAGAGACTAAAGGTGAGAACACAAGTTGGAAAAATATCTAACACAAAACAATATATATCCATCCAATCATCTCTGCTATTGGTGTGAGTTCATTTTTATAAAACCCCACCTGACAATATCATCATCATCTGTATATCACCAAACATACTCATTTGTTAATCAATACAATAGAGTTTTTCCTCTATTTTCTCTCTTTACCTCTGTGGGTGCTTCTTGTATTGTGATTGTGTCTGGTTGAAAATGGGAAGAAGGTGCTCACATTGTGGGAACATAGGTCATAATTCAAGAACCTGCACAACTTATAGGGGAAGTACTAATATTGCTGCTACTACTAGTATTGGACCAAGGCTTTTTGGTGTGCAACTTCTTGATATATCTACCTCTTGTTCATCTGCATCTCAATCTATTTCCATGAAGAAAAGCTTCAGCATGGATTGCTTAATGTCATCACCTAATTCTCCATCATCTTCATGGTCTTCGCGAGTTTCTGCCAATGAAATTTCTGATAAAACTTCTACTGGTTATCTCTCTGATGGTCTCTTAGCTCGAGCTCAGCAAAGGAAGAAAGGTGTGCATTAGACTGTTTATTTTTTTATTTTTCACTTGTATCATTCTAGATATAATGAAAATGGGATTTTTTTAGAGGTATTTGTGAAACAAATAACAATTTGATGGGTTGAATTTTTAGGAGTCCCATGGACTGAGGAGGAACACCTGACATTTCTAGCCGGACTACAAAAGCTTGGCAAGGGTGACTGGAGGGGAATCTCAAGAAACTTTGTTGCTACAAGAACTCCCACCCAAGTTGCCAGTCATGCTCAAAAGTTCTTTCTCCGACGGGCCACTCTTGACAAGAAGAAGCGTCGTCGCTCCAGCCTTTTTGACATGGTATAGATCCGGTTACCATGAAGTTAACTTCACGGTAAGTTGGTCAATTGGCCGATACAGTGCTGACACGCAGAGAGAGTGATCACCTTCTGACCTACGTGTCGACACTGTATTAGTCAATTGACCAAAGTTAACTTCATTACAAACCACTCCCAACAGACATACAGTATTTCCATCGAAAATGAAAATCTCGTTTAACTTTCTAACAAAGACTAGTTTAAGACGTACCATCTTTCAAAAAAGGTCATAAAGTCGAATTAGACAACTAATAATTTTACAATACTTCTTCCATGGCAGATTAATACTTCAAATCTGAAGCCAAGTGATTTAACTGCAGCTCAACAATATCTTGGCATAACAACAAGCTCATTTGATGAAGCTCATGAAGATAACAACATTCTGCCAATGATAGACCTCAATATATGTGGACAAGAAGCCGAAACAAGAAACCAAGAAATCGACTACTCTCAACCAGTATCTCACCATCATTCCATTTCCATTTGGCCATACAAACCAGTGAGTTCTTCAGCTACAACTCCTGATTTAGAGCTTAAACTCCTGCTCCAAACCCAATCGACCAAGATAAATCATCCGAGAGTTGCCACTTAACCGGAGCTATTAGTGTTATTTGACTCAAATATATATCACTAGAGAAGTCAGTTTAACTTAATCTTTATCTCTACTTAAGTAGGGAAACTTCTTCATTTTTCTTCTCCTTATTTTCCTAATAATTTGAATGAACAACTATATGTTAATGATATATTTTTTTTAATGAGAACCCAAATTTTTTTAAGGGCTTATGAATTCAATAAGTTGGATATATGTTTGAAGTTTGAACCAATGTTGCATAGTTTATTTTTCGGGTCCTCTTAAAATGTGTCCTAAGGGCATATGCTAAACACACAGTTCAAGAGAATATTCTCTTGCTCTCTTGATTTCTGTATTTGCACCAAGTTCAAGGGAATAAGCACACAATTCAAAAAATATTCCCTTGAACTGTGTACTTAGCATGTGCCCTTAGGGCACATGTTAAGAAATTCCTTATCTTAATGCTTAAATAAATAAATGTAGTGGTGTAGAATTTGATATACTATATACTCTCTCCGTCCCTTAATATAAGACTTTTTAGAGTTGTGCACAAGTATTAAGGAAATGATTGTATAGCATTAAATATAATACCAAATGTCTATATTGTTCTTGTATTGAAAAAAGAGATTGTTATTTATTGGGCAAAAAATAGTGAGAGAATCAAAGTTATATTTAATACTTGGGGTAATATTGAAAATTAAACAATTAATGCTTACTTGGAATTCTAAAACGTCATATATTAAGTGCCAAAAAAACTTCTCTAAAACGTCTTATATTAAGGGACGGAGGAAGTATCATATTTGTCAATGGCAACAATGTCATCCTCACTACCACCAACATTTTAAAAGAAATTACTTTCAGAATCCATACCTAACTACTTTGTGGATTGTGCACTCAAATAAGAGTAAATATTGGTGGTATCAGTGATAACATCCTTAGTTATTATTATATGTCTGTATGTCTATATAGATATATATGTCTCGTCACGTGAAGGGAGCGATACACGTCTATAAAAAAGTAGGCAAATAATTTTCGGTAATATTTTAATTTCAGAAAAATGGTAGATATGCATATTTTTGATAGTACATTATCCATCACCTTACCATAACCAATAAAATTCCTCTGCTTGGTACATTTGAAGTTTAGTAGCAAATCTTGCTGGAAAAAAAACAGAGTAGGATCCATGCAGAACATATACATACAAATGGATGTATTTATTGATGTACCTGATTAGGTAAAGACAAGAATTGGCATATTAATTTTGTGCCCATGCATAGGTACAATAATGGACCACTTATGTATAACTCTTCTCCTGGGGTATAAAGTCATAAAATGTGCTATCTGGATCTAATATACACCACAGGTAAAAACATAGAGAGCTTTTGAAACATGCAGTAATAAACTTGGAAAGAGAACAAAATTCAAATGGGAAACTTCCAACATATGAATTTCTAAAGTCATGATTTTCGATGTGGGACTGGGGTGTTACAAATTCCTCCACTCAAATTTCTAACGTCTCCGGTCAAATTCCGAGTCCAGAACAAATCCCAAGTTCGAATCAAATCAAATTCATCCAAATAAGGACTTAAACCACTAACCCAATAGTATTTTCTTAAGTCATCTTAGCCCACTACAAACTCACCCAAAAGGTCATGACTGAAGGTACTATTAATAGTAACTTAATTACTTAATTACAAACAAATTTATCTCATATCTTTCGATGTGGGGCTGGAGTGTTACATAAAAAGGTGGTCATGGCTATAAATTTTGTTGGATATATATTTTAAAGACAAAAACAGCTCATGGGATTCTTGAATTCCAAAGAAATGTTACAACTTGGCTGGTTTTAGTCTCTCTCTCTACTTGTAGCCTTCTGGCTAGTCATAAAACGGGAGTGGTTAGCATTAAGTTAATTTTGGTTAATTGACCAATATAGTGTTGACACGTAGGCCGGAAGATGATCTTTTTCTGCATGTCAATACTGTATTGATTAATTGACCAACTTATCATAAAGTTAATTTCACGATATTCGAATCCTCCTAAAACTATGTTTTACTCTGTTTCTGCCGGTTGATATGTTTATTGATATAGATGCATGGTTATTTTGTCACATTCCATTTAACACTTTTATGAAAGAGTGACCCAACCAAAGAGACAAGATTCCTCCAATATATGTAACCAGCAGAGAGGGCGGTATGGCATTATAAGCACCAATCACAATCATAATATGTAATTATTAATATTAATAATCATAATTATGCGATTATTTACGGTTGCGATTACATGCGGTTGTGGTTATATGCGATTGCGGTGCGGTGATGGTGTTGTTGCGGTTATACAACCACTTAAATATATATTTTAAAAAAATATAATATATAATTTTTATACTAATTCATATTTTGAAAATTATTTTCATTTCAAAACATTCCTATTTAAAAATCTTATGTATAATACAAATAATAAAAATTTTAATTTATAAATTGCAACTATACATAAAAAATACGTAAGGAACTACTATTACAGAAACTAAAAATAAATAAAGTTGTGGAGTTAATTACATTAATTAAATACATTTTAATAACTCACTACAAATAAAGTTCTAACACATCACTTATGTTTATTGTATTATCAATGATTATCATTGATTATCTTGTCTTTCATATTAATTTGTACTCCTTCCATTTCTTAATAATTGACGTTTTAGGATACTTCTTGTGTTCCTAAATATACGAGGTTCTAGGATTTCTAGGAGCATTTGTTACATTATTTCCTTAATCACTCCTAAACATTTAATACTCTCTTTAATTCTCTCTTATTTTTTCAAAGCTACTTTTTCTGTCTCTTTTAATATCTTACCCGTTTACTCTCTTTAATTTTTCTATTTTCTCTATTCTTTAACAATATGTCTCTCTTATCTTTATCGGAATTTCTTAACATGTGTCCTTAAGGCACATGCTAAGCAAACAGTTCAAGAGAATATTATCTTGAATTGTGTGCATATTCCCTTGAACTTGGTGTAAATATAAAAATAAAGAGAATATGCACACAGTTCAAAGGAATATTCTCTTAAACTGTGTGCTTAGCATGTACCCTTAGGACACATGTTAAGAGGACCATCTTTATCACCTATAACTTAGCTTTTCATTTATTTATGCAAAGGTATTTTTGGTAATACATAGTAATTTTAGGAGTTTTAACTTTTTTAATCTCTGTGCAAAAACCTTAAACGTCACATATTTAGGAATGAAGGGAGTATAAAGTTAAGGGAATTAATGAATTTTTAGAAACATATACACTATGTAATATTACACGTACAAATGACTAAAACTCATAAGAAATATACTATATTATACTACCTCCATCCCTTTATATCTGACATTCTAAAGATTTTCACATAGATTAAGAATAGATGCAATTTTACTATTTTACCCTTAATTAATACTTTGATCTCATTTAATTCTCCATTGACACCGGACTTAATTTCACACTTTCTCTCCTAATTAAGGACGTTTCAATACTATTCTCTCCATTGACACCGGATTTTAAACTCCTTTTTCGCCTCAATTACATTTGGAGTAATAATTTGTGGGAGAGAATGGCTTCAACTGTGTTTTATAGTTCAATTAATCCATCGCCAAGGATTTTTTCAAAAACCCATTTCCCTATCCCAGTCTCCAAAGATTTCTCAGAAGAATTATTGCATATAGCTCACTGTAATTGCTACTACTTCAGAAGCAGGAAACATGGGTCTTCGAAAACAATGACAAAGGTGAAAGCCACAGTAACTGAAGCGCCACCAGCGAATCAAAGCGGTGGGATTGACGCGGATGTGGTGCGACGGAGGAGTAGCGGTTGCGACCGGTGGAGGTAGCAGCAGCGCGCTTTATCTCCGTGTGGTAGCGTTTACGAAGCTTTTCCATCTTGTGGCGGCACTGGACGGAGGTCTTTTGGGGGATACCGGAGGAGAGAGGGCAACGTTCGGCGACACCATCAACGACTTCCTGCCAGTGAGAAGCCCTGAGATTGCCTCGTCGAAGCGAATACCACTTTTCACGGTAGGCGTCAATGAGGGCTACGGTCTCATCGTGGGACCAACACGGCGGCGGGAAGAGGTGGAGGATGAACGGAGCGGTTGTAAGGCAGATGGGTTTGGTGGGTCTTAGGCTGATGATGAAGATGCATCCATGGTTGAAGGATAAGGATCTGAAAGCGCAAGTTAGCAGAGGAAGAAAAAGGGAAATAGAAAGGGGGTGGTGGAGGGTGGCGGTGGACATAATTTGAGAAGTGAATGGGTTGGGGGTTAGGTTTAATTGGGTGGTGGGGGAGGGGTGTGCGGCTGATTTGAATTTTGAAAACAGAGAAAATAGTCATTAATGGTGATAGAAAAGGAAGGGTAGAGAAGGAAACAAATAGACAAAATATTTTTGGTTTTGTAGAATGTCAAATATTTTGAAAAGAAAAAAACACTCTAAAACGTCAGATAAAAAGGGATGGAGGGAGTATTATTCACTTACAACTTTATTACATGCATTACAACTTGATATTTAATATATACTCCCTCCATTCCTAAATAAATTACGTTTTAGAGAGTTTAAATTTTTTCAATATATTTGACGTTAATAATTACAATTTTTCCTATATTGCCCTTAAGTATTTTTTTTTGCATAATTTTTCTCTCTTATTTATCTAGACAACTTTATACATATTTCATTAATTCATGGAAAAATAATTGTGGCAATACATATAGATCTTAATGACAGAATTGAAACAATAAATGACTTCCTTAATAAGTATAAAACCCTCTAAAACGTCACTTATTTAGGAATAGAGGGAGTATAAAATATACATAGTTTATTATAAAGTGCGGTGCGGTACAGTTTGTGGTGCGGTCTTATGGGTGTATCCGCAACCGCAATCACAATATGCGATTAATAAAAAATAAAAATTATACCGCATAACCACACCGCACTGCATCTACAAATTGTGTGGTTTTATGCTATTGTAATTTTTTGCTCTCCCTTATATGCACACTGGCGGAACTCCAATCTTGGAATCTGAAGTATGCTAATGTTAGTTAAACTTAATTTTTGTTATAAGATGGTATTAATTCATTTGTTTTCTCATGTCTTTCCACCTATAATAAATTAACAATATTACTATAAGATAAAATAATATTATGATTAATTAATTAATATTGCACTCATTTGTTTTACTGACTTAATCATACCTTGGTATCAATTTTTTGTAAATGAGAATAACTTAATTTATTTTCTTGCTTTGAGTGGCTCCTCTCAGTTGTCTCCAAGAAAGATGACCGAACCACAATATAAAGTTTTGAATATATAATATTATAATTTATCTATAAAAGTAATTAATTAGCTGACTAAAAACTTCAAAATCTGATTAATAATCTCATAGTTCGGAAAAAAGTAAAACGTATATATATATATATATATATATATGTATTTAAAGTCATTACACTCACAACTCAAAGGTTGACAAGGGTTGGAATAGGATGCTGTGGAATATTATAATTGGGCAAAATGAATTTAAAAGAAGCACTCCAAGCATTAATAAATAATTTTTTTTACTGATATATTTTTTGCCCTCCTCTAAAACTGTTCTAGTTCCGCCACTGTATATGCAAGTATGTAACCATTAGCGAGAAACTCTCACGCATATTCCTGTGTGTATTCCAGCACAGATTCAATCGAGGGGATGTCGACAGAATCACAGGGAATCATTGCCCCAGCGGTTAAGGGGGAAGACTTAACATCTTCTGCACCCAAGCCTTTACTCTTCAACAATGCTACTATTACATAAAAAAGGGTTACATAATGCTCACATATACACATGCATACTGTGGGCCCTGCTTGACATGTGAGACCTACAAATATGCATGTGTGTGTGTGTGTGAACATTATGAGACCCTTTTTATGTGATAGTAGCATTATTTTTTACTCTTTGAGTGCCTGAAATCATTAAAAAACAGTGTAAAATTATAAATAAATAAAAAACACTAATATAATAGTCTCACGTCCTCAAAAATATGATTAAAAATACAATTTTTTTAATCTTCAAAATGACGAGTTAAATAACATAAAATAAATAGTAATTACGTCATTTAGTGGGTTCATTAGTATAAAAAGATAAAAGTACTTATCATTTTATATAATGTAATCTTGTAGGGCCACTAACGATAAATTTAATTTTTTTTTACTTTTTTTAATACGTGTGAAAAATATAATTCGCTGATTTCCTCACCTTACCCTAAGAAAAGTAAAAAGATAAAATGAAGAAAAACAAAAATATAATTAATGGTATACTACAACGAATGTTACAAAAAAATGTAGGGTCATTTAAAATAATATACAACATTTAGTAAGTAATTACAACAATAGTGCACTCATACAATATTTACACAATTAATACACTTTCTATATTTATTTACAATATTAGTGCAATTAGGATACCTTAATTTATGGAATTAGTATGGATTCAATTCATAATAATAAGAAAACCTAAAATCAAGGAGAAATAATTGCCATAATTAATAATTCAAATTCAAATATCTTGGATCTAACAACAAAAATAAATTCAAATTCAAAAATAAATTCAAATTCAAATATTCAAAATTTGGCAACGTCATCTTCCTCCTCCCCTTCGCTGGTCATCTTCCTCCTCCCCTTCGTTGGTGAGACCCAATTTCATGTCAAAAAAAAATAAATAAGAACACTACATAGGAAAGAGAGAGATAAGAGGGTGATGTGTAATGTAATGTTGATAACCAAACCTTCGTACCAAGGTAACCAAACGTTTATACCAAGATAACCAAACCTTTATATCAAGGTAACCAATCTATCTCCACACCTGCAATATGAATTGGTTATCTTGGTATGAAAGTTTGGCAACCAACTGCATGAAGGTTTGGCTACCAACTGCATTACATTCAAAATTAAGATTCGGTTACCTTGGAATGAAGGGTTGGTTACTTGGTATGAATAATTGGTAACCAACTGCATGAAGTTTGGTTACCAACTGCATCACATTCAAAATAAAATTGGTAACCTAATAAAACTGAATTGGTTACCTTCATACCAAGGTAACCAACACAGTCATTCCAGTATGACTGTTTGGTTACCAACGTATGAGGTTTGGTTACCGGTGGAGTTGGAGAATGGACCGGTGGTGGAGGGGAAGCAACGGGTGGTGGAGGGGCCTCCACCGCGGCCAGTGGCGGGGCCTCCACCGACTGCCACCTTAGATCGATTTGGGGGAGGAGGAGAAAGGGGGGTAGGAGGAGGCGGAGGAAGGGGAGGGGGTGGGGTGAGGCGGGGGCGGGGGTGGGAGGAGGAGAAAGGGGGGAGGAGGGGATGGCGGTGGGAGGGGGTGGGGCGTGGGCGGGGGGAGGAGAAGGGAGGCGGAGGAAGGGGAAGGAGAGGGTGTGGGGCTGGGGCTGGGGCGGGGACGGGGGCGGGGGCAGGAGGAGTAGTGGCGGTGGCGGGGGTGGGGCGGTTGCCGGTGGAGCAGTGGCGGAGGGCGAATGTGAAGAAGAAGGTTGCGACGGCGGAAGAGTAAGAAGAAGGCGACGACCGAAGAGGAAGAAGAAGGCGGTTACTTCATTGATTCGTTAGATAAGAATATGGAGGTTGATAAGAGAGAGAGAAGATTTAAATCCCTACAATCATGGGCCATTATCAATAACTAATTAAATCAGTCAACTAAATAAAAGGGATAAGATTGCACTCTTTTTATAATTAAATATTGCATATGCACTCTTTTTGTAATTATCAGCCATATATATATATATTTATCATTCTTGACACTTGACAGTTAACGGTCCTTAGTTGTTCTCTCTAACTAAGGCATAAAGTGGATCAAACGGTTCTTGCTTAATTTGTACCCGCTCGACTAAAAGTTAGATTCGAGCTCGATTTAAAATATAAACGATTCAAATATGAACAAATTTTAAAATTCGATAAATTATTCGAACATTTTAAAATTACAATTTTCTGTTGACACACCTATCATATTCGTTCGAAAAGTTCAAACTGCTCGACCTCGATTCGAGATCGTGTTCTACTTAATAATACCTAAACGAACCTCAATCAAACTTTATTTTAAACTCGATAAATTTTATGAATCAAATATAAAAAACTCGGTTCATTTATCCCCTATTTCTAACTAATGCTCCTTTAAAGAACATTAAGAATGTTAAAAGACCTTCAAATATAGGCTTAATTCTTGTGTCTTTGTATATTTATATAATTTCTTTGGCTTTTCATCTGTTTTCTATATCTAATGTCTATTACAGATAGATTCATATGGTTATGTTTGGAATTCACAGAATAAGAAAGAATGGGAAGACAAATGAAAATGAAATGAACTCTCAAAAAAAAATTGTAAGCTACATGACATGGAGACTAAGAAACTGACACACCTCTATGCTTTATTAGCTTGTTCTGTTGCCATCACAACAGGCAAAGGCAGGATAATTTAACATAAAAAAACAAAGCTTGTTCATTGGGTTGGAAGAAACGAACAAACTACCACCTTCTAGGGTTTTCTTTTTGTCTAGTTATGCCCCATTATCATTCCTTCAATTGCAACTTGTCTTTAAGCTTTAAATTCCAAACCACAAATAGTAGGGACTGGGGACACCATCTTTTCATTCATAATCATAGCTACCACCACTCCCTCTCTCTCTCTCTCTCTCACCGTTAGCATAACTTAAAAGTAAATAAATCTATGCAACCTTTATTGAGATGGTGATCCAGCAAGAAGAGGACAAACCATTCAGCTGGAAAGTTCATCAAGTCCTTGTACATTTAAATGACTAATATGCCAAAGATTAATGCTAGAGACAAACTATTCTACAAACATTTTACAAACTCTTGATGTGATATACTCCGCCTCAGTTTGTTATGTGGGGCCGAAGACTATATTGAAGCAACTTGTTGATCAATAAGCTAATGTGGAGTATGCTACATCATCAAATTATAAAATGTTTGTAGAATAATTTGTGTGTCTAGCATTACTCATATGTCAAATATACCAACCAGGCAGCAAGTAGTCGGCATGAAATTAACTTTGGTCAATTGACTAATACAGTGTCGACACTCAGGCGGGAGGTGATCTCTCTCTACATGTCAGCACTGTATTGGTTAATTGACCAACTTACCATGAAGTTAACTTCATAGTAACCGGATCCATAATATAGTATTACTGGCTGATTGAATAGAACAATATAATCACATTTTATTATGTATGTACAATGCTTCTTTTTTATGAAGAGGAAATGAAACAGAAAAAAAGGGGTAAAGAACAAGAAAGGCATATGAATATGAAGTACATTACAAAATTGACACTATTTTACAGGGTAGGCAACTGAGGTGGCAGTGAACATCATGGCCAGAAACAAATGCAAAAGATATATATTGGCACATATAGATCATACTACTAATATTCCACCCTGCTCTCCTTTGTACAGTCCCAGTTAGTGTATTCGTTGGCTCACTTGGTCGGAAGTATATGTATAAATGTTGTATATAGGCGAGGGATGAGCTTTGTGTAGAATGAACAAAGAGTTGCTGCTGCTGCTGCTCAGTCGACCTGCTTGGCACTCTTAGGCACCTGTTCCCCAGAGTACAGAAGCCCATCAGATATAATAATCTGAAATTTGCAATTTCTGATCCATATATTTAATTTTAGAATCACGAATCATGTGAGCCGTGGACCATCAAACTAATAAGCTTAGCGCTGTCTGACCGCGTCATATCTCCTTTATATCCAATCTGGGACGAGAAATAGATGCCTTAAAACCCTATTATAACTCCACACAAATTATTAAGGCAGGTGATTCTGTGAGAGAATATGAGAAATCTATTTTGATTACCTCGTCTGGTGAGAACCATCTCAGTAGAACTCCAAGACGTACTACAGCAGGAATTAGCTTGAACAGTAATGGTGTTGTCACCTGCATAACTACCTTGTGAGCATACATCAATGTAATTGGAAATAAATGACTTAAGTTGAGCAATAAAATATCAAAATGGCTTTATTTTGACCTCCTATGAGTATCCTTTGGTATCTTTAGGGAAACAGATTCTCATATCGAATAGACCAACTATATCTAATTAAGATGATCAGGTCCGTCTCAATTACAAAAAATAAATAAATTACAAGGAATGACAATGTGCCATTTTAAGAAAGAAAGAAATAAGCTGGCATAAGCAAACTGCATAGCATACTTGTTCAAAAAACAAATTACCTAATTAAGCATATATTGCTAGAAAAAAGTTGATTCTGACTATGCTTTTCTCTGTAATACTACTATCCGGTTTCCAATTATCCAGACACATTAATACTTGAGCAAAATTTTAAAGTTTGAAGGTTAATTTGCTTGAGATAAACTATTGACAAGTGCATGCTTGTCAAACATTAAATACCCTATTCATGCCAAATCCACACTAGCTGAGCTGTATCATCATTCATATTCTTGCCATTCCTCCACTCACCGATGAACACTTGGTACATTTAAACAATCATTAGCAGCTCACACGCTTCGTCTAACTCCAGTTTCAATCAACTTAGTAACTATTAGCAAACATAGATGGTCCATACCAGATTGGAAAGGGTCGCACTTCAGGTTTTTTTTCTTTTTCTTTTTCCTTTTATTTTTGTTAGTTGCGCTGCTCAAAGATATAATCATAACAAGGAATCTCTGGCATGTAAGAGTGTTTTTTTGGGGCTAAGTTTTGGCATAAAAGAGTGTTATTGTGTTATTGATAAGGATTAACCAGTAGTGACTAGTGGCCAGAGCAAACACCAATCTACATAAAACCACCCAAAGAATGATATGAAACCATGAATCAACAGTATAAGTTACAAGAAAACCAAACTTGTAACATACCAGGCTAAGAGCTGTTGTGCCGAGAAGCAGTAGATACAGTTTACCCTGCGATGATGCAAATTTTCATTACATTGTTTAATTGTACCTTTACTAAAAGAAATAACTTATTGGTTGAGAAGGATTTATGGAATTTATATATTCCTCTTATCAATCATGTAAGCTCATGGTCTTCTCAGCTACAAACACTTCCCAGTATAAGTTTATAACTACACACTCCAGACTAACATCACAAACTACTGTACTCTTCAAGATAAAACTGTGTAATAAGAGCTTATTAAAATATATGCTCTTTATAAAATAGAGGCACTTTTTAAAACAGATCTTAAATGTAAAAAAGTTGTTTGATAACAAATATGTATAGTATGTCTTAATATAACATTTTACTATTTTACCCTTAAAATCAGATTATACAAACTTAGAGTGAGTGTAATAATATAATAAATATTGAATAATTAATACAAATTAAATCACAAAGAGTGTATAGCTAATAAAATATTTCAAGTCTAATAAAATACGGTGGTGGTGGATGGTGGTGATGGGTGGTTGTGGTGAATGGTGGTTGTGGGTGGGTGGTGGTGGTGGGTAGTTGTGGTGAATGGTGGGTGGCGGTGGGTGGTGGGTAGGGGGCGGTGGTGATGGATGTTGGTGGTGAAGTGAAGAATTAAAAAAATAAAATTAAGGTAGTAAGAGTAAAAATGTAACGAGTGCCTCTTTTTCTGAAAAGACTTGGTTCATTGTCTTTTTTTTAAGAGCTAAAAAGAGGCTGAGTAAAATTTTATCAAACAAGATAGGCTCTGCGCAAATAAGAGACTAGGCCAAAAAGAGGTAAAAAGAGCTTATCAAACACTACCTAAAAGGTGTTAAAACTCATTCACATACGTGCTTTAGATTAGAACAATACCTCGACTAGCTTAATATTAGAAGCACGACTTAGAAGAACAAAAGCAAATTCCCCAATCTGTGCCAGAGACATTCCAACCTACAAATAAAATAACTAAGGCTCCTTGAAAGAACTTTAAACTAAAATAAAAAATAAAAAATCCAATGTAATAAAACAAATCAAGCAGTTTGGCAAATTCTTACAAGAAGAGAAGCCTTGTTGTTGTATCCAAATCCTTTAACTACTGTCGCTACAACAACAGTTTTAATAATGATCACAAGTATAACGGCTGCTAGTAAAATATCAATGTGATTCCAAAGGAAATGAACATGAATAAGCATCCCAATGCTGGCAAGGAAAAGTGCCGCAAAGAAGTTGCGTATGGGTTCAACCTAGAATAAAATGAACTGTAAATTGTAAGCAAAGAAGTTGAATATGAGCTTTAATTTACAAGGGGTAAACTTCAAAATATGATAAAACAAACTTGTGATACTTTAAAACTAAAGATTAGGAAGAAAAACTACACAGAGAAGTTTGCAGATCCAGATATGGTTTTTATTTTTGAGCTTACTTTTCTTTCGACTAAATGAGGTTTTCCTAGTACAAGTAGTTTCTTTGGCAGAATTTCTTTGATGAGTTTGCCTTGGGGAGTAATGTAGCTAATTTTTGGTTGGCCCTGAGTATAGAGTTTTTATATGGGAATTGGATTGATAGGGTGGCAGAGGTGCCCTTTTTGCCACTCTTATGCTCTGATTATATACATCGTTTGTATCTACAGTGAAATGTTTAAAGTTTCTTTTCTGAATGGGCAAAAATATATTCAAGGAAATTAAATATAGAGGAAAACAGAGAATTTTATAAGGGAATAATAAACTGAGGGTAAGATATGCTTAGGAAAGACCTTAATGAGAGAGCCAGCCAACTCCCCCAAGAACTATGGTGCATGCACTCCCCCACTCTCTCAGCCGAACTCAGATTGTGTTGCATGCAGGATTACAGAAGAAACAACTAGAAAACTTACTTGTTCAAGTGTATGTTGAGCAAGATCTGTTGTTGATATCATCACTCCAGCAGCGAAAGAGCCCAGTTCAAGGCTGAGGCCCAACTTATCACTACACTGAAAGACAACATATTCAAATTTATACACACACAAACACACGCACGTTGTGTATGTATGTGCAACTGTATGATAAGGGGTGGAATAAATAAATTGTTGACAAAGTGTCCACCAAGACATTTTGTATAATTGTCAGTGTCCACCAAGTGTCTTTTACATGATTGTCAATTTGTATCAAGATGACATAAGCAAACAACATAAAACTTTTATCACTTTATTGATGGCACATCTAATATCTATTAGGACAAAATCAAATAAGAGCATGCCAGTTAGATGCAAGTTGCAACATATAATACTGCTTAAGAGGTGGGAATGAAGCATACCCAAGCAACTTGCAAGCAGAAAGCCACAGAAGCCAATTGGTAAAGTTCGTTTGTCTGCACAAATTTTGGTAAAATACCACATCAAAACATAGGAGACACCACCTAAGAGGTGAACGTGATTTCGTCACTTGATTAAAAGCTTACCAGTGAGGATAGACGTATCATCAGCTTAAGAAACCAAGGTACACAAGTACGACATAATATTGACAAAATGGCCAAAAACGTAATCAAAATCACCAACCTGAAAAAGGAAGTTAGAAGTGAAACAGAGCACACAATTGGCAAGAGACAAAATTGTGCACTTTGATCAAATAAACATTTTTCTTTTAAAAGAGAAGTACTATGTTAGTGTCTGTATGCACCAAATTGTAGAATTGTGTTCTACTCATGCAAAGGAAAACTTCATTCGCGATATAGAAGACCTAGAATTATTAATCTTGCAACTTCAACAAAAAATGTAATTGCCCAGTCTAAACTCAACTTATATCATTTAACCATGAAACAAACTTATAGAAGTCGATGAGGAAAATTGTCATTCAGAGTGTGTTAATGGTAGTTCAACTCTTAAACACTAAGAATTTGTACACTTTGAGACATGGAATATGGAATATCAGGGCAACCAGAGTGAATGAAATGCAGCCAGTTGATTGTGCACGCATGCCAAAAGCCTGTAGAGTTTATACACAGATGACAGCTGATAGATTGCTCTAAAGATCACATCAGTATACGTTACGAGTGTATATATAAAGAAGCCTGCGTACAGTGAAAAGAGGGGCCCGTGCACATGGAGAGGACCCTTATTACCCTAAGGATTTGATCTGAATGCATAAAAGGAGCAAAACGGAGCATTCCCCCTTGAGGGGTCAACGAGGTCTTCCTCCCATGAGAGGCCGGCCGGGTTGATCCCTCCTAAGGGGCCAGGCACTTCCCCCCCCCCCCTCTTTCTTTTGGGGTCTTCTATATATATCATGTACCTCTAAGCTGCAGTGGTTCAAGCTCTCTGAAGAACAGTGATCCAGCTCTAGACGATCCAGGCCCAACCAGTTCAAGACGGAGGTTCCAGTTAAGAGGGGTCACTATGACAGTATCATAGGTCTCAAGGCAGAAGGCTCGGGATGGGCAGGATAGCACACCTATATAATGGGATTCAATTTCGTCTTGGATTGGGGGACTGGAAAACAGGGATAACCGGTCGGCCTTATGAGGCATGACTGCATGAGGAAACCTTAGAGCCCAAGCCCAAGGCATTTGCATGGCATGTTACCTTTAGGTCCTACGCCTAGAAGTCCATTCTCAGTACCCTCTCACAATCATTTGGGGTTCCAATCTCAGTTCATTCATTCTCCCAAGACTCACAAGAGTTCTGGCTTTCTCAGTCCTCGGAAGTTCGCCCTAGTTTCTCCCCTCTCCTAATCATTAATTGCATATCCCTATTCATTCTCACCTCTCCAGCTACAAACCATAATCCTAATTTGGCAAGTTATTTTTTCCTTGATTACACAATCAAACCATCGGCATTGCAGAACTTATTTGAGTTTTGAGTTCGCAAATATAAGGAAAGCTTATCTAACTTAAGGTGTAACATATTACCCATAATGAGTACATATGGGTAGCGTCATAAAATCATAAATTAGATAAAAGTTTGAGCACTTCTAGCATAGAACATATTTCATTCGAAAATACATGGTTTGCACATAGGAATGTTGTAACATAAATTTTGCATTTCACTACTGAATCACAGTTCTCTAGGGATTTCTTTACTTATGATTTTGGCATGGACATCATTTCTTGAAGAACTCTGAAAATACATGGTTTTCACATAGGAATGTTGTAACATAAATTTTGCATTTCACTACTGAATCACAGTTCTCTAGATTTCTTTACTTACGATTTTGTCATGGACATCATTCCTTGAAGAACACCAGAGGTACCGCCCAGAATCGGAAGCAAAACAAATAACAAGCCCACAGCACAATCCTGTAAAGCAAAGATGGCTCAGAACTGGGAGAATAAAGTTTTTGTGAAAGTGAAGCAAGAGAAACAACTTACACATAATATCGATACTCTACTAATGCTTGAATATTGGAGATAAGGATATCCAGAAAATAGAGATAAGTAAAAATACTTACCTGCAGAATAAGGGTACCAATAGTGACCTGTCCGTGAAGAGTACTAATACTATTTCTTTCCATCAAGAACTTCAAAACCTGGGGATCAAACAACATTTTACTGCTTCAGCATCATTTATAAAGAGAAAGAAGCTTTAGATTTCTGGAAGACAAATTCAGATAAGAATGTTGAAATTGGTGAAGCAGTTGCATTATCAGAATAGGATACTCGACGGCTGTTGCTACATTTTCCCATTTTTCATCTTTGGAAAGCTTTATAATTTGAAGAAACAAAAATGTTAGACTTCGTATGTTCCAGACTTCCAATATTGAGCAGGAGAGTTTACAGACTACTGGGACTCTGGGAGTGTTTAATGAAGCCAATAAACAGGATTTCCTAATGCAAATAAGTACAATCATAAATTAAACATTAAACTAGAATCTATTATCTACCCTAAACCAAACTCCGCAACAAAAATGACATGGGAAGTTTGAAATGACTCAATAATTTTAACTGTCAATAGTAAACTCAGCAAATATATTGTTAGCAGATATGTCACTATACATGGCATACGTTAGCAGATATGTCACTGTACATGGCTGCCATGTACAGTGTTTCTCCTTGTATAAATAGGCTCAATGTAGTCTAAACAGAAAAATATACTGAGAATACATTCTTACATGGTATCAGAGTTGTGCTCCATTATCAGAGCATTGATCCTAAAAACCCAACTGCTTCTTTCTCCCTCCATTCAAACTGTTGACCATTGATTCTTACAGAAACCTTGCATGATCAGTTTTATTGGAGAAATTGAAGCAATATTAGGGTTTTACATCGCCGGACGATCAAATCGGAGCTTTCAATTTTCCGACCCACCGCCGCATGCGCATTCACGCGCCGACCCACGTTCCGACTACCGACGCCAAGCGCCTCCTCCTACCGGCGCGTGTGCCTTTTTCCGGCAACTTTTCCGGCGCGGCTTCTGCCAGTTTGGTCGATTCTCTCTCCTCTTTCCATCTATAGAGGTTGTGTGGAGCGAAAGTCAGGTTTGCTGTTCATTTGCCCTTACAGTTATCGTCGGCCTTCTTTGTTCTCTGTTCTGCTGGGTTCCACTACTTGTTTCATTGTTTACACTGCTTGTTTGCACTACTAGTTCCACTGCTAGACTAGACTTGTTCTGTTGGTTCCACTGCTAGACTTATTTGGTTCCACTGCTAGACTTGTTCTGTTGAACTGTTTGGTTCCACTGCTTGCTAGACTAGACTACTACTAGACTAGTTCCTCTACTTGGTTGAACTGTTGCCTTAGTATTCAATATTAGAATTCAGTGGTCCTATTGGGTAGTACAAATTAGTTTTGTTGAACTCAGATTCACTGCCATTTTGTTGAGCCTTTAGATTATCCTAGTTGATATTTCCGTGGATAATCCTTGTCACTCCTATTACTATGGCCGAATCGAGTTCCATTCATAATGCTGATACTACAGAAACAAATAAAGGACAGTTAATCAGAAATAATCATCTCAATTCTACGTTGGCTCTCAGTCCTTTTAAATTAGACGGATCCAATTATTTGACATGGTCTCAAGCATGTCGTATGTCAATTGAGGCCAATCGAATGCAACATTTCATCAATGGGACAACTACTATGTCTGGACAACCGGGAATGACCCAAGAAGAATGGAAGTCTGATAATTCTATGGTCAAAACATGGATTTTTAATTCTATGGAACCAAATATGCGGAGTAGTTACATGTTTCTAGGCACTGCCTATAAGCTTTGGGAGGCTATTTCCCAAACCTTCTCTGTTTCTGGTGATATGTCTAAGGCATATGACATTCGTAAACAAATTCGTGAGCTGGGTCAAGGGGAGAAGTCTGTTGCACAGTACTTTGCAGAGATTAATGCCCTTTGGCAGGAGCTTGATCATTACCGGATTTTTTCAGCCAAATGTACTGAGGATACCGCAGCTTTTCAGAAGTTTGTTAGCGAGGATCGAGTTGTTGATTTCTTGGCTGGTTTAAACATTGAGTTTGATCAAGTTCGAGCCCAACTGATTGGCCAGACACCTTTTCCATCACTGCATCCTACCTCTCCTTTGTTTCCTCCTTGTCTTCAATATCTATTCCTCAGGGGTGGAAAGAAGCAATGAGCAATGAGAATTGAAAACAGACTATGATTGAGGAGATGAATGCTCTGAAAAAGAATGATACATGGAAACTAGTTACTTTTCCTTACAGAAAAAAATCAGTTGGTTGCAAATGGGTATATACAGTCAAACAGAAGTCAGATGGGACAGTTGAAAGACTTAAAGCCAGACTAGTTGCAAAAGGGTATACTCAAACTCATGGAATTGATTACCAGGAGACATTTGCTCATGTGGCAAAGATGAATTCTGTTCGTACCATAATTTCATGTGCAGCAAACTTCGGCTGGGATATTCAACAATTGGATGTAAAAAATGCATTCCTTCATGGTGACTTGGAAAAAGAAGTATACATGGAAATACCCTCTGGTTTTGTTTCACCTATCACCGAGGGTAAGGTTTACAAACTGCGAAAGGCGTTATATGGTTTGAAGCAATCTCCCAGAGCCTGGTTTGATAGATTCCACAAGGCAATGATAAGATTTGGATACAAACAGAGTCGAGCAGATCACACTCTATTTGTCAAACAGATAAATTGTAAGACTACCATTCTTATTGTTTATGTTGATAACATAGTGGTGACAGAGGATAATAAAGAAAAGATAATTAACCTCAAAGCAAGTCTGGCCAAAGAATTTGAGATCAAAGATCTTGGTCCTTTGAAATATTTTCTTGGTATTGAAGTTGCAAGATCTTCTAGTGGGATTTTTTTATCTCAACGGAAGTATGTTCTTAATCTCTTATCAGAAACTGACATGCTAGGATGTAAGCCTGTTAATTTTTCTATTGAAGTTAATCATCATCTAGTAAGCGGCACAGGACCTACGGTTGATAAAGAAAGATATCAACGTTTGGTGGGACGATTGATATACCTTTCTCATACTAGACCCGACATCTCTTATGTTGTGGGTATAGTGAGCCAGTATATGCATGATCCTCGACATTGTCACATGAAAACTGTTTACAGAATTCTAAGGTATCTCAAGTCTGCTCCTGGAAAAGGTTTACTATTTGCACCAAATGGTCATATGAAAGTCGAAGCTTTTTCCAGCTCAGATTGGGCTGGTTCTAAAGAGGATCGTCGGTCTACATCAGGCTACTGTTCATTTGTTGGAGGAAATCTTGTTACGTGACGTAGTAAGAAACAGTCCGTGGTGGCAAGATCCAGTGCTGAGGCTGAATATCGAGTTATCGCCTTAGGTATATGTGAACTAATGTGGCTTCGAACTTTGCTAGAAGATTTGGGTGTTACAACTAAAGGGCCTATGCAATTATTTTGTGATAATAAGGCAGTCATTAGTATTGCAAACGACCCAGTACAGCACGATAGAACGAAGCACATTGAGATTGATAGACACTTCATCAAAGAAAAGTTAACCAGTGGTCTTATTTGCTTACCTTTTGTAAAAACAGATCATCAGCTAGCTGATATTCTGACTAAAGGTCTTAGTAGTAAGATGTTTCACCCCTTGTGTTTCAAGTTGGGTATGCGAGATATCTATACACCAACTTGAGAGGGAGTGTTAGCAGATATGTCACTATACATGGCATACGTTAGCAAATGTCACTGTACATGGCTGCCATGTACAGTGTTTCTCCTTGTATAAATAGGCTCAATGTAGTCTAAACAGAAAAATATACTGAGAATACATTCTTACATATGTTAATTTTAAGTCTACAGAAAGAGAGCTACCACTGCTGTTGATGACATAGACAGGAATGCGCCAACAAATATTCCCTCAGACACTTGCCCACCACATAACTGCATAAAACATGCCACTGCTCATCAAAGTTCATCGAATAATGAAAGAAAGGGATTAAAAGTAAAAGAATATCAACTTATTTGTTCATTTTGTTTTCTTTTTGTTCAAACAATAGAAGTAAAAAAGAAATAGTATTTCCTTTAAATGAGAAGACCGCCAGCTAATATCAAACAAAAGGAATTGTCCACTATTCCAGATGCCTTGGCTCTTGGGTGTTTCCAGCAAATAAATTTATGTGAAAGTAGTTCTGCTACTATGGTAACAAGAAGTTCAACAATGGAATTTATAATAAACACTTTGATTAAAAAAATGCAACATACTGAGGCTGTTATTCCACACAAGCACATAAACAATAATATTTGGAGCAGACCTCCTAAAACAGCAACTGCTCGGACAACACGAAGCTGCATACACAATGAAAATTATTATATCACGGCATGTGACATGAATTGGAATTTCTGAGCTGTGGAGGGGGAAGAAGGGGATAGAACAGCCAACCTTTTTAGCGGAGAAATCCAGCCCCAGTGCAAAAAGTAGAAAAATTACACCAAACTGAGCTACTGTCTCAACCTGCATGGAGGTATCTATAAGAAATTGGGAATGCAAATTGAAGTTACATAAGATGCAAGAGATTAAAATTAAAAGATTAAAAATACAAAATCTGACATTTACATAAAATGACAATAAACAAACAACATAACTATCGGGTCATTACAACTGAACTTAATGCAGTGAGTTATTTTACTCTCTCTTCCCCAACACTCTATTGCCTTCACGGACAGAAAGGCATTTCTGCTCCACTGAAAGCAGTGAAAACGTGTATTATCAACTTGGGTTTGATAAGTTTTATGTAATCTAAGAGTTTCACACACAACTCTAATTTCTTGGAAGCCCAATAGAATAAATTTATAAAATAGATGTGTGTATATATACATATATACATATCATCAGCACTTTCAATACCTAAAATTTCTGTCAGAAAGGTTTGAGAAAAATATTTTGTGCTATACAAGGATTCAAAACATCCACGTGAAGATGTTAAACTCTCATCAGTCATCGGTCAGTATAAAAAGCAGATACTGGAAAATTAGTATGAAAAATAATGACAATTGGCCAGGATACTTGATAGAGATTAAGGGAACATACTTGCACCATTTCACTAACAAAACTAAGGCCGCCTGGTCCAATAATAGATCCCGCTAGTAGATATCCAGTAATAACCTGCAAGATTTTCAATTCGTTGAAGACACTCAATTCAGATATGAGATAGTAATAGCTGAGTAATCCAAAGATTCAGCCTTGAAGCATAACATAAACCCAAGTATGTATCTTAGACATTCGAAGAAGAACAAGGAAAAACAATTATGAAACCATTGTCAGACCGGTTGTCCAGCACAAGCAAAGGCAATGCCACCACAAGTTGCAGAGACAATGACCACTACCAGATCCGATATCAATCTGCAGATAGAAGCAATGATCATTTCAGATCATATCTACAGGTAGCAAGGAAAGAGAAAAAGAGAGAACTAAACCTTAAGTCTAGCTGTAGGACAGGATACTTTGATTTGGGATTGGACATAATAAAGACATTGTCCTGAAGAATAGTTTCCAAAAACTGGGATCAAAAATCTGAACAGTTTGGAACTTGGTTACTGTAAAGTGTAAATGCTGATCTCTGTTGTAATACATTTATAACCAGCTGGAACACCAAATCTACAATGTGAGAAAAGAAAGATCTAAAAACAAGTATAACTGTATAATACACACCTTCCGATCTATCAGTGTTGGCATATCTTCGGCTCGATTCTCGTTATCCAGATTGAAAACATCATGAAGCTGAAATGACCTAACACAAGACTTATAAAGATGTCAGCAATCTAAAGTATGAAGATTCCTATAACGAGTTGACATTATGTTCTCCTTAATAATGACTACTTCTATTGGGAATAATTTTTTCTTAAAGCAAAGAATAAAGCTAGGCTGAAGCTGGTAGAGATAGAGGAAGCTTCTCGTCCAATTGGGGGTGTAAATAGATCTGACCTCATTGACATCAAAGGTGGGGAGACTGGAGTTCAGATTGATTGAGCGTGATAAGGGGTATGTTAAAGAAGTCCACTTCGTAAGGGAGGAATTACCATGGGTTTTCAACTGTCTGAAGCAGGTAAAAGCCTTAGTTGGAGCCTAGAGGTAGGTGGGTTGAAGGTTGGACTAGAGAGTAGAGTTGATGGTGTTCTGATACTCTAGCGTCTGGGGAAGGTTTACAGTTGTGGAGGTCTCTCTAGAAAGGCAATGAAAGGTGGTTTTTCAACCACAGGTCAATGACATGCTAGGGTGGTCGCTGGTGGCTGAAGAATTTAGTGGGTTTGCCATTGCTGCTCCTTGTTAGCAGCTGGTATTGAAGAAATCTTATAGGAGGTAGCGAAAATTTTGTCATGGTAAAATTTCCCTCTAAATATTAAGTATACTGATGAATAGTTGGATGTGGATTTTGAGATTGATAAGGAGGCAGTTGGTAAAAGGGTAAATTTCTTGAAGAGATGTTTAGTGTAAAAGTGGGTGATTTCTCAGCAGTTGCGACCTAGAGCTCCGGGGCTTCAAGGTATAGGGCTGGTTTGGAACCCTAATCCAGACCAAGAGGAGAATTGTGTCCTTGTTCCAGGTTAGACTATCACACACGAGACTCACCTGGCCACTCATCAAGACCAACTCATTCTCTCTCCTTAACGTCTCAATGGTGGAGGATTTGAGAAGGTGGGTAGAGTGTTCTTGGAGGGTGGCATGTGGCGTAAAGTAGGCCGAAATGTACTAGAACCAATTCTCTTTTTCAATTTTACTTCGGAGAACACTTTAAAAGCAGATATTGGAGCTTCGGGAGGAAAGCAGTGATGTTGGACTGCTGGCACCTTGTCGGTGGCTGTGTTAGATAGGAGCAATGGCCAGAGCACGAGTGGATCAGAGCATCCTAGTCCATTGCTGATGGCAGAAAGTGAAACATTTCGTAAGATAGGCAGGGCTTGTTGCTGTTGATGGGTCGACAGCAAAACTTAAACATCATCTATGAAAGAGAAAGTCCTTGTTAAGTACAATTGAATATTCTGGCGGTAGCACGGGTTGGGGTGTGGACTTAATGTTAGGTATTTCGATATGGAAAGCCCAGCTGAGGGATTCCATCGGAGGGTCTTGAATGAGATTCCGGTTGGAGAGATTTTTCATACAGGATCATGGCCTATGGAGACAGTTGAAATCTGCGTCGCAAAGGTTCTATGCTCCAAACGATCACAGTAAAACAGGGATGATTCTTCACGCTTGGTATTTCGATGGATAATCCAAAATTGAAAGCAATTTTATCTGTCTCCCTTAATATTAATTTTATTACTTAATTCCTACTTATATCTTGCAGTTGTTTTTTCTGTTCAAAACTTATTTATCTATCTATTATTCTTTTATTTATAAAATGCATATTTGCTATACGGTGTCACAATCTTACAAACATATATGTCTTGATGTCCTCCAAAGGTTAAGTTTAGTAACTTTTATTGATCAAGAAAAGCCTTAGATCAGTATTGTGAATATTCTGCTCTCTATGACAATCGACACCTCATTTACTTATCAAAAAGAAAAAGTTTAACATGTAATATGCAAAGGATAGTACACTTACTTCTCCTCCTTGCTGTCATTCTTCTTTGACCTAACTCTAGCAACAGTTTCCAAAACTGCCTGGTTAAATCAGAATATTAGGAAAGAGAATATTCAACAAAAGTAGTAGAGTAGTTATGAGCAGAAAAAAGCAATAATTTACTATTAAAAATAAAGGCAATAAGATCACCTGGTTTGGATAAACATCCTATGAGTACCACCATGGAATAAGACGAAAGCCTAAAGAAGACACCAAAAAAAATATCTTTCTTTGTCCAATGGTCACCAAGTTTAAGGCAGATCCTCTATAACGGTTCATCACCTTCATGGGAATGGTTTTTAGGACCCTTAATTCTTGTATAAGAAATGTGTGATGCTTGTCAAAGGATATTAAAATTTTCATTGTCTTTGGTTCATAAAATTTGTATTAGATTAAGGATAAATTTGAACTCTAGCATTGTAATTTTCAAATTATTTGGGAATATTAGCTGTCAAGGTTATTTTTCTAATTTTTAAGTTGTAGAAGTGGGGTTTCAAGTAGCATATAAGGTAGTTTCAAAGATGTATGATCAAGGGAAGTATTTTATCATATTCATGGTGGTGGATCATAAGTTCTAACACATTCCTTCTTCATTGCCAGGGATGAAATTTTTACAACACATCCCTCCTAGTAACGCCCAAAGAATGCAAAGAAATGCCTAAAAAAATATGTCCTAAAGCTTTCTCAATGTCAAAGCTTTATGTGACTCCTTAATTTCCTGTTCCCTAGTCTTTCCAACCCTCCCTTCTCATCTGCAACTAAAGAATTAAAAGCAACACCGTCCAAACTAGGCCTTCATTTACATTGTAAAGGATTTATGAAACCCTTGATGACCTCACATAACTAAAACCAGGGCTCAATTGCTTTGTTTAGGACTTGAAAGAAAGTGCATACCTGATCTAAGATTAATTCAATCTTCGAGTCTCCCAAAAGTTAACATCACAAAAAATTACCGCCCATAGGGAAATAAAAATCTTACACACTACGCATTCTACTCGGATGAAAGCTCAAAGAACAAGAGTACCAACCTGCTGTTCAGCCACACTGTTGTTAAAGCTGCCAGGATCAGTGGCTGGACATACAAAAAGAAAAGTTAGCTCAACGTGCATTATCTAGTCCTTCATCTATGACTGTAAAACACAGAGAAATACTAAATTTCCATTGGCATTTCCCAATTCACAATAGTACTCAAGACTTTCATTACTCGAATGCAAAATGAAGATATATATATATAAAGATTTAATTAAGCATTTCAAGCTAAAAACATGAACCACAATAGAAATAGAATTAAAACTACATCATTACATGTGAGAATATAAAAAGATACAAAATTTTAATATAATCCAATACAATTTACCAGAAAAAAAGAAGAAGAAAACTTTCCAAAAAAAAAAATCAACGTAATTCCTCGGTCATTAACATTCAATGCCCACTGCTATCTGTTTCAAAACAAGCTCTCAGCATCTATAAAAAAATTCCTAAAATCTCAATCCCTAGGAAATAAAACACGGCAAATAAAACCTAACTCAGACGTAAAATAACATAAACGATAATATCTGAGAGCTCAGATCCAACTAACCTTCAGTCTGTTCATTATTCTCCGGAAACTCCTTTTCGAGGGCTCGATCAATCATGTCAGCGAAGCTATCGTCCTTACCAGATCTCGACAGCGAAGAGTTCGATTCAGTGACATTGATGGCGTCATCGAGAAGGTTTGGGACGGTGAGAGAGTAAGAGTGTGAAAGTAGAGAGAGAAAACAGCAGAAGACAATTAGGAGAGTCGGCATTGTGAAGTGAGGAGAGAGAAGAAGGTGGAGGGGATTGAGAGGAAAAGAAGAGAGAGAGAGAGACAATGACAGGCGGTTGAAGTTTAAACTCAACCGTCGTCGGCGACGGATTTGCGGGAACGACGACGGAGGGAAAAAAGGAGTTTTGGATTTTGGTTAGCTTAGGAATGGAATTGAAAGTACGAAAAGGTCCTTCATTTTCGCTGATGGAACTAATCTGTGAGAATGTCGCTTCAAAGAGTGGAATCGCACTGTCCGAGCGTGTATGTCACATGCTGTAATTTCTTTTTCTTTTTTTATCATTTTTATTAAAGGAAAATTTTCTATTACAATTCAAGTATATGAATATTTTGGGATTGTGTAAAATAGTAAATGGCAAAAATACTTTTAGTAAAATAAAAGAAAAAATGGTCCTCTATGCATTTTTTTGCTTATTTTATAATTCAATTTAAAATAAACTAATGATATTATCTAATTAAATGGTAGATCATACAATTATAAAAATTGTAAACTACACGGCTCGTACTATTAATTACAAGATTTTTTATTATTATTAGTGAGAATCGAACCTGAGACACAAAACGTCATAGTTTCTCAATCTTAACCACTAGATTAAGACCTTGTCGTCATTAATTACAAGATTGATTGTTTTTAGTTGTTAAATAAATAACATTAATTTTGAACTTGCAATTATCTCGATTGATTTTGAGAAGTCAAACTTGATATATATATTTTTAAAATGAAACAAAATAAATGTATGACACCCACTTCCCTTTGCATAAAAGGGGAAACAAAAAAAAAAGCAACATCTCATTTACACTTTTAACCAAATGTAAGAAAGGAATTTCATTATGTAAAGTCTCTTTCTTCATCTTTGGTTACTGCACTTAAAGATGGATGTCAACTAAAGAATGAATCAAACTATTAAAAAGTTGAAATATAGAAGTGGTTGTAAGAAATATAGAAGTGGTTGAAATATATGAAGGGGAATATTATTTCCACATTTGTTTTTGATATTTTTACATTATTCCTTCTCACGTGAAGGTGGGACCATTGTATGCTCATGTGGGAGAGGACCATGTAGAAATATAAAAAATACATAAGAAAATATCAGTTCCCTATATGAATGATGTAGTAAGATTGTATTACACTGAAATTAGATACATTCTTGGGAACTTGATTCCAACATTATGAAATTATAAATAAAATCAGCATCTATTAGCACACAAAACTCTCAAGGATCAAAACTCAGGAAGTCAAGCTGCTGATTTCAGGGCAAAACCTATAACAATGTCTTGCCTAACTCAGATAAAAGTAGCCTTTAAGTAACAAAATTAACAGAATCACAGATCCCAGAAATTAAATGAGGTCCACTGTAACAAATAAAGTATATTTCCATAGTCACAAGCTAGCCAATTTCGATAACAATGATTTTGTCACAAGTGTATTAGTATGCTCAACCGCTTCAATCAATGAAAGCTTATGAGACCTTAAGAATGGGGTACATTTGCTGACTAAACATAACAAAAGATTTCCAAACTTCAAAGATTTCCTAAACCTGTCGGCCAATTCTCGAACGTGATAAACGAGTTTATCAACTGAATCTTCAGTTAAATGAACATTATGATTCAAGATAATTTGGAAGAGATTAAACAATGGTTCATTCCATACCAGTTCATCAGATATTAGAGATTGATGGCAGGGAAGGCAGATGAATTTCCTAGCATCTTCTTCTCCACACAGCAGCTTTTGGCAGAAGGCCGAAACATGAGCTGGGTGCAAGCATTCTCTCACGATCCTTGCAATCATGTCGCTAATGGGGTTGTTAATACCTTCCTTTCGTAGAATTAACGGATACAAAAGTGCATACACAGCAGATCTCTGATGCAGCTTGCAATACTCCATCGTTGCAGTCACTAGAACACGAGAAGCTGGTTCTTCAAGTGCTAACAGCTTGGGAAGCACAATGGAGCATAGAACATGACTTGGCCAACCAAGTTCTTCATAACTTCCATCCAAAATATGAGAAATCATAAGCGAAGCTGTTTCATCCTCTGCCTTCCAAGGCTCAATCAGACTCAAAACTTCCAAAGAATCCCCACCTCTTCCATTGCAAAGTTTTCGAATTTCATCAACCAATTCCACAGTTTTTGAAGTGGATTCAAAATTTAATATCCGCGATTTCAATATAGCTGCCATCTTTTCAATTTCAGGATTTAGAGGACCATAACTCGGATGAACAAAATCAACTCCTGTCCCTAGCTTATCCAAATTCTCCTCTTCAACATGTTCATCTTCACTCAAAGAATCTTCAATAACTCCAGATGTACCAACTGGCATTCTCGTATTCAATCCATCAGACGATATAGGAAGCCATGGAAGAACCAATTCACTATCACTAGCAGCCTCCTTAAGCCAATCCGGCAATGACCCGAAATCCTCATCCACATTTTCTCCCTCAGAATCCAAATTCAAACAAGAAACCCATTCATAATTTGAGTCAGACACCATGTCGAGCAGCTGATGTGCAGCTCTTTTAACCCAAAATTCAAGCCCTTGGTCATCACTTAACAAATTCCTTGCAAGTTTAGACAAGTCTAGTGCGCAAAATCTCTTGTGGTCATAAGCAAGAAAGCATAAAATACGAGCCTGAACTACATTTGGTAGTGTCTGTATCCACATAATCCTATCCATCAACAACAAATACCCAAACTTAGCAACCCCAATATGCATAAATACACATAAACAACAGTCAAAAAATACTGCCCGTTATTAATCTTTAATCACAATTCTTAATGGGTTAATCCAGAATTAAAATTTGAAAAGTAACTGATGGGAACAAAGGCAATAAAAATAAAAGAAAATGGTTTACCTCTTTGTGTGAGCCTGAGGAGATGGGGAGGATGAAGGATGGGATGAATCGCCAAGAATGGCGTCTGTGGGCTTGGTGAGCAATGAAAGGAAGGAGCTTGTGGAGATGGAGATTGATGATGAGGTGAGGTTAAAAGATTGTTGTAGCCATTGAGATGCCTCAGTTTCGGGACAAGGGGAGTTGATGAAAATGTCAAACAATGGAACCCAGAATTCCATTTTCTCCCTCTTTTCCCTGTCAACTAAATATCGACACAAAAACATGTCGGACTCTTGTTGGTTGTTATGAGCGTAACCTGGCAAAAAAAAAAAAGTTTGGGTTAGTTTTGGATTATATAAAATAGTTTTAGGTTGGTTTTAGAACTAAAATTATATTATTTATATTTAATACATGGATTATGTGGTTTGAATTTAAATAATTATGGGTCGAATCTAGGTCGACCTATTTTTCAAATTATAGTTTTATTAAAATCTTAATTTCTGTTATACTAAAAGAGTCTTATTTTAATTTTTTAGACCCAAATTTGAAACTAAAAATTTTAATTGATGTGACTAATTTGAGTATTAAAAATATTAACTTTGTGATTATAGGCACTTTCAAAAAAAATTACATTAATAATTATTATGTTAATTAAAATTAATGAAATTATCGAGAATTTTATTACAATAATCAGTAAATATTAATTTTTTTAGAGTGTATATATAATCAGTAAATATTATTTTTTTTGGAAGGTGGGTGGTGGGGCGTGTGAGTGTATACATAATCAATAAATAATATTTTTTTTGGGATGGGCGGGGGGGAGTGGGGAGTGGGAGCGGGGGGTGGGCGAGGTGGGGGTGTATACATAATCAATAAATATTATTTTTTGAGTTGGGGTAGGGGTAGGGGTAGGGTGGGGGAGGGGGAGGGGGAGGGGGAGGGGGCTGGGGGCTGGGGGGCTGGGAGGCAGGGCGGGGTGGGCGTATCTACAGAATGCTGTGACTATGTAGATATTAATTATTTTGTAATCATGTAGAAAACTATCAAATGCTTATTACATTTCATATTATCAATATGTGATTATAGCACCATGTAGATATTAATTATTTTGTGATATATTATCAAATGCTTATTACATTTTATATTATCAAATGCTTATAAGCTAGTTTTGTGATATTATTATTATTATTATTATTTTTTTTGTAATTTAAAATTTTATATCTTCTGATTTAATCTTCAAATTTTATAATTTTTTTTATTTTATTCTTATTATATTTTTACACGCAATGTTATCAAATGTTTATTACATTTCATATTATAAATATGTGATTACAGCACCATGTTGTGACGCCCCCAAAATATGTTCAATATCAACTCATTCTGAGTCGTCAAATACATAGTACAGAATTCAAATACAATCTTTTATAACATAAGATCGTGCAAAATACGACCACACAAACTATGAGTTGCAATACAAATCGTATATAATACGAAATATAAACACTCAAATTCATTCCTTATTAATTACAATCATTATTCCATTATTTTATAGAATAGTGAGGACTTCTACAGATCTAACTCTGACCATCACTCTGATCCCCGACTAGTCCTCGCGATATTCTCATTTCCTGAAAAGAACAATGGAAGAAAAGGGTGAGCTCAACTAGCCCAGTAAAGAATATTATGACTAAGATAATAGAGAATAAATTATCGTTAGCCTTCAATAAATCAAATAAAATATTATGGACAACAAGTTTTAGATCAACAACTGCAGCGGAAATAACAATTCATTAGAAGAGTTAAGTATAGAATGATGTCTATTATCTTCTTTGATTTAAAAGTCCATCATCAATATTTTATCCCTGTAACATCAATCAATATACATTTCGAATCAAATATTCATCTTTGCACTACGGGCCAAAAATATTCATTTGTATCACCAGTTGGTCATGTTCATCTCAACACCTGTCCATCTTTGCATTACGGGCCAAAGATATTCATCAGATAATCATTCATCTTTGCACTACATGCCAAAGATATTCATCACATAATTATTCATCTTTGCACTACAGGCCAAAGATATTCAGTTATATCACCATTTAGAACTGAGGATGATGAAAAATAATACGAATAACGAATCCAGTGAGATAAAGGACAAATATTAGAGAATTTATCTAGAGTTCAAGAATGAAGATCAAAACCTGGATCCAATCAAAGATTTAAAAAATATTTTTTTACCGTGAATAGTATCCTGTGAATAGTAACTCATGAATAGTAACTCGTAAATAGTAACTCGTGAATAGTAACTCGACATGAAAAGATAAAATTTCACGAGAAAGTTCAGAAAATTATTCCGGTGAAATGATACTAGATGAAACGCAAAACTCAAAGAATTTCTGATCATTTCAGGAATTATAGAAGCAATACTTACCGTAGTAAGTTTAGAGTTAGGAATCTGAAATGAAACAATATACGAAATTGCAATTGGATTTTCACCCGTCAGGCGGTAGTTCGCTCAGACAGATTTTTTTTCTACAAATTAATAACAACTAAATACGAAGGGTTATTCACCAGGTATGCAGTAGTCCGCGTAGACAGGTTATTCCCATAGAATAATAAAGAATGAAATACCAACAGGATTTCACCATGCATGCAGTAGTCCGCGTAGACAGGTTATTCCAACAGAATAATAAAGAATGTAATAACAACCCTTACGAGTATTGAAAGAAAATAACTCTCTTCATGAATATGAAAGAAATAATACCCCTTACCTTAATAGAAATTTGGATACTGCACTAGTGTAATAGCAAAATACTTTTCTTCTTTCTCTCTTATTCTCTCTATACTTTCTCCCTCTATAGCTTTAGTGAATTTGTGAGAAATAATGAAGAAATGAGCTTCTATTTATAGGCTTGGCAGAGTAAGGGTAAAATAGTCTTTTCGCCATAATTTATGACATCATCGCTTACATCATCAATCCTATGACATCATTGCTTACCTCATCGCTCCGATGACATCCTTGCTTACCTCAACGTTCCGATGACATCATTGTTTGCATCATGAGAGTTCAAATTTAATTTACACTCTTCCACCTCGTTTAACTTTTATACCATGAATTTACTATAATAATATTACCATTCTAATTATAAAAATCATATTATTATATAATCAAATCATACTACTATAATGTAATATTATAATAACTTATTTGAATGAATTATTTTATCAGAAAAGATAAAATATCAACTTTCAACCAATTTCACATGCTAAAAATTCTTCCGTTAAAAATTCACATTGAATATATATCAACAATTAATTATTTACAAATAATATTACAGAACTACAATATTGACAACCAGTTCGTTTTCTAGGAAAGAGGGGCCTTTCGATAAGAATTTTTTCTTATTGGCGCGCAATTAACTAACCCCTTTTTTAGACAGATCTTCCTTAGACATTGTCAATAATGCTGTCTAATAATATTATTTAAATAATATAAATTATTGATTTGATAATTTAAAATATTGTGCAATGATAATTATTGAATCACTAATATAAAATATCCACGTAGGAATTATTGAATCAATAAAATAAAAAATTGAACAGTAATTACCGTAACAATTATTGAGTAGTGACTTCTTACATAAGAATCAATAATTAGAATTACTGTGCAATACCGTGTGCTACTGTGCAACACCGCGTATTACTGTATTTTAACCACCGGGTATTTCAACAGTTTACCGGTAACAGTTTTACCGTTATTTTATAAAAAATTACTTCTGTCGCTTTCTATATCCGATATTTATTCCGTTGTGGGATCCACCAATGATTGCGCCGTCGTACGAATATTCTCCAACAAAAAAAATATTCCTCGACCAAACGAATATTCTCCGACACAACGAATATTTTATAACCACTTGCTTATTTTGAAATATTTGCACATTCCACCCATAACTTACCACATTTATCAAATCAACACCTTACTATTTCAAAATAATATATAGAGGAAATTAAATCTTTATTCATAAAAAGTTGGGGTCTTACAACCTCCCCTCCTTATGAAATTTCGCCCTTGAAATTGACGTACGTACCTGGTATGTCGAAAAGGTGAGGATACATCGCTTATATTTCCGATTTTAACTCCCAGGTCATTTTCTCGATATCATGGTTCCTCCACAAAACTTTAACTTGAGGTATAATCTTCGAACGTAGGACATGTTCCTTCTTATCCAAGATCTTGACAGGTACCTCCTCGTACGTTAAATTTTCAGCTATCTCGTCTGGTTCTAACTCAATAATGTGATTTGAGTCTTTCACATATTTACATAGCACAGATATGTGAAAAACGTTATGAACACGAGACATGCTTGGCGGTAAAGCGAGTCTATAGGCCACAGTTCCTAATCGGTCAAGAATTTCAAATGGACCAATAAATCATAAATCGGTGCCAATAGCTTTCTGCAAGCTGACCCTTTGGCACTTGATGCTCCGTCTTGACACGTTTACACGTTAAACACCTCAAGATAAACTCCGCAATCTCTCTCTTCATATTGCTCCACCAAAATGTATGTCGAAGATCACGATACCCTTTGGTACTTCCAGAATAGATTGCAAACGGTATGTTATGTGCCTCCATCATGATTTTATACTTCAAATCGGAATCGTTAGGAACACAAAGTCTGGAGTTGACTCAAAGTATTCCTTCTTCATCGATTCTTGCTTCTGGAATAGCACCTTCTTGCACTTTCTTCTTCATCTTCATCAGCTCCGGGTCTGTAGCTTGAGCAGCTTTAATTTTATCAATTAAAACTAGTTCTACGCGTATATTTGACATCATCACGTGGCTTCCTGGAGCCTTTAACTCTATCTCCATCCTTTGTACGTCATACAAAATGGACATTTATCTTGACAGCATTGCACTCGTTCCCGCATATGATCTTCTACTCAACGCGTCAGCTACCACGTTTATTTTTCTATGATGGTATTGAATGGTATTTTTGAAATCTTTCAACAGCTCAAGCCAACGTCGTTGTCGTATGTTGAGTTCGTTCTAAGTAAAGAAATACTTGAGGCTTTTGGAGTATATTAGGATGTCATCAATAATGACAACCACAAAATGATCCAAATATTTCTCAAATATTTGGTTCATAATGTCCATGAACGCAGCATGGACATTGGTCAATCCGAAAGATTTAACTAGAAATTCGTAATGCGCGTATCGAGTTCTAAAGGCAGTCTTCAGAATGTCCTCAGTTTTAATCTTTAACTGATAATATCCAGAACGAAGATCGATCTTTAAAAAGAATTGTGCACCTTGCAACTAGTCGAACAGGTCATTAATACGAGGTAGCGGATACCTATTCTTGATGGTGACATGGTTCAACTCCCGATAGTCAATACATAGTCGCATACTACCGTCTTTCATCCTTATGAATAAAACAGGAGCACCCCAAGGAGACGTACTAGGACGTATAAAATCGATGTCTAACAACTCCTGTAGTTGGACCTTTAACTTCTGAAGTTCAATAGGAGCCATTCGATATGGGGTTTTAGAAATGGGTTTTGTACCGGGTTCAAGGTCAATAAAGAATTCAACTTCACGTTCTGGGGTAGACCAGAAAGTTCTTCAGAAAATACATCAGAAAACTCATTGACAACAAAAATATTATTCCAATCTGATGTATTTTGATTTAAATCAGTGACATGGGCTAAGAAAGCTTGACATCCGTTTTTCAATAAACGAATAGCTTTATAACTTGAAATCACATTGATTGATTTTAGTGGTCTAGTTGTCTGAATGAAAGCTAACAACCTTACGAAACAATCAATTTTGGAATGATGAGTGGTTAACCAGTCGATTCAAAAATCACATCAAATGCAAGTATTTTCAAAGATATAAAATCCACAAGTAGGGTGAGGGTGCCAACTTGAATCAAACAAGATTTGTAAGCTGTGAATGTAACGAAGGTTTCTCTTAACGGGGTTTTAACAAATAAGTAAAAGTCTAATTTCTCAGGAGTCAAGTTCAAACGTTGAGCATAAGTAGGTGAAATAAAAGAATAGGTAGCACCGGTATCTAATAAGGCATAAACTTCGCAAAAGTTTATGATTAGCTTACCCGTGATCACCTCGTTCGGGTTCCTCGCGTTTTGGACAGTCACAACAAACGCTCTTTTAGGAACCACCGACTTTGACTTGTCCGGAACAGCCTTTGGAATCACCAGCCCCGCTAGACTTGGTTTTGCTACAGGACAATCTCGAGCTATATGACCTTCCTTTCCACAATTATAACATACCTTGAATTGTTGTGGGCAGTTTGGACTGATGTGTCCCTCTTGTCCGCATTTATAGCAAACGACCGGTGGTCGTTCTCCTCCCCTAGAAACAGTTGATACTGGTACTGCTGTCGACGTCTTCACGTTATCATTGTTGAATCTTTTCTTTTTAAAATCCCCCTCCGACTCGCTTCTTCTATTATCATGGCCACGATTACCACCGGAGTGGTTACCATTTCTGTCATGATACTTTTCTCTTCGCTGGTTGTCATTGTTCCGATGACTGCTGCCACCAGTATTACCCTGGTTATTGTCCCTTGGTTGAACATAATCATTACTTTATTCTAATAATTGGGGCATGTTCACCACATCTGAATATAAAGAAAGTTTGTGAGAAATGAGGTACTGACGAATTTCGGGTTTCAAACCTCTCAGAAACATCCACGTCATACGTTCCTCATTATCAACCAAATGAGATGCGAACCGGAATAACTCCGCGAACTTCGCCTTATACTGGGACACAGTCATGTTATTCTGCTCCAGTTTGATAAACTCTACCTCCTTCATATGACGAATACTTTTTGGAAAGTACTTGTCATTGAACAGTTTCTGAAACTCTTCCCAAGACATCTTGAGTGCGGCAGGCTGGGTACACTTCACAGATTCCTACCAATAATCTGCTTCTCCACGGAACATAAACGTGGCAAATGGAACCTTCTGGTCCTCCGTGCATCCCAAGACATCAAATATCTTGGTAATTTGCTTAATCCAATTTTCTGCCATGATTGGATCTGGGTTTCCCTGAAACTCTGGTGGTCCCAACTCTTTAAAGTGCTTGGCAGTGACAAGCCGCGAGTTGTTATTTCCACCTGTATTATGAACACGAGTCTCCCTCGTCTGGTTTTGTATGAACTGCAAAAAGTTTCTAAACATCCCATAGTTCATCGTTTGATCGGTGGTGTCGTTTCTAGAAGGAATATTGCCTTCTTGTTGCACGTTCTCCTGGTCGGTGATTAAAGGTGTCTCAACGGTCTCATTCACTCCATTATTTAGATTTTCAGCTGCCATTCTCAAATACTGCCACAAAACAAGGGTTAATAAAATAAATTAACATATCACATATTAACCTTATATTCCAAACGACCAATTAAATATCAAATAAGCTTAGGTAGGACACACACTAGCGAAGAATTTACTCGTCTCTCCCCTCCTAGTTCTATTACCAGATCTCCGCCAGAGATCATATCCCTAAGCTCTGATAACAACTGTGACACCCCCAAAATAGGTTCAATACCAAGTCATTCTGAGTCGCCAAATACATGGTACAGAATTCAAATACAATCTTTTATAACATAAGGTCGTGCAAAATACAACCACAAACTATGAGTTGCAATACAAATCGTATATAATAGGAAATATAAACACTCAAATTCATTTCTTATTAATTACAATTATTATCCCACTATTTTATAGAATAGTGAGGACTTCTACAAATCTAACTCTGACCATCACTCTAATTCCCGACTAGTCCCCGCGATATTCTCATTTCTTGAAGAGAACAATGGAAGAAAAGGGTGAGCTCAACTAGCCCAGTAAAGAATATTATGACTAAGATAATGGAGAATAAATTATCGTTAACCATCAACAAATCAGATAAAATATTATGGATAACAAGTTTTAGATCAACAACTGCAGCGAAAATAACAATGAAAATCATACTATTATATAATCACATCATACTACTATAATGTAATATTATAATAACATATTTGAATGAATTATTTTATCAGAAAAGATAAAATACCAACTTTCAACCAATGTCACATGCTAAAAATTCTTCCGTTAAAAATCCACATTGAATATATATCAACAATTAATTATTTAAAAATAATATTACAGAACTACAATATTGACAACCAGGTCGTTTTCTAGGAAAGAGGGGGCCTTTCGATAAGAATTTTTTCTTATTGGCGCGCAATTAACTAACCCCTTTTTTAGACAGATCTTCCTTAGACATTGTCAATAATGCTGTCTAATAAATAATATGAATTATTGATTTGATAATTTAAAATACTGTGCAATAATAATTATTGAATCGCTAATATAAAATATCCACGTAGCAATTATTGAATCAATAAAATAAAAAATTGAACAGTAATTACCGTAACAATTATTGAGTAGTGACTTCTTACGTAAGAATCAATAATTAGAATTACTGTGCAATACCGGGTGCTACTGTGCAACACCGCGTATTACTGTATTTTAACCACCGGGTATTTCAACAGTTTAACGGTAACAGTTTTACCGTTATTTTTATAAAAATTTACTTCTGTCGCTTTCTATATCTGATATTTATTCCGTTGTGGGGTCCACCAATGACTGCTCCGTCGTACGAATATTCTTCGACAAAAAGAATATTCCTCGACCAAACGAATATTCTCCGACACAACGAATATTTTATAACCACTTGCTTATTTTGAAATATTTGCACATTCCACCCATAACTTATCACATTTTAAGCTGATTAGGAGGGTTAGGTTGTACCTTGGATTTTTCTGTTTCCTCCTTAGCAACTTCCTCCTCAAACTCTATGGGGGTAGGTGGTGTATATAACTGTGTTCCACTCCGCAAAGTTATGGCACTTGCATTCTCCCTTGGGTTGACTACTGTTTGAGATGGTAATTTTCTTGAGCCTTTGGATTCCAATATCCTCACAGTTGTAGCCAGCTGTCCTACTTGGTTTCTCAAATCTTGAACCGAAGCTTTTGTCTCCTGCTGGAACTACTGTGTCTGAGTCATGAATGCTTTGAACATGTCTTCAAGGGATGTTCCAGAAGTGGTTGGAGCTGCTTGCCGCGGTTGGTACTGAGGTTGTGTCGGTGGGAAACCTTGTTGTCTAGGTGGGAACACTCCTTGTGTTGGTGGCCTATTCCCTCCATAACTGAGGTTCGGATGATCTCTCTAGCTTGGATTATAAGTGTTTGAGTAGGGATTATACTTCTTTGGTTGTTTTTGGTAGTTCCCTACTGCATTGGCTTGCTGTGCATTCTCATCCTCTTGCAATGTTGGGCACGAATCAGTAGTATACCCTGCCATTAAGCATAATCCACAAGCCTTCGCAACCGGTACGTTTCTTGTTGTTAATTGTTGCACCACAGCAGTTAAGTTAGAAATCTGTTGTACCAATTCACTCGTGCTTACCTCACTTACCCTTTGTGGAGCATGGTCATTCCTTGTTCCGTATTGTTGTGAGTTCGCAACCATGTTTGCAATCAGATTTCTCGTAGCTTCTGGTGTCTTGTCTACTAATGCTCCTCCACTAGCCGCATCGATTATACTTCTTTTCATTGGTACCAATCCCTCGTAGAACTACTGAATCAAGTGTTGCTCATCGATTTGGTGGGGAGGGCAGCTGGAGCACAATTTTTGGAATCTCTCCCAGTACTCGTACAGTGTCTCTCCACTAAATTGTCGGATCCCGCAAATCTCCTTCTTTATGTTGGCCACTTTTGAAATAGGAAAATACTTCTCTAAGAATAGCCCTTTCATGTCGCTCCATGAATTTATTAATCCGGATGGGAGATAGTACAGCCAATCCTTTGCTAAATCTGCTAGGGAGAATGGGAAGGCTCTTAACTCGATTTGCTCCTCTGAAATTCCGTGTGGTTTCATAGTAGAGGACACCATATGGAATTCCTTTAAATGCTTGTATGGATCTTCACCTATAAGACCACGGAAAGCAGGTAAAAGATGAATTAGTCCGAATTTTAGTTCAAATGCAGCATTTAAAGCAGGATATTCAATGCACAAAGGTTGATGAATAAGATTAGGAGTAGCCAATTATTTCAATTTCCGATTGTTGTTGGGCTCCGCCATCTTTTCTTCTTCGTCTGATTTGGTGAATGATTTGTCAGAAAGTAATTCCAAAGCTAAGTTGAGGCCCGGTGATGATGCAAAAGCCTCGTCTAAATCTGCAGTAAACTGTTGAACTTTTTGCTTTCTTAGCCTCCTTGCAGTTTTCTCAATCTCTGGATCAAAATCTAATATAGTAGCCTGAGAAAATGGAGTCATAAAACAAAAATAAAAGAAATAATAGAATAAAAATAAAATGCACAATTACTCCCCGGCGACGGCGCCAAAATTTGGGAACTGTCGTTGACACTCCAAAATTAACCTCACTCTCACTTCACGAATTCAAATAATTAGCACAGTAGTAAGCAAGGATCGATCCTACAGAGAGTAAGTTTGTTTTAGATTTATTCTACTATTTTAACATAAAATAAAGATGGGGGATCTTTGAAATTGTTTTAAACTAAGAAAAATAAAATTTAAATAAAGAGATTATCCAAATATGTAAAAACTTCAGTTCTGCAGTTCAGTTTCACCAAGCACAACAATCAATTAATCAAGTTATTATTCTTTACCCTTCAATGAAACTATTAACCCTAGATAACAATAAGCTCTGCTATCCGAAATTCTCCTTAGATATTCACCGTATGAAACAAGCTCTTCACCAGATTCAACTAGCATACAACCTAAAATAAACTCTCTAGATTTAATATGATAGAAGCATTAAGAAATAGAGAATTAGGCTAATCCAAGCAATAAGCACATAAGCTCGATTTGTTTAACTTATTTTTTGATAATCTTAGCAATACATAAAAGCTTGTCCACAATTAGTATCACTAATTTACTACTTGTAATGAAGACAGATATCAATTATATGTAATACCAATCTTAATCTAACATATGATAATGATTAAATTAACTCAATTGGCCATATCAAATTAATTAGATCAATTAGCATGCAATCAATGAAAACAGATTATCAGAAGAAATTTCATACAAGAAGGAATAAATAACAATACTCAATTAATCAATTACTTGTTACAAGGTTCCACCTCCCTTTAGAACTGAATAAAGAAACTAGCCTGACATGCTCCAAGTCTGCACTTCAATGAGGTATGATAGTTGGTAGAAGATTGAATGAATAAAATCCTGACTATTATCCTCTATTTATAGTGTTAGACAAAGACCTAAATCCTATGAGAACTAGGAATCCAAATCCTAAAAGGAATTACAATTACAACTAGTTTTCATGAAGAAATAAAATTCAATTTAAAAATAAATATTAGTCTCAAGGAAATCCTAAATCCACTAGAAATAAAAATCCCACAACTGCCGTGTGACTGAGTCTTCAATTCCTTGCTATTGCCCAAAATCTGAGTCGCGAAAGGAAGCTGTTGCTGACCCGCCTCCCCGCCCCAGCGGGAAACTTCAAGTCAACTTCCCCGCCCCAGCGGGTTATCACATTGTCCGAAATTCTATTTTGCAAAGCTACTACTGGCATGACCCATCTTTTGATAACGTGTTGCTTTAATTTTTCCTTTGCAAGCTACATGTGACTTGCGAGGTGCTTATGCTTTTTGAGGTGCTTGGAACCGTGAGCAGCTTGGATTTCTCTTTGCCTTTTCCATTTGGAATTCCCTTTAATTGCATTCCTTTAATTGCATTAGAAACCGAGACCTGCTAGGACATGAGCTACTTGAACTTTATGATGCTTATTTCTAAACCATCTAAACCGTGAGCAGCTAGGAGTGAAATCCTTCTTCAATTCGGAATGGGCTTGTATGCACGTGGCTGCTCCCACCTATTCAAGCTGCTAGACTTCTTAAGCTCCTCCCATTAATGATATGTCAAAACCGTGGCCCACTAGGATTCCTTCCTTTTGCAAGTTTGTGACATGCTAGGCTTCCACATGACCCAAACCATGAGCTGCATGTGCTTGTTAACAATCCTTTTCCAGCTACTAAATCCAAAAGCTAATAGGAATGTTTGCTGCTTCAATTCGTGGGCTTCTAGGATTAATTCATGCCTAATTGAAATAAGAGAATGCCCACATGAATGCTTAAGTATTAGAATACTTAAAAGGCTCACTTGCAAATTCCTTTAATTATACGGCTCCATCAATTGCAGAATTGGGTCAGCCCAATTGGTCCCGTTTCAATATATTAGCTCTAAATAATCCTGAAAACAATAAACACAGTAATTAAGCCCATGTCCACATGAAACATGTAATAAACTAAATATACAGGAATAATAATCATCGAATATTATGTACTTATCATGCCAACTTGAATCAAACAAGATTTGTAAACTGTGAATGTAACGAAGGTTTCCCTTAACGGAGGTTCAACAGATAAGTCAAAGTCTAATTTCTCAGGAGTCAAGTTCAAACGTTGAGCATAAGTAGGTGAAATAAAAGAATGGGTAGCACCGGCATCTAATAAGGCATAGACTTCGCAAGAGTTTATGATTAGCTTACCCGTGATCACCTCGTTCAGGTTCCTAGCGTTTTGGGCAGTCACAACAAATGCTCTTCTAGGAACCACCGACTTTGACTTGTCCAGAACAGCCTTTAGAATCACTACCTCCGCTGGACTTGGTTTTGCTACAGGACAATCTCGAGCTATATATCCTTTCTTTCCACAGTTATAACATACCTAGAATTGTTGTGGGCAGTTAGGACTGATGTGTCCCTCTTTCCCGCATTTATAGCAAACGACCGGTGGTCGTTCTCCTCCCCTAGAAACAGTTGATGCTGGTACTGCTGTCGACATCTTCACGTTATCATTATTGAATCTTTTTTTTTTGAAATCTCCCCCCGACTCGCTTCTTCTATTATCATAGCCACGATTACCACCAGAGTGGTTACCGCTTCTGTCATTATACTTTTCTCCCCGCTGGTTGTCATTGTTCCGATGACTTCTGTCACCAGTATGACCCTGGTTATTGTCCTTTGGTTGAACATAATCATTACCTCATTCTAATAATTGGGCCATGTTCACCACATTTGAATATAAAGAAAGTTTGTGAGAAATGAGGTACTGACGAATTTCGGGTTTCAAACCTCTCAGAAACATCCGCGTCATACGTTCCTCATTATCAACCAAATGAGATGCGAAGCGGGATAACTCCGCGAACTTAGCCTCGTACTAGGACACAGTCATGTTATTCTGTTCTAGTTTGATAAACTCTACCTCCTTCATATGACGAATACTTTTTGGAAAGTACTTGTCATTGAACAGTTTCTGAAACTCTTCTCAAGACATCTTGAGTGCGGCAGGCTGGGTACGCTTTACAGATTCCCACCAATAATCTGCCTATCCACGGAACATAAACGTGGCGAATGGAACCTTCTGGTCCTCCGTGCATTCCAAGACATCAAATATCTTGGTAATTTGCTTAATCCAATTTTCTACCGTGATTGGATCTGGCTTTTCTTGAAACTTTGGTGGTCCCAACTCTTTAAACTGCTTGACAGTGACAAGCCGCGAGTTGTTATTTTCACCTGTATTATGAACACGAGTCTCCCTCGTCTGGTTTTGCATGAACTGCAAAAAGTTTCTAAACATCCCATCGTTCATCGTTTGATCGGTGGTGTCATTTCCAGAAGTAATATTGCCTTCTTGTTGCACGTTCTCCTGGTCGGTGATTAAAGGTGTCTCAACGGTCTCATTCACTCCATTGTTTAGATTTTCAGCTGCCATTCTCAAATACAGCCACAAAACAAAGGTTAATCAAACAAATTAACATATCACATATTAACCCTATGTTCCAAACGACCAATTAAATATCAAATAAACTTAGGTAGGACACACACTAGCGCAGGATTTACTCGTCTGTCCCCTCCTAGTTCTATTCCCAGATCTCCGCCAGAGATCATATCCCTAAGCTTTGATACTAACTGTGACACCCCCAAAATAGGTTCAATACCAACCCATTCAGAGTCGCCAAATACATGGTACAGAATTCAAATACAATCTTTTATAACATAAGGTCGTGCAAAATACGACCACACAAACTATGAGTTGCAATACAAATCGTATATAATACTAAATATAAACACTCAAATTCATTCCTTATTAATTACAATCATTATCCCACTATTTTATAAAAGAGTGAGGACTTCTACAGATCTAACTCTGACCATCACTCTGATCCCCGACTAGTCCCCGCTATATTCTCATTTTCTGAAGATAACAATGGAAGAAAAGGATGAGCTCAACTAGCCCAGTAAAGAATATTATGACTAAGATAATGGAGAATAAATTATCGTTAACCTTCAATAAATCAGATAAAATATTATGGACAACAAATTTTAGATCAACAACTGCAGAGGAAATAACAATTCATTAGAAGAGTTAAGTAGAGAATGATGTCTACTATCTTCTTTGATTTAAAAGTTCATCATCAATATTTTATCCCTGTAACATCAATCAATATACATCTCGAATCAAATATTCATCTTTGCACTACGGGTCAAAAATATTTATTTGTATCACCAGTTGGTCATGTTCATCTCAACACCTATCCATCTTTGCACTACGGGCCAAAGATATTCATCAGGTAATTATTCATCTTTGCACTACAGGCCAAAGATATTCATCACATAATTCTTCATCTTTGCACTACAGGCCAAAGATATTCAGTTATATCACCATTTAGAACTGAGGATGATGAAAAATAATACGAATAACGAATCCAGTGAGATAAAGGACAAATATTAGAGAATTTATCCAGAGTTCAAGAATGAAGATCAAAACCTAGATCCAATCAAAGACAAAAACAATATTTTTTTACTGTAAATAGTAACTCGTGAATAGTAACTCGACATGAAAAGATAAAAATTTTACAAAAAAGTTCAGAAAATTATTCCGGTGAAATGATACTAGATGAAACGCAAAACTCAAAGAATTTATGATCATTTCAGGAATTATAGAAGCAATACTTACCGTAGTAAGTTTAGAGTTAGGAATCTGAAATGAAACAATATACGAAACTGCAATTAGATTTTCACCCGTCAGGCGGTAGTCCGCTCAGACAGATTTTTTTTCACAATTTAATAACAACTGAATACGAAGGGTTATTCACCAGGCATGCGATAGTCCGTGTAGACAGCTTATTCCCACAAAATAATAAAGAATGGAATAATAACAGGATTTTACCATGTATGCGGTAGTCCACATAGATAGGTTATTCCAACAGAATAATAAAGAATGGAATAACAACCCTTACGAGTATTGAAAGAAAATAACTCTCTTCATGAATACGAAAGAAATAATACCCCTTACCTTAATAGAAATTTGGATACTGCACTAGTGTAATAACAGAATACTCTTCTTCTTTCTCTCTTATTCTCTCTATACTTTCTCTCTCTATAGCTTTAGTGAAATGGTGAGAAATAATGAAGAAATGAGCTTATATTTATAGGGTTGGTAGAGAAAGGGTAAAATAGTTTTTTCGCCATAATTTATGACATCATCGGTTACATCAACGATCCTATGACATCATTGTTTACCTCATCGCTCCGATGACATCCTTGCTTACCTCATCGCTCCGATGACATCATTGTTTGCATCATAAGAGTTCAAATTCAATTTGCACTCTTCCACCTCGTTTAACTTTTATACCACGAATTTACTATAATAATGTTATCATTCTAATTATAAAAATCATACTATTATATAATCACATCATACTACTATAATGTAGTATTATAATAACATATTTGAATGAATTATTTTATCAAAAAAGATAAAATACCAACTTTTAACCAATGTCACATGCTAAAAATTCTTCCGTTAAAAATCCACATTGAATATATATCAACAATTAATTATTTAAAAATAATATTACAGAACTACAATATTGACAACCAGGTCGTTCCCAGGAAAGAGGGGGCCTTCCGATAAGGATTTTTCCTTATTGGCGCGCAATTAACTAACCCCTTTCCTAGACAGAACTTCCTTAGACATTGCCAATAATGTTGTCTAATAATATTATTCAAATAATATGAATTATTGATTTGATAATTTGAAATACTGTGCAATGATAATTATTGAATCACTAATATAAAATATCCACGTAGCAATTATTGAATCAATAAAATAAAAAATTGAACAGTAATTATCGTAATAATTATTGAGTAGTGACTTCTTATGTAAGAATCAATAATTAGAATTACTGTGCAATACCGTGTGCTACTGTGCAACACCGCGTAATACTGTATTTTAACCACTGGGTATTTCAACAGTTTAACGGTAACAATTTTACCGTTATTTTTATAAAAATTTACTTCTGACGCTTTCTATATCCGATATTTATTCCGTTATGGGGTCCACCAATGACTGCGTCGTCGTACGAATATTCTCCGACAAAGAATATTCCTCGACTAAACGAATATTCTCCGACACAACGAATATTTTATAACCACTTGCTTATTTTAAAATATTTTCACATTCCACCCATAACTTACCACATTTATCAAATCAACACCTTACTATTTCAAAATAATATATAGAGAAAATTAAATCTTTATTCATAAAAAGTTGGGGTCTTATACATGTAGATATTAAAAAAAATTGTGGGGAGGGGGGGGCGTGAGGGTAGGGGTGGGGTGGAGGTGTATACATAATCAATAAATATTAAAAAAAAAATTGGGGGGGGGGGGGAGGGATAGGTTTTTTTTTGGCGGGGGGGGGGGGTAGGGTGGGAAAATTAAATTAAATTATATAATATAATATAAAATAATTTATGGAGAGAAGGAAGAAATAAAATTTAATTATATAATATAAAAAGTATAATTTAAATGAGTTATTTTAATTAATTAAAGGAAAATATATTAATTATTTAAATTAGTAGTTCGTTACACTAAAAGTGTTAATTTTATTATGGATTAATTTCATAATTAGTGAAATGATTTTATACATAATTACAAATGTATAAATTACAAAAGTATGTAATATGTATATAATGTAATATATATAATGTATATGTGTTATTTAAGAATGTTGTGTAATAATATAAAATAATTTATGGAGAGAAGAAAGAAATAAAATTTAATTATATAATATAAATTGTATAATTTAAATGAGTTATTTTAATTAATTAAAGGAGGATATATTAATTATTTAAATTAGTAGTTCGTTACACTTAAAGTGTTAATTTTATTATGGATTAATTCCATAATTAGTGAAATGATTTTATACATAATTACAAATGTATAAATTACAAAAGTATGTAATATGTATATAATATAATATATATAATGTATATGTGTTATTTAAGAATGCTGTGTAATAATGCATACATGTTGATGTATTAGCTCTTCAAAGTGCAAAAAATTATTATAGACTAATATGGGTCAAAAGTAGTTAAATTAGATCCAACCCATATTTGTAATAATAATATGGGTTCAAAACCAAATCAATTCATCACTTAAAAACTAGTTAATCAACCCAATAGATTCAAGTGGTTTTGGTTAATTATATGGTTTTCAACTTAAATTGCCAGCTCTAAGCGTAATCATGATGACATAATCAATAAATTAATACAAATACATAGATAATTAATTAATTAGTATATCAACTCTTAATAAAAATTAAATATATTTTTGTCACAATGATATAAAAAATCGTATATTAAAATAACATTATGAGGCTATACTTGATATTAAAAGTTTAAAAACATCAAAAATTAAAAAAAAAACAAAATGAAAGACAATGAATATAATATATATATATATATATACACACACACACCTGGTGCGGTTCTCTAACGGGTTCGTTAACGGATCAGTCCATTGAAGAACACCTCTCTCTCTCTCTCTCTCTCTCTCTCTCTCTATATATATATATATATATATATATAATGACATTCTTTATCATAAAAGAAATCCAATTGTATGATAAAGAATGGCATTTTGTATACTTACAAACACCCCAAAATCACCAATATGGGTGTTAGATATAGTTGTAAATGAATCGAGCTATTGATGAGTCTAACTTGACTTGATTAATCTCGACTTGAGCTCCCTTGTTAAATGAGTTGAGCTTGAACAAGTCCATTTACCCATCTAGTTAAACATACTCATCAACCATGTGTGAAACATGAGTGACATAAATAATAATTTATTATATTAATAATTAAAAAAATAATTATAATTTCGTGAACATAGTTGTAGTTATTAAATAATTATATATTTATTCAAATAACTAATGATTGAATTATATATTACAGGTTCTTTCAATCAATTTTTAAGCTAAATAGTTGAATGAATTATTGTAGATTTATTTAGTTATGATTATGATAAAATAATTATTTAAATTTGTAATGAAATATTTCTATATTAGCATTTATATTAACAAATTTTGCTTGAAATTTTAATTCGAATAGAATTATGAAATTAAAGTTTTAATACGTTTTAATTTAATTATGAAAATTAGTTATGAATGAATCTACTATAATTTTTAAACTAATGTTACAATTATTATGTTTCAAATTCACATATATTATTAATACAATTAATCATGTGATTTGATAAAATTTCAAGTTTTAATGAATTAAATTAGTTAGGATATTAAATTAATAATAAAGTTCACGACTAATATTAATATAATTAAATCGCGTGATATGTTAAGAGATTTTTCAACATCTTAATACTTTAATAAAATTGTAGCAATAAAATTATCTGATACTAATTTATTAAGATATATAAACTAAATAAAACTATTAAAAACACGTGTAGTAATTATTCAAATTTGTAGAGTATTTATACTAATTTGAATATGAAAAAAAATATGTTCTTCTTTTCTATTCCTTTTAGGGACATGAATAATTTTAAATTCGGATAGTATTGATTCAAATTTGGATAGTACTTATGCTATTATGAATTAGGAAATGTGAACCAACAATTGGTGAAACCAAACCAAACTAAGTTTGTACTTTTAATTATACAAACTCACTAACCCCGTGCAAAGCACGGGTAACATAAATTATTATTTATTATAATAATATTAAAAAAATTAATTGTGATTTCGTGAACATAGTTGTAATTATTAAATAGTTAAATATTTATTCAAATAACTAATAATGAAATTATATATTGTAGATTCTTTCGATCAATTTTTTAAGCTAAATATTTGAATGGATTAATGTAGATTTATTTAGTTATGATTATGAGAAAGTAATTATTTTAATTTTATTTACGTTTGTAATGGAATTCTATATTAGCGTCTATATTGACCAAATTTGCTTGAAATTCTAATCCGAATAGAATTATGAAACTCAAGTTTTAATTTAATTATGACAATTAATTAGGAATGAATCCATTAAAAATTTTCAACTAATGTTACAGTTATTATGTTTCAAATTCACATATATTATTAATACAATTAATCACGTGATTTGATAAATTTTCAAGTTTTAATGAATTAAATTGGTTAGGATATTAATTTAATAATAAAGTTCACAACTAATATTAATATAATTAAATCGTGTGATATGTTAAGAGGTTTTTTCGACATCTTAATATTTTAATAAAATTATAGCAATAAAATTATTTTATACAAATTTATTAAGATATATAAATTAAATAAAACTATTAAAAAGAATACACGTAGTAATTATTGATGGATATCATGTAGTAATTATTCAAATTTGTACAATATTTATACTAATATTGTTCTTTTTTTTATATTCTTCTTAGAGAGATGAATATTTTTAAATTTGCATAGTATTTAATTGATACAAATATGGATAATACTTATGCTAATACTCCTTCCGTCCAATAATATATGACGTTTTAGAGTTATGCACAAGAATTAAAGAAATGATTGTATAAAATTAAATATAGTATTAATTGTTTATAATATCCTTTACCGTATACTTATCCCATACTCCTCCCTCTTTCATTTGTAACAATTTCCATGATGGATAATTTTGAAAAGATTGTGGATAATTCTTCTAAATTATATAAAACGTCAAATAATTTAAAAAAAATAAAATCATCTAAAACGTCATATATTACGAGACGGATGAAGTATGAATTTAAAAAGTTGAGCCAAAAGTTGGTGAAACCAAAGCAAACAAAATCAAATTTGTGCTTTAAATTATCTAGTTGATAGTTGATGAGTCAAAAACAAATAGTATTGTGTTCAACTCGAATTTGACTTGTTTAGCATTTAATTAGTTATTTTTTTATTTTTATAATAATAAGGTTAAAGAATTCGAGTTTGTAAGACCCCAATTTTTATAAATAAAGATTTAATTTTCTTTAAATTTTATTTTGAAATAGTAGGGTGTTGATTTGATAAATGTGGTAAGTTACGGGTAGAATGTGCAAATTTTATAAAGTAAGTAAGTGGTTATAAAATATTCATTGTGTCGGAAAATATTCGTTTGGTCGGGGAATATTTTTTTTGTCGGAGAATATTCGTACGACGGCGCAGTCATTGGTGGACCCCATAAAGGAATAACTGTCGGATATCGAAAGCGACAGGAATAATTTTTTTATAAAATAAGGGTAAAACTGTTACCGTTAAATTGTTGAAATACACTGTGATAAAAATACAGTAATACGCGTTGTTGCACAGTAGCACACGGTATTGCACAGTATTTTGAATTATTGGTTCTTACGTAAGAAGGCACTCATTCAATAAGTGTTACAGTAATTACTGTTTAATATTTTATATTATTGATTCAATAATTGCTATATGGATAATTGCATTGATATTTTATATTATTGATTCAATAATTGTCACTGTACAGTATTTCATATTATCAAATTAAAAATTCATATATTTGAATAATATTATTAGATAGCATTATTCGCAATGTCTAGGAAGTTCTGTCTAGGAAAGGGGTTTGGTTACCAGTAAAAAGAAATCCTTATCAGAAAGCCCTCTCTTTCTTGGGAACGACCTGGTTGTCAATATTGTAATTCTGTAATATTAATTGTGAATAATAAAAATTGTTGATAAATATGATAAGTAAATATTTGTCCAATTTTAATTTAAAGGGAGAAAATTTTTAGCGTGAGAAATTTGTTGAAAGCTGACATTTTATCTTCCCCGATAAAATATTTATTCAAATATATTATTATAATATTATATTATAATAGTATAATGTGATAATATAATAATATAATTTTATAATTTAAATTGTAATATTTTTATAATAAATTCATGGTATAAAAATAAAATGAGGTGGAAGAGAAAAAAATAGAATTTGGAATTCTTTTAATAATTATAAATATTTTAATATATATATATATATATATATATATATATATTATATAAACATGTGTTGGTGGGATTTTTCAAAGATACTGATTATTCAAATGTGGAGTGCTGCTTGATTTCATAGTTGGTGTGCTAAGAAAGCCACCGGGGTTGCATTTGTCAATCCTGGTGTGCTAAACATTTCTTATAAATAAGGTGCTTAGTTAAAAATGAAAATCACACCAGAATTTAAAAAAAAATCTCTATAATATCTAGCGTATTTCTTGTGAGTATAAGGATAGTTTGAGTGTGGATTACGGTGCAAGATTTTTCGCAATATAATATCCAATATTCTAGTCAGATCTAGTATTTTACTAAGGTAAATGATATTATTTTTCTCGTAAATAATGTTATTTTCTTTAAATATTCATAAAAAATATTATTTTCTTTCATATTTCATATTATGAAAGTGATAATATTTCATTTCATATTTCTAAATTTAAACTTACTACGGTAAGTATTGCTTCTATAATTCCTGAAATGATCAGAAATTCTTTGAGTTTTGCGCTTCATCTAATATCATTTCACTAGAATATTGGTCTGAACTTTTTATGAAAATTTTATCTTTTCATGACGAGTTACTATTCACGAAAAAAAAAATTATATTTTTTTCTGTCAAAATTATCTTTGATTGTATCCATATTTTGATTTTTATTTTGAACTCTGGATAAATTCTCTAATATTTGTACTTGATCTCACTGGATTCGTTATTTATATCATTTTTCATCATCCTCAGTTCTATATTGTGGTGAAAGATATCTTTGGCCCGTAGTGCAAAGATCTGTTGATTTATGAATATCTTTGGCCCGTAGTGCAAAAATGAGTTGTTGATTTATGAATATTTTTGGCTTGTAGTGCAAAGATGGACAGGTGTTTGACATAATCATAACCACTAGTGATACAAATAAATATCCTTGGCCCGTAGTTCATGGATAATTTGTTGATTGAAAATATTATTTGTGACGCCCCCAGAATAGGTCCAGTCAACCCAACCCATTCTGAGTCGCCAAATACATGGTACAGAATTTAAATATAAACTTTATATCATACGGTTGTGCAAAATACGACCACACAACTGTGAGTGTCAATACAAATATGTAGAAAATATTAATATTCAAACTAAGTCCTCATTATAATTATTATCACGCTATTTATCAGAAATAGTGAGAACTACTACTGCTCTAACTCGGACCATCACTCTGTCCCCCGACTAGTTCCCGCATTATTCTCATTTCTTGAAGAGGACAACATATGAAAAGGGTGAGCTCAACTAGCCCAGTAAAGAATATTATGACTAAGATAATGAAAAATAAATTATCGTTAGTCTTCAACAATTCAGATAAAATATTATTGACAATAAATTTTAGATCAATAATCGCAGCGAAAATAACCGTTCATCATCAATATTTTATCCCTGTAACATCAATCAATATACATCTCAAATCAAATATTCATCTTTGCACTACAGGCCAAAGATATTCATTTGTATCATCAGTGGTCATTTTTATCTCAACACCTGTCATCTTTGCACTACGGCCAAAGATATTCATCAGGTAATCATTCATCTTTGCTCTACAGGCCAAAGATATTCAGTTATATCACCTTTTAGGACTGAGGATGATAAAAAATATTTTAAATAACGAATTCAGTGAAATAAAGGATAAGATTAAGGATTCGTATTTTAGTTTATTCAAATTCAAAAATATCCCATAATAATACTTTGTGGAGCAAAATTCAAGAATAGAGCTCAAAACTTAGATCCAATCAAAGATAGTAACCATAACAGACAATTTGGACAAATAGAAGAAAATTTAATTTTTCCGTGAATAGTGCCGTATACGTGAATAGTAATCCCGACGGAAAAAGTAAGAATTTCATAATAAAATCCATGACAATATTTTGGTATAATGATATTGAAAAGAATAATATCATTTACGAAAGAAAATAACATCCCTTACCTCAAAAAGATAGTACCTCTGACTAGAATATCGGATATAATACCGAAGAAAACTTGCACTGAATAGTAACACTCAAAGTATCTAAATACTCACAAAAATACGCTCGATATTATAGAGAGAGAAAACTTTTGATTTCTGGTGTGATTTTTAATTCTAACCTAAGCACCCTATTTATAGGAAAAGCTTAGGATGCCAAAGGAGACTAAAATAATAAAATATATTATTTTTAAAAAATTCTCGCCGCCTCATGACCAAAAACAAAAGCCATCAGCCACCAACCAAAAGTGGGGCCCACCATTTTATTAAAAAATATTTATTTTCTGAAACTTCAATAATTCATAATAAATAGCCCCTTTGTCAGAAAAATACAAATTATATGTCCATCTATAGAAAATTTAATTCTCTACAACTTTGTAGAAGGAAGTTTTTTCAAATTCCAAACATAAATTATCCGAAATCCATAAACGGATGATTTTCCACACCAAAATACTGATAAAAATACATCAGCGCTAATTCCTTCTTTTATATCCACAAAATAAATACTTCCTTATCATATAAATCAATAATTAATTATTCACAAATAATATTACAGAACTATAATATTGACAACCAGGTCGTTCCCAGGAAAGAGGGGGCCTTCCGATAAGGACTTCTCCTTACTGGCGCGCAATTAAATAACCCCTTCTAGACAGAACTTCCTTAGACATTGTCAATAATACTATCTAATAATATTATTCAAATAATATGAATTATTGAGTTGATAATGTGAAATACTATGCAGTGACAATTATTGAATCAATAATACAAACTATCAACTGTAGCCATTATTGAATCAATCATATAAAATAGCAACGTAGCAATTATTGAGTCAATAAAATATCAATGTAACAATTATTGAGTCAATAATATAAAATATCAACGTAGCAATTATTGAGTCAATAATATAAAATATTGAACAGTAATTACTGTAACAATAATTGAATAAGTGCCTTCTCACGTAAGACTCAATAATTCAAAATACTGTGCAATACCGTGTGCTACTGTGCAACACCGCGTATCACTGTATTTTAACCACCGGGTATTTCAACAGTACTAACGGTAACAACTACTCCGTTATTTTGTAAAAAAGTTATTTCTGTCGCTTTCTATATCAGACAGTTATTCCGTTGTGGGGCCCATAAATAGCTGCGCCGTCGTACGAATATTCCCCGACAACAAGAATATTCCACGACCAAACGAATATTCCCCGACAACAAGAATATTTTATAACCACTTGCTCATTTTAAAAATATTTGCACATTTCACCCATAACTTTCATATTTATCAAAACAACACCTTACTGTTTCGAAATAATATATAAAAAAAAATAAATCTTTATTCATAAAAGTTGGGGTCTTACAACCTCCCCTCCTTATGAAATTTCGTCCTCGAAATTGGCGTACGTACCTGGTATGTCGAAAAGGTGAGGATACCTCGCTTTCATTTCCTATTCCAACTCCCAGGTCATTTCCTCAATAGCCTGGTTTCTCCACAAAATTTTAACTTGAGGTATAATTTTCGAGCGTAGGACATGCTCCTTCCTATCCAAGATCTTGACAGGTACCTCCTCGTACATTAAATCTTCGGCTATCTCGTCTGGTTCTAACTCAATAATGTGGTTTGGATCCTTCATATATTTACGTAACACGGATATGTGAAATACGTTATGAACACGAGACATGCTTGGAGGTAAAGCGAGTCTATAAGCCACATTTCCTACTCGGTCAAGAATCTCAAATGGACCAATGAATCGTGGGTTGAGATTTCCTCTCTTGCCAAACCTCGTAACTCCTTTTCACGGAGCAACACGTAATAACACATGGTCCCCAACATTAAATTTCACGTCCTTTCGATGAAGATCCGCATAACTCTTTTGTCGATCTTGTGCTATTTGTATACATTGTCGGATTATTTGGATCTTTTCCGTAGTCATACGTACTAACTTTGGTCCCAACAATGTTGTTTCAGCCACCTCGTTCCAACATACTGGAGAGCGACACTTTCTCCCATACAATGCCTCGAATGGAGCCACACCTATACTTGCCTGATAACTGTTGTTGTACGAGAATTCCACCAATGGTAAATACTTATCCTAACTCCCTTTGAAGTCTAGAACACAAAGTCTCAATAGATCTTCAAGAGTTTGAATAGTCCTTTCCGATTGTCCGTCTGTTTGAGGATGATAAGCTGAACTGAATCGTAAATCCGTGCCCATAGCTTTCTGCAAACTGATCCAAAATCGTGAAGTAAATCTGGGATCACGATCCGAAACTATGGATACTGGCATGCCATGCAATCTCACAATCTCATTCACGTACATATGAGCAAGACGTTCAAGGGAATAAGTCTCTCGTATTGGCAAGAAATAATCAGACTTGGTTAATCTATCAACAATAACCCAAATCGCATCTATGCTTTGAGAAATCTTGGGAAGACCCGTAACGAAATCCATCGTAATGTGTTCCCACTTCCATTTCGGAATCTCCAGTGGTTGCAATGGACCCTTCGGCACTTGATGCTCCGCCTTTACACGTTGACAAGTCAAACATCTCGAAATAAACTCCGCGATCTCTTTCTTCATATTGCCCCACCAAAATGTATGTCGAAGATCACGATACATTTTGGTACTCCCAGGATGGATCGCAAACGGTGTGTTGTGTGCCTCCATCATGATTCTATGCTTCAAGTCAGAATCGTTAGGGACACAAAGTCTGGAGTTGACTCGAAGTATTTCCTCTTCATCGATTCTTGCTTCTGGAATGGCACCTTCTTGCACCTTCTTCTTCATCTTCATCAGCTCCGCATCCGTAGCTTGAGCAGCTTTAACTTTATCAATCAAAGCTGGTTCTACGTGTATACTTGACATCATTGCACTCGTTCCCATATATGATCTTCTACTCAACGCGTCAGCTACCACGTTCGCTTTTTCAGGATGGTATTGGATGGTATGATCGTAATCTTTCAACAGCTACGTCGTTGCCGCATGTTGAGTTCCTTCTGAGTGAAGAAATATTTAAGGCTCTTATGATCCGTATAAATCTCCACTTTCTCCCCGTACAGATAATGTCTCCAGATCTTCAACGCGAAAACGACAGCTGCCAACTCTAGATCATGAGTAGGATAATTCCTCTCATATTCTTTGAGTTGTCGCGAGGCATAGGCTATGACTTTCCCATGTTGCATGAGAACACATCCTAACCCTTTGCCCGAAGCATCGCTGTAGATAACAAATCCATCCGAATCAGATGGTATTGTCAGAACAGGTGCCGAGATAAGTCTCCTCTTGAGCTCTTGGAAGCTCTTCTCGCATTCCTCGCTCCAAACGAATTTTGTATCTTTCCGAGTCAACTGAGTTAATGGAGTAGCGATTCGAGAAAATCCCTCTACGAATCTCCGATAATAACCAGCTTAGCCCAGAAAGCTTCGTACTTCGGTCACCGACTTAGGTTGCTCCCAGCTTTGTATTGCTTCAATCTTCACCGGGTCAACAGATGCTCCACGTTTCGATACCACGTGCCCAAGAAATGCTACTTCCTCAAGCCAGAACTCGCATTTCTTCAGCTTGGCATATAGCTTGTTCTCACGAAGCTTTTGAAGTACCAACTTCAAGTGGTGCTCATGATCTTCACGGCTTTTAGAATAGATGAGAATGTCATCAATAAAGACAACAACGAATTGATCCAAATACTCCTTAAATACACGGTTCATCATATCCATGAAAGCAGCAGGAGCATTAGTCAATCCAAAAGACATGACTAAGAACTCGTAATGCCCGTACCGAGTTCTAAAAGCAGTCTTTGGAATATCCTCAGTTTTAATCTTTAGCTGATGATATCCAGAACGAAGATCGATCTTTGAAAAGAATTGTGCTCCTTGCAACTGGTCAAACAGGTCATCACTACGAGTTAGCGGATACCTATTCTTGATGGTGACATGGTTCAACTCCCGATAGTCAATACAAAGTCGCATACTCCCGTCTTTCTTCTTTACGAATAAAACAGGAGCACCCCAAGGAGACGTACTAGGACGAATAAAATCGATGTCTAACAACTCTTGTAATTGGACCTTTAACTCCTGAAGTTCAATAGGAGCCATTCGATATGGGATTTTAGAAATGGGTTTTGTACCGGGTTCAAGGTCAATAAAGAATTCAACTTCACGTTCTGGGGTAGACCGGGAAGTTCTTCGAGAAATACATCAGGAAACTCATTAACAACGGAAATATTATTCAAATCTGATGTATTCTGGTTTAGATCGGTGACATGAGCTAAGAAAGCTTGACATCCGTTTTCAATAAACGAATAGCTTTATAACTTGAAATGATATTGACTAATTTTAGTGGTTTGGTGGTTTAGATTCGTACAACAGGTTGATTAGGAATATGAAAACTAACAACCTTACGAAAATAATCAATTTTGGCATGGTAAATGGTTAATCAGTCAATTCCTAAAATCACGTCAAATGCAAGTATTTTCAAAGATATAAGATCAACAGGTAAGGTAAGGGTACCAATCTGAATCAAGCAAGATTTGTAAACTATAGATGTAACAAAGGTTTCTCCCAACGGAGTTTCAACAGATAAGTCAAAGTCTAATTTATCAGAAGTCAAGTTCAAACGTTGAGCACAAGTATGTGAAATAAAGGAATGGGTAGCACCGGTATCTAACAAGGTGTAAACTTCGCAAGAGTTTATAATTAGCTTACCCGTAATCACCTCGTGTGGGTTCCTCGCGTTTTGGACTGTCACGACAAACGCTCTTCCAGGAATCACCGACTTTGACTTGTCAGAAACCGCTTTTGGAATCACCACCCCCGCTGGACTTGATTTCGCAACAGGACAATCTCGAGTTATATGTCCTTCTTTTTCACAGTTATAGCATGCCTTGAACTGTTGTGGGAAGTTTGGGCTTATGTGTCCCTCTTTTCCGCACTTATAGCATACGACCGGTGGTCGTTCTCCTCCCCTAGAAATAGTTGATGCTGGTGCTGATGTTGACATCTTCACGTTCTCATTGTTATACCTTCTCTTTTTAAAATCTCCTCCCGATTCGCTTTTTCTACTATCATGGCCACGATTACCACCGGAGTGGTTACCGTTTCTGTCATACTTTCCTCCTCGCTGGTTGTCATTGCTCCGATGACTGCTGCCACCGGTACGACCTTGGTTGTGGTCCCTTGGTTGAACATAATCATTATCTCGTTCTAATAATTGGGCCCTGTTTACTACATCTGAATATACTGAAAATTTATGAGAAATGAGGTATTGACGTATTTCGGGTTTCAAACCTCTCAGAAACATTCGCGTCATACGTTCCTCATTCTCCACCAAATGAGGTGCAAACCTGGACAGCTCCGCGAACTTAGCCTCATACTGGAATACCGTCATGTTGTTTTGCTCGAGTCTGATAAATTCTACTTCCTTCATATAACGAATACTTTCAGGAAAGTACTTGTCATTAAACAGTTTCTGGAACGCTTCCCAAGACATCTTAAGTGCGGCAGGCTGGGTACGCTTCACAGATTTCCACCAATAATCTGCCTCTCCACGAAACATAAACGTGACGAATGGAACCTTCTGTTCCTCCGTACATTCCAAGACATCAAATATCTTGGTAATTTATTTAATCCACGTCTCCGCCTTGATCGGATCCGGCTTTCCCAGAAACTCTGGTGGTCCCAATTCTTTGAACTGCTTGGCAGTGACAATTCGCGAGTTGTTATTATCTCCACCTGTATGTTGCACACGAGTCTCCCTCGTCTGGTTTTGCATAAACTACAAAAAACTTCTAAACATCTCATCGTTTATCGTCTGACCAGCGTTGTTTTCAGGATGAACATTGTCTTCCTGTTGCATGTTCTCCGGGTTAGTGATTAAAGGTGTCTCCACGGTCTCATTCACTTCGTTGTTAACGTTCTCAGCTGCCATTCTCAAATACTGCCATAAAACAAGGGTTAATTAAATAAATCAACATATCACATATTAATCCTATGCTCCGACTGACCAATTAAATACCACATAAGCTTAGGTAGGACATACTAGTGAAGAATTTACTCGTCTCTTCCCTCCTAGTTCTATTCCCCGATCTCCGCCAGAGATCATATCCCTAAGCTCTGATACCAACTGTGACACCCCCAGAATAGGTCCAGTCAACCCAACCCATTCTGAGTCGCCAAATATATGGTACAGAATTCAAATACAAACTTTATATCATACGGTTGTGCAAAATACGACCACACAACTGTGAGTGTCAATACAAATATGTAAAAAATATTAATATTCAAACTAAGTCCTCATTATAATTATTATCACGCTATTTATCAGAAATAGTGAGGACTACTACTGCTCTAACTCGGACCATCACTCTGTCCCCCGACTAGTTCCCGCATTATTCTCATTTTCTGAAGAAGACAACAGATGAAAAGGGTGAGCTCAATTAGCCCAGTAAAGAATATTATGACTAAGATAATGAAAAATAAATTATCGTTAGTCTTCAACAATTCAAATAAAATATTAGTGACAACAAATTTTAGATCAATAATCGCAGCGGAAATAACCGTTCATCATCAATATTTTATCCCTGTAACATCAATCAATATACATCTCAAATCAAATATTCATCTTTGCACTGCAGGGCAAAGATATTCATTTGTATCATCAGTGTTCATTTTCATCTCAACACCTGTCATCTTTGCACTACGGCCAAAGATATTCATCAGGTAATCATTCATCTTTGCTCTACAGGCCAAAGATATTCAGTTATATCACCTTTTAGGACTGAGGATGATGAAAAATATTTTAAATAACGAATTCAGTGAAATAAAGGATAAGATTAAGGATTCGTATTTTAGTTTATTCAAATTCAAAAATATCCCATAATAATACTTTGTGGAGCAAAATTCAAGAATAGAGCTCAAAACTTAGATCCAATCAAAGATAGTAACCATAACAGACAATTTGGACAAATAGAAGAAAATTTAATTTTTTCGTGAATAGTGTCGTATACGTGAATAGTAACCTCGACAGAAAAAATAAGAATTTCATAATAAAATCCATGACAATATTTTGGTATAATGATATTGAAAAGAATAATATCATTTACGAAAGAAAATAACATCCCTTACCTCAAAAAGATAGTACCTCTGACTGGAATATCGGATATAATACCGAAGAAAATTTGCACTGAATAGTAACACTCAAAGTATCTAAATACTCACAAAAATACGCTCGATATTATAGAGAGAGAAAACTTCTGATTTCTGGTGTGATTTTTAATTCTAACCTAAGTACCCTATTTATAGAAAAAGCTTAGGATGTCAAAGGAGACTAAAATAATAAAATATATTATTTTTAAAAAATTCCCGCCGCCTCATGACCAAAAATAAAAGCCATCAGCCACCAACCAAAAGTGGGGCCCACCATTTTATTAAAAAAATATTTATTTTCTGAAATTTAATAATTCATAATAAATAGCCCATTTGTCAGAAAAATATAAATTATATGTCCTTCAATAGGAAATTTAATTCTCTACAACTTTGTAGAAGGAAGTTTTTCCAAATTCCAAACATATATTATCCGAAATTCATAAACGGATGATTTTCCACACCAAAATACTGATAAAAACACATCAGCGCTAATTCCTTCTTTTATATCCACAAAATAAATATTTTCTTATCATATAAATTAATAATTAATTATTCACAAATAATATTACAGAACTACAATATTGACAACCAGGTCGTTCCCAGGAAAGAGGGGGCCTTCCGATAAGGACTTCTCCTTACTGGCGCGCAATTAAATAACCCCTCCTAGACAGAACTTCCTTAGACATTGTCAATAATGCTATCTAATAATATTATTCAAATAATATGAATTATTGAGTTGATAATGTGAAATACTGTGCAGTGACAATTATTGAATCAATAATACAAACTATCAACTGTAGCCATTATTGAATCAATCATATAAAATAGCAACATAGCAATTATTGAGTCAATAAAATATCAATGTAACAATTATTGAGTCAATAATATAAAATATCAACGTAGCAATTATTGAGTCAATAATATAAAATATTGAACAGTAATTAATGTAACAATAATTGAATAAGTGTCTTCTCACGTAAGACTCAATAATTTAAAATACTGTGTAATACCGTGTGCTACTGTGCAACACCGCGTATCACTGTATTTTAACCACCGGGTATTTCAACAGTACTAACGGTAACAACTACTACGTTATTTTGTAAAAAAGTTATTTCTGCCGCTTTCTATATCAGACAGTTATTCAGTTGTGGGGCCCATAAATAGCTGCGCCGTCGTACGAATATTCCCCGACAACAAGAATATTTCACGACCAAACGAATATTCCCTGACAACCAAAATATTTTATAACTACTTGCTCATTTTAAAATATTTGCACATTTCACCCATAACTTTCATATTTATCAAAACAACACCTTACTGTTTCGAAATAATATATAAAAAAAATTAAATCTTTATTCATAAAAGTTGGGGTCTTACATTATTGATTGGTGTTACAGGGATAAAATATTGATGATGAATTTTTATATCATAGAAGATAGTAGACATCATTCTCTACTTAACTCTTCTAATGAATTGTTATTTTCGCTGCAGTTGTTGATCTAAAATTGGTTGTCCATCATATTTTATCTGATTTATTGAAGGCTAACGATAATTTATTCTTCATTATCTTAGTCATAATATTCTTTACTGGGCTAGTTGAGCTCACCCTTTTTTTTCATTGTTTTTTTTTTTTTCCAGAAAATGAGAATATAGCTGGGAGTAGTCGGGGAATAGAGTGATAGTCCGTGATAGAGCTGTAGAAGTCCTCACTATTTTATAAAATAGTGTGTTAATAATTATTAATTAATGAGACCTGAATTTGAGCGTTTATATTTTCTACATAATATTTGTATTGACGCTCACAATTGTGTGGTCGTATTTTGCACGATCGTATAATAGTTAAAATTTGAAGATATGTATTTGGAGTCTGTACCATATATTTGACGACTCAGAATGGGTTGTGTATTGAATCTATTTTGGGGGGCGTCACAAAGTTTATACTCGACTAGACTCCGCTCGCTTTAGCCTGCCTCGAACTCAAGCTCAACTTATTTATAAGTACACCAAATTTTAAACTTGTTAAAAGCATGATCCAACCTAACTCATTTAACTTTTAAACGAGTTCGAGCTCGACCGGTGAGAAGCAACCCGGCTCCGCTCATTTTCCAACGAGTCCTTCTACATGGACATTATTATTGGACATTTTTTATTTTTTATTTTTTTGTTTTCTTTTGTGACTCTTAAAAAATTTATAGTATTTATTACAACTGAATTTTTTATAAAATATAATGTTTTAGGTGTAATTTGGATACATATACAAAAACAGTGTTGTACAGACTGTTAAACACTGTTCTTGTATATGTATCTAAATTACACCTAAAATATTATATTTTCTAAAAATTTTATTTGTAATAAATACTATATATTTTTTAAGAGTCACAAGAAAATTAATAAAATTAATAAAATTAAAAATTAAAAATATCCAATTATAATGTCCAATAATAATGTCTGCCTAGACTTATTGTTTTCCAACTCTATTTAGGGATTTAAACGAAAAATGTGGGAGTACTTGTGGGGCAATTATTATACTTTGTCCTAGTAAAATTATTTAAAGGCGCGTCGTTTAATAATAATAATAATAATATAAGGTGTGAATCGCTTTGGTCAGCGGGTTGTTGAAGGAAAAGCTTTGGAGCAATGTGGCTTTCGCCGAGTTCTTTTTCGTGCAATTTATTTTAGTAATATATAAGTGTTATTTGTTTATCTCTTAATACCTCTTAACAATTTTATATTTAATTCGATAAAAGAATAAAGTTATTTAATAAAATTTTATTTGCCTCTTATGATCTCTTAATCCGTAATAGAAAGATATAAATCTAAATTATTAAGAGTTAAATTTAAGGAGCCTCTATAAATACGGTACTATAATAATTTTTGAAAAGTCAATTTAAAATATTTTTAAATTTAAAATTGACATTTTTGAATTTAAAAATTATTTAGATATTTTATACTTTTTAATTACCGAACATTTTTTAAAGTTTTGATGCTATTTTACTCAGATAATATAATTTATTAAGATATATTAACCATTCAGATTTTAATTATTCAATTTTATCAAATATTAGCGTAGTCTATTTTACTATATTTCAATTTTGTCCTTCTCCCTCCTCCATTTCTCTCCCTCTTTGTGGGTATGCTTGTAATTTGAAAAGACCAATATTCGAACGATTGACAAGAAAATTTTAGTCAAAAGAAAAAAAGATGAAAGAAAAAAAAAAGTAAAAAATATGCCCTTTTCCATTTATATAGCAGATTTATTTTTATACACCATATATTAGGGTGGTTGTTTAATATTAGTAGTACACTTTATCAGGTAATGTTAAAGTTTCGTGGACCTTGAATTTTATATGCAAGCACTTTTGACATACTTTTTTACTAGATAATAAATTAATTTTCAGAGTTTCTTATCAATAAAAATCAACAAGTCTTACACAAATGATATTTTTACATGTTAAAATGATATTTTCATACGAGTTTTTTTCATATACAAATGAGACTCATTCATTATTCATGTGAGTGAAAATATCATTTTAATGTGAAATATCAGTGTCCAAAATTTATTACAGTAGGCCATTTTTTCAAAGATAGAAGTCCAATTGTATGTGTAGAAGAACTTGTGAAATTTGTGTGATATTGAAGGAAAAGGAAAAAGAAGTAAAATTTAAAATTTTATTGCTTTTTTGACCATATATTATCATATATTTTAAAATTATTTTTAACATTATTTTTTTTCTTTTATAAATGAAGTTGCAAAATTAACTAGGATGAAGTATATATAGAAAATTGATATTTTCATATGATCATCTTTCACATGAGCATACAGTAATTCTCACCTTTCTGTGATATCATGTGAAAATAGTGTTCACGTATATATATGGGAGTAGTCAGTATGAAGTTAATTTTGGTCAATTGATCAATACAATATTGATACATAAATCGGGAGATAATCTCTCTACGTGTCAGTACTGTATTGATCAATTGTTCAAAATTACGATGAACTTAAGTTCATGATAACTGAATCCTATATTGAGTGAACAAAAAATAATGTTATTATCACATAAATAATTTTATATAATGCTCATATATATATATATATATATATATATATATATATATATATATATATATATATATATATTTTGCAGATCCCATATGTCAGCCGAAAATACGTGTACCTAAATATCATGTCAGATTTTTTTATGGGATAGTAACATTGTTTGCGAACAAAAGTGTCTGGAAGTATGAAAACTGACAAGCAAGTGAGCACTTGTTAATTGTTACACCGTCTTACAACAAATCCACCAAAATGGAGCAGCTTTCACACCATAAATTAAACTGAATCAAACCTCCCTTCCGACCTTCCCCCACCGTCCACCGCCATATTTCATCACCACCAACCACCACCCAGATTTTCTCTCTCACAAACTTACACACTTCAATTCTCTCTCCTAAAAAAGTGACACCATGGCAGTGAGCAACAACATAACAGCAGTGTTAAACTTCATAGCCCTGATGTGCTCCATCCCCATAATCTCCGCCGGAATCTGGCTGGCTTCCAAGCAAGACAACCAGTGCATCCACTGGCTCCGATTCCCCGTGGTCTTCATCGGAATCCTCTTCCTCCTCGTCACCTTAGCCGGCTTCGTCGGCGCTTACTGGAACAAGCAAGGCCTGCTGGCTTTTTTCCTCTTCTCCATGGCCTTTCTCATTGTCACCCTCCTCATCCTCCTTGTTCTCGCCTTCATCGTCGCCCGCCCCTCCGGGGCCTACTCCGTTCCCGGCCGCGGCTACAGCGACTACCGGCTTAGTGGGTTTTCCGATTGGCTGAGAAATCACATCACCAATTCCGATAATTGGGGTGACATAAGGGCCTGTCTTGCGGATTCTCACATTTGCCCAAAGCTCAATCAAGAATATGTCTCTGCTGAGCAATTTTTTGCTGCTCATCTCTCTCCAATTCAGGTAACTTGGATAATAAATGCGTTTAATTAGATTCATATAAATGTGGGTTTTGTTTGAATTCCCTCAATCCCTAGGAAATTCATGTTTTTTTTCTCTATAAATATTGTTGGTAGTAATTAGTATGATGGATATTTATATAGAATATTGATTCCTCTGTTTTCTCCATTCTGGCTTAAGTTTTGTGAATTGTGAATCTGTGATAATCAAACCATATGTACTGAATTCTGAAATTACTTGGAAAAGTAGATTATTATTTTTTTTTTGCAAATTCAATCCATGTATATTCATACAAGTGAAAGTTTAATCCTTATAATTGTACAAGAAGCTTCTCTGCTCTGACTGAATTACTTTGTTACTGAATTTTGTGCTCAACACTTGTTCAGTACTCCCTCGGTCCCTTAATATAAGTCGTTTTAGAGTTGCGCACAAATATTAAGGAAATGATTGTATAGCATTAAATATAATATCATTGTCTATATTGTCATTGTATTGGAAAAAGGGAGTGTTATTTATTAGGCAAAAAATAATGAGAGAACCAAAGTTATACTATTTAATAGTTGGGGTAATATTGAAAATTAAGCAATTAATGCTTACTTAAATTCTCAAACGACTTATAATAAATGACAAAAAACACTTCTTTAAACCGATTTATATTAAGGGACAGAGGGAGTATAAAGGGAGGAGTGGATGGACATGTCCAAATTTCCAAACTAGGACCACTAATTTTAAATCAGTAAACAAAATGTTGAAGGGACCTACCATGAGGGTGTGTTGCCTAACGTGTAGTCAATTTTATACCAAACCCCATTCTATATAGTCCTTGATTGTATATTGATCAAATTCATTTGATTTGAGTGTGCTACTTTTACAAGGCGAAAACTAGCATCCCAAGCGCAATTTTAAATCGTAATGAGCTGCCTAGTGCGCCTAGATAGTATATATTCCTCTTGATTGATCAATTTGGTCCATGCAATGATCGAGTAAAAGTATAATTTTTGAGGATGGTGGGTCAGTGGATTGTTAAGGAGTCATTTTCTTCTTTCTCTAATGAGCTCAGAAAAGTTTGAACCCAACACAATCATGCTAGGATTATTGAGATCAAATATTGTCTATAGTGAAACAGATAGACTAGAATTTTATGGTTGACAGCTGCAGAATTATGGATGCACATGGCGACACTTGTTTGGTGGTGTGTGTTTTTCGTTCATCAAGGAATTTTTTTTAATTTTTTTAATTTTTTTTGCTAACATGGTGTTTCCCAACCCTCGGGTCGGACTAATCACCCGGGCCGGACACAACCGTTTTGATTTGCGCTAGCAGTCCGTGGCCACGCGAATATAAATTCTCACACTTGTCACTTGTTGCTAGCGGGGTTCGATCCCAGTATGTCCGGGTTTACGGCTCATCTCAGGGCGATCCTTACCGCTGCGCCAAGTGTTGTGGTTTTATCAAGGATTTTAAGTCGTGCCAAAGAGACATGTAGCCACAATATTTTTCTTGATTAGTTCCCTCAAATTAACAGTTTAGAACATTAGATCTAGAGAAAATCTAGGAAATTTTATATTGAAAAATATCGTCTTTAAATGTGTCTCCCGTAATCCTTGAAAATCACAGTTTTACCTAGACAAAGTATTCATGGATTGTTCAGTATAATCCATGAATGTTTAGATAAATTAGACCGTTTTTGTCTAGTTACATCGCATTACTTGTCATTACTTGTCTAGTTTCTACAACATCTTGAATTTGTAGTTTGACAATAGTATACGCATGTTTACAGTCGGGATGCTGCAAGCCTCCAACCATTTGCGGGTACCAGTATGTCAACCCAACAATGTGGATAAACCCAGTGAATCCAATTGCTGATGCAGATTGCTCTATCTGGAATAATGATCCAACCCAATTGTGCTATAATTGTGATTCTTGCAAGGCTGGTCTACTGGGGAACCTAAGAAACGAATGGAGAAAGGCCAATGTGATTTTGATTGTAGCCGTGGTGGTTCTGATATGGGTATATCTTATAGCCTGCAGCGCATTCAAGAACGCACAAACGGAAGATCTTTTCCGCCGGTACAAACAGGGATGGGTTTGATCTTACTCCCAAACGCACCCCACTTGTCGAACAGATGATTTTGGTTTGTCTCAAATTTGATTTCATCCTTGAGTCAAGTTTCTTTATCAGTAGTGTGTATATATTCTACTGTGCTATTCTATCTAGATTATATGACAGAAATGGAACACCAGTTGGAGCTTTAGCCTTTTGTCAGTTACATATTTGATATTCCATATTCCTAACTTATTTTATTGGAAGATGATGAGAATAGAATTCCTTTGATCACTTTTCACTTTGTCTAGGGTTCTTCCTTTTAGGGGTCACCATATCTTCTTTGGGATATATAACATCTTTAGACTATGTTTGTTTACAAGAATTATAATACCTGGAATAATCCCGGGATTATAATTATAATCCCTAGACTAATAGTCACAAATCTAAATTTGAAAACAAACAAGACACTTGTGATTAATAAACATAGCCTTAATAGACTTAGTGGTTTCTATAGTGTTGAAATTTGTAGGAGGAGGGACATACATAGAAGTTCCAAAGAATTCATATACAGAGGAACCGACCTAATTGACAGATCATAACATATGGAACTAGAATTTTATATGGCCTAAGATCTCCAATAATAAAATAGTGAGCTGATGCTGATATGTGGTTTATAACAGCTGTAGTTTGTTAGGGTTAAACTTGTACCAATGTTTGTGCAATAATTTGAGGGTATCCCCTTGTTTATTTTAAAAAAAATAAACTCGGCTAATTTTTAAGTAAGTACAGATTGTCTAGATACAATGAACATATATGTTATAATCTCTATAAATATGGGAGTTACATATATAATTATATACAGGAGTTATATATATTTATGTGTGGGAGTTACACACATCAATACACACATAAATATATAGAAGTTACATATATATATATATATATATATATATATATTAATACTTATTTAATATATATAAATTACACTTCCTCCTCATGTATATATATAGAGATAGTTCTGATTTGGATAATACAATACAACATACAAGAGGAATTAACATAATATCATATAAGCCATTGAAAGTCTTTTGTAAAGCTTGAAAGTTGCAAAGTTACACCAACTGTGGATGATATATTTGGTACTTGTTTTAACGTAGTCCAAATTACCGCTAAATACATTGTTCGTTGAATTCGTGATTCTAGCCGTTCGAGTTTGTGGGCATACGCTTCAAGAGATAACTATAAAATTAAAGTTTTTTGGTTCAAATCCGCTGCATGTATTCTATATATTCTTACAATACTCGATAAATTTTGTAAACCAAATCTGAGCAACTTAATACTTGGCTCGACTCGGTTTATTTACACTCCTAATCTCAATCTCAAGCCCAAGCCAAATCTGAGCAACTTTATTTCACATGTATTTTTGATATTTTCACATGATTCTTTTTCACATGAAGATGAGACCCACTATATGTCATATGAGAGAAAATCATATAAAAATATCAAAAATACATATAAAAATACCAGTTCTCTCTAACTTTGATTATTCTGATTGCGTTGTGAGACATGGAACTTTGAAATTGAGAGGCATCAATGTGATATTAGTATAATTTCTCTTGTACAAATTGTTAATAGGACGAATAAATAGAGGAAAGGAAAACCCCAAACCAACATATTTATGATTGCCAATACACAACCCAACCCAGCCCACTTAAATTTAAGCCCATATGAACCCAAACCCATTTATACTCGTCCAAATCCACCCACACCATTTCTCGGGTTTATATAGAGAATTGTTATTAGTACCACGAGAGCCTCTCTCACATGAAGATGTACCTCATTTCTATTTATGCAAGGAAAAATTTGTGGGACTATCAAATTTACTTGTGAAAATATTAAGAATAATACTAGAGACATAACTTATTTTACAATTTGCTGATATGATATACTTCACCTCAGCTTTTATGTGGGGCCGAAGACTACATTGAAGTAATTTGTTCATCAATACGCAGAGGTAAAGTATGCCACATTAGCAAATTGTAAAATAATTATAGAATAAATTGTGTTTTTAGCATTACTCAAATATTAATTCCCTCTATATAACTCCAAACTAGTACCGCTTTTAAACAAAATGTAGAAGAACTGGCCATGAGGGTGTGTTGCCTAACTTTATATGGCTTAAGATCTGCAATAATATTTCTTGTAAATAAAATAGTGAGCTGATGCTGATCTGTGGTTTATAAAAGCTGTTGTTTTTGTTGAGGTTCAACTTGACAACTTGTACTAAATATATAAAAAATTGATATTTTTGCATAAAAAAATTATATTTTTACTCGATTCTTCTCACGTGATTAATAAATAAGTCTCACTTAAATATGAGAGAGACTTAAAAATATTATTTTAATACGTGAAAATATTAGTTTTCAATATATATATTGATAAATATAAGGGGGCGGGGGCGGGGGGAACATATTAAGGTGTTACCTAAATTATGTGGGGCCCCAACAAAGAGGTTAAGATTTTGGAATGTAGACAATTGAACAAATGTGTACAAGTTCCAAGTTGGTGACAATGAAAATTGAACTGGCATCCTTGATTGGATAATGATAAGAAACATAATAAAACCTCGGTCTCATAATAAATATTTTTTTAATTTAAATCATATATATCAATACACAAGTTAAAATGATAAAAATATTTTTAATATATATATTTTTATTTTGTTTAAGACTTTTTTTATTGTCTTTTGGTCTTTCTTTCTCTTTGTTCAACCTTTCAACTTTCCAATAAATAAATACCATTGGTTGCATAAGGGCACATATGGGAAAATATTATAAAAATTATATTAAAATTTTAGCACATCATTTATTTTGAAAAAAAATATTAAATCTAAAAAAATATTTATTGTGGGACGGAGGTAGTAGTATTATTATTATAGGTGCTTGAAGCAACTATACTACTCAAAAAGAGACTGATCTAGGACTCAAATAATGACCGATCTAGGCCTTCTGGACTTGGGCTTAAATTGATTACATCATGTAATTATAAAACTGTAGATTATAGGAAACTGTAATCATAGAAAACAGATATTTTTATATGTTAAGATGATATTTTCATATGATTTTCTTTCATATGAAAGTGAAATTCACTCATTATTCAGATGAGAAGGATTATATAAAAATATAAATACGATATCCGTTTTTTTTTACTTGCCGTTTTAAAAAATATATATATAAAGACATTAAAATATCAAAATCGTTATAAAATCTCAACACTACCATTCTAAAATTTATTAGAAAAATGAAAGAGAAACAAGTTGATATTTAATATAGGGATAATATAAAAAATTTAGTCATTAATTCTTTCTTGAAATCTACAAACGACAAGTAAAAAAGAAACAAATTTCCCTTTAAAATGATAAGTAAAAAAGAACGGAGGGAGAAATTAGTTAGAAAATAGTTGGAGAAAACAAAAATAGGGTAACTATTTAACAATTGCCATTCAATGAGTAAGATACCAAAAGTCCAAATCTTAACTAGCTATAAAATGAGCAAATAGTTCGGACTCACTTGATTAAAAATTCGATTCGAGCTCAACTCGAAATATAAATGATTCAAATATGAGCAAATTTTAAAGTTCGATAAATTACTCGAATCTCCTCAAATTGTAATTTTTTTTTCATACTCGGATCATATTCATTCGAAAAGTTCAAACTGCTCGAACTCGATTCGAGGTCGTGCTCGACTCGGTAGCTAAACAAGCCTCAATCAAATTTTATTTTATACTCGATAAATTATGTGAACAAAATCTAAGCAACTCATACTCTGCTTGACTCGATTCATTTATATCCTTACTTAAACTACTTAGCTATCGAGTGTTTGTCCCGTCCCAAAGATTGAAAGAGAACACTAATTGTAATTTAAAAAGTAATTAGAGCATATTACATATCAAACCAATAGTAGTATTACAAATATTTTAATTTAGTTGCATCCCACATACAAAATCGGCCAAAGTTTGCAAGCCGGGCTTTGGGTTTTACATTTTTAGTCCATCAAAATTTGGGCCGTTTTGACCCGGACCGGCGATGACCTGATCCGTTTGGAACAATCCCAAAAATATGTAAAAATATAGGCATAAATTAGTCCAGGTCCGCGGACCGGGCTAGCTCGCCCGTCACGAACCGGGCTTTGGACTTCACTTTTTTAGCTCATCAAAATCTGGATCATTTAAGTCCGATCCGCCAATTGCCCGACCCGTTTGCCAGGTCTAATCCCACATGTGGGAAGTTGACTTGAGATTTGTATTGTTTTAATAATTGTATTTAGTTTACTTATAAGATTTGGGTGCATGAATTTTTAGGATCTATTTTTAAAAAAATAAAAATATTAAATTTTAATCGAATATAAAAAAAAAAGCCAAAAATATTTTCTTTAATTATGGACACCAATTATGCATGCCCTCCATCTTAAACGCCAACTCAACTTTTTGCCACATTGTGTTGCGTAAAGAAGAATTATCTACTAATACTACAAAATGTCAATTCTGCTTTAATAAAGCTATTAATAATTAGCTAGAGCAAACCTACGTCATCACACCAATGATAAGAGATAATAGCATAATACTACAAAAGAAGAGCAAAGATAATTTAACAAGGTCCTCTCAATATGTATTTTAATATCTGCTAAACATACAGTTTAAAAAAATATTTTTTTAAATTATATGTACGTTTTTTTGATTTTTATATTTGCATTAATTTAATTTTAAGAGAATAAATACATAATTTAAGAGAATATTCTTTTGAACCGTGTGCTTAACATGTGCCCTAAAGACACATGTTAAAAAATTCCAATTAACAAAGGGAGAAAATTGATTTCATTATCACTTAGATATATACGCCTTTACATGTACGTATTGATACAAATTTACGGAAGTGGTTAGCATAAGTTTATTTTAGGATAAATTAGTTAATTGATCAATAGAATACTGACACGCAGACGAGACTGTATGTGTGTCAATATTCTATTGATCAATTAATCAACTTATCAAAAAAATAACTTCATGCTATAAATTGGTCAAACAAAATTTATAAATTATTTTTTTATTGTTTCGATGTTTGATTGTCACTTAATTTTTAACTTATAAATTAATTTTGAGAAGTCATAGTTTTTTACTTCTAAAAGAAAATTATAGATCATTTTAAATAAATAAATTTGATCAAATGTAATAATCATTCTACCTTTCATTTTTTTCACATATTACATATAATTTCTATTTTTATATTATCCTACCTCTCTCTCCTTCCTTCCTTTTCTCTGTCCTTCCATCTATTTTTTTTATTTTATTCTTTAATTGATATTATAATTTTATAAGATAAAAATTAAATTCACATTCATTAGGCTAATTTTTTCTTTTCTCAAAATTTATTTAAGTTTTGCTTTTTTATAATTATTTTAAGTTTTGTAAGTCTCAAAATGTTAAAAAAATAAAAAGAGAATAATACTATATTAAAATGTCTAAAAGATTAGTAATAATAATATTAATTAATAACTCGTATATATTATGTCAACAAAATAATAAGAAAGAAAAACTTAATGAATATTAAAGTTATACTTCTTTTTAATGTTTTATTAATATTAAAATAATAATTCTTATGATAAAATATTAATTGAATGTAGTAATATATATATATATATATTCCCCTCCATCATCATCACCATCTCTTCCCCTTCCTCCTTCATTTGCTTGAAAAAACCAAATACCAATCTTTCCCTCACCTTCTCTCCTCCACCACCTACGCAAACAAACAATTCTTCACACAAAAACACACACTTGATTATATTTATAAAGATTTTTTTACCAAATTGAATGGATCCACCCAGATTCGTAATTGAAGCCTCAGAAGCCGAAAAAATGGCAAAAAGCTCCGGCCTAACAGTCTCCCAACTCCTCCCAACCCTCGTCAAACCTGCACAGAATCTCGCTCGTCCACCCATTTCCAACTACCACGTCGCCGCCGTCGGATTAGCCTCCGACGGCCGGATTTTCCTCGGTGTTAATCTCGAATTCCCCGGTCTTCCCCTCCACCACTCTGTACACGCCGAACAGTTCCTCATCACCAACTTTGCCGTCCACAACTCTCCCCGCCTACTCTCGCTCGCCGTCTCTGCCGCCCCCTGCGGCCATTGCCGCCAGTTCCTCCAAGAACTCCGCGGTGCCGCCGATATCCAAATCCTGATCACTTCAGAATCTACCCAGGAATACAAACCCCTTTTGTCAATACTCCCCAACCCATTTGGCCCCTTTGATCTGTTAGATCAAGATATGCCATTGATTCTCGAGCAACATAAAAATAAATTATCATTTCCTAACAGGAATCTCGCAAATGGGGTTCTTCAAGATTATGAATCCTTGAAATTTGCAGCTTTAGAAGCTGCTAATAATTCCCATGCCCCTTATAGTGGCTGTCCATCTGGGGTTGCACTAATGGATTTTAGTGGAAAGGTAAATAAAGGTTCTTATATGGAGTCTGCGGCCTATAATCCGAGTTTGGGGCCGGTGCAGGCGGCATTGGTGGCTTTTATTGCTAGTGGTGGTGGTGGGTATGAGGGGATTGTCGCAGCGGTGGTGGTGGAGAAGGAAGGGGCCGTGGTGAGGCAAGAGGATACTGCTAGACTGCTGTTAAATATGGTTTCACCCAAATGCGATTTTCGGGTTTTTCATTGCAGTTCAACCTTGAATGGATATGTATAAAGGCCTCAAAGTGAGTAAATTATCACTGTAACAAGTTATTGAATTGTTTAGAATTGGTGAATTGATGATATAATAATTTATCTGTATGATTGATCCAATGAATGGAAGAATGAATTGTCATCTATTGTTTTGACTCTGTGATATTCTAGTAGTATACATACCAAATAAGCTAGAGTTCATTTATACTCAGGAAAAAATCTTTAAAATTTGAATGATGTGAATTTCATATTCCCTTCTGAACCTCTACATTTTGAGCGTTTGAAATCAGTCAGAAACTTGAACTTCTAAGAAATATTTTCCTGGTGACAAACTAAAAGTGTTTGCTTTGGTAAGTTTAGTGCACTTTGAGGTGTTTTGACTCTTTATTACCTCTCCCAAGTATAATGTGTTTCCACTGTTGTGTATGCTTCTACTAGAGTTACATTTGACTCATCTTTTATTGTATTATTGCTTCTACTAGAGTTAAATTTGATCCTTTTTAATATATATATCCCGGTCTATTATTGCACTACTTAATTTTACTACTATGATATTTTGATTAGCTCTTTTTTGGTGTACAAAATGCCGAAAAAAGATTATGATTGCTTTGTCCCTGGTATTAATTTTAATTGATAGGCACATTCAGACTGTAGTGTTATAGTGTTCTACACATGGCTGCATTATATTATCATAATTTGTTATAGGATTATAATTTGTAATTGGTTGACTGTTGAGTACTTTAGATGGAACTCTAACATCAACCATCTTTTAAAAGAACACTTTTAGCCTACTACTAGATTTGAATGCTGAATCCACCTCTTATAGTTATAGTAGTTTAATCAGAGAAAGTGTGCTATCAAATATTAATTTTGCTTTTGCTTTTGCTTTTGCTTATGATTTAATCGACTCTTTTAGACTTTTTTAGCTATAATAAGTGGAAACGACAACTATAGGTGGAAAGAGCAATGTGTGACTGTGACTCAGTTTATCATAAAAGAAAGATGCTGTCGAAATTTCATTAGTCAATGGGTTGTTAATTTGATAAGAGAAAGAGGATGTTGCAACTTCTTTATGGGACTTTGCTGCTTTTTCTCAGCCTATTGTTTTCTGGTCTCTGCTCGAAAATTCATTATGAGAAAAGTTTTTGGTTATCATCAACTACATGATCATGTTACATAAGCAAAACCAGAAATTTAATAATAATAGAGTATAATTATTAAGAAAATTTGAGTGAAGAAAGCAAATGCAGGGTCTTTATGTATGAATATATAAATGTAGATATTGGCACAAAGAATATGTGGAGTGGTGCATGTGATGCATCAATTGTCTGGAATCCCCACTGGGGGCGATCAAATTTCCCCATTTCTTTCCTTGATTCTACGTTTGGATTGGAGTAATGAATGTGGGAATGGAAAGACACATTCATATGGAATGAAAAAAATTGTGTTTGGTTCCTTGGAGGAGGGAAAACATATGAAATAACTCATTCCAATTACAATGGAATGAATCATTCCACTCATTATTCCATTCCTTCAATCCAAACGTGTAGCATGAATGCTTGGAGCTTTGATGTTATTATAGTTGACTGGCATTATTCACTGTATCCACTAGGAGGAATGTGTTCCTTCTTTTATCGTACCATGTTATTCTCGTAGTGGAATCGACTATTTTTAAGTCGATAGCATTTTGTTGTATTTGTTATAGCAAAAGGTTGCATTCTTTTTGTTTTGTTATTTTTTTTTATGTCATCTAGCCTTCTTTTGAAGGCCAGCGCAGATGTAACATTTGGGATAACACATGCAACAAAAAGTTGTGAACTCAGACACATGGTTAAGGATGCAACAAATGTAGTTGGGATCTTTCCTCTCCTATTGCTTAAGATTGTAGGGGACTTTTTCTACAAAACTAAACAATAAGCTAAAGAGAATCTGGACTTCGATGAAAAGTCCCTTGCACAATGCCTTTTGTTTGTGGCCAGTTTGCTCAAATTGTGCATGTTGCTTGGCACACCTTTGCATATATATGTAGGCCGGTTCTCCAACGTTGACGAACCATCGTTGGAGAACGGCTATATATATATATATATATATATATATATATATATATATATATATATATATATATATCAAGAGAAAAGAATTTGCTTGGCACACGTATGAGTTTACTCACTGGTCAGTAAATCCTTTTTAAAGTTGTATGGAGACTTTGATCAAAGATTCCATGATCAACAGGAGTAGTGATTCTCATGTTGGCAACCCTAAATTAATCACTAATCCTTTAGGTTTACAAGCTGCTGCTTCTTTGAAGTTTACTACTAGTTTAAGTAGATCCCATATCAAGCAGTCACGTGATTTCATGATTTAGGGCACACCAGATCCAGCAGTCATAATGTATTATTATGTTTAAAGATCAAAGCATGCAAAATCCCAGAAAATGAAACCAAATCATAAATAAGGGTCAAGGCAGATCTGGGAAGCATAGCAAAGTCAAATTAAGCAAACTTAAGGGGGTGAAAATAATGCCCATGCAGTATAAGTGGTTCTATATTATTATTATTTTTTGTTCTCATGGGATCACATTATAAATGTGTTCCAAATATAATTAAATTGTGCACGTAATATTTCACCAGTCACGTTCACCCTATAATCTCGTATGCGAGTATCCCAAAAGATAAACTTTAAATCACAATCTCTTGTGTGGAGGGATTGGCACCTCACGTTCTATAATTAAGGGTGTAAATAAATTAAGTCGAGTATTGAGTTGCTCATATTTGATTAACAAAATTTATAGAGTATAAAATAAAGTTTGATTGAGGCTCGTTTAGCTACCGAGTTGAGCACGATCTCGAATCGAGTCCGAACAGTTTGAACTTTTCGAACGAATATGATCCGAGTATCAAAAGAAAATTATAATTTGAAGAGATTTGAGTAATTTATCGAATTTAAAAAAATTTATTCATATTTGAATCATTTATATTTATATTTCGAGTAGAGCTCGAATCGAACTTTTAGTCGAACCAGTACGAATCGAGCCATAATTATTTACTCATTTTACAGCCTTATCTATAATACTATTAAAAGGGTGTTGATATATGCATATAATACCTTCCATAATTGACCTAAATATGCGTTGTGTTCCAATAATGCATTCACAATGCTTACTTATGTGTGCAACCATCATTAAAAGTGTGCATATATCAGCACACAATTGAAATTGTACCCTGCAAATTAAATACTCTCATATAATATCAAAAGGGCATGCAGATCATATCTGAAAACAATAATTTCTACATAGCTCAATCAATATTGGAAGCAAATGAATTCAATACATGTTATAATTCTAATTTGATACTCAATTTGGGAAGTGGTTAGCATGAAGTTTATTTTGGGATAAGTTGGTCAATTAGCCAATAGAATACTGACACGATATTCTACAGCTATGAACCAGCCAATTTCTACACGCAGGCATTCTATAGCCAAAAAAATAACTTCATGCTAACCGGATCCCTCAATTTGAGTCGAGACATTCTACAAACTAAGCCGTCTCTCTCATCGCGGTCGCACCATCGGCATTGCCATCGACGACGAGAAACAAGTCATCAGTCCCTCTAAACACAGCATGAACCATGGCCAGCAGCACCCCAATCCCCACCCCAACAGCTATATTATACGAAGCATGTGTTAAAACCAGCATTAGGAAGGTGACGCCGCACAGACCAATCAACACCACAAGATCATCCACTTCCTGCCCAAAAACCACCACCGGATCGTCGCGAAGAAAATACAGAAACAGCCACGCAGATATCGTGATTAGGAAGACGATGAGGGTGCCCGGGTGCCACAAGAGGCTGAGAAAGAGGGTGAAGACGGTGAGAATGGTGTAGTTCATGTGGAAGTAGTTGACGTTTGTTGAGAGCCTGGCAAGAGCTTCGTTGAAGGTGGCCGGGAGGGAGAGGGGGACTAGGATTTGGTGCCATGGCCGGCGAGTGCCGAGGCCGGATTGGATTCGCTCTTTGGCCTGAGTAACAAAATGAGTTGTTGAAGAGAGTGGTTGATCTTGTGGTGGTGGTGGTGTTGATGTTGGTATTGTGCCGTAGCCTGACATTTTCTTGGGAAAATTAATTGGAGAGAGAATTATGGGAGATGCTAAGAATTTGCAAGGGAGGAGGAAGAAGGAAGAATGAGAATAGGTGGAGGATGCTAGTTTTGAGGAAGTTAAGAGAGACTAAAAGGAAGTTAGATCAGGCGTCAAGGTGCCTTTTTTTTTATCTATTTGGTAAAGAATATACATCTATTTCCACGTCATTTGACAAAGAATTTTGGCAAATATTGTAATCAAGCAAATTAGGCGGACAGGAAAATTGGACCCGAGTGTATTTGAATTTCACATATTTATATTTTTACCTCCATTGAGGGTCAAAATACAAATAGCTAAAATTCAAATACACTCGAGTCCAATTTTCATGTCCACGTAGAGTTTTTGAGCTAATTAAGGTAAATCTAATGTAATGCACAACCACCAAAAAACAAAAACAAAACAATAAAAAGAAGGGGATATTAGCTTAAAAATAATTAAGAAACAGTGTCCAGATCGTAAAAGAAAAAATTTGAAGTGGACAATTTCCCATGTCCACAAGCAATATCACCATTAATAACTGCAAGCTTTTTCTTTTTTTTGAAGCAACACTTGACACCACTAATTTATTTAAAGTTTCTTTTATTATGCAAATGAAAGATAGCAATCATATTCAGTCAGAAACTATCATAATCATCTGATGAGACTATACATCAATAAGAGTGATGCATAAAGGTTATGAACCATTTAGCATATTTACTACCACTTTCATAGTTCCTCCTCCGAAGCTTCTGCATACTACCACTTGAGGTTAATGAAGCTGAATACATGTGTCGGATTGGTTGTTTAAGAACTTCATTAGTTGGGAACATCCCCTCTCAGAATTCTCCAAGGGCCTCCATAAAACTTTGGTTTCATCAATGGCACTGCTTCACCAGGGTGATCTTCCCAGTACTTTTCCTGCTCAATTTTAGAGAAAATAAATTTAGAAAAGCACACAAAAACTTAAAGTCGGCAGCCAAGCAGGTGCAGAATAATATGCTTGAGCCACTAGTTTTTCAAGTATGACGCGAAAAGCGTATCAAAAGATTGCTTGATAAAATCGTCCAAAGAAAGGCAAGGAAGCCTAATTGCACGAAGGTCCATGCCCTATATATGTGGTTGCACATGGCAACTAACTCGCACCCAAATGATATAAATCTACAAGTGGGACAGGTCAGGTCGATATTGCCCAGTGGATGTACTCAGTACTCCTTGATAGAGCAGCAGGGAGTTGCAAATTGGTTCTGAAAATTATTGATCAATGATCATTAAATGCTTTTCCTCTATAGTCGTACTACAACTCCACAAATACAAAAACTTTAAGCTTCTACAGTAATTTTAACATGACAGCTTAAATTGTTCAAAGCACCAACTCTGAAAACATTGATATCATAATACCTTGTAGAGTTGCTCAGTGATTGCTGACCCAATGACCCCGGTGTAAAATGCGCAGATATAGATAGTGACAAGTGGGGTGAATGATTTTGGTCGCCTGTATGGATCAATCATGTCCCAGAGGATTGTTTTCTCCCACTTTGAGTACACATAATCTGCATATTTCCTCCACAAATAGCTTGCCATTTTCACAAACCTTCTTGGGTTTACCAAGATGTGCTGTGAAAAGGATTATACATCTCAATTTTAATGATAAGAAAGACATTCTAGTGGACATATACAAAGTATAGTTTTAAATTACAATTACAACCGTCCAAAAAACGATGCTTAGTATAATTAACAGATAACGTAATTGGGAGAACATATATGCGTAAGAATGCACATGTAAAATTCGATATACGTAACTGGTGTAAGGTTGATGATTGGCAGAAAGCCATGTTGTTAGATTTATAAAATAGTCTCAAATTCAGTATATACAGAAATCAAGCTCTGTAACTCAAAACCAATTGGCAATGAGAAGAGTTGACCCAACTCATTATACTAGACATATTTTCTCAAGGTATTTGATGTGAGACAAGATATATACTCTAACACATGTTAACATACCGGACAAGATTCAGTTTACTTTCTAGAAAAGCCTATTATTCTAGTAACAACATAAACACCGACACTTTGATATGTGATTGCCTGATTGGTGATCGTTCTACAACTACATACCATGGGCATTTCTATGACACTACCTGCACATTAGGAATTTGGAAAAATCTAAGGCAAAGATATGGAAACGAAGATAAAATACATTTAAAAAAGAGAAATACACTCTTAATGAACATTAAATATATTTTAAAAATGATAAAATGTCAAATTGAAGTGTAATAGCTTGTTGATAAAGCATTTTAAATTTTTTAGAATTCATTTCCTTTTCCCTCTCCTTCAGCTTGCTCTTTCAGAGCTCCAAACACAGTCTTAATGTACTGCATTCATTACTTGGACCATGTAGTAATGTGGGCATTTTTACAAACATGTAACGTGCATAAAATGATACTCCAACAAACAAGACACAGACTTTCATATGTAGCATATCAAAAGTATGCAAAATCTATCAACAATCAACTAATTCCAAGCAGGTATGGCTACTTATAACGAAGATTAAGAGACCTAAATGCGGCCAGAAATAATCTAAGAAACCTTCAAATTTTCTATTTTCAGGAACCATAACTAAATTTAAATGACTTACAAGTTTTATTCTGAGGCTTAGCTCATTGAGAATACAAAAGAAAGAACGTTCAGAGCTACCTGATCGGCTCCGGCAACGAGCAAAAAAATTGGTTTGTGCCGGTGGCGGAGGAAAAAGCTAAACCAAACGCAGCTTAAACAACTCCAAGTAAAAATATCATAAGGGAGCCCTCATGGTATTATGCCGTGAGTTCTCTCGCTTATGGTCAAGGCCAATCTTGTTTGTTATTTTTTTGCCTCTTTTTATTATATTCTTCCTCCCCATTTTGTTATTTAAAGAAATTGTGGTGTAAATAAAACAATAAGTCTTGGGCGACAGATTTGCACTGACCAGGGTGGCGACAGGCCGGAATTTTAATTTTTAATTTTTTGCTTTTGACTCCTAAATAATTAATAGACTATATAATTTTGTTTTTTACATGTATCGAACCGATACCTAAACCTGTCGCCTTAGGATTGATAAATAAAACAATATTTTCTTAACATTCTATCTTTTGAGAAAACAATAGCACAACAATTTCTAACAAGAACAAGAGTCAACAATCTTGTTTTTTTGAATACATAATTATGCATTTATAAATACAACCTGTAAAGTAAGATTGTTGGCTTCTTCTTCTTCTTCTTTTTTTTCTTTTTTTTTTGTAAAAAATTGATGATATTTCAAGTACTTTATCTTTTAATGTAATTTTTATCAGACAATATTATTAATTGTTGGTTTATGTGGTCAAATCAATACCTCAATACCTATTTATAACAAGCCACAAGTCGATTCGTCAAATGAGTTGAATGAACACTTTTTTATTTATTTTAATTTGGCTGAGTTCTACCGAATTATTGTTAAGTTAACGATTAAAATAAACTAATTTGACTTTGGCCAAAAGTTCAATTACGTTAAATATATCAAAATAATGTCGAGTCATTTTCAATCGTACAAGTCATACTGTCGAATTTGAATTGAGAAATCGAGAAGTTGCTCCTTCATAACAAATCATACCCTCTGATTTGGATTGTAAAATCGAAGAGTTTCGTTCTTTTTTTCTCCCAACAAGCTCTTTCTTCTCCCCAATTAACCAATATATATTTATACACGCGCTGACCTTTACAGCCATGACATATGAGAGAATCATACAAAAAAGCAAACAAGAATAATGAAAATTAGATCGGAAAAAGTGTGAAAGAATGAGGAAAGATTAGATGTGAAAATTCTTATTTGTTTAACTAGTCCTGGCTTAGTTGGTACCCCAGGCTTCTTGCAAAGAACGAGGTCTTAAGTTCAACCACCACCTTCGAATTATTATCAAAAAAAGAAAGAAAGACTTGTTGTGACTACTTATTAAAATCGATGATAGTAGATTGGAAATCTACTTCTGACTAGAAATTAATGTTATTAATATTTCTTGTTCACTTGCTATAGCATATGTTATGGAATAAGGTTAGATTTCATTTGATAAATATCTTACTTTGAAACAGCTAAATCAAGTTAAAATATATATTAAAATAATGACAACATAAAAATCTATAATATCTTATACTCCCTCCGTCCCAAATTAATTGCTCAGTTTTGACTTTTTTTTAGTCAAATTGACTATTTTTAAAATTAATAATTAAGTATGTATAAATATATTTTTTATATTATAAAAATTGGTATTAGTAGTAAATTGTATATACTTTTTTTTTTGTTATAACCTTTTCACCTATATTTTGGCAAAAATGGTACACAAAATAGTTTTAAAAATAGTCAATTTGACTAAAAAAAGTCTGAGCAGTTAATTTGAGACGGAGGGAGTATCTTAAAAGCAAAACATGGAAACCTAATCTAAGACAATTTATAGTTTTAATTCAGAATTGTGACTAGGACTTCACATTTACCTTCTTTTCAAATTTATTAGGGAGGAGGGTGTTGTAATCATTTGAACTCTATATCACTTCCATGGAGGGGTTTCCTTTACCCTTTTTTTTAATGTAAAATTATCTAAGTTGAAATGTAGCATTATGTAAAATAATTAGGAGAGCGCTATTTTTAATATTTTCGCATGATTTTCTCCCACATGAGGGTGACAACTCCGCCAAGTTGAGTGCAGGCCGTCCTGGCGTTCTCGAGCTGATCAGCTGCAATTACAAAATAATAATAATAATAATAATAACAACTAATTGGGGAAAAAAGGTTTAATTCAAGCAATTTAAAACCAATGTTTTAATCTTCTTTTATCAACACCGAACACTTTGAAAATCATATTTCTTAAACGTACTAAATACAACTCCATGAATGAACAAAATGAAGGATTAAGAGGGAACCCCATTGGTACGAATACAAATAAATTATGTAATTAATATTCATAATCTCTCACTTGCAATATCAATAAACTCCCCCCTATATATAGATGATATACAAGCTTCACAATAAAGGGAGAAAAAGGCCACAATAAGGAAAGGGTGAGGGTGAGGGTGAGGGAGGGGGTGGGGGATGGGGGGTGGGGGGGGGGGGGAGGGGAAGAAATCACACAGTAAGGGCAGATTATAGTGAAATTATAATTTATAACAGTAGAAATATAATTTCTCCATCAAGGTAACACAATGATTTATAATCATATGGCTTGAAATTTCATTTCAAACAAATCATAATAAGATGTCACAGGCAAAGAATGCGGCGGCTATAAACACAACCTCTGCTTGCTATTCTTTCAAATAGATCTCACAGATATACAGGGAAAAAATTATAGTAGCGATCCAAAAACTAGGGATACAAACTATAGACAAATACTTGAATCAAGAAAATCCTACTTCGAAGAAGAAGCTTCTGCTTGTTTATCCTTTGCAGCAGAGACGGCTTCAAGATTAACATCTCCAACACCTTTAGGGGGGCCAATGCTGCAACGATCTGTGTTGTGCATCTGGATAGCGTCCTTAATTTTCTGAAACTGAAAAAGGTTTTAATAACATTTAGATGATTAGAGCGTATTGATTTACAGTTTACTTAAAGCAAGATATTCTTTCAATATCTACGTCAGTCATACCATATGGTCAGATTTATATATTTAGGAGTAATAAAAATCGATTACGTTATGGCACTAATCCATTTTGTTATGAACCAGTATGCACACTTTGGATGAAAGAAATAGATGTGTGGATCAATCGGTAGGGGGGGGGGAGAGTGTGTTCAAGCTATTATGGGTCTACACTGCCTTGCTACACCTACTCCCTGTATCGCCTATTTGTTATATGAAGATAATATAGGGGCTGCACTTTTCTTAGGAGTTTCACTTTAATTAAGCTAGTTCTTTGGGGTTTGACCCCTTCCATGTATCATGAAAGAAAAAAATTGAAAGAAAGAAAGGGGAAAAAGAAAAGAAATGAGCAATGCAGCAAGCTTCTCTTTTATTTACACACAGTTTGTCTATCAGAAAACATGCAGATAGTAGATGTTCATGAAATTCAAATTTGACACCAACCGGATTCCCGGTTACATAATTCTTTGAAGTTGCAAATAATGATCACAAATCCGAATTTTCACACTACCAAAGATAAGTTTTTCACACTTATTTCCTTTTTCTTTTTTCCTTTTTCTTTAAAATTCACACTTGGGTCTTGACATAAATGTATAGAATTCCATGGTATGAGCAGAAGTAGAGAAATCGATAGTGGCATAAATTACTTACTTTAGCAAGTGAACAAGAAAAAGCCTCGAGCTGTCCATCGGCTCCTCTGTAGAAGTGGAAATAAGGAAGTACCCTTACGTTCAAATTTTTGCACATTGGTTTATTCTCATCGAAATTGACTTTCAAGAACATAATTTCTGGGTGTTCTTGGGCAGTTTTGCAGAGCTAAAAAATCCAAAACAAGATGATATCAGACAATAATTCAAAAGTACTAAAAGCTAGTAGCAGAAACATCATAATTAATTGATGAAGATCCAATTACTAATTGGTGTCTGGACATTGCATAGCATCTCACCTAGTCAATAATATCTTAGCTTATTAAGGAAAATGTCTGTTTAGGACGTGTGGTACTCCAAGACGGGAATGTGTTCTTCAACGTCTTTCACGTATGCACTTCTTGGGCACTCCAAAACATGAATTTATTATGTATTGTGCATAAAGCCAAAAGGTTTGTCATGATGAAAATTAGAAAATCAAGGATTTATTGATTGAGTGGGCAGAACTCAGAAGGGGACAATAAGTGTTACAATCAACTGTGTATAATATAAATATATGTAATTATCTACTCATGTAGCTACATGCATATGCATATCCTTGTGTCTCTCTATACATAAAATCTTATCACTGGACATTATACAATTATACTTTTAAGTTGCAAAGTTTACATCATGTGAATAGAATCATTTATCAAAATGTTCTGGGCCATACTTCGCTGACAGACTTGCCATGTCCATCCTACTTTTAGGATGTGTCATGTCAATGTATTTATGCAGCCCTTTCCATCCACCCTCCGCCGTCTTCTCCTCCCACAAGCCCTTTCCATCCACCTTCCGCCGCGGCATCAATTACCCTCCTGCCTTTGCTTATTACATTTCCGGTGGCCCAGGCGATGGCGACCGGCTCTTCCAGTTACTTCTGGTTTACCACCCGAGGAATCGGTATTTATTGCACATTGGGACTGAGGGTTCCGATGACGAGAGGAGAAGATTAGCTGCTTTGGTTAAATCCCACCCAGTGAGGAGACGGTGCGAGTGTTAGAGGAGAGAGGGGAGAAAATGGAGGCAGCCATGGGATTGATGAGAAGGATACCTCCCCAGCAAACTGAAACGGCTCTCTCTGCTCTTCTAAGCCTCTTGCCTGATCACTCCTCAGATCTCCTCTCTCAAGTCGATCAGCCTCTTCAGGTCTCTCTCAATCAATACATAAATATTCATTTGTTTTTAGTTATGTTTTGTTTGCAAATTGTTATTTTTGGTTCAGTTTTTTGTGCTGATTATTGTTCAAATGAACTAAATTCCCAATATTCATATGTTTTTAGGTATGTTTTGTTTGGATATTTTTGTTTCTGGTTCGGGTTTTGTGGTATTTTCAATTGGTTAGGGTTTCAAAATGGTTAAATTTTAATCGAAGGCACTAAGGCAGTATCGTTCAAATGAATTGGTTCCACAGACATATAAGCTATGTGCACATTGTTTAAATTTGTATAAATAGTTTTAAATCTTAGGGCGTAGGTTACCTGCCGAACATGATCCAATCTGCTTTGGACAGTCCATTTTGAGTATGTGGGAGAAGTATTGTTTGCGCCACTTTTTGTTGTTCCTGAAGGATTTTCTTTACCCAAAGTATTGTTCTGATTCCTTTTTCAAAAGTTAAACAATTTGGGTGATGTAAATAGCGAACATGAGAATCTATTTAGCAAAAAAAAAAACATGAGAATCTAAAATTTTCCGAACTATGAGCTGTGTAAATTTGTTTGATCGAACCCTTTTTCTTTTAATTGCTTTGAATTTGCAAGAGTGATTGTGAGAGTATCATGCTCAATCAGTCAATTGTGCTACAGTATGATTATGATATGCGGGTTGGATGCGCTGGGATGATGATCGAGAATGGCTGAGAAAGTTTTCTGTTTCTGGAGTTCCACCACACATTTGTAGCCTCATTTTGTTTCAACATATTGGAGACATATGGCTGGTTCCAATCCTCCATACCTGGAGCCAAATTTACCTATCAAAAAAATGATATTGTAGACCTATGATTTGATTTCAAGAGCTGGATTCGAAGCCATCATAGGACAATTCACTCGAGTTTGAGGCCTTCGTGAATTGCCCTGACGTATGGCCACAACAACTTCATTTCTCTTTGGTCAGGAAGTAGCATTTGTAGATTTTTTGGGTATGATGCGTTTGGTCAATGATGTATATATATAGATTTTTTTATTTTTTTTTTTTTGTGGGGGGGGGGGGGGGGGGGTCAATTGTTTATTTACTTTTGGGTGGCTAATGGCCTGTGCAGGGTAATGGTCCGTGCAGGGAGGGCAGTTTTTTTCCCCTTTCTCTCTGAGCAGGAGCTGAGATTGTTTAGTTGCATTATTTTGGCACAGGATCTGTGTGGTATAAGATAGTTTTATGACCCTATGATTCATAGGTTTCTCATCTTCTGAGGAGGAGTTGGTTTAAGTTCTGAAAGTTAGAGGATCATGGGGAAACACTACAACTAACAGATAAAATAAATATTGATCTGAAAAGTAATAAAAACTAAATTTTATTTCAGAGGATGACGGAAAATGAATTTATTAGCTGAGCTAATAAGACCATGAGATCAAACTAAAGCACATTTTTGGGGGTATTATTGTTAATTTCCTTTTGGGCGGTTAATGGCATGTGTTGGGTGATGGTCATGTCATATATATAATCTTATAAGCTGTCTTTCTTTTTCTATATGCGTAGTAATGCTGTCATTGGAATTGGGTTACTAATTAAAAGTCTAACAATAATAATTGAGTTATTTTTCTTTCTTCTTTTCTTTCCCCCCCCCCACCCCACCCCACCCCACCCCACCCCAATAAAATGATGTTTTAGATTTATTGATATAATTCGTTACCCACCCCCTACACGCTACCCCTCCTGCAGTCTACCCAGATTCCTTACAGCTACTCTCTCCTGTTCACTAGTCACCTCCTCTGCCATAGCTCATGCCTCAACACAGCGGCAGCACACACGCTACCTAGACCCCTTACACTGCTACCTAGACCCCTCTCACTCCTCTGTCATGGCTCAGCGGCAGCACACACCGTTCACACCAACGTTCTCAGGGGCAACACCAGCGGCAACATCAACGGCAACATCAGCGGTGACACCAACGGCGATACCAGCGGCGATCAACACCCTTTCAACAATCTCACCAACCTCAGCCCAGGTACCTCCCTCTCCCCTTCGCTCAGCACCCTTTCACCAATCTCACCAAGATCAGCCTAGGTGCAATGGGGGTTTTCTTCTTCTTTTATCTTCTTTCTTCTTTATTTGTTCAATTTTTGGAGGTTGGTTGAAACTTTGGGTCAGCCTGTATAATCGTTAATCTTTGATTTAGTGGTGCTAGGAGACTGGAATTTTTTGATATGATGCGTAGGGGTAAATCTTGGTGCAATTGAAGTTATAAAACTTTTCACTTGATCTCAATTCGAAACAAACTCAAGGGTTGCCCTGAAATTAGAGTCAGTTAAAGCTAAAATTTAGATTGAAACTTGGGTTCTATATTCGTGTGTGTGAGAACAAACGAGTTCAATTTGAATTAAAATCAAGATCGATCTAAAATTAATTCTTATATTATATTCAACTCTCGCTAAAATTTGAGCTTAACTTAGAGTTCACTATTTCAGATTTGAGTTGGACAATAGAACCAAACACCTTAACCCTTATGATACTTTGGATGTGTTGTTTTATTTCATTTTCTGCAATTTTGCTTTTGTAATAGAGTACTGTAAGTTTATCATCTGATTAACTCTCTCTAAATAGATCTTCTTGATTTTTTTAATAACTTATTTATTTTAATTTATTTTCATTAATGTCATGACAGATGGATGACGACCTAGAAAATACCGTATGATAAGTTTTTCTTACTCATCATTTTTTTACTTTTTATCTAATCTTTTTACCCGCTTATTTATTATTCAATGTTTTTTTGTCTACAGGTTCAAAGACTTCGTCATAATAATGTAGGAGTGGTAATTCGCAATGAGTATGAACTAAATTGTCTCCGTATACGTGAGGTAGTGTATTTTCACACCTATTTCTCATTCAATTTTTTTTTTGCTTTTAAATAGCGTTTTCTTACACATAAGAAGAAAAAAAGGTCTGATGCTTTGGTGAATGCCAAATTTAAGGAGAAACAAAAATCAACATTTTCTAGCCAAGGAACAAAAAATAAAGATTGCCAACTAGTATTACTTTTAATCCTATTCTTTTCTCTCTGTTTTTACAATGGATTTGGATGTTATTGAATTAAAAAAATTTAAGTTTCGTTTTATGTAGAACGTTTGATTTGTCAACATGTTTTTGGTTTGTCTCATTTAATATTACTTATTTTTTTATCGTGTTCTTACACAGAAGAAGAAAACAATGTCTGATGCTTTGGCGAATGCCAAATTTAAGGGGAAACAAAAATCAACCTCTTCTATCCAAGGAACAAAAAATAAAGATTTCCAACTGGTATCACTTTTAATCCTATTCTTTTTTCTGTTTTTACAATGGATTTGGATGTTATTGAATTTAAAAAAATTTAAGTTTCGTTTTACATAGAACATTTGATTTGTCAACATGTTTTTGATTTGTCTCATTTAATATTACTTATTTTTTTTACTGTCTTCTTACACAGAAGGAGAAAAAAAGGTCTTATGCTTTAGCGAATGCCAAATTTAAGGGGAAACAAAAATCAACCTCTTCTAGCCTAGGAAAATCAACCTGTTCTAGCCAACAAAAATCAACCACTTCCCGCCTAAATCAAAGCCAATGATGACGTAGGCAATCCTTTCGATCTGTTATTTCTCCTCCCTCAGGCGGAATCGATCAATCGTTCGACTGTTCTTCTTCTGTTTCCCTTCTCTCTAAAATTCAATCTCATCATCTCTTTATCTTCATCGTTTACAAACCCAAGAGCTGCTTTCTCTCTTCAATATCATCCCCCACTTCAATGACCGAAAGCCTCCAAAACTCAAACCCTAATATTTCCGCCACCAGACCAGGTCGCCCACCACGGCGTTGTCACCAGCAATTGGCTAAGAACTATATTCCTACCCTCAATGTATGTTTAAATTAAGTTTCTGATTGTTTTTGTTTTCAAACAATAATTGCTTTAATTATTGAGGAATTGTTTCAGACTGTTTGAACCCAATTCTCTCCCCTCTCTCTAAATTCATACCTATCTGCCGGGTCGAACATACCTTGATTTAACTTTTTATTGTTTTTCTTTTCATACTGTTATTCTTCTATTGATGGTTTGTTTCGGATTAATGTAACCGATTTCGAAGAGAATCAAAATAAAACTCACGTTTGATGAGGAATTATAAAGTAACTTTATATTAATTTTATCCCGTCAAGTTTGCCTCTGTATTTCATCAATTATGTATTAATTTTTGATATATTCATCCGAAACTCATGGCATGTGTATTGTTCTCCAAACTGAAACTGAAACTCTCTTTATTATTATAGATTATGCCAAATTTCCTTCGAATTTTGATATCATAAGGTAATCTTATCAAGGTTATTTACATCTTTAAAAAATTTTCTTATTATCAAGATTATCAGGGTTATTTGGATCTCATACTGTTTCGAAAAGTAAAAAAAAGAGTATGGATTCATACCATTTTGGCGAGATGCATATCACATATTTGTTGAATTACCATAGAGGAAGAGACAAGTTAATCTGTCATTTTAAAAAACTATGTACACCAATTGTTATGTGTTTAATTCTGTTTTTGAGCTATCATGTTATGAGTTTTAGTGATTGGTCTGATATGATATCTTTGTAAAAGAAGTTATAGATTATTTTCCTTTTGGTAGAATGCTATTTTGATGCATGGAATTGAGGATAAAGGGTTGACATTACTCATTACTAATATATTCTAGAAGTAATGTTTAACAGTGAATATATGACCTTTCAAAAAGAATTTTCTACCAGGTCATCGACAAGGAAGTTTTTTTTCATGCATGGAGTACCAATAAGCGAATGAAAGTACGACGAATTTAATTTAAAAGAAAGAGGTAAGCATTTCAATATTATGAAGTATGGAATTAGCAGCAACCAAATTTTATTATTATAGATTATCATGGAGCAAAGCTATGATTTAAGAGGAATTGTTACCAAGTCAATATGAACATATGTTGATGTAGTAGTTTTTGTGTTGGGTACTGGCTCTGTGAATTATATGGATCTCAATTCATTACTACAAATGTATAAGATTGATGCTGATGAGTGTGTTTCATACACACAAATCGGTATTCATATTAGCTTGAGTCTTGGTGTTTTCAGGTATTTATCTTAGCATTTTACTCGGATTTATGTTATATTGACAGACAACGGAATGGATGCGAAAGTGGAGTAACAGGATGAATTGAAACTTAATTCGGGACTAATTGGGCAGATCCAAGTTAGACCAAGGTAGCAGCCCACTTCATTCCCTAGCAACTGAATTGGGCCACGAATTATGTGACATAGCAGCTTACAGGAGTAGTAGATCCATGCAATTTTCATTAGGCGAAGTGGGCCGCAGCTTATGGTTTGCAAAGGAATATGGGCCAGCCATGCAACATATGAACCGATCCATGCAAACTTCCAAGCAGCTCAAGGATTAAAAGCAATACTATGGCAATGTGGCAGCCACGAAATTATCATGCAAGATAAGTGTTGTGGGCCACACACGTGTTTGAAGGGTTAGCAGCTCACGATTTAATCTCCTAGTAATTCATATATGGGCTAGAGATGTGATTCAATAAATGAACAAGCCATGATTACACGGAATCAGCACATGAGATGAAATCCGGAGCTGGGCAGTAGTGAACCCCGCCGGGGCGGGGCACGTGGGCAAGAACTCCCCACTGGGGCAGGGAGGCGAGCATGCAAGGGTTAGTCCTACTACGATTTCGACACGGTAGCAAAACTGAATTGGAGATGGGGAGGGCTGTTGCGAGTAGGATATAAAAAGAACTTGTATGCATATAAAGAGGGAGACCTAGCTACCGTGAAGCATGAAATTTTTGGGATCTGAACTTGAAAGAGAATTGAAGCGAAGCATATTCTGACGAACGCGAAGCAATTTGGAGATAGTAACGACAGGAGTTTTATATTCTTATCTTTCTCGATTCGTATTATTTTGTATTCGTTATAATTAATACTCCGAGGATTATGGGTTTTTATTCAGTTAATATGAACTAATCACTTATTTAAGCCTATGACGGATCTTATTCTGTAACGGAAGATTAATTATTCTTAAATTCAGTTTATGGAGGTTATTCCTAGATTATTTGTTCTGTGTGTGCTTAATCTATATAATTGCATGATCAACAATTATCTGTTATCCCTTATGAACTTGAGAGAGGACATATGGGATTAGAACTAGCCATAGTGACATATGTTCGTGATTTCTGCGTAGATAGAATTCATGATTTGTGTTTAGGGTAGAGATATGCCTTTACGCCATATATAATCTTATAGAGAACTTGATATTAAACTCTCTTTAATTGTAATTCACATAGAGATATAGTGAATTAGTTAATTAGGGTATCTTGCTTAAATCTATCATCTGTGGATGTGAGTGAGTATGGATATTATGCATCGAGAGGTGATTTTATCTGCGTTAGTGTTCTTGATTAATAATCTGGGGGTAACGGAAATAAACTGGGGAAAAGGATATTATCTGAAATGAAATAATAAGTGAAGTTTTAGGCTTAATTCTCTTAATCTAGTTAAAATCTTGATTTAGTGTTGCGATTGTTTTAAGTAATAATTTAGTTATAAAAAAAACATATTTTAATCGTTAGTTTGATAAAGCTGAGATAATATAAAGTTGGTAATTGTTTGATTAAACAGTAATTATTGTCTCTATGGGTACGATATCAAATTTATCACTTTATTACGTGTTGACCACGTACACTTGCGTGTTGCGCGTAGAAAATACCCAACAAGTTTTTAGCGCCGTTGCCGGGGACAGTAATTGCGTTTATTACTTACAATATCGATTTAAGTAGATCAGTTTTAATTAAACATATATATATATATTTATTCTTATTTTTCTTTGTTTGGATATTTCAGGTACTTTCAAGTAGTGCATGCAAACTAGATCGAAGAAGCCAGAATTGTTGCCCTTGGAGGACGACATCGACAAACGGTTTCGGAGATTAACCAAGTGGATTGCAAAGAATCGAGAGGAATTTGAAACACTCAGAACAAACATGGCGGAACAGCAACAGGAAGACAAACCAATGAAGGATTATGCTATACCGAAGATCTCAGAAATTCACTCAGGTATAGCCAAGCCAGCAATCAATGCAAATAACTTCGAGATTAATCCTGGGACAATACAGATGGTGCAAAACACTTGTCAGTTTGAGGGTCTTCCGAATGATGATCCGAATGATCATATCTTCACTTTCATCGAAATCTGCGACACTTTCAAGTGCAATGGAGTGTCAGACGATGCGCTCAAGTTGAGGTTATTTCCATTCTCGCTCAGAGACAAGGCGAAGACTTGGCTACATTCTGAACCACCGGGGTCAATTACGACATGGAATGATCTAGCACAGAAATTTTTAGCCAAGTTCTTCCCACCATCAAAAACACATAAGATGAAGACGGAGATATCTTCGTTTGCACAGTGTCAAGGGGAGCCACTGTATGAAGCATGGGAAAGATACAAGGAGTTGTTGAGGAAATGCCCACACCACGAATTCTCACCCTGGATGCAGTTGAGTAATTTTTACAATGGAGTATCGAGTCAGATACGGTCTAGCATTGATGCAGCTTCACAGGGAGCTTTTCTGACGAGGAAATTTGAGGACGGATGGGCATTGATAGAAACGATGGCTTCAAATGGGTACCAATAGCCGACTGAAAGATTGACTCAGCCCACAACAGCAGGTGTTCTGCAAGTGGATACTTCGACATCCATATTGGCACACCTATCAGCATTACAAAAGAGTATGGAAAATTTGCAAAGGAGAAACATGCAACAAGTAGCAGTCATATGTGAACAGTGTGCAAGGGAACACCCAACAGATCAGTGTGCAATTAACCTAGCTTCAGTTCAATTTGTGGGTAACTATAACAGACCAGCCAACACCTACCAGAATACATACAACCAGGGGAATAGGAACCATCCGAACTTTTCATGGAGCAACAACCAGACTCGAAACCAGCAGCAAGCTCCACGACAAGCATACCCCCCGGGTTTTCAGAATCAGCAGCAACAGGCCGCACCACGGTAGGAGGAAAAGCTAGGTTGGGAAGAAGCTCTAGCTAGAGTCAAAACAGAAAATGACATGGTGACGAAAGATGTAATGGCGGAAATGAAGAATTTATCCATTCAAATAGGATAGATAGCGAGTGCAGTGAATAACCGGCCCCAAGGAACTTTGCCAAGTGACACAAAGAAGAATCCGAAGGGAGGACATGACCAATGTCAAGATTTAGATATGTGTATTTAATGAAATACAAATCAGAATCATTTGAAAAGTTCAAAGAGTTCAGAAGTGAAGTAGAGAAACAAACGGACAATAGTATTAAGATACTTCGATCAGATCGAGGTGGAGAATACTTAAGCGGTGAGTTTCTCAATTGTCTCAAAGAAAATTGTATAATCTCACAACGGACTCCTCCAGGTACACCACAGTTAAATGGAGTATCTAAAAAGAGAAATCGAACACTGTTGGACATGGTTCGATCCATGATGAGTTTTACCGATCTTCCAATTTCCTTCTGGGGATATGCCCTAGATATTACTGCATACTTACTTAACAAGGTACCTACCAAATCCGCCCCAAAGACTCCATATGAGATGTGGAAAGGGAGGAAACCAAATCTTAAGCATGTTAAGACTTGGGGTTCTCCAGCTTATGTCAAAAAGTTTGAAAATGATAAGCTATAGACTAAATTCGATAAGTGTAGATTTGTGGGATACCCTAAAGAAACCGTAGGGTATTATTTCTATCATCCAACTGGTCAAAAGGTGTTTGTTGCGAAACATGCTGCCTTCTTGGAAAAAGAGTTTATCCATGAAGGGGTCAGTGGGAGTAAGATATATCTTAAAGAAGTTCAAGAACCACAAATTACCACGGATCAAAGTCAGGTACCTGACCAAGTGGAAGAACCTACTGTATCACACCCTGTTTGTAAATCTGGAAGAGTACCGAAGATACCTGAGAGGTATGGATTCGTCATATAGGATGACAATGAGGTACACATCATGAATGATGATGATCCATTGAATTACGAATATGCTATGAGTAATAAAGACTCGGAGAAATGGTAACTGACCATAAAATCTAAAATGAATTTTGAAGCTATGCTCAAGTCCATTTGGATTTTTCTTGTGATTGCAGCTTATTATTACTTAATCTGGCAAAATGGACGTGGAAACGCCCTTTCTCAAATATATATTATTAGAGGAGAATGTATATATGATACAACCAGATGATTTTTGTTTCAATGGTTGAAGCAAATCATGTATATGAGCTACAACAATTTATTTATGGATTGAAGCAAGCTTCTCGTAGATGGAACATTCGTTTGATGAGACAATCAAAGAGTTTGATTTTATCAAAAATGAGGATGAACCATGTGTGTACAAGAAGGTTAGTGGGAGCGCTGTTTCATTCCATGTATTATATGTTGATATATTACTGATAGGGAATGAAATTCCTATGCTAAAATCGATCAAAATAAAGTTGTCTAAATATTCCTCCATGAATAATTTGGGAAGAACATCCCGCATTGGGATATAAATCTGTATTACTAGATTTAAAAGGATGTTCGGCTTAACCCAAGGAAACGTATATTGATTAGATGCTAAAGACGTTTAGCATGGCAAACTCCAAAAGGTGCCTCATGATGATCAGCCATGGAGTGTATCTCTCAAAAATTGTTCTCAGTAAAAGAGAGATCGCATGAGTTACTATCATGTATGCAATGAAATATACGAGACTTGATGTTGATCTGTCATATTCTAGAGAAGATCACTGTGAGACAGTGATAAACATCTTAAAGTACTTAACTGACACTAAAGATGTCATCATATCACATGATGATAATTAGAATTATCTTTAAAAAAATTAGAGAGCAAGGAGCGCGTGAACACCCGTTTGTATGGAGCCCGGGTTTAAATGTAATAGTTACGTTTAAATTTAAATTCTTGCACTCCTAGGTTTGACCTTTTGGTTCACTTGGTGGCTCTAGTGAACCAAACTAGAATAAAAGTCCATAATCAATCCAGGTAGAATATAGTATTCTATATGTGCATGCTAAATATTATATATATTATATTTTATGCAAACATGCTTCGCATGTTTAATAAAATGACGCGTATTTTATATATATATGTGCATGCGCGCTAAACAAGATGAGATAAATAATAACAAACCCTCAAAAAAATTATATTAAGTCGAAAGCGTTCAAGTGATATTTGGAATATCGAACGTCACCTTCTAGCATGATAAATTAATAGAGTATTAAATATTTAATATGAGCTTATTGTGCTATCCACAAGGCGAGTATTGCGTATTTAAGATATTAATTAATCACATTTGATGTTTATCAAGAAAATTGAACGATCTAGTCTTGTTGTGCTATCCACAAGGACGAACATTTTTTTTTTTGAATTTATGGAAGTGCTAGGCTGGACTTAATTTAAATCATTTTAGTTCGGAAGTGCACACACTTGACCATTATAATTTAAGAGGGAAAATAAAAGGAGTTACATGGTGATGTAATTGACAAGAGTTGTCTACCTATTTATTTGTATATCGCTTGTTGTGCTATCCACAAGGTTATATACATTTGAAATGAGATCTTTATTCTCACTAGCAAATCTTTAATTAGATGTTGCCGAACTATATAAGTGAGGGTAATATAGTTTGATAAAAATAGTGGGAGATACCAATTTAAAATAAAGACCTAAATTTATTTTGGTATGCAAAATTAATAAAATGAATGTTTGCTAAAAATATTGTCTTTTCACATACAAAAATTTTAAAAATGTCAAAATTACTAATTTCAGTGCGAAACATACTTGATGCTAATAAGCTTACCGGGCCGAATTATACGGACTGGCTAAGGAATCTGAGAATAGTTCTCACTGCTGAAAAGATTTCTTATGTCCTAAATTCACCTGTCCCTGGAACTGTTTCAGAAACAGCCTCTGAGGAAGAGATTGCCACCATTGTAAAGTGGCAAGATGATGCATCTGTGGCACAATGCATCATGCTCGCATCCATGAATAACGAGCTTCAGCGTCAGCACAAAAACATGGATGCTCCTACTATGCTGCTTTACCTTAAGGAGTTGTATGGTGGACAAAGTAGGACTGCTAGATATAAGATATCTAAGGAGCTCTTCCGATCTCAGATGACCAAGGGCAAGGTGAACATAAAAGAACAAAAGAAACCTGATCCAGCTAGCAAAGGAATGTGCTTCCATTGCAACGAGCCGGGTCATTGGAAGAGGAACTGTAAGAAGTTTCTGGCAGAGAAGAAGCTTAGAGAAGCTTCAACTTCCAATCAAGGTTTGTTTATGATTGAAATTAATTTTTAAAAAAGTCAACAATCTACTTGGGTATTGGATATCGACTGTGGTTCTCACATATATAATACTGTGAAGGGACTGGTCAGAAGTAGAAAACTGAACGAGGATGAGGTTGTCCTACGAGTGGGAAATGAAGCAAAGGTTGCTGCTTAGCTGTAGGGACTTATTATTTAGCGATGCCTTCGGGCAAGTCCATTTATCTAAATAATTGTTATTTTGTTCTGAATATTATTAGAAACATTATTTCTATTTCTGTATTGGATATGGAAAGATTTAAAGTTATTATAAAGAACAATGGTTGTTCTATTTATAAAGACGATGTTTTATATGATATTGAAAATTTCTGAAATGGACTTTATATACTTGACTTGCAAGAAAATATATTTTAAATTGAACAAACTAAGAAAAGGAAAAAAGATGATATTAATTATACCTATATGTGGCACTGTAGACTTGGTCATATCAATGAAACAAGATTATCCAAGTTGCATAAGGATGAGCTCTTAGAGCTATCTGATTATGAATCATATCCAACTTGTGAATCTTGTCTCATGGATAAAATGACTAAATCTCCTTTTAGTGGAAAAAGAGAAAGAGTTACAGAGTTGTTAGCGTTGATTCACACAGACATTTGTGGACCTATGACAACAAGTGCACGGGGGTGGGTATTCTTATTTTATTACTTTCACTTGTAAAGTTAACTAATTATATATGGTTATGATGATTTTGGATTTGGAATGATGGTTGATGATTATAAGTTTTGTAGACAGGTTTAGATTTTTTTGGATCTCTATTTTTAAAAGAAACTGAGCCGAAATTTCTTGAAATTAATAGCGACTAGCTTAATGTTTTGGTGGTTGGATATGTGTTGATGATTGAGTATGTATTAATTATTGTGATGGTATAGTGAATTATGATAATTGTTATGTCTGATTGTAAGTTATTTTATGTTGCAAAGAGTCTTTAGGTAATGTAGTATTTTTTGATGTTTAATCTAATTTTTCGTTACGCCCCGCCTTCAGGCACGGGCAATTACTAGTTAATGATATTCATCAACAACCCTGCCCCAAAGAACTTCTTAATGAGTTAAGAAAACTAGAAACAAGGCTTGACAAGAGAAAAGGAAAACCATGTATTCTGATCTGCTACATCATTTCACATTTCCTCATTTTTCAACTTCCCCCTCACAATATTCAATCTAGATGACGCACACCGGATCATGGTCTTTCAGTTCCCCTACAAAGTTACTATCACAGATTTATCATATGGAAATTGAAGGCGGTCTTCCTAATGCAGCATCCAGGTTCTTTAGTAGCAAAAGTACAGAGCATTATTGCTAATTTGAAACATGTTGGAATAGTGATGTTCCTAATGTTGGTACTCCATCTTAAAAAGACGTATTTTTTCTTTGACTTTTTTTGGCGAATATTAAGGTTTGAATATGATACACTTAGATATAATTTTTTAATATGTTTTTTTCTCATATTAAAGATCAAAATTTATGATTAGAAAAAAATTGTGTATGTAATCCTTGATATTCACAAACCAGTAGAAACTCTTTCTTAGGACCACCGGGGGGGGGGGGGGGGGGGGAATTAAAGTTGAAACAAACGTATTGGATTGGCAATTGGCAAGTTGACCTTACAACTAGAAGTATTTTCTTGTGCATTTATACTAATGTTTGATAAAATTGTTATTTTTTGCATATACTATGAAATGTTATATTTTAAATTTCTTCGTGAAAGAGACAGAAACACAGATAGACCCAGAGGAAATTTGAAAAAGATAGAGTTGGCAGCAGAAATCCATTGCAAAGTATCAAAAGAGTAATTTTGTAAATGACTAAATGTGATATTGATTAGAAGATATGAAACTAAGAAAAGCCGATCAATAAACAAAAGCTACCTTTGGGAATAGTGCTCGGCAAGAACCACACCATGTTCCATAAAATTCAACAATAACTAGTCTCTCTCCAGCCTGACTCAAAGCATTCAAAAACTCTTGTGTAGAATGAATGTCAATCATATTTGGTCCTGCATTTTTCTCCCACCATTTTGGCTGATCATTTTCAGCAATAGTTGCATGTACCTGAAGTGAAGAATCCAACAAGAAATCAGAAAGAAGCTTTACAACGCCCTTCAGAAAAGATCTTCATAATATATCGTATACGGAATAGAGCCGCGAAAATTATATACTCCCTCCGTTACAAAATATAGGATCAATATTGACTTATTGAAGTCAATTTGAGATGTTTTCAAATTCAAAAATTGATATCAATTAATTTAGTTGTAGACAATACAATTATGAAATTATAAATTATCTAAATAGTACTACTAATTACAAGATTTGTTGTTTTCAAACTTCAAAAGTTAAATGAATCACATCAATTTTGAATTTAAAAATATCTCAAATTAACTTTGAAAAGTTAAACTTGATCCTATATTTTGGAATGGAGGGAGTATATTATTTGAACAAATAATACTAAGATTGAATTGATCACATGGACCCTAGCGCCTGCGCATGATAAAGAGTGAAGGGTGTGGCAGCCACCTTTCACTCCGAGTTAATATGGACAGCTGATAAGTAAAGCAGTGATTCATAGGCTAAGTTTGTTTCTACTGAGGGAGAAAATACATAATATCTGAGGCATCATTTGCAAGCAATGGCTATGGGCTACCATCAAACAGGAAAGTGCACATCAACAGCTAATACATAAATTATCAGTTGGCTGCGACCATAGTTCCTGAGCTCAAGAGAGAGTGAAGAGTGTGGTAGCCACCTCCTACTTGGTGTTCATATGGACAGGTGATAATTAAGGCAGTGAGTCGGAGGCTAAAGCTGTTCCTGCCCTAGTCAAGGCCAAGCGAGGTATAATTTGCATGCAATGGTTACCACCAAACAGGTTACAGATCATGTGTGCTTCTTATTCTGAACTTTTACCACTACAACGGTGGAGGATGATGGGAATGAAAAGGAAATGAACCATACATTTCAGAGGAAACAAAAACCAAAAGCTTTAATTGGTGCTTAAACCAGAGTCTATGGCGCCAACCCGTGTTCTAAAAAGCTTTGGCATTGTTAAGAAAATGGGTTCAAAGCAAGCTTTAAACTACTGCCTTTCATTTATTTTCTCACAAAATGATTCTTTTCTACTAATATAATTCCCTGCAACTAGTTGTGTGGAGAGTAGAAACCCTTCAGGAACAGCACTGGGAACCCAATGAAGTGTAAAGAAATAAACTTTAATTAGCTAAACCGAAAGGTAAAACATTGGTTAACAAAATTGATATCCCACTAGATCTTCGTACCAGCATCAGTCATTTTTCATATGAATTAACATGTAAGCTAGCACATGTCAAACGAAAAAAAACATGTATGCACCAAACTATAACCCATATTTCCAAACAACTAAAGAAAGAATTATAGATAAACGAGAAGATCTGATGTAAATTTGCAATAACCGACAATTCCAACCCAAAACAGGAGAAATGTAGAGCCCAAAAAGTATTGAAGAAAAAAACATTCAATTTTTTTTGTCATAATGTACAACAATATCCTTGCAAGAATACATTGCACGTCAAAATTAATGTTAAATAACACCATTATTTTCAAAATACAATCAAGCTTTGAATTTAAAATGCTGCAAAAAATTACCATACTATTTTATAGGCCAAAGCTTGTTTCGTTCCATTTTTGGGTCCTTATGATAAATTAAACAAATCTGGATCCCCTAATGAGCAACCCCGTTCCCCTCCCATCCCAACCCCACTACTCGAATCCCAAACAAAAAACATCTCTCTGAAAAAGATGAGACTTTTCACTAAAAAAAATCATTACTCATAAGATTTCCCACATAAAAAAGGATCCAGTACTTGAGGAGTTCACCCAAACAAAATTAATAAAAAAATACTACAAAAGCCTTGTTTTTTTCAGTAACAAAAAGTGAATTACATAAAAATACAACACAGTCATCAAGACAACACTTTCAATTTGAGAAGAAAAAAACCCATAAAAGTCCATGAATTACTAATTTACTAATAAAGTGCAGTGTAATTGAGACAACTACAACCAATTAAACCATATAACAATAGTTAATTATCCAATTTAGAAACCCAGAATGCATTCCAGTGTTCCTTTCTTTATGCCCTTTTTTCCTTCCTTTCATTGGGTTTCTCAGCTACCATATATACAGCAATAAAAAAAAAAGGAAAAAAAAAGAGAGGAAAATTGTAGGAATAAAGGTGAAGTCTTTACCTTGAAAGAGGGTGAATTCTTGGTGGGTCTGAAGCAAAACCGAGGAACAAAATCAGAAGTTGAAGAGGAATCACCAGCAGCAGCAACAGAGATAGTCCTCAGTCTTTGATTTGGTGAGGGACCCAGATGGAGAGAATTCAAAGAAGTTAGTAGAGAAGAAGAAGAGAATTTTAGTGAATTGAAAGATAATCGAATTACATCTGCCATCGAATTGAAAATATATATTAAAAATATAAGTATGTAACATCAGTGAAAAGGCAAAATCATGGCTCGAATGGGTTTTCTCTCTCTCCTTTCTGCGGCTGTATGTAATAGGATTTAGGAAGGAAGAAGGTGTCGTGTGAGAAAGATATGTGTGAACCAGTGAGGATTTTAATTTTTCATGTTTTTCTTGCCCCTTTTGCAGTTTTGTATTCAACCAAACATCAGTAATTTGGGTATTCTATATATTTCAAATTTGCAGGCCTTTAGATAAATGGATATGAATCATTCTGATGAAATTCGGCAGCTAGACTGAGCCAAAATTAACCATTTTTCTTGCATTATAATTGTCCTATTATAGTAATTCAAAAGCACCCAAAAGCACATATAACAGTTGAGATGGCCGAGTTGGTCTAAGGCGCCAGATTAAGGTTCTGGTCCGACAGGGCGTGGGTTCAAATCCCACTCTCAACAATTTATTTTTTCAAAAACTCAAATAATCATTATTTTTCAAAAATTGTATAAATATATATAATTTATCTACTCTAACATATTCTTCTTATTTTATTTTAGAAGACAAATATTGCAAAGTTAAATGAAAAATCAGCCGTATCAATAATGTTTGCAAATCAAGAGTGACTTGCTGTTTCCTAAATTAAATATGATAACATAGTATTAATCAACTATATAAATTGTTGATGCATGAAACTATTTTGCTAAGTTAGCTCCATGATTGTGTTCACTGCATAACGTTTGCAGATTCTTAGATTGATCAAAGGTCCATGAGTTGTGGCCACCACATTGAACATATTCTGCATGAAATTTTGGTTGTTTAAAGCCCAAAGGTGATTGTGAGATTTAAAGAACCATTGAAAAACTTCCAAATTTATTGCTTGGATTAAAGTGTGGCCACAAGAGGGGGGGTCAAACTAGAGTTGGTATATAGCTTGTAACCAAACTTTCGGGTTTGTTATTTCAATTGGTTTTGGAACCGAAATCGCACCAAATGAAACCGCACCGCACCAATCACAAATGGTTTCATGTGCGATTTTGAATTTGTCAAACCGCATCTAAACGATTTCATGTCAAACCGCACCATGCTCACCCCTAGGAGAAGCCGTTCAATAGTTAATAGTTATATGGATTTCCTTGTGCATTCTCCGTATTTGTTTTGTATATAATATAATATGAATAAATATATCAAATATTCGCATGTCCGTAACTGTATCCGTATCAGCATTCATTCAAAATAAAATTTTAAAAGTTTCATTTTTTTTATTCTTGTACAATGTTTTAACAAACAAAAAAAATATTCACTTAATTACCTAATAATTAGAAATGATGTATAGTCAATCAAATAAAATAATAAAATTAAATTTAATAGTCATATGTAATTTTTTATATATATAAATGAGAGATTGATATATATATATATATATATATAATGGTATTACATATACACGGATATTAACAAATACAAATATGTATATATCATATCCGTATCCGCTTTGACGGATATAAATACAAATAATATTCGCTTAGAGCCATACTTTCAACGTATTAGTTTTACTGTTTGTTGTATTGGGTTGTTAGACTCATCAGCTTGCAGGTTGTTATTTTTGCTTGTGTGAGTTTTAATGCTTTTTCCCTTCAGTTTTAATAAAAGTTGTTCGGTTACATACAGAGAAACAGAAATCAGAAATGTAATGATTTTCCCTTCGATTTTTCAATGAAAGTAGTTTAGTTCCTTGAGTTAGAGCATGTAAATGATAACCGAAAAATAAAATATTCATCCGTGTTCGTATTCGTTTAAAGCAGATATTATTCGTATTCGACTTAAACAGATATTATTTGTATACAAATATTATTTGTATTCAATTGGAGGTATTTACAAATAAACGAATACAAATATGGATACATGTATACTCGTATCTGTTTAACATCCATCTGTCAACATATTTATCGAATTCAGATATACAGTATCACAATCTCGAACAAAGAACGAGTCTTGTTATAAAACTATAATATTTTTTTAATATCTTCTATAAAGATATTTTATTAAATAGAGTGATTATATTTTTTTTCTTCTGAATTTTATAATTTAATTGTATGGTTGATGATTGTGTTATGTTATATTAATATCATAATAGTATTTTTTTAAAATTTTTAAATTATTTATATACTAATTTTAATTAATTATGCTAATGAATTCGGATATTTATTCAAAAACGGATAAAATAAGGAGCAGAGGAGCGGGCATGTATTACTCCTTTCTTTTCAAAATTAGAGATACAACTGATTTTTAAGGTCAAACGACGACATATTAAACTTCAAAATTAGTACAACTCCTAAAAATTTAGAATGAAATAATTTTTTTGATTAATAGTTTTTGTTATACACTGTGCAATTATAATAATTATATCAACTAAAATTAAATAAATTCACATCAATTTAAAGTATATGCCGTTTTTTAACTTCAAAAGTCAAATTGCATCTCTAATTTTGGAACGGAGGGAGTATAAGCTATTGGCTTATTACACTGAATAACTGAGGTAGGCACAATGAGATTATAAACACCCCAAAGATGCATTGCTTTCATTTTAATTTAAATCAGCACCATGGAACTTATAATCAAGATTAAAGTACCCAAGAGCAATATCAATGTACCCTTCTCTCTTGTTGAGCAATAAAATTACAGAACAAAGAGAGAGCCACACAGCTAACTTATCACACACACAAAAAAAAGACATCAGTATTCGTGTATTAAAACTAGTCCTTTCTAAAATGCTTCCGAGTATAAAAACTCTATTAGTAATAAAATACAGAAGACCCGAGTCTCGTACAGATATTTTCTTAAAAATAACCTGTAAGGAAACAATTATTTTGACATTATCCTCCGTGCAAGGTTGATATGAACACTACCACGTCCTTCTCTTCTAGTGTTGTATCGAGTTGACCACTCAGTTCCCAATCACAATCATTCACAAGAACTAGAACGCCAGGCCTCCTGCAGAAGGAGAATGTTAGACACAATCATGGTCATGAATTTGTTCAAACGCGCATGCACACATGAAGACATCATAATCGCGTTGGTTATTGCAAATTTGTTCACAATTTTATTTTTTCCTCTTTTTTTTACGGTTGGTGCATGCAATCCTCTTTTGTTTTATCTAAAAGAAATTACTCTCGTTTAAGGTTTTTGCACATGGATTAAGAAAGTCATTGAATACTATCATTTAATAATTAAAATTTGGGAGAGAATTTCTTGGGACAATGAGAGAAGGTAGGGGTGATATAGGAAAGTAAATAATTTATTCACCTAAAAAGTTGTAAACGACAATCTTTTAGGAACAAATTTTTTCTTCTAAAACGACAATCTTTTAGGAACGGAGAGAGTATCTTTTAAGGACAAATAGAAAAACCTAATTCTTTTTTTTTTGTGCAAAATGATGCGTCTTCTTAAAGATTGCATGCAAATTATGCTATATCTAGAGGTAGAAGTGAAAATAAGAAAGATGCATGTATATTTTTCAGGCTCTCATCCAGGACTCTTAACTTTAGTCTAACAAGCTGTGCATAGACATAAGAAAATTTTATGCATTACACTACTAATGCAAGCATAGAGACATCAAAGCAAGATGGATGAACATGATCCACATAAACAGATAAGCCTGAACTAAATGGGACTACCCAACCAATTGCTTGTGGCAAGTTTTAGGCACCACCACCAAATTAAGGACATAGAAGAATCTTCAAACTTACACAGAATCTCCTTTCATAAACATTTCAGGTCGCTCCTTGATCAAATTGGTTTGCACCCAAGCAAGCAAGTCTTTCATGGTTAACTATACCAAATAGGTGGTAAAAATCACAACGATATTTTGAGTAAACATATGAAGAATGATAATATATATATATGGTCCGGATCTTAAGCTTACCCTTTATCCAACATATCTTACTTACCCCCTTTAGCGACAGACTGGGGGACGGTTCAGTCCGTCGCTATATATACAACCGTTGTCTTAGCTTTTAGCGACGGACAACATACAGCGACAGACAACGATAAGACGAAAGTTGTATATCACTAAAAGGGGTAAGCAAGGTATGTTGCATAAAAGGTAAACTTAAGATCTGGACCGTATACATATATATTATATATATATATATATATCCTTCATACAGATAGAAGTTCACCTTCTCCTCTCCGGCTTGTTGGTCAACATTGACATTATGAATCTTTACAGAGTCACAAAGAAGCTCCAATCCTCCACTACATTAACAAAAAATAAGTAACAAAACAAAATAAAAAGATAACAAAGCAAATATCATCTCAATTCAAGATCATCAAACAAAGAGAAAGGAAAATGAATAACCTACTGATCGAGCATGTGAAATAAGAGTAGTGAAAGACATTGACATTACAAAACAACTATCTCAATATTTCTTACTCATGTTGTTTGACTTTTATTCCATAGTTTGCAATACCTTAAGCATCATAATAATCATTATCTAGCCTCAATGTCAGATCACACCAATCCACATTCGACGGCCATTTAGTATCAACCCACATATCCTAACATTACCTATAGAGTCATAAACTAACAACACAAATTTTCAATTAAACTCTCAAGGTCTAAATAACAACACAAACAACATTAAAATTTAAAACAATAACAATATACATGTACTAAAATTTTAATTTTTGTTGGAACCCTTCAATTCTCATAGTCCATCTAAACTCTATATTCAAAAGTTTATACTGAACTAGAACTCAACAAAATTGATTTAAAAAAAACGCCATGATACTTAAAACCATAAGAATACACATAATTTATACTGAAAAACATAAATCAAGCAAAATGACAAAAAATGATGCAGTATCAAATTTTGAACAGTTGTTGAAATAAGGGAACAATTACCCAAATTCGAGAGTCAGTTGCATCTTCAGTTAACTCGGGAAAACCTGCAAATATTAAAAGCCCCTATCATTAAAACCTAATTGCTAATTATATGTACTGTCATATGAAGAAAGTCGTACAGATTTAGCACAAGTTTTAGTGTACTGAACTGAATTAAAATTTAATACCTTATTTGGGTTATGGCTTTTCAGATGGAGAAGAAGAGACTGCGTGACGAAAAAGTGGGAGAAAGTAGAATGGAGTATAGTACTTTTGACAGAGAGGGGGAGAGAAATAAATAGATTTTCCGGTTCTTTTCTTTGGGCAAGAGGGGAAAAGAAATCTCTACCCCGGTCCATGGCTAGTTGGGCTGGGCTCAATGTCACGCTACCGGTCCTTCTTATTAAAAACTAGTTGTGTCCGGTGCTTCCGGCACTACATCGACAGTGAGATTGATTCCAAATTTTGGAGTTTGGACGGCGTTGATGATTTATTGAGTGAGCGAAAAATTCAAAATCATTTGTATTTTGTTAGATAGACTAGTAATTTCTCGTGTCTGAAGGCACGGCGTAAATCAATTAGAATGAATCAATCATTTGTATGAGATAAAATATAAGCCTCCAGAATGAATTTGAACAGTGTTTGTATTTTTCCGCCCAAATCAATAAGAATGAATCTGAACCGTCCTTGTATTTTTCCGACCAAATCAATTCAAATTGGGTTCTATCATATTATTATAGAGAATTAAAATTAGAATTAATCTGAACTGTTCTTGTGTTTTTCAGTCCAAATCAATTAGAATGATTTTGAACAGTGCTTGTGCTTTTCCGCCCAAATCAATTCAAATTGGGTTCTATCTTATTATTATAGATACAATTCAAATTGGGTTCTATCTTATTATTATAAAAAAATTAAAATTAGAATAAATTTGAAATGTCTTTGTGTTTTTTCGTCCAAATCAATTAGAATTGGGTTCTATCTTATTAATATAGATTACGAGAGTAAATGAATCGAATCAAGCCGAGTATTGAGTTATTTAGATTTGATTCACAAAATTTATCAAGTATTGAATAAGGTTTGATTAAAGGTCATTTAGCTACCTTGTCGAGCATGATCTCTTGTCGAGCACGATCTAGAATCGAGCCCGAACAGTTTTTAACTTTTAGCGCCAATATGATCTCAGTATCAATAGAAAATTTTAATTTGAAGAGATTCGAGTAATTTATCGAACTTTAAAAATCGCTAATAGTTGAATCATTTATATTTCGAGTCGAGTTCGAATCGAACTTTTAATCAAGTGAATACAAATCGAGTTCGAACTGTTTGGTTCATTTTACAGCATTATTAAAGATTTACCTTTTTGTTGATTAATTATCTAGATATTAAATTTTATATAGGGTACTAAGAGCATTAACAATAGTTTTCTTATCTCTAACCATACTCTGCAGTTCTGCATGATAGGAATTTAATTTTTTCACTGTGTACCCAACATGTTCTTTATATTGATTTCTTAAATAATGAAATTTGAAATTTTAAAGTTCCAAACCATCAAAGCATGTTTTGATCGTTGTAACTATTTGACATCTGTATTGGCTTCATGCGTTAGAGCTTATGATAGATGTAATATAATACAACTTCTTGTTTTTAATTATAAAATAGCTATTAATTTATTAATCTTTTTTGACGTATGTGATATTTTTAAATTTAAAATTAATATAAATTTAATCAATACATATTGTAACTTATTTAGAAGAAAAAAAATACTATTACTTATAAAATTTATTATTTTTACAATTCTTAGCAAAATTATTAAGTTTGAGAATGCATCAAATTGACTTATAAAAATTAATAATAATTTATAAAAGAGAGTATAATTTATCAATTGTATCCCACTGTAAGATAACTTTTATTTTATTTTAAATTTTAAGTAATTTATAGAGTGAGTATTGAATGGATTGTAACTGTAAATGTACATAAGATCAATATTAACTTTTAAAAAGTTAATTGTGATATTTTTAAATTTAAAATTAATATGATTCATTTAAATTTTGAAAATAATAAAATTTATAATTAATAGTACTTTTATAATATTTATAATTATACGGACATAAATTAAATAAATTTATATCAATTTTAAATTTGAATACGCTTGAAATTAATTTTTAAAAAATAAGTCAATATTAATTTTATAATTTGAAAACGAAGTAATAAAAAAGTCCTGTGACAATAATATCAAGATGTGTATAATTGATGAGTTGTTCACTTAAATGAGAGTGCAAAATGTTATTTTGCATATATAAAGTACAGTCTTTTGACTCCCTAGGGAGTAAAATCCTATTAAAAGAGTTAAATAAAGTTAAGAAAACTGTTGGGTAATAATTTGTTGATGTATTATTCAAAGTTGGAAATAAAAAGAGTTTTGGAATGAGGGGTTTTTGTTCTTGTTTGTGGTCACCCAGACAAATTGAAAACTGGAATCCACCCTCATTTGGCCATGGAACCTGTCGAGAGAGAAGAGAGAGAAATTGGGATTTTTCATAAAAATGCAAACGGGGGGTATAGCGGGGGGTATAGTGGGGGGCGGGGTATAGCATTAGAGATAATCCAAACTATTTCTTGATTGAAAATGTTCTCTGAGATATCCAACTCCAAGCTGAAAGATTCATCATTCAAGTGTTGAAGTAAACAAATCCAACGGTAAACAAAGAGAGTTCTGATCATACTATCTGATCAAAATTAACCGATTTAGAACTTAACAAATTAAAAAAAGTTCTAAACGTGATGCATAGCTTGGTTATCATTTGAAGTGCTCATTTTTCTTATTCCTCCTCTTCTCCTATTCTATTACTCAGAAAGCACCCAGCCACGCCCGCCACACCAGTTCTGGTTCGCCAAAGTGTCTAGCCAAACATCTAACTTGAAAGCAAACTCTCGATTTTTCCCTCATCCAAACGGGTCTTACAAGAAACCTGGATTTCATATTGAGCTCCAAATATACGCTGGCGTTTCAACCAAAAGAACTTCTTGCGCAATTCCTGGGCTCTTGTTTTTATGACCACAAGCTGTTTCTTGATCTCCATTTCAAATTGTTCTCTGGACTTTTTATCAATATGAGGTGCGCGTAACACAGTATATAAGACTCGTGATTCAGGCAATCCAATCTGTCGTGTGTAAGGCGGGAGCCCAAAAAATTGGTTTTCCATTAATGGGCGACCAAAGGAGCGAACAGCTATGCATATCTTGGCAGTCATTACTTTTGGTGGTCTTTTATTCGTCTGACACCTTCTGCAATGTTTAAACAAATTCTAGCCAATCTAAACAAACCAATGATATAAACAAGAAAGAAAACAATTCAATCTAACAATCTTCATTCGGTTCTCCAGAATTCGAAAACAGAAAACGAACATGATTTGTGCTTGTAATCTAAGACATTTAAACAAGGAAAAATAAAATGGCCCATTATTTGGCATAGTCCAGACATGCAGGCCGGAAGGTGATCTCTCTCTGCGTGTCATGAAATTAACATCATGGTAATTACTTTTGCTGGTCATGAAGTTAAAAGGGCGAATAGCTATGCATATCTTGGTAGTCATTACTTTTGGTGGTCTTTTATTCGTCCGACACCTTCTGCAATGTTTAAACAAATTCTAGCCAATCTAAACAAACCAATGATATAAACAAGAAAGAAAACAATTGAATCTAACAATCTTCATTCGGTTCTCCAGAATTCGAAAACAGAAAACGAACATGATTTGTGCTTGTAATCTAAGACATTTAAACAAGGAAAAATAAAATGGCCCATTATTTGGCGTAGTCCAATCCCCCTACCCTCTGGTGTAAGGGAATGGTTAGCATGAAGTTAACTTTGGTTAATTGACTAATATAGTATCGACATACAGGTCGGAAGGTGATCTCTCTATGTGTGTCATGAAGTTAACATTATGGTAATCGGATCCCTAGTGTAAATATCTTTCTATTTAAACACGAAAAAAAGAAAGAGAGAAGCAAAAAGACAGATTTGTTTTATCTGATTAGATGCTTTCTTGAAAGAGGCCTCAATTGTTAGCAGTCCATTAAACAGATTCAATCCTCAACATGATCACATTAACTTCTTTGCCCTCCATTTTGGCATATCAGCAAAATGCCCAATTATTGAAAACACAAACCTAATCACCATACAGTTGATGAAAAAATATTCCTTTCTCGATGCTTTCTTTTGATATAACGAGACCAAGATGGCCGAGGAAGACACAACGATTTTCATAATAGTAGACCAACAATTATGAACCTTCTAAAATAATAAAACAATAACTTCATTTGAGCCTTTTACAGAAAAACCCTTTATTCCAAAAGATTATTTTGAGTCTAACAATTTAATGAAAAATTTCTGTACCTTAGCAATGTTGATATTTGTTGGCGGCGCGGCGTTCGAGAAGATGCGAAGAAGGCGAATCGGCGGCAGGTTGCGGCGATGGAGCCGGCGAGGTAAGGTGATGAATCTAAAGATAGTGGTGGCAATTGTGGATCCGATCCGCTGGATCGATGCTGAGAGTCTTAGATAGAGAGTGTCTAAGAGAGAGATGAGCGGCTCCGGTGAGTGAAATGAGAGTGAGTATAATTTGGGCATTGGGCATGGGTATTAGACCATTTCCACCTGTCATTGCAAGGGGGTTAAGGGCTGAAAAGGAGCCCTTTTGGGCTCCACCGGTCCAAAATGGAGAGGGGGGTGGTGGGCGAGGGGGGAAGTCTAGCCCGCGGGGGAGGGGAGTCCAAGTTGCAGCCCATGGGGAGGGTACTGACGTCACCCGCAATAAATTTTTTAAGAAAATCCAATTTTTTAAAAAGAAATCTGAAAATTTCTAATTTTTTTTAATAATTTTCTACCATTCTCACATAAAAAACTCAAAACAATTTTATTCTTTTTTTATATGCTATCCAAATTTTACGTTTAATTCTTTCTTTCTTCATAAAAAACTCCCCCACCCCCTCGGGTGGAAACACTCCAAAGGGAATTTTAAAAGAATAAGTCTACTAGAATTTAGAATTTTTTTTGAAACCACGACGTAGTACACGTCACTACGATCGCGTAGACACATTGTTTTTTAAAAGAATAAGTCTATTATCACATAAAACTCGGTCACATCGCTCACATGCATATTCTGATAGCCCACGTGACTTGCTCTGCACGTGGGTCATCAAAATATGCATGTGAGTGTATGTGAGTCGTATGTGACTGGTTTTATGTGATAGTAGACTTACTCTTTTTAATTTTTTTTTACTAATTAAATGCTTTTAACAATATTTGTTATAAGATCATGACCTTCACAAAAAAATATTTTTAGTTGATTAATCATTTTGTAGGAATAATGATTATTATCTACCGAATGAAATCTTGAAATCTTTTTAATAAAGCTCTAGGTCGTTTTGATATAAAATTCCAAAACATGGAACACTCTGTCCCGAAACATAAAATTTGCTATCAAAACTTTTCTGATTACTTTTTTAAATTTATATTGCACAAACATATTTACAACCTTTTCTTTTATATAGTTCTTGAGCTCTACAATCAAGCAGGGATGAAGCCAAGATTCGATATTGGGGGGGGGGCCAAGAATTTTTTTAACAACATAATATATATTCATCACTAAAAAGTAAAGTTCCACCATTACAAAACATATTTTTACTAAAACAAAGATAATGTAGTAATATAATTTTCTTTGACAAAGACAACAAAACATAACAAAAAAAAGTCTTTTATAACATATCAAAGCTTCGTCAGAATTGCACCCGACGTTCTTTCAAATCACGAAATCCATCTATTATACTAAATGGGAAAATGGGAAAAATATCTACTCCTGGAATTATCTTCACAATAGTCATTAGTCAATACTATTACACTAAGCAACAACCAGTCTGATTAGAACATTAAAAATTTAGACTTGAGTTTAGCTCTCAGTAGTAACTAGGGGTAAACCTACTTGTTAAGGGGAAATAGCTAACTAGCTGTCTTGACCATTGGGGAAAAAAATCAAAATCACAAAATCAAAATAGAACTTTGCGGTTTTGCAGGGAAGTCCGGAGGTCCGGAGGAGCCTAACAACCAAAATCACAAAATAACCTCCAATCAAAGGAACTAATAATCAAAAACCCAAGAGAGATAACAAGAATCATCAAATACCATAAAGAATTAAAGATCAATCAATTCTACAAAACACCCATATGAAATCCCACAAAAATTAGAAGAAAACAATAGTAGATTGAGTTATCCGAATTGGGTATATACCTTAGAAAGTAGAAACGATATCTTCACATAGAGTAAGATGGCCGCCGAGGAGTGACCAGTCGTCGAACTTTGCAGGGATGACCACGCCTGATGCCGGAGCAGTCGCCAGTCGAGCAGCGGAGCAGAGAGTTGGATTCGATTTGAATTTTGGTGATAAACCTCAGTCGACAGTCGCCAATCGAGCAGCAGAGCAGAGAGTTGGATTTCAGATTTTGGATTTTGGGGATTTTGGGGATTTCAGATTTTGGAGTATTACTTCTTTCGTTCCTTTTTTTTATTTCTCTTTTCAGAGACTGAAATTTGTTTATTTTTATATGTAAATTTCTAAAAAGTATTAATGAATTAATTTCTCATAATATTATCCCTATATTAAGTAATAATTTGTTTTTGTTTCATCTTTTTAATCAATTATAGAAGGATAATATTGATATTTTATATTTGTTTTTGATCCATTAAATAAAATATTAATTACATTTCTTTTCTTCTTCTTTTTTAGATAAATTAAATCCTAGAATAAGAAGGTGTAAATTTTCATTAATAAATGAATCGAATTATAAAAACACTAGTCTAGGTGATACCTCTTCATGTACGTCCCAAATTGAAACTCAAAACTCGAGAACATATATATAATTTCTAAAAGATAGACAAAAATATACAGACTTGCGTATGTAGTTTTTCAACACGAACAACTAAAAGAAGGCTGACGTGATAACCCCCACACAATAGATCTGTCTACACCAATTAATGCCAATCAAACCTCTTTCATGGAGAGATCATGAAAAAAAGCTCCGTAGAATGAAAAAATCTTAAACTAGGAGAAAAAAAGGCTCGATCCATAGATTGAAAAAAAAATACAAACGGGGAGAAGTAAAACTCTAAAAAAAAAGGAGAAAATAAGAATAATTAAACGAAAAAATGTAAAAAAACATAGGGGAATGTCTCTTTTAGTGTAGATCAGATACTCTCTCCATATCTAAAAATATGGAGGCTAGGGTTCATTATAGAGAGAAAAGAGAGAAGAAATGTTAGGGTTTTTTTTTATTTTGTTAATTATTTATTAATTACATTTCTTAAATCTTATATTCACTCTTAAAACTTTAATTAAAAGAAAGTGAGTAATACATGACATGCATGTCTTGTTCTTGTTCTTTTTCTTAATTCTTTTTTTCCCCTTCCCATCATAGTGTGGGGAATAATAAAGTGGTTGTGGTTGCTGGAAACAACCACTTTTGACTCAATTTATCCCAATACAATTAATATTATTGATTCTCAACTATTTATTTATAACTTTAAATAATTCATTCTTAATTTAGATCATGTTGTGTTGATTTAATCAATCAGCTCCAAACAATTAATCTTCACCAGTTTGTTTTATTATATATATAGTAGTTTCACATGTACAATTTGAATCATTTTGCATGTTGCTAGCTTCTCTGATTTGTTTATACTTTATAGTCCCAAAAATTCATTAGTGATTGCATAATCTATAATGAGCAACTTGTGAATTATGCATGTCTGTACCAAACATTACAAGGGTTAAATGCAAAGTCGGCCACTGAACTTTAGTGATTTTTGGGTATTGAGTCCATTTCTTTCGATCAACGCAAACTGAGCCCCTTTCTATTCAAAAGTTTGGACTTTGAACCCCCAGACGCCACATGTGCGTTGACCTGTTGACGTGTCACACGTGACAGATCTGACGCGGCATTTTATATTTTAATTTGACATGTGGCAGATCTGATGTGGCTTCTTTTGAATTTTTTCCAAAAATTTGTTTCTCCAATGGTTTGACACGTGGCAGATCTAATGTGGCTTCTTTCGAATTTTTTCCAAAAATTTGTCTCTCCAATGGTTTGAAATCGCAACCTCCGGTTTGAAACCTTAATCATATAACCACTCAAGCAGCATGGGTCCAATGTAAACATCTTGCAAGGATTAATAATTATATCAAAACATTTCATACAGCTACCTAGCTAGGCGGCCATTTCAAATGTAGCTTTGGTGTTAATAGTAATAATAATAATACTTTATAATAATTATAATAATAGTAATAATAGTAATAATAATTATAATATTATTATAAATATAATAGTAATATTAATAATAATAATTATATTAATAATTATGATAATAGTAATAATAATAACAACAATAATAACAACAATAATAATAACGGTTATTATTATTGTTATTTTTGTTACTATTGTTGTTATTATTATTACTATTATTATTATTATAATTTATTATTAATATTACTATTATATTTATAATAATATTATAATAATAATAATAATTATTATTACTATTACACCAAAGCTACATTTGAAATGGCCGCCTAGCTAGGTAGCTCTATGAAATATTTTGATATAATTATTAATCCTTGCAAGATGTTAACAACTGACTTATTGTGCTTCATTGGTCCTATGACTGAGGTTTCAAACTTGAGGTTGTGAGTTCAAATCATTGGATAGACAAATTTTTGGAAAAAATTCGAAAAAAGCCACATCAGATCTGCCACATGTCAAATTAAAATATAAAATGTCGCGTCAGATCTGCCACGTGTGCCACGTAGGCGCCACGTGTGACACGTCAACGTGTGACACGTCATCAGGTCAACGCACATGTGGCGCCTGAGGGTTCAAAATCCAAATTTTTAAATAGAAAGGGGCTCAGTTTTTGTTGACCGGAAGAAAGGGGCTAAATACCCAAAAATCACTAAAGTTCAGTGGTCGACTTTGCATTTAACCCAACATTACAATATATACCTGCTTTTTATAAGCTACTAGTTTATGTGGCACATTATATATGTGTGTGCAATTAAGAAAAAAATTAAAATAATTGAATACAATTTTGAAAAACATGAATGAGAAAGATAGTAGAGAAAATAGGGATTCGGTTACCATGAAGTTAACTTCATGATAAGTTGATCAATTGATCAATACATTGCTGACACGCAGAGAGAGATCACCTTCCGATCTGCGTGTCGATACTGTATTTATCAATTGACTAAAGTTAACTTCATGCTAACCACTTTCAGAAAATAGAAATAACTATAAAGTAGAAGAAAGAAAATTAAGAAATCTTAGGTGAAGTGAAGTTGTTATAAATTTAGCGTTGTGAAAAAATAATTTAATTAAAATATAGCAATTTTTAAATTTTATCATAAAATAGATGGACATAAGGTGAGAGACCAAGTCTTGTTGAATAAATTATGACGGAACGTGCTATTGCATAGAATAAAATCAAATAAATTAATCATAATAATTAAGTACTTACATGAATTAAGAGAAGACATCTTGTATGTATCAAGCTTCCGCTGCGCGTAAGGGTGAAGGTCTTCAATTGCTTCTCTCAATCTTATGATGGGTGTATAGGTGTGTATAAATTTCTTGAGACAGCAACTGGGACCCAAATCCTAACTGTTTTATTTATTAGATAGCTAAAGGTCAAAATCGTCCATCAAGATTATGAAACCCTAGGGCCCATTATGCCAACTTAATATTAGTAATAATATTTATGGGCTACTCAATTAATTACCAAACTCATAAATAAAGTAATAAATTAATACAATATGTAAGCCCAATAATTACATAAATAGTAGAGGCCACATAAGGAATAAAATATTTCAACATTCTCCCACTTGGTCGAATTATTATTTATATACAAAACATAATGCTTACAATCATTAATTTGGCGAAGTATTAATTTAATGTCTACATCTTGTTCAAATAAAAATATAAATGCGAATTAATACAATCTTTGTGTCACACAAGATCCCCATTAGTTACACAATTAGTACTTTTATTAGAACAAAGATTAACATTAAGCATAACAGGTATGAATAAAGTTTACATAAGTGGTAATAGATTAAACTCATTCATATGGTCCAAAATATAATCGTTCTGTTTGCTCATAAATTCTCAAATGTGCACAATAAAGAGAATAACAAACCATAAACATAATGTTAAGTTCAAAACAACGAGCTCAAAAAATGTTATCTTACATCAAAATAACTCATTAATTAATATTACCAATTAAACCCATGCCGACATTATGCTTTAAAAGAGCTTGGGTGCATGGTAAGCCTTTCGTAAATGGATCCGCTAACATATAATGCGAACTAATATACTTAATGACAAAGCTTTGATCTTTAACTCTTTTCCTGACAAATAAGTACTTAGTGTCAGGTATAGTCCAGTACCACTCGGACTGGTGCTGTTGGAAAAATTAACAACAAAATCATTATCACAAAATACTTTCAATGGCCTTGAATGGAATCTATAACTTTAAGTCATGAAATAAGATTCCTTAATAATACGGCGTGACAAGTAGCATGATAACAAGCCACATATTAAGCCATCATCGTGGAAGTGGTAGTTAACTTCTGCTTATGAGTTCTCCACGAAATAGGGACTCCTGAAATCATAAAGATGTATCCTGATGTAGATTTCTTTTCGTCTTTACACTTAGCAAAATCAGAATCAGAATAACCAACAACTTCAAGGTTATCTATTTTTCTAAATGTAAGCATAAAATCCTTAGTATCCTGTAAGTAGCGTAAAACTTTTTTGGCTGCTTTCTAGTGATCCAAACTTGGATTTGACTGGTAACGTCCAAGCATGCCAGTTACATACGCTATATCTGGACGTGTACAAACTTGAGCGTACATAAGGCTCCCAACCACAGAAGCATAGGGAATAAGATTCATTTGATTACGTTCAAGTTCATTCTTAGGGCATTGATATGAGCTAAATTTGTCACCCTTAACAACAGGGGCGACAGTAGGGGAGCAATTTTGCATGTTGTATTTGTTAAGAACTTTGTTAATATAAGTTATTTGAGACAATCCTAATATCCCGCGAGACCTATCTCGATGAATTTCAATACCTATAACATAAGAGGCTTCACCGAGATCCTTCATATCAAAATTTCCAGAAAGGAAACGTTTGGTCTCATGCAACATGTCTAAGTTATTATTTGCAAGTAGTATATCATCAACATACAAAACAAGAATAACAAATTTACTCCCACTGACTTTCAAGTATATGCATTGATCAACTATATTTTTCTTAAAATCAAAATTACTCATCACCTCGTGAAACTTAAGATACCATTGTCGAGAAGCCTGTTTTTAACCCATATATGGACTTCTTAAGTTTACATACCATATGTTCCTTGCCTTTAACCAAAAAACCTTCTGGTTATGTCATATAGACATTCTTATGCAAGTTACCATTAAGAAATGCAGTTTTAACATCCATCTGATGTAACTCTAAATCATAATGAGCTACTAAAGCCATGACTATTCTAAATGAATCTTTCCTGGATACTGGAGAGAAACATTATTAAGCTCCATTGATTTCAACTCCTCATTCATGGCTTCAAGCCATTGAGTTGATTGCACACTCGTAATAGCATCTTTATAGGAGATATGATCATTAATCTTACTTGAATCATAGTCAATCTCATTAAGATTAGGTTATAAAATCATCAAAATTAATAGGCTTTTTAGGTCTTTTAGACCTACGTAAAGGCTACACAATTTCAGGAATATAATTTTCAATAATATGGGGTTCAACATTAGGTGGTGGCTCAGTTATCTTAGGGACATTATTCGCCTCAATAAGAGGTTGCCTCACCCTCTTGAATTATAGGATTAGGAACATAAAATCTGTTTTCTTCAAGATGAATTTTTTCTAGGTTCACCACTCCCACTTAAATCACCATTCTCTAAAAAACTCTGCATCCCTAGTCTCAACAATTCTAGTGGTATGAGAGGGACAATAAAATCGAAAACCCTTAGATCTATCAGGATATCCAATGAAATGACAACTAATGATTTTAGAGTCAAGTTTCTTTATTTGTGGATTAAAAATCTTAGCCTCGGCTGGACAGCCCCACACCCGTAAGTATTTTAAATTAGGTTTTCTACCTGTCCAAATTTTATAAGGAGTGTTAGGGACTAGGAACCCGGTTTAAAATATGAACAACTGTCTTTAATGCATCAGTCCACAAAATATCGATAAGTTGGAATTGCATAACATACTACGTACCATATTTATAAGGGTACGATTTCGTCTCTCAGCTACACCGTTCTGCTGTGATGTACCAGTCATTGTATACTGAGTGAAGATTCCATTTTCTTGACAAAATAAGGTAAATGGGCCAGGACTATGACCTGTATCGGAGTGTTTATTATAATACTCTCCGCTTCTATCTAATCTCACTACTTTAATTTTTCGATCAAGTTGATTTTCAACTTCAGTCTTGAAAATTTTAAACATATTTAGTGATTCAGATTTTTCATTAATCAGGTAGACATAAGTATAACGAGAATAGTCATCAATGAACGTAATGAAAGATTTATGTCCCCCAATTCCTGGAGAAAATGGTTCACATATATCAGTGTGAATTACCTCAAGCAGTACACCACTTTTAGTGGCTCATTTCTTATTACCTTTCACAAATTTTTCTTTTATACATTCAATACAATGGTCAAAATCAGAAAAATCTAGTGAATGAAGAATTCCATCCTTTATAAGACGTTGCATTCTGTCTTTTGAAATATGGCTTAAGCATTTATGCCACAATTTTGAAGAATTCTCATTATCTAGTTTTCTCTTATTTTCACTTTTAGAGATATTTTCTGTCACATTCATTGTTAACAAGGATTCAGCAAAGACATTATCCAAATTTAACTTATAAAGGTTTTCCTCTAAAGAGCCAGAACCAATAACATGAGAGTAATGATAAATAATTATTTTACTATTCCCAAACTTAAACGAAAAACCATCAACGTAACGTTTAGATACAGAAATTTCGTGTCATACTAGGAATATAAGGAGTATCATATAAATACAAGGTGAAATCACTCTCCAAAACTAAAGGAATAGTTCTTACAGCTTCAACTTGTATAGACTCTCAATTACTAACTTTAATGGTTCTTTCCCCCTTTTGGAGTTTCTTCTTTGAAAGAAATCCTTGCAATGAATTAGTAATGTGAGACATAGCACCAGTGTTAAGCCACCATGTATTAGAAGGAACATCAATTAGAAAGGATTCATAAGTTATATATTGAAGGACGATATACCTTTCTTTTCAAGTCATTCTCTGAATTTAGGACATTCTTTCTTACTATGTCCTTGCTTTTTACATAAGTGACATTTAGGACATGTCTCAAAGTTGTTACCTGAATAATTTATCTTATTTGTTTTAGTAGAAATTTGCTTATCCTTATTCTTAAAACCTTTGCCATTTTTATGAATCTTCTTCTTATGAGATCTAGTGGTAGTCAAATGAGTAACATAAGCAGAAATACTAGTTGGAGTCAATGCTGAAACATAATCAAGCTCATAAGCATGCTTACAAAAAATTAAAAGAAATCCACAATGTACAACAATAATTAATAACTAATCATAATAAAATCAATTGTAGGGCAAGCAGTTAGTTACATAAAATCTATTTACAACAACAAAAAATAGATTTTAATGAGACGTTGGTGCATAATTATCAATTTTTCGTTGGTCCAATTAATAATATGCTAATAACATCCCCATAAAATAATGCACAACACATTTATCCACGCATCACCGTTGGGCAGAAACGAAATAAACATGTTACTTATGCAATAAAATTTCATTTAATAAATTCTAATTCTAATTTTTCCGTTGGGTAAAATTAAAATTTTTATTTATTAAATGTAACATTATGTGGCTTTTCTTAATTCTTAATTGTTTCAATTAATAACCCTCTGTTGGGATAATTATTAATTTTAACAATAAAAGAGTCACGCATACATGTAAATTATTATGATCAAACTCAATTTTCTTTAAACAACATAATAATCAAGTTTGAAAATTAACATTATTTAAAAATATACATGTAACACCTTAAAAGCCCTAATAATATATCAAATCATGTTCTAAAATTTTTAATTAAAATATATAATTATGAACATGAATTGATTATAAAATAATCACGTTAATTTTAATTTAAATACATGAGGGCATAAAAATATCATAATATTATCATGTATTCTGCATATATATATATATATATATATATATATATATATATATATATATATATATAAAATTAATTTTCGAAATCGTCATGAGGAATAAAAAAAAATCAGAATACATGAATACATACATATATATATATATATATATATGCAGGAATCATATGAATAGTTTTCGTTCAGTATATGAATAGTTCTATATTACTTCATATACTCATGTTACTGATGTATGATGTACTAAACTAAATTGAGTACTCTTAATTCCGTTCAATAAAGAGTTCTGAAACATGATTCCTTTCACTAGTATAACCATAATATAACATATATATAAATCTAATATATATATTTGTTTCTTATATTTGCCAGTACCTCCATGCATGAAATCATGAAAAAGAACACTGTAGCGAAGGAGACCACCATATATAATTAATTAGAATGAAATGATGAAGAACACAAGCCTTGAAACCTCTTTCCCTGGCCGTACAGAAGCAATTATATATGCAACAGACTTTTCATTCGGAAATTCCTTAATCATAATGAATTGTTCCATATTATCCCAATAAAGAAATTATGCGGAATTAAAATTATTGACATAACAACATAATTAATTTATTCTATACAATAACGTAACCATGCTCTTGATACCACATGTTGAATAAATTATGACGGAACGTGCTATTGCATAGAATAAAATCAAATAAATTAATCATAACAATTAAGTATTTACATAAATTAAGAGAAGACATATTGTATGTATCAAGCTTCCGTTGCGCGTATCTCAATCTTATAATGGGTGTATAGTTGTGTATAAATTTTTTGAGACGGCAACTGGGACCAAACCCTAACTGTTTTATTTATTAGATAGCTAAGGGTCAAAATCGTTCATCAAGATTATGAAATTCTAGGGCCCATTATACCAACTTAATATTAGTAATAATATTTATGGGCCACTCAATTAATTACTAAACCCATAAATAAAGTAATAAATTAATACAATATATAAGCCCAATAATTACATAAATCGTAGAGGCCATGTAAGGAATAAAATATTCCAACAAGTCTCTCTCTCACTTTATATATAGAGTTATAAAATTAATCAATCAAGTACAAATAAGCATCAGAAAATACACACTTAGTATGCATATGACAAAAAATTATCAAAAATTAAGAACCACAGCCTAATGCCTTAATATGAAAAAAATAACAAAGCTATAACTACATAAAGAGTAATAATATCAATGACAAAGTTACCAGTCCGTTGGAGAACGACTATATATATATAATCACACAAAATTTATTAATTAATTAATTACTACTTCAATTTTATTACAATTTGATCATAGCTCTCATTAATTACTCAATCTCTTTAATTATATTCTAGCTTGTTGATCTCAAGCTCATTGTGATGATACACTAAATTAAGCTAAACCAAGAAATAATTAAACTTAAGTCTAAATAAAGGAAGAATTAATTAAGCTTACGATGGATATTTATATGAGCTAGCTAGCCATGAGCATGATCACAAGATAAAGCCATTAAAAGGATCGCAGCTTCCTTCTCATCTTGTGGAAAAATTTGGTGAAAATCAGCCAAATTGTTGGTCAAACTTATTAAGAAATCCTCAAAACAAAGCTTGTTAATTCTGCCTTGATGATGATGATGATGATGATCATGAGATGAAGAAGTTGGTCCAGTACTAGTGATGAGCTTGCTCCTCCGTATGTTGTATTTTGCAACATTATGTCCAGTAGTACTGTTAATGCTTGGTCCCCTGTCTTTTTGTTCCTTCTTAAGGATCTTAGTCTTTATAAGTCCCAGTGTTGTCTCAGTCTCAAGACTTGTCGTCCCATCTGCTGCTGCAGCTTCTGCCATGGCCCTTCTAGCTTTTCGTTGCCGAATTCCACAGGCGTTGCAGAGTGACTGTACAAAGTCAAGTGGTTAGAAAATTAAATAAATTGTTTAGCGTATGTTATGTCCGAAAGAAAGAAATTGAGAGAATGAAGACGACTTCAAGTGAACTCCAGCCGTTGACACAATGGTTCAAATGACGTCTCGAGACCAGCCGTAGACTCAAACGTCGGACTGAAGTTGAGAAACTCCCGATTATCAAAAAAAAAGAGAAAAAGACTTCAAGTGAAATTAAATAAATTGTTTAGTGTATGTTATGTCCGAAAGAAAGAAATTGAGAGAATGAGACGACTTCAAGTGAACCCCAACAATTGACGTAGTGGTTCAAATGACGTTCTGAGACGAGCTGTAGACTTGAACGTCCGATTGCGGTTGAGAAACTCTCCGATTATCAAAAAGAAAAGAAAAGACTTCAAGTGAAAATAACTAGCTCTAACTCAAGTGTATCAAACTCTAATTTACACGGATTTCAAGGTTTTCGAGGCGACTCCAAATCAAATCAAATCAAATCAATGAGCTCTAACTGAAACCCTCGTTTACGTGAATTTTAAGGTTTTTGAGCTTAAGTGGAGGAATCAATGTTCTATTTTATAGTGGGGTTTGAGGTTAGGTTCTAATTATATTTATATATACAGAAAATATTATCTAATGGATGGATGGATGGATGGAAATTACGTACCTTGGGGCCTTGAGGTCCACTTCTCCAAAGAGGGGTCTTGGTAGTGTTGCAATCAGAGCAAACCCTAATCGGGTTGGTGCTGTTCTTTGAGGAATTAGCCGTGTTGCTGGAGTTACTAGTAGTTTCCATTGGGGATGATGACAGTACTACTTGCTCCTTAATTTCATCTTCAAGCTTTATTATTAGTGTAGTAGCACTTGGTGGTGGATTTACAGCCGTTGGATCAATATTGTTCTCCATCTTATGCATCAACCTCAGCCTTGGATGATAATTTTCATATTCATCTTCTTTCTTCCATATAGAGAATTTGAGTCCATTATCACTAGTACTCCCTATATCATAATATGATCCACCATGTGAATCAAAATTATCAGCCTAAATAAAATCAACAAAATTCCCAAAATTATTATCCCATCGATGGTATATAAAAAGAGAGAATTAATTCAAAGTTACAAACAGTATTATATATATATATATATATATATATATATATGAAAATTACTCTGACGGATTGGTTCGTTAACGAACCGATCCGTTGGAGAGCCTGTGTGTACCTGATGAAGATGATTAGGATATTCAGGTGGAGAAGGAGAATTAGGTGATGATGAATTTAGGTAAGTTGGAGTCATGGGAAATTAAAGAACAAAAGTTAAAAAAGATGAGCCAGAAATTAAAAAGAGTAGAATCCTGCCACAAGGCCACATAACCAAACCAAACCCTATCTCCAAATATTAATCTCCATCATCTGTAGCTATTAATAAATGAAAATTACTCTAGTATATATATATAAATTAATGTACTAAAATAGTAAAATTAGTATATTAATCTCCATCATCTCTATTCTTAGATAATATTAAAGTTACATCTGGAAATATATATATATATATATATATATATATATATATATATAATTATTCTTAAAAGTCGTATGTACAGTTATTATTTAGAAGATCATAAGATAATAGACACACAAACGTACAAGTTCACACACGTAAGTGTCAGAATTGTGATATACATATATGAACTCTTCTAGGTGGATATGAAAATTAGATATGAAAATTGGACATGAGTATATTTGAACTTCGCCTATTTATATTTTTACCTACCATTGCGGCTCAAAATATAAATAAGTGAAGTTCAAATACATCCATGTCCACGTAGAATTTTTATACATATATATCATCGGATTTTATATATACTAATATTTTATTTATTTTAGAAGCTAATTAATTTAATAATTTTAAAAATAAAATTATTATATACACCACACGTGTGTATATATATACAGTGAGTCTCTCCAGCGAACCATAGGGAACGAACTAAAAACGAACCGGCTATAGCGACGGTTTTTTCTGTCGCTATAGCATAAAAACCCGGCTTTCTATGTTGTAGCAACGAAAAAAACAGTTAATATAGTCGGTTCGTTTTTAGTTCGCTCCTTATGGTTCGCTGGATAGACGGACCCATATATATATAACACATCTAGATATTGTATATAAATAAATTAATCTAAAGATATTCCTTTAACTTCTATATATAACTGAATTAAATATCTGCGGCTTAACTAACCTAGTGTAGTCATTTGTAGGGCTGTCAATAGAAAAGTAGAATACACATATAAACTTGTCTACAATATATATTCATTGTAGGGTAGGGAAAAGAAAAAAAAATTAGACGAAATTTGAACGAACAAGAAATGGGCTACGTATGTTACTTAATAATCACTCCTGTACATGTATGTAATTAATTTGTCAGTAATTTGGGGAAAGTGGTTACAGTGTCGAACACGCTGGTCGGGAGATGATTTTTCTCTTTGCGTGTCAACATCGTATTTGTCAATTGACCAATTTACCATGAAATTAACTTCATAGTAACCGAATATGAATATGTCCAAATGCAGTTAGTTTAATTTATACATAAATGTAGGGCTGATATTAAACAAAAATGGATGGCTAGGGTTTTAGAAAAATGTATTGTAAGGCCTATATAAGATAGCTCTTTTTTTTGTTGTTGCAAAGGAGACTATATAAGGTAGCTCTTTGTACTGAAAATATTTATTGAATAAATATGAAAGTTATTTTTCAATCTCTCTCTAAATTCTTCTCCTATCTCTCTAATTTTCTAGATTCTAGCATGACTACATTTAAATACTGCTACACTATATCAAAACATTGTACAATGTATATCATAATATTAATTCAGTCATTCTAAATGTACAAAAACTATTCCCAATTGACTTTTGGGTAATATAATTTTATATCTATGAAAGTTGGATAAATTCCCTACTAATAATTAACATCTCTCACACATTCTTCTCTAGTATCGGTGGTGTTTGTTTGTGTCTGAATGTCTCTTAATTCACCTGTTTTTGATTCGATCAGAGACAAATTTTGTTTGGTAATTTTTTGTTTGCCTCTTACTCGTTAAGATAGAAACTTAAATCTTAACTATTAAGAGCTGTCTCTTAATAGTTTATTTAAAATTTATGGACAAAAATAGACTCAATAAATATTGTACTCCTTCAATTTCAAATTTTAAGATCATTTAAATAAATTTTTTAAATAACTCAAGGCTAAAATGGTAAAATAACGTCATTCAGATACTTTACACTTTTTAGTTATTAAACAGTTTTTTAAATTAAAATACTATTTAATTCATTCAGATGATCTAATTTATTAAGATGCATTAAACATTCAGATCTTAATTACTTAATTTTATCAAACACCGTCTAAAGGGGATGGAATGAATGTACAAAATAGTATTACAAAGTTTTATGGGGCAGTGTACTAGCTAGAGATGATATACATCATGCATTAACTAGGAAATAAAATTATTTTTTTAGTTTATTTTAATATTACTTGCGTACACAAAAGTATTAAATATTCAAAAAATTAGGAGAGAAAAGAAATTAACAAGGTAAATCTTATATTCCTAAAGTGTAGTCCTTTTTTGTGAAAATGCATTATATTGGCAACGACCCATTTTAAAAACTCATTTTTAAAAAAAATTAGAACTACATTTTTAAAATTACAACTTTTAAGACAATTTTTATTTTTAAAACTATATTCTTAATATCAACTATAGTCGTAGTGATGGTTTGGTAGAATTCAATATAAAGTAAAAATGTATATTTAATTTTTGAACGAATTATATATATATATATATATATATATATATATATATATATATATAATTTTGAAACAGATCGAGTAGTTGTATGAGTTTATCGGGAGTCGTTAACATGAAGTTGATTTTGTCCATTGACCAATACAATGTCGAATTGCAGACTGGGAAGTGATCTCTTTGCATGTCAATACTGTATTGGTCAATCGACCAACTTATCATAAAGTTAATTTTATAATAACCGGATCCGAGTTTATCATAAGCTTTGTGGGAGCGGGACAGAGACGGAGAGTAATTTTTATGAACTTTTGTATGAAATAAAAATTACTAGTAGGTTGTGGTGGTACCCACAATCAGGGGCGAAGCTGTGTGGGGTCAATTGAGCCCATTGGAAAAAAAATATTTTATAATATATGATAAATTTAAAAAAATTTAGGTGTAATGAATAAATTGATCTCACTGAAATTTTATAATTATTTTAATATACGGGGTCAAATTGATTTTTTTTTATAACTTTCTCAATTTCATATTACTTCCACTCTTTGATGTATGCATTTTTCTTAATTTATAATAATGTTATTACTTGTTATATTAATAATATTGTAACAAAATACATGTTTTACAAATGCAATCGGCCAAAAAGTACAAATTATCTAAAAAAAATTGACTGGGGGCGTTGTCCCCGAACTCCGCCAAATTATTTATAGTATCATAATATTTTAACCTGCTAAATTAAAATCCTGGCTTCTCGACTGCCTACAATAATTTATCTGTGCGGGGTGCGGGGTGCGGGGTGCGGGGTGCGGTGGGGCGGCGGGGGAACGGTGGGAGAGGGGGAGAGATTGGGATAAGGCGGGGATTACCTGGACCAATTAGATGCAATTTGGTATTAGATTGGGAAAAGAAACACTAGAGGGGACCAGCTAGGTAGACCAAATTTTGTGTGATTCTTGGTGCATGGAACGTGCGTACTACATACCAATTACAGTACATGGCCTGGTTTTTTTAGTTCTTGCTTCCACTCTATGCATTAATTTTATCTTGGATTCAAGCAGAGTATAATGTTTTTCTTAGGTACATGTCACATGCAAATTAGTTATGCATAATCATATACTCCATTCTTTTTAAAATTAAAAATATAATTTGACTTTTAAAATTAAACGACAACGTATTAAATTATAAATTGATATGAATTTATCTAATTTTAATTGATACAATTGTTATAATTATACACTATATAACAAAAACTATTAATCGCAAAATTTTTATCATTATAAATTTTTATTGATGTTTGATTGTATCTCAATGTATCTTAACAGCACACATCTTAATACATTTTAATAGCTCACATTTTTATATTAAGAGGTCTTCTGAATAGTTAACATACAAATATGAATTTAAATTATTCAAAGAACTCTTATTACAAATATGTGTATTGTTAAAATGCATTAAAAGGTAGATTGTTAAGATGTAATCAAACACAAAATGAGTCGTACCAATTTTGGAGGTCGTGGCCAGGGGCGAAGCTAGATGTTGGAAGTGGTTAGCATGAAGTTTATTTTGAGGTAAGCTGGTCAATTAGCCAATAGAATACTGACACGTAGACGAAATTGTATGTGTGTCAGAATTGTATTGGTCAATTGACCAACTTACCAAAAAAATAACTTCATGTTAACCGGATCCCTAGATGTTAGATTGGGAGTCAATTGACCCCACCCGAATTTTATAAAATAAAAGTATTCAATTTTCTTATAATTATTATTCTATTCAGTAAATGGTTAAATTGATAAAAGGTTAAAGGTAAGGGTGATATGTGCAAATTTTATAAAGTAAGCAAGTTGTCATAAAATATTCGTTGTGTCGGAGAATATTCGTTTTGTCGGAAAATATTCCATCTGTTGGGGAATATTATATTCGGTAAAACACGACGGCGACGCCGAAATAACCAATAATTAGTGGGCCCCACAAAGAAATAAATGTCGGATATAGAAAACGACAGAAGTAATTTTTTTTTATAAAAATAACGGCAAAATTTTTACCGTTAAACTGTTGAAATATTAAAAATACAGTAATACGCGTTGTTGCACAGTAGCACACGGTATTGCACAGTATTTCAAATTATTGGTTCTTACGTAAGAAGTCACTTACTCAATAATTGTTACAGTAATTACTGTCCAATATTTTATATTATTGATTCAATAATTGCTACATTGATATTTTATATTATTGATTCAATAATTGTCACAATAATCACTGCACAATATTTTACATTATTAAATCAATAATTCATATTATTTGAATAATATTATTAGGGGTCCTCTTAATATGTGCCCTAAGGGCACATGTTAAGTACACAATTCAAGAGAATATTCTCTTGAACTGTGTGCATATTCTTTTGATTTCTGAATTTACACCAAGTTCAAAAGAATATGCACACAATTCAAGAAAATATTCTCTTAAACTGTGTGCTTAGCATGTGTCCTAAGGGCGCATGTTAAGAAATTCCTATTATTAGATAGCATTATTGGCAATGTTTAGGAAGTTCTGTGACGCCCCCAGAATAGGTCCAGTCAACCCAACCCATTTTGAGTCGCCAAATACATGGTACATAATTCAAATACAACTTTTATATCACACAGTCGTGCAAAATACGACCACACAACTGTGAGTGTCAATACAAATCGTATATAATACAAAATATTAACATTCAAATTCATTCTTTATTTATTATAATTATTATCCTGTTATTTTACAAAAATAGCGAGGACTATTACTGCTCTAACTCGGACCATCATTCTGTTCCTCGACTAGTTCCTGCAACATTCTCATTTCCTGAAGAGGACAATAGATGAAAAGGGTGAGCTCAACTAGCCCAGTAAAGAATATTACGACTAAGATAATAAAAAATATATTATCGTTAGCCTTCAATAAATCAGATAAAATATAATTGACAACCAATTTTAGATCAATATTCGCAGCGGAAATAACAATTCATTAGAAGAGTTAAGTAGAGAATGAAGTCTACTATCTTCTATGATTTAAAAGTCCATCATCAATATTTTATCCCTGTAACATCAACCAATATATATCTCAAATCAAATATTCATCTTTGCACTACAGGCCAAAGATATTCATTTGTATCACCAGTGGTCATGTTCATCTCAACACCTGTCCATCTTTGCACTACGGTCAAAGATATTCATCAGGTAATCATTCATCTTTGCTCTACAGGCCAAAGATATTCAGTTATATCACCACTTAGGACTGAGGATGATGAAAAATAATATAAATAACGAATCCAGTGAAATAAAGGATAAGATTAAGGACTCGTATTTTAGTTTATTCAAATTCAAGAATATTCCATAATAATACTTTGTGGAGCAAAATTCAAGAATGAAGCTCAAAACTTAGATCCAATCAAAGATAATAACCATAACAGACAATTTGGACAAATAGAAAAAAATTAAATTTTTTTCGTGAATAGTGCCATATACGTGAATAGTAACCCTGACGGAAAAAGTAAGAATTTCATAATAAAATTCATGTCAATATTTTGGTATAATGATATTGAGAAGAATAACATCATTTACGAAAGAAAATAACATCCCTTACCTCAAAAGAATAGTACTTCTGACTGGAATATCGGATATAATACCGAAGGAAACTTGCACTGAATAGTAACACTCAAAGTATATAAATACTCACAAAAATACGCTCGATATTATAGAGAGTGAAAGCTTCTGATTCTGGTGTGATTTTCAATTCTAACTTAAGCACCCTATTTATAGGAAAAGCTTATGATGCCAAAGTAGACTTTTGAATAAAATAATGCTTTTTTTAAAATTTTCCAACCGCCTCCCAAAAATAAGCCATCAGCCACCAGCCATCGGTGGGGCCCTCCTTCTATTAAAAAAATATTTATTTTTTGAAACTTCAATAATTCATAATAAATAGTCCATTTGTCAGAAAAATATAAATTCTATGTCTTTTTCATAGGAAATTTAATTCTCTACAACTTTGTAGAAGGAAATTTTTCCAAATTCCAAACATAAATTATCCGAAATTCATAAACGGATGATTTTTCACACCAAAATAATGATAAAAACACATCAGCGCTAATTCCTTCTTTTATATCCACAAAATAAATATTTTCTTATCATATAAATCAATAATTAATTATTCACAAATAATATTACAGAACTACAATATTGACAACCAGGTCGTTCCCAGGAAAGAGGGGGCCTTCAGATAAGAATTTCTCCTTACTGGCGCGCAATTAAATAACCCCTCCTAGACAGAACTTCCTTAGACATTGTCAATAATGCTATCTAATAATATTATTCAAATAATATCAATTATTGAGTTGATAATGTGAAATACTGTGCAGTGACAATTATTGAATCAATAATACAAAATATCAACGGTAGTAATTATTGAATCAATCATATAAAATAGCAACGTAGCAATTATTGATATAAAATATCAACGTAGCAATTATTGAATCAATAAAATATCATGCAATTATTGAATCAATAATATAAAATATTGAACAGTAATTACTGTAACAATAATTGAGTAAATGTCTTCTCACGTAAAAATTAATAATTCAAAATACTGTGCAATACCGTGTGCTACTGTGTAACACCGCGTATTACTATATTTTAACCACCGGATATTTCAACAGTACTAACGGTAACAACTACGCCGTTATTTATAAAAAGGTTATTTCTGTCGCTTTCTATATCCGACAGTTATTCAGTTGTGGGGCCCACAAATAGCTGCGCCGTCGTACGAATATTCCCCGACAATAAGAATATTCCACGACCAAACGAATATTCCCCGACAACAATGAATATTTTATAACCACTTGCTTATTTTAAAATATTTGCACATTTCACCCATAACTTTTCATATTTATCAAATCAACACCTTACTATTTCGAAATAATATATAAAAAAAATTAAATCTTTATTCATAAAAGTTGGAGTCTTACAACCTCCCCTCCTTATGAAATTTCATCCTCGAAATTGACGTACGTACCTTGTATGTCGAAAAGGTGAGGATACCTCGCTTTCATTTCCGATTCCAACTCCCAGGTCATTTCCTCAGTAGCATGGTTTCTCCACAAAACTTTAACTTGAGGTATAATTTTTGAGCGTAGGACATGCTCCTTCCTATCCAAGATCTTGACAGGTACCTCCTCGTACGTTAAATCTTCGGCTATCTCGTCTGGTTCTAACTCAATAATGCGGTTTGGATCTTTCACATATTTACGAAGCACGGATATGTGAAAAATGTTATGAACACGAGACATGCTTGGAGGTAAAGCGAGTCTATAGGCCACATTTTCTACTCGGTCAAGGATCTCAAATGGACCAATGAATCGTGGATTGAGCTTTTCTCTCTTGCCAAACCTCGTAACTCCCTTCCATGGAGCAACACGTAATAACACATGGCCCCTAACATTAAATTTCACGTCATTTCGATGAAGATCCGCATAACTCTTTTGTCGATCTTGTGCTGTTTGTATACGTTGTCATATTATTTGGATCTTTTTCGTAGTCATACGTACTAACTCCGGTCCCAACAATGTTGCTTCACCCACCTCATCCCAGCATACTGGAGAGCGACACTTTCTCCATACAACGCTTCGAATGGAGCCACGCCTATACTGCCTGATAACTGTTGTTGTAGGAGAATTCCACCAATGGTAAGTACTTATCCCAACTCCCTTTGAATTCTAGAACATAGAGTCTCAATAGATCTTCAAGAGCTTGAATAGTCCTTTCTGATTGTCCGTCTGTTTGAGGATGATAAGCCGAACTGAATCGTAAATTCGTGCCCATAGCTTTCTGCAAACTGATCCAAAATCGTGAAGTAAATCTGGGGTCATGATCTGAAACTATGGATACTGGCATGCCATGCAATCTCACAATCTCATTTACTTATATATGAGCAAGACGTTCAAGGGAATAAGTCTCTCGTATCGGCAAGAAATGAGCAGACTTGGTTAATCTATCAACAATAACCCAAATCGCATCTATGCCTTGAGAAACCTTGGGAAGACCCGTAACGAAATCCATCGTACTGTGTTCCCACTTCTATTTTAAAATTTCCAGTGGTTGCAATGGACCCTTCGGCACTTGATGCTCCGCCTTTACATGTTAACAAGTTAAACATCTCGAAATAAACTCCGCGATCTCTCTTTTCATATTGCTCCACCAAAATATATGTTGAAGATCACGATACATTTTAGTACTCCCAGGATGGATTGCAAACGATGTGTTGTGTGCCTCCATCATGATTCTATGCTTCAAGTCGGAATCGTTAGGAACACAAAGTCTGGAGTTGACTCGAAGTATTCCCTCTTCATCGATTCTTGCTTCTGGAATGGCACCTTCTTCTTCATCTTTATCAGCTTCGGGTCTGTAGCTTGAGTAGCTTAAATTTTATCAATCAAAGCTGGTTCCACGCGTATACTTGACATCATCGCACTCGTTCTCGTATATGATCTTCTACTCAACGCGTCAGCTACCACGTTCACTTTTCTGGGATGGTATTGGATGGTATGATCGTAATCTTTCAACAGCTCAAGCCAACGTCGTTGCCGCATGTTGAGTTTTTTTTGAGTGAAGAAATATTTAAGGCTCTTATGATCTGTATAAATCTCCACTTTCTCCCCGTACAGGTAATGTCTCCAGATTTTCAACACAAAAACGACAGCTGCCAACTCTAGATCATGAGTATGATAATTTCACTCATATTCTTTGAGTTGTCGCGAGGCATAGGCTATGACTTTCCCATGTTGCATGAGAACACATCCTAACCCTTTGCCTGAAGCATCGCTGTAGATAACAAATCTATCCGAACTAGATGGTATTGTCAGAACAGGTGCCGAGATAAGTCTTCTCTTGAGCTCTTGGAAGCTCTTCTCGCATTCCTTGCTCTAAACGAATTTTGTATCTTTTCGAGTCAACTGAGTTAATGGAGTAGCGATTCGAGAAAATCCCTCTACGAACCTCCGATAATAACCAGCTAAGCCCAGAAAGCTTCGTACTTCGGTCATCGACTTAGGTTGCTCCCAACTTTGTATTGCTTCAATCTTCGCCGGGTCAACAGATACTCCACGTTTCGATACCACGTACCCAAGGAATGCTACTTTCTCAAGCCAGAACTCGCATTTCTTCAGCTTGGCATATAGCTTGTTCTCACGAAGCTTTTGAAGTACCAACTTCAAGTGGTGCTCATGATCTTCACGGCTTTTAGAATAGATGAGGATGTCATCAATAAAGACAACAACAAACTGATCTAAATATTCATTGAATACACGATTCATCATATCCATAAAAGCAGCAGGAGCATTAGTCAATCCAAAAGACATGACTAAAAACTCATAATGCCCGTACCGAGTTCTGAAAGCAGTCTTTGGAATATCCTCAGCTTTAATCTTCAGCTGATGATATCCAGAATGAAGATCGATCTTTGAAAAGAATTGTGCACCTTGCAATTGGTCGAACAGGCCATCAATACGAGGTAGCGGATACCTATTCTTGATGGTGACATGGTTCAATTCCCAATAGTCAATACAAAGTCGCATACTCCCGTCTTTCTTCTTTACGAATAAAACAGGAACACCCCAAGGAGACGTACTAGGACGAATAAAACCGATGTCTAACAATTCCTGTAATTGGACCTTTAACTCCTGAAGTTCAATAGGAGCCATTCGATATGGGATTTTAGAAATGAGTTTTGTACCGGGTTCAAGGTCAATAAAGAATTCAACTTCACGTTCTGGGGGTAGACCGGGAAGTTCTTCAGAAAATACATCAGGAAATTCATTTACAACGGAAATATTATTCAAATCTGACGTATTCTGGTTTAGATCAGTGACATGAGCTAAGAAAGCTTGACATCCGTTTTTCAATAAACGAATAGCCTTGTGATTTGAAATGATATTGACTGATTTTAGTGGTTTGGTGGTTTGGATTCGCACAACAGGTTGATTAGGAATATGAAAACTAACAACCTTACGAAAACAATCAATTTTGGCATGGTAAGTGGTTAACCAGTCAATTCCTAAAATCACGTCAAATGCAAGTATTTTCAAAGATATAAGATCAACAGGTAAGGTAAGGGTACCAATTTGAATCAAGCAAGATTTATAAACTGTAGATGTAACAAAGGTTTCTTCCAACGGAGTTTCAACAGATAAGTCAAAGTCTAATTTATCAGAAGTCAAGTTCAAACGTTGAGCACAAGTAGGTGAAATAAAAGAATGGGTAGCACCGGTATCTAACAAGGTATAAACTTCGCAAGAGTTTATGATTAGCTTACCCGTAATCACCTCGTGTGGGTTCCTCGCGTTTTTGGGCTGTCACGACAAACGCTCTTCCAGGAATCACCGACTTTGACTTGTCCGAAACTGCCTTGAGAATCACCACCCCCGCTGGACTTGGTTTCGCTACAGGACAATCTCGAGCTATATGTCCTTCTTTTCCACAATTATAGCATGCTTTGAATTGTTGTAGGCAGTTTGGGCTAATGTGTCCCTCTTTCCCGCATTTATAGCATACGACCGGTGGTCGTTCTCCTCCCCTAGAAACAGTTGATGCTGGTGCTGATGTTGACGTCTTCACGTTCTCATTGTTATACATTCTCTTCTTGAAATCTCCTCCCGATTCGCTTTTTCTACTATCATGGCCACGATTACCACCGGGGTGGTTACCGCTTCTGTCATACTTTCCTCCCCGCTGGTTGTCATTGCTCCGATGACTGCTGCCATCGGTACGACCTTAGTTGTGGTCCCTTGGTTGAACATAATCACTATCTCGTTCTAACAACTGGGTCCTGTTCACTACATCCGAATATAGAGAAAATTTGTGAGAAATGAGGTATTGACGTATTTCGGGTTTTAAACCTCTCAGAAACATCCGCGTCATACGTTCCTCATTCTCCACCAAATGAGGTGCAAACCTGGACAGCTCCGCGAACTTAGCCTCGTACTAGGACACCGTCATGTTATTTTGTTCTAGTCTGATAAACTCTACCTCCTTCATATGACGAATACTTTCAGGAAAGTACTTGTAATTGAATATTTGTCCTTAATATCACTGGATTCATTCTTTATATCATTGTCATTATTATCATATTTAAAATTATGGTGAAAGTTATCTTTGGCCCGTAGTACAAAGATGAATTGTTGATTGATGAATATCTTTGGCCTGTAGTGCAAAGATGAACAGTTGATTGATGAATATCTTTGGAGAAGATAGTAGACATTATGTTCTACTTAACTCTTCTAATGGATTGCTTGTTCCTGCAGTTGTTAATCTAAAACTTGTTGTCTATTGTATTCTATCAGATTTTTCCCTGTTGAGGGTTATGGTTCTAAAGATCTGATTCATTACTAATGAAGGCTATTGATAATTTAATTATCTTTAGTCATAATATTCTTTACTGGGCTATTTGTGCTTATCCTTTTGCTTCACAATTTTTTTCAGGTAATAAGAGTGTAGTTGGGTCGAGCGGGGATAATAAGGGACTAGAGTGATGGTCGGTGACTGTTGAAATTTCTCAATACATTATAAAACAGCATGACAATATATAATTGTATTGAGAACTTTAAATGTGTGTGTCGTATTTTATACGTCATTTAACAGTTGATTTTGGTGAACCAAATAGGGTGAGGTGAACCCAACTTTGGAAGAGTGTGTTGATACTATCATACAATATGTCTAACCACATACGACTTCGTGCTATCAAAAGAAATAGTTGTGCGCATCCACTTGCTGATTATATCTATGAGCATTACCTATATAATCTTAGAGTATGGTTGGAATACAATTCTCAGTTTGAGACAATTGAGATAATTATATGGCAAGAGAATACCCACCATTGGAATGAATAAGATAGTAATCTTCTCGTTCTTCTTTGAGGTCTATTGGGTCAACCAAGTCCTATGATATCTACTATAAATTAGAAGCATAGTCTCAACTGTACGAAGGTTTCCTTGAGTATTTTTCAAAGATTTTAATTCCTAAAACAGTTATTGACTGTACCTTTATGTAACGTATCATTGATAAGGAGTTTGGACACTGTATTCGTATAAAAACTCACACTTTATGTGTGGTCGTATTGTGTACGACAATTGGATATAAAATATTTGTATTTGAATTCTGTACCATGTATTTTTTGGCGACTCAAAATAGATAGGTTGAATATTGAACCTATTTTGGGGGAGTCACATTCATATATATATAAATCAGTGAGGTCAATTGACTCCCAATCTAACATCTAGCTTCGCCCCTGGCCACGGCCTCCAAAATGGCTTTAAACCTGGTTTTATGTTTGATTGCATCTTAAACAATTTCGTAATAATTGAACTGCCTAAACAATTTTGTCCATCTGAAACGGTTAAAATCCATCTATAAGCAAAATATTTGGGCCGCCCTATGAGATAGTGTTTAGGAACAATTACATATTATAGTACATTTTAATAAAATATTACAAAAAAAAATGCATAAATAAAATATTTACAAAATTAGTGCATATGCAATATTTAATTACAAAAAAAGTGCATTCTTATCCCTTTAATTATGCCCATGATTCTCTCCCACGATTCTCTCCCATGATTCTCTCCCACAATTCTCTCCCATGATTCTATCCCACTCAGTCTTCTTCCTCCTCTTCCAACCCACCTTCTTCCTACTCTTCCACCACCGCCCTCCCCCACCTCACTGTTCCGCCGCTCCTCCTCCCGCCCCACCCCTACCCCCGCCACTCCCCTTCCTCCGCCTCCCTTCTCCTCCCCCCGCCAACGCCCCACCCCTCCCTCCGCCTCCTACCGCCACCCCTTTATCCTCCTCCCGCCCCACCCCGCCTCCTCCCCTCCCCTCCCTTCCCTCCGCCTCCCTTCTCCTCTCCCGCCCACTCCCCACCCCCTCCCTCCGCCTCCCACTACCATCCCCTTCCTCCCGCCCCCCCTTTCTCCTCCTCCCGCCCCCGCCCCGCGCCGCCCCACCCCACCCCACCCCACCCCACCCCTTCACTTCCTCCCCCTTCCTCCTCTTCCCCCAAATCGATCCAAGGTGGCCGTCGGTGGAGGCCCCGCCACTAGCCGCGGTGGAGGCCACTCCACCACCCGTTGCTTCCCTTCCACCACCGGTCCATTCTCCAACTCCACTGGTAACCAAACCTTCATACGTTGGTAACCAAACAGGCATACCAAGGTAACCAAACCTTCATACCAAGGTAACTGAACCTTAATATGAAAGTTTCCTTGTTATGAAGGTTTGGTTACCTTGTTATGAAGGTATGGTTACCTTGGTATGAAGGGTTGGTTACCTTGGTATGAAGGTAACCAATTCAGTTTTATTAGGTTACCAATTTATTTTGAATGTGATGCAGTTGGTAACCAAAATTCATGCAGTAGGTTACCAAACAGTCATACCAAGGTAACCAAACCATCATACTAAGGTAACCGAACCTTAATATGAAGGTTTTCTTGTTATGAAGATTTGGTTACCTTGTTATAAAGGTTTGGCTACCTTGGTATGAAGGATTGGTTACCTTGGTATGAAGGTAATCAATTCAGTTTTATTAGGTTACCAATTTATTTGGAATGTGATGCAGTTGGTAACCAAACTTCATGTAGTTGGTTACCAAACCTTCCGATAAGGTAACCAATTCAGTTTTATTTGATTACCAAATTTATTTTGAATGTGATGCAGTTGGTAGCCAAACTTCGTATAAAGGTAACCATTTTAATTTTTATGAGTAACCAAATCGTCAAAAAAAAATTCAGAATAGCAACTCCGGCGATATAGCGGTGGCGGCGGTGGCGATTTAGCGGCGGCGGCGGGAGGCGGGGGAGGAGAATGATGAACAGTAACTCTTTCATAATTTTTTATTTTTAATTTTCTCATTTTGATTTACATTTTGAATTATGGATTTGAAATTATTGTTAGATCTAAAAGATTTGAATTTGAATTATTAGTTATCCTTGATTTTAGATTTCCATATTTAATTTGAAATTGAATGGTTTGAATTTTTGCACTTTTTTGTAATTATTTTATGAATGCACTTTTTTTGTAATTACTTTGTAAAAGTTGTATAGTTCTGTAAAGGACTCTAGTGTTTATGGGTCACACCTGCAAGGCCCAATAATATGTGCCTAGAGTTCCATATATACAGCTACTCTATCCTCCCTTGGATTTTACCAAATTACTTGCTGTGTCTCAAAATAAGAGTCTCATTTTAAAGTTACTGAATTATTTAATCAAAACCTGACTGCCAAGCGCTTCAATTATTACTTTTTCCCTTCTAAAATTAGAGATGTAATTTGATTTTTAAGGTCAAACGATTACGTATTAAACTTTAATATTGGTATAACTCATAAAAATTTAAAATAAAATAAATATTTTAATTTATAATTTTTGTTATATACTATAGAATTATAATAATTGTATCAACTAAAATTAAATACATTCACATCTAATTTTGAAACAGAAGGAGTTACGAGTGAATGTGGCTCTTTTTATTTTATTTTATTAACTTTTAACTACCAAAAATAATGACATGGGTATAATGTAAAAATAAATAAGGGCAATATGGCCATACACAACTATGTATGTTTTATTTGTGCACAAAACTACGTCGTCTGTACACAAAAACATACACAACAGTGTATGACCATTAATCCCAATAAATAAAAAATAATGCTATTATCACATAAAAAATAGTCACATAAAGCTCACATACACAGCATATATTGTGGGCCCCACGTGCCAGGCGGAATCCACATATATGCATATGTGTATATAAACTTTATGTGACCATTTTTTATATGATAGTAACATTGTTAATAAATAAATCAGTCTCATATTCTCTTAGGAGAATGTATTCAATAAAGACTTTTTTTAAGTAATAGACTTTTGTAGAGTTTTTAAATTTTAATGACTTTTAAAATGAATTTTAAAGACTGAAATAATTGACAAACTTCTAGTCTTTTTACCAAATTCCTAAACAGGTAGAACTTGCTGTCATAGTGATGAAATAGCTTGAGGCTCCTAAATCCGGAGTCTCATGGTTGACATATCGCCTTTGGATTCAGTAGAACTTGTTGTCATAGTGATGCAAATGTAAGACCAACATGAAGCAGCTTGAATACCCTAAATTGGAGTCTTATGATTATGGCTTTTCAAATTCTGAACAGCTAGAATTTGATGTCATGCAAATGCAAGGCCAACATGAATTAGCTAGAGGCCCTTAAATCGAAGTCTCATGGTTTGCTAACTCTAAATTTCGATCGCAAATCTACATGTTGCACTAGTACTAGGAATTTTCTAATAAATGTTTTTAAAAGTAACCAAGGACAATGACCAAAGTATTACCCTCAAAGAACATCATAATGTTTAATTTCTGGACGAGGTTCGGGGAAGTAGAGGCTTTTCAAGTCCCATTTGAACTTCTTGATTAGTCCTTTGCACACCTCTTCTTCCATAACCTCAATAAATGGATACTTTGAGTTCCACTCTTCTTTAAAAGCCAAGTTGGATTCTTTTGTTTCAAGATGTCCATCTCGTCCAAATGCTGCAATGGCTGGGAAGAAAGGATCAATCTTAAACACCTCTACGGACAACGAAACAGCAAAATCCGGAACATGAGCGTGGACCAACCACGGCATTTCTTGGATGCAATTGGGGAAGGAAGACGGGGATTCATCGCAGTCCAAAGATACGTAAATAATCTCAAAGTCATCTTTTGTCCCCTTCTTTTCACGATACATGCTCTTCAATGCTGGCAAAAACGATCCTGCTCCATAGCAAGAATGTGTTGCAAACAATAAAAGTACATTCTTCCCCGAGAGCTCGGAAACAGATGTATACTCCTACAAGAGTGGGATTTAAAAATTCAGAAACATTGATGACAATTTAGATGTCCTTTTGGTTCGCACACTCAAAAAGACAGAAACATACCTTGTCACCATTAGAATTTCCTCTAAGTAAAGGAGTTGAGGGTGATAAAAGTTTGCTCAACACCAGCTTTTTCTGTTGTCTGCTTGTCTCTATCTTCACAACTGTTTCTAGAGTAAAAGGATACGCTTTAATTCCAAACTTTTCCAATATTTCAAAGCCAAAGTAACTCAGAGATTGATAATTATCAGGCTTAAGAATGATCAAGTAACCCGCATTGCCCAAATAGTCACCCCGTGGTCCATACCTCAGGTTGTACCTGAAAACCGTGGACAACTTACTACGATTAGGGGGTAGTAGTGAGTACCAAGGCATAGGAGAACCAAAATTATCCTTGTACATGGCCTTAGCATTCGAAATATTAGTACAATCTTCGTTGACAAACACAATCTCTAGATCTTTGTCAGGCACATCTTTCAAGGATTTCCAAATTTTCAAAACTTTTCTAGTGCGTTGATAGCCCTTGGCTGAGATTTCAAAATAATACAGGCCCACAGTCTTGCCTTCCAGCACGGAGGTGCTAACCTGCAAACAAAAGTGGCATGCATGAATTAACTGAGAAATTAGCCCAAACCGCATTATATAAAGGGAAATTACTAGCCACACTAGCAAATGAAATGGACTTGCCTGATTCCCCTCACTGGTAATTATATTGTAACCCAAAAGCGCAGTTAAGGGGGGTTCTTCTTTTCTCAGGACAATTTTATCCAGGAGTGCATCAGCTTCACGTTTTTCACTAGACGCAACCTCCTCAATCCTCTCTTTGGTGAAGGGAAAGCAGTGGACTCCAAAAGAGCTGATGTCTTCCTCAGGATAGTCAAGCAAGACCCTGCCATTTGGATCAAAAAGAACAGATTTTGCAAGACCTGGGCAGTATGGAATAGCAAACTTGGTTTGGAACAAATCTCTGCCTCGTTGATCTTGGTGCGGGATGGCAAGCCATGGCATGCGGGAAAATATAGCATGGAAAGCATCTTTGTTCGTACCAAATGCAACAAACACAACCTCAAACTCACCTGTGGGATTGTAAGCACTGTACATATCTTCCAAGTCCGCCATAAAATCCGGATGGTTTTCATGAGGACCAACTCCATCGTCGGACAGGAACCAAAAGAGGAGAAGAACATAGCTGGTTTTGAGTTCATCAATTGTAACCTAAAGAAGAAGGATGAACTAAGAAAGCAAGTACTAATAATAAGGTCTATCACATGTACATTAGCTAGATAGATAGATAATAAGCAGAGCATTGCAATACTAGCCCTTAACTAATAAATTAGTACCTTAATTAATCAATTATTTAATTAAAACCCTACCAGAGACGATCATGGATAGATATCGAAATGTTAACCCTCAATTAATCTATCGAAATTGATCAATTAATTAATTACCTTCTCCGTCTCTTTCTCCTTTCCCTTGATTATTTTGATGAGGTAGTTTCTCTTTCTTCTTCGTGAGAGGAGGCTTAGAACATTAATTTTCTTACCCGCCTGGATATTCCAAACCGGCGAGGGCTTCAAATAGTCTGGATCTTGCACAATATGGGTCTTATGCTCCAACTCCGCCGCCATAGTCTCCAACTCCGCCGCCACCACTGCCTCCTCCTCCTCCTCCGAGGAATCCTCGGGTTTTCTCTTCCTCCTTCGGCCACCGCCTCCTCCTCCCTCTCCTCGGGTTTTCTGTTCCACCCTCTCCTCGGGTTTTCTCCCCCTTCGGATTTTCTCTTCCTCCGCGGCCACCGCCTCCGCCTCCGTCTCCCTCTCCTCGTATGACGGCTCGGACATCTTAATCAGCCTCTGCATTGTCCGTATCTGAAAATTATCCTCCAATTCCGGTGGCAGTCCCTCTGGGTGGGCAAGGAGAAGGAGATCATGCTCTATCTGTTCACAATTATCATGCACGAAACACATTTTTCCAGGGCGACGCATGTAATGAAGAGGATGAGGATGAAGATGACGATGACGACGATACCATAGGGGTTCATCAAACGGAGGATCCAACTCTGGAGTCATGTCTGATGTCTTTCTCTCTGTTTTTCTTCTTAGGGTTAATAGCGCTCCCTACCCTATTACCTATTCAAGAGGATCTAAACACAATACTTTCATGCATCATATATATATATATATATATATATAGGATTCCTTTCAGAAACGGACCAAGGCAACGGACCAAAGCAAAAAAAAAGCACGCGGGTCACAAAGCCAAAAAAAGGGGGGAAACAAACTGAACCAAAATAACCCGCGGGTCAAAAACCTATGCCATATCAGTTTCAACCATCCTCGTTCTCTCATTCTTCCCTCTCTCTCTCTCTCTCTCTCAAAGCGACCCTGTCCCCCTCTCTCTCTCAAAGTGAGTCTGCAGCAAATCGGAAGGCAGGTTCTGTTGCAAATCGGAAGCGGAAGATTCCTACATAGAGAATCGGAAGGTGAGATTCCTACTTAATTTTGTAATTTCTGTTTGATTTGAAAGAAATCTAGGGTTTGTTTTGGGGAAAGTGAATAATGTTATAGAGTTTTATCTATAGGGTTTGTTTTGGGGAAAGTGTATAATGTTATAGAGTTTTATCTATAATGTTATTGGATACTCTTTTTCAACCAAAGATTAGCTAGATATGAATATCTGAATTAGAATTTTCCAAGTCTTGGATATCTGAAGCCAAAATTTAAATAGGAGTTGTTAAATTTAAATAGGAAATTAAAAAAATGCTTTCATGCATCTGTTTTAGAATTAGTTATACTTCGTCCATTTGTTGTTACTTGTTCGTTGCTGGATTTTTTTCTGCAATTCGTATATCACATGCCGTCCCCTTCGTCCTCTGTGAAAGAGCAAGTAAAATGATTTATTTGTGCTGGCTTCAGGTGAACTGTTGCTTGAAATGTAACCATTAAAAGTTGTCACGAATTGTAACCATTAAAAACTGTTACTTCAGAAGTTTAAGATCCAAACATGCTAACCAAGGGCAAACAAAATGGGTCAAGAATTGTAGTTTAAGGTGGGGGGAGGGGGCATGATTACTACAAGTATTGTATCTATTTGGTTAAGCTTGTTGTATATTAGATATTTTGTTTGGGAGGGAGGAGTTACAAATGAGGTTTACATAGTCTTTTTTGTGGACAATTTTGAAGTCACTTTTTCTAGGAGTTTAGGGCTTGTTTCTTAGGCAAAGCCATTCAGATATACTACCTCTGTTCCAAAGTATAATGCAAAGGCAAGTGACCTTATAAATACAAAGTGATCTTATAGTATTTGATAGAATTTTATGATGTAAAGAAGGTATAATTGTTAGTGATTAATGTTTGACATAGAAATTTACATCTGTATATATTTGGATTATATACATCATTGAGCACTTGATATCAATGATTTCATTGATGAATAAAGTTTGTCAGAATTCTAGCCGTGCAAGTGAAATACAATAGTTTGGGAATTTTGGCATTATATTTTTAAGAAATGTAAATGTATAGGTTAATACTTCTTGCAGAAAATTAGGGAACCGGAGTAGTGTCCATTCTTTTTAGGTTTGAACATTTATAGATCATCATACATTCCTCTGTTTAAGATTCAGAGGTTACATATTTTGCAGAAGTTCACTATTGTGTACGAGGTAATTCAGAGCTATCTGATTGAGAGTTATGATTTAACGTAGATACCATTGTTATACTTTTAATGCATACAGTTATCCGTATTTCAATATACTGCCAAAATTTTGGCACTAGATTAAGGTTTTTACATCTTTTTGGCAAGATGTCAGGCCAAAGCCAACGCTTGAATGTTGTTCTTCCTACTGTTACAGTGCTTGGAGTTATTGGCGCCACAAGAGGTCATGCCCTTCTCAAGAAGAAGAGTGATGCTTTAACCGTGCAGTTCCGTCAGATTCTTTGGCAAGGTGGCTTCAATGAGCTCATCACTGATAGTAGAGTATGAGAAGATTAATAGCATGGGATGGGAATTTGAAATTATGTTTGATGAATTTATTAATTTTCAACCTCAAGTTTTTTAGTCATGTGAGAGCTTTCTTTAACCTTCTGTTCTTTTTGTAGTTCTCCTTTTCTTTCTTTTCCAACAGAATTCTCAAACAGTTATGACTTTTGTTAATTTATGTATTTTGAGCAACTTGTACTGATCAACAAGTTACATGATATGTCCACTCTAAATTTGAATTTTAAAGATCCTTTGCATGCATCATTGGTTGTGTACTGGTTATACATATTTAAGAATGTAACAAATAAATTGAAGAAGGTAAATAATGCTCAACTTGTGATTTATAAATTTAAACTTTATTGATCTTCTAAATTATCTTTCTAAATATATAATTCCAAGTTACCTCCTTGAAAAATATTTAGTTCAGGTGATTGAATTTGAACTGGCCTAATATTTGTAGTAAAAATATCAATACCACACAAATGTATATATATATATCATGCATTAGTAAATAGAATGACTTTTTCAATTCTTCCAATACTACGTACGTACACGAAAATAATAGGAGAGAAGTGGAACGTTAGGAACTATGTTATTTATATTACAAAGTAAAAACGTACCTCTAATTTTAAAATGAACTAAAAAAATGTAATTAATCCGTTCTAAAATTAGAAATACATTTGTAAAATGACGATTTTTAAAGGTAATTTTATGTTCTCTTGCTTAGAGTAATAGTTAGGAATTCATCCGTTGTGGTGATTTGATATTGAAAATGATAGTTATAAAGTAATGACAAATTAAGAATATCAAATAACTTTATAGTCTTAAAATAGAAATGCATCTCTATTTTTAAAACGGATTAAATGGAGTAGTTAGCTTAATTATGGGAGTTGATCACATTGAGCTTTATGGATACTAGCCTCCTTTAGTCCTTGGGCACACACTAGTACATACGTGTATGTTAATTATTAATATTTAAAAGTAATAAGATAAAAAATAAAAATAAAAAGTAAAGAAAGAGACTTGGGATAGAGGAGAGAAAGATAAAGAAAATAATAGATAAATTAACAAGAGAGTGAATTAATAATGGAAAATTTATTTTGAAAGTTATAAGTGAGTTTTATTTAAAAGATCAAATTGGTAGTTACATAAAAAAAATTACTTAAAAATGGAGAATATAATTGACATGATAAAATGAGGACACCAAGAGACAAAAACCATGCTACCCTTTTGTAATATATTAGATTATGCAATATGAGTTTATCAGATTGAGCTTTGTTCATCATAAGCTTTATGGATATAATATTATTAAATTAATTTAAACTTTAGTCATTTTTTTTATGGAATGCATCACCTGAACCAATTGGATCCAATTTTGCATTAGATAGGGAAAAGAAGCGTAAATAAAAGTAACCAAGGACAATGAATCTAGTAATGTTTTTAAAAGTAACCAAGGACAATGACCAAAGTATTACCCTCAAAGAACACCCTAAATTTTAATTTCTGGACGAGGTTCGGGGAAGCAGATGCTTTTCAAGTCCCATTTGTGCTTCCTGATTAGTACTCTGCACAACTCTTCTTCCAGAACTTCAATAAATGGATACTTAGAGTTCCAGTCTTTTTTAAAAGCCAAGTTGGATTCTTTTGTTTCAAGATGTCCATCTCGTCCAAATGCTGCAATGGCCGGAAGGAAAGGATACATCTTAAACACCTCTACGGACAACGAAACAACAAAATCCGGAACATGAGCGTGGACCAACCACGGCATTTCTTGGACGCACTTGGGGAAGGAAGACGGGGATTCATTGTTCTTGTATAACACTGTTCTTATATATGTATTCAAATTACACCTAAATTTTTTTTTTTTTTTTTTTGTAAAAATTCAAGTTGGAATAAATACTACACATTTTTTAGGAGTCACAACAAAAACAAAAAATAAATAAATTGGAAATGTCCAATTTTCATGTCCAATTCCCATGTCCCCATAGAAGGACTCTTAAAATATATGTCAAATTGTGATAAAAATTAAGTTAAATGAAAAACAAAATTCTAGAACAGTCTTGTGCTTCGCTCAATGTACTGAGTAGGTGGTGTTTGGAATAGGTGTCTTTGTTCTGTTTTGTCGATTCTTGTTCTCTATATTGCTCTTTGTAGCACGTCTGTTCTCCCAGTAAATTTCAGTTACATAATTGTTTACGTATGAATTTGTTTCCAATTTGTTATTGGTTTTGTGTTCTTTTTTTCCTTTAACTTAAATTTTTTTGACAAGTGTTATCGATTATAAATATTTGGTGGACACTTTATTGATCAAGTACTTTATTTAATATTACTACTATTCTGATATGTGGGATCCGCAGTATGTGTACGTAGGTGAGAGTTATGTGATAGTAGCATTATTTTATTAAGAATTGGACATGCAATTGAAACTTTAACTTCTTATGTGTCTCTAATTATGAATTGCACAATGAATTTGTTAATTGAGGACCATATAGTGTCCTATAATTGTTGCTCAACTTTAGTTGCTTGCTAATAGATCATCAAATTTTAACTGTAGAATTTTTGGATGAATTTGTACATTAATATATTTAACATATAACCTTTTACTTAACACCAATTAACTCTAAAATTAAATAAAAGGCCAGGTGTCAATAACTGTTTCCAGACCTTTTTCCCATAGTTTTCTCATGGATGTGTTTTGAATTTCTTTCCTGTAGATAATGGAGAATTTGATACTACAAGAAAAAGACATCGTGAGAGTGAAAAATGCTACTATTCCAAAGGGTACATACATAAAACTTCAACCCCACACGAAGGACTTTCTGGACATTTCCAATCCAAAAGCAATGTAAGTCATCTGGTGTCAAATATCCAAAAGCAATGTAAATCATCTGAGTGCCAGAGCCTGATGATGAAAGATTGAAAAAATGAGCACGCGCCTACGCCATCCACTGTTCAGAGAGAGATCAATTTGATGTCTCTATATTTATTTTCTCGTGCAGCTTGGAGACAACACTGAGGAACTTTACATGTTTAAGGGGATTGTGTTAGGAATTGCATATTCAAATTTGATATTGAAAGTAAATATAAATGCTTAAGTGTATAGTCTTTAAGAGAATCATTGTACAAGAACTTAGATGAGAGATCAAACATGTTAGGTTGATCTGAGCTTTAATATTTATCATTTATGTAAATAAATGTATAGAAGAAAAACTCAAACTTGTTAGGTTGATCTATTTGTGCTGTAAAAATTAAAGTCTTGACAGAATCGTAGTCTGTCAAAGGCAGCATTCGGAAGACAAGGCAGAACTGTGGAGTTTGAATGAAGAGATCAGAAACGTAGTCTGCCAAGAGATTCGTAGTCTGCAGAAGACAAGGCAGGACTCGTGCAGCTTAAACGAAGATATCAGAATCGTAGTCTGCCAAGGAATTTGAGTCTGCAGAAGTAAAGGCAGAAACGTGGAACATGAACGAAGACATTCAAAAACGTAGTCTGCAAAGAGATTCTAGTCTGCAGGAAGACTAAGGTAGAAACGTGGAAGTTAAATGAAGTATCAGAATAGAAGTCTGTCAAAGAATCAAGTCTGCAGAGACCAAGGCAAGAACCGTCGAGCATAAGTGAGAGCATCGAAGAATCGTAGTCTGCCTTGGAAGTCACACTGAGAATCATAAAGCTGAAGAGCATCTGCCGAGTCAAGTTGAGAATCGCAGAGTGCTATCGAAAATGTGAAGACTGCAAGACAAGCAAGCAAGGAATCGTAGTCTACCGTGAGCTTAAGAGAAATCGTAGTGTGCTCTACGATCAAGTCTTAATCAAGCTGTGCAAAGCCCACACACAACGATTATGTCACAATGATCATAATCGTAATGTTCCTTCAGTCAACATCAAAGATAGGAGATCTGATAAAGGGAGGAAGAGCAACAAATGAGGAAAGGCTTATAGCCGTTGACAAAGTGATAGTCCCAACACTGCCATATTCATCCTTAGTCCAAATCGAAGAAGCGTATTGAAGAAACTAAGGAAAGGACTAAAGCATCCTGCAGAAAACACTTTTTCAGGTGTTAGGTGAAAGATACAGTCTGCTGTGTCAGTGGGCCAGGTGGCAGAGCAGCAGAAAAGCAGAACGTCAACATCACTGCACAGAAAACATCTGAAGTATTAAATGAAGCAATAGGAGCATTCAAACGGCTATTTTTGAATGACTCTTTTATAAGAAAATTAGACAAGGATTCAGGCCAAGCAAGCAAGACGCAAAAAGAAAGAACACATTGAAAAAACTCAAGAAAACTTTACGAGCAACACTACGATTCAGAAGAAAAGTTTGCTTCGCTACTCAGTCTTTTGAAAGACAGAAGCTGAACTGCAACTGAGTAGCACACTTCAACTATCAACTGCCTATCCAAGTGAGGTACCAAGTCAGACGACTTGAAGAGTTCAGAAGTGAACTAAGTGAAGATCCAAGTCAAAGGACTTGAAGAGTTCAGAAGTGAACTAAGAGCAGATCCAAGTCAAAGGACTTGAAGAGTTCAAAAGTGAACTAAGTGAAGTTCCAGAGCTGCTGGCCTTGAAGGGATCTAAGTGATCCAGTTGTAAGAAGATATCCTTAGTGAATTTCCTACTCGTGGAGTAGAAGAGTGGATTAGGAGTCGCGTTGGCTCTGAACCACTTAAAATCCTGTGTCTCATTGTCTCTCATTAACTGCTATAACTGCTATATCTGTTATAACTGCTATAACTGTTTATTTAACCTTAACTGCATTATCTTGAAGGGAAACAAAATATATATTCCGCTGCAATCAGTATCATAAATACTGACCAAGTATTTTAAACAAAAAAAAATTAAAATATCTATTCAACCCCCCTTCTAAATAACTAACGTGCTTTTGGGAACTAACAGATACTCACGTGCTTTTGGGAACTAACAGATTGTATTATGGTGGCCTACAACAATAAAAAGTACTCCTTCCGTTCTTAAAAGATTGTTGTTTTAGAAGAAAAAATTTGTTCCAAAATGTTTGTCGTTTACAACTTTCTAGAAGAATAAATTATTTACTTTCCTATATTACCCCTATCTTCTCTTATTGTCCCAATAAATTCTCTCCATTGTATTAATAATTTTCAATTTCCCATAAAGGGGTAGTGATGGAATTTCAAACAAATTTTACTATTATTAAATGACTTTCTTAATTCATGCGCCAAAACCTTAGACGACAATCTTGTAGGAACGGAGAGAGTATTACATAGATATCATTGAATCAAAGCCTTCTAATGCCATAAATATCATTGAGACTACTGTGAGGTGGACTTTGATCCTCCCCTTGATTATAAGGAACCTGTAAAACCTGCAGCATCTGCTCCTTCGAGCAAAGCGCCAGCAAGTCATGTTCTTGCAATTTGGCATAACTTTTTTCTATAATTTTTTTGGGCTTCTTGTCATGGCTAATTCATTTTTTTTCGTGTATGGTTTTCATTGTCACAAAGATGTCGTATTTCTATGGTTCAGTTCAGTTTCAGTTTCTGCAGAATTAACTGAGTTACGATTTTTTGCAGCCATGATCTGCGCTAATAGCAACTCCCTGCGCATGCACATGAACAATCTTTTTTAGTTTTCTATGCATCCACACCCTTAATGATGTTATTTTTTATTTTCTATTGCATATATTGATCCTGAAAACTGTAAGATCACTCTTTGTAGGTTAGGTTTGCTTTATGCTATCAGAAATTGTATACTTGCTGACCCTTTTTTGCTTGCTCAATGTTACAGTTGAAATTGATCTACAGTCAAGAGCTCAGTACAAGTATAACATGTGTAGCTTGTCTAGGGATAGCAAAAAAGACTATTCTATGTTTTTTCATCCTGGAAACAATGTATTCGTAGATTAAAGATGTAATGTCATGTGTTAATATGACTATATTCTATGTTTTTTCATCCAGGAAACAATGTATTAGTAGATTAAAGATGTAATGACATGTGTTAATATGACTTCTGGGCCAGAGGATCTTTCAATGAGAACCAACTTGTGACTCTTTATCATATAAGAAATTTGTGTATGTTTTATGTGGAATTCGCTTTTGCTAAAATCTCAGTTCCATTATCAAGGAATCTAACTTACTTACAAGCCATTGTCAAGGAAACATTATGATTGTACCCTGCTGCACCACTATCACTACCACACGAAGCAATGTCAGACTGCACCAGTGGCAGGCTTCCATATTCCAGCTGCTGGCACGCCGTGGCTACTAGTTAACCTCTGGAAGTTGCACCGGCACCCTAGCACTTGGTCCGACCCTCTAGAGTTCCAACCCGATAGGTTCCTCCAGAAACATGTTGATGTGGACTTTTGGGGTCAGGATTTTGAGCTGATACCATTTGGCTCAGGAAGGAGGTCATGCCCTGGGATCACATTTGCAGCCCAGCTCCTGCACTTGACACTGGCTCGGTTGCTTCATGGGTTTGAGTTGGGAACCGTCTCAGACTCGCCCGTTGATATGAACAAAAGTACAGGAATTAGCAACTCCTTTGGAGATAACCCTCACCCCACGGCTAAGCAAAATAAATGCAAGAGAACTTAGCAGGATTGGGATCAGTAGAAAAAAAAAAGAAAATAAGAGAAAAAAGAATTCAAACAAACCCTGCAAGTAATAACCTTAAATCATTCTGTACATTTCTAGAACTAAAGGAACAATTCAAACAAATCACATGCACCAACATTGTTTCACAAACAACTAAATAAAAATAAAGTGAGCACAAACTTTTTTTTGACTTGCAACTGATTAAAAATGACGTGAATCCCACGAATACACACCAACTATTTTATTTTGGATGAATCAACATTATATCCAAAAAAAATTAAATTATGAGCGCAACCGCAAAAACGGAAACAAACTCAGATCGGTAGATCTAAAGCAAAACATAAACCATATTCCATATTCAACATAATCACAAATAAACTGATTATAAAAACAAAAAACAACATAAATAGAAGAGAATGAGAAGAAAGGAGGGAGCTGAGCTGTGAAGATACATCTGTAATAAAACCTTATTCGCCAGAGAGGAGACCAAATCTGCTATTTCAAGCAAAGTGGCTAACGAGTAGGAAATGGGTCCGATGGAAGTCGAAGATTGTAAATTTGGAAGTGGTGAGAGATGAGACTTAAGAGGCAGAGGGGCGGCGCCACGGGGGATCGAAGGTGGAGACACGGAGAGACCGGAGGCAGAGGCGGGGAGTACGCGGAGGCGGGATTGGGGGTTTTGGGTTAGGGCAGAGCCAGGGTGAGAGAGCCAAAGACTGATGTGGTAATTGTTGTCGAGGAGTCGTGTAGTGTTTTAGTTTGAAGTCTTATATTTTTTTACATCTTATTCGGTTATTCGGTTAACCGAATAACTAGATTTCAGTAACCAAACTCGAACCCGAAAACCGGATATTAAAACGGATATAACAAAAATACTCAAAATAACCGAATAACCGAAATACTTCGGTTAAAAAAACCGATTCGGTTCGGTTATTCGATTTTACCCGTTTTTGCTCAATCCTAACAAGGAGCCATTCTAACTTTAATGAGGTTCAAGCATCGAACCTTGTTAACAACAAAAATTTAAACTCTACCTCTCTATAAAAATAAATAAAACTAACATTAAAATAAAATTATCAGACAACCTTGTCTATTTTTGTTTTCACAAATCGAGCACATGCATAAAATTATGGTTCTTTTGGATGGACTTGATGTAGTTTTAATGACAATACATGACTAATTCTGAATCTAGTAATGTTTTTAAAAGTAACCAAGGACAATGACCAAAGTATTACCCTCAAAGAACATCAAAAATTTTAATTTCTGGACGAGGTTCGGGAAAGTAGAGGCTTTTCAAGTCCCATTTGAACTTCCTGATTAGTCCTCTGCACACCTCTTCTTCCATAACCTCAATAAATGGATACTTAGAGTTCCAGACTTCTTTAAAAGCCAAGTTGGATTCTTTTGTTACAAGATGTCCATCTCGTCCAAATGCTGCAATGGCCGGAAGAAAAGGATCAATCTTAAACACCTCTACGGACAACGAAACGGCAAAATCCGGAACATGAGCGTGGACCAACCACGGCATTTCTTGGATGCACTTAGGGAAGGAAGATAGGGATTCATCGCAGTCCAAAGAGATATAAATAATCTCAAAGTCATCTTTTGTCCCCTTCTTTTCATGATACATGCTCTTCAATGCTGGCAAAAACGAACCTGCTCCATAGCAAGAATATGTTGCAAACAATAAAAGTACATTCTTCCCCGAGAGCTCGGAAACAGATGTATACTCCTACAAGAGTGGGATTTAAAATTTCAGAAACAATGATGACAATTTAGAGGTCCTTTTGGTTTGCACACACTCAAAAGACACAAACATACCTTGTCACCCTTAGAATTTCCTTTAAGTAGAGGAGCTGTGGGTGATAAAAGTTTGCTCAACACCAGCTTTTTCTGTTCTTTGCTCGTCACTATATTCACAGCTGTTTCCAGGGTAAAAGGATACGCTTTAATTCCAAACTTTTCCAATATTTCAAAGCCAAAGTAACTCAAGGTTTGATACTTATCAGGCTTAAGAATGATCAAGTAACCCGCATTGCTCAAATAGTCCTGTCCTGGTCCAAGCCTCCAGTTGTACCTGAAAACCTTGGACAACTTACTACGATTAGAGGGTAGTAGTGAGTACCAAGGCATAGGAGATCCAAAATTATCCTTGTATATGGCCCTAGCATACGAAAGATTAGTATAATCTTCGTTGACAAACACAATCTCTAGATCTTTGTCAGGCACGTCTTTCAAGGATTTCCAAATTTTCAAAACTTTTCTAGTGCGTTGACAGCCCTTGGTTGAGTTTTCTAAATAATACAGGCCAACAGTCTTGCCTTCCAGCACGGAGGTGCTAACCTGCAAACAAAAGTAGCATGCATTAATTAACTGAGAAATTAGCCCAAACAAATTACTAGCCACACTAGCGAATGAAATGGACTTGCCTGATTCCCCTCACTGGTAATTATATTGTAACCCAAAAGCGCAGTTAAGGGGGGTTCTTCTTTTTTCAGGACAATTTTATCAAGGAGTGTATCAGCTTCACGTATTTCACTGGATTTAACTTCCTCAATCCTCTCTTTGGTGAAGGGAAAGTAGTGGACTCCAAAAGAGCTGATGTCTTCCTCAGGATAGTCAAGCAAGACCCTGCCATTTGGATCAAAAAGAACAGCTTTTGCAAGACGTGGGCAGTATGGAATAGCAAACTTGGTTTGGAACAAATCTCTGCCTCGTTGATCTTGGTGCGGGATGGCAAGCCATGGCATGCGGGAAAATATAGCATGGAAAGCATCTTTGTTCGTACCAAATGCAACAAACACAACCTCAAACTCACCTGTGGGATTGTAAGCACTGTACATATCTTCCAAGTCCGCCATAAAACCCGGATGGTTTTCATGAGGACCAACTCCATCGTCGGACAGGAACCAAAAGAGGAGAAGAACATATTTGGTTTTGAGTTCATCAATTGTAACCTAAAGAAGAATGATGAACTAAGAAAGCAAATACAAATAATAAGGTCTATCACATGTACATTAGCTAGATAGATAGATAATAAGCAGAGCACTGCAATACTAGCCCTTAACTAATAAATTAGTACCTTAATTAATCAATTATTTAATTAAAAACTACCAGAGACGAGCATAGAGACAAGCATGGATAGATATCGAAATGTTAACCCTTAATTAATCTATGGAAATAGATCAATTAATTAATTAATTACCTCCTCCGTCTCTTTCTCCTTCCCCTTGATGAGGTAGTTTCTCTTTCTTCGTGAGAGGAGGCTTAGAACATTAATTTTCTTACCCACCTCGATATTCCAAACCGGCTTGGGCCTGGGCATCCAAAAGTCCGGATCTTGCACATTATTGGTCATTTGCTCCAACTCCACCGCCTCCATCGCCGCATCCGCAGCCACCGCCTCAGCCCCCCTCTTCACGGATTTTATCGTCCTCCTATACTCCCTCTCCTCCAATGTCTGCTCGATTATCTTAATCCTCCTCTTTATTTTCCGTAACTGAAAATTATCCTCCAATTCCGGTGGCAGTCCCTCTGGGTGGGCAAGGAGAAGGAGATCATGCTCTGTCCGTTCACAAATATCATGCACGAAACACCTTTTTCCAGGGCAACGCCTCTGTTCACGACGATAACGATACCATAGGGGTTCAACAAACGGAGGATCCAACCCTGGAGCCATGTCTCTCTGTTTTTCTTCTTAGGGTTCAATGCCTCTCGCTCGCTCTTCTTAGGGTTAGGGGCGTTTGATAGCAGCTTAACGGGATTCTGAATGAATAAAAAATTGAGCGAATAAACTAGTAAAAGTATTTATTTACGAGTTTAAAAATCTGAAAATTGAGCAATTTTTTTAAAAAAATTGGCCTGAATGGGCTAAATAAATTTTTTTTACGCAAATAAACATTCTCTCCAACTCTATCCCTCTTACTATTTTAAGAGGGATAAAATAATAAAATACTGTTATTTAAATGTTTCAGACATTAATTACCAAACAATTTTTTTCATTCAAATTCAACTCATTCAGATTCATATTCATTCAATTTTTATCAAACACCCTCTTAATCCAAAGACTTGTGGTCCAATTTACGAGAGTGGACAATTATAGTTTCATCCTTGCTGGTTAGGATCCTTTTCATTAACACCTCTAAATTTATATAATTAACGTGGACAATTACAATTTCATCCTTATTATGATCTTTTTCGCTAACACCTCTAAATTTTTATGATTGTAACGTATGTACATACATCAAGCAAAGTTACACTTCAATTGAGCAAATGTGCAAAAAGCCCCTGTGGTTTTATCCGAAGTCCCACTTAGCAAATGAACTTTTTTTTCCTGAGATTACTGAGACTTTTAAAAGACTTACAAGAATTTTCTATGTTCTTTTGCTTAGGAAGACTGCATCTTTAGGTGCTTTATCTCTATGTTAGATATGTTTTATGAGCACCCTGTTCTTGTAGAGTGCCTTTGTTTTCACATACTCATCAGATCTCCCTCAAGTGCCTGAGCATACCCTGAGTTATAAAGAAAGGTTTATGGACCCCTGTTCCAGTAATGTGGTCAAGTGTTTCCTGACATCTTTCCTCTTGTTGTTTCCTTTATGGTAATAAAATCTTATACACTTATTATCTAATGTGTTTTCAGCTTGGTAGCTAATTTGGTTTTTGTGTATTTGATTTAGGCTTGCAATATTCATGTTATTTGTATTGATTAGCTTGGGAGAATGGACACCTTCCTATTCACTTCTGAATCTGTGAATGAGGGCTCACTTGCTCAAAGACCAACATGGTGATGGTTTTTGGTGAAATCACAACCAAAGCAAGGTAGACTATGAGAAGATTGTACGTGAGACACCTGCCTGCCGTAATATTGGATTTGTGATGCTGACAACTGCAAGGTCTTAGTCCAGATCGAGCAACAGAGCCCTGATATTGCCCAAGGTGTCCATGGTCACCTCACCAAGCGCCCTGAGGAGATCGGTGCTGGTTGGTGACCCCCGAGCTGATGCCCCTCAGCCATGTCCTTGCAACTAAGCTTGGTGCCCGCCTCACTGAGGTGCTCAAGAATGGAACAACCTGTGTGTGCGTGGTTGAGACCCGATGGCGAAACCCAAGTCACTGTTGAGTATTACAATGAATATGGAGCTATGGTTCCAATCCGTGTTCACACTGTCCTCATTTCCAGAGCACAAGGGAAGGGAGCCGAAGAAAGGTAAAGATCAAGCACAAGAACTCTGAACCAGAGGCACCAAAATTGCTACAGCCTACATGATATTGAAAAAGAGAATTAATATAACAAAACACAACCCAAATGCAATTAAATCCTTTAGTGAATTATAATGAGTTGTTAATGAAATGCCTCAGTCAGAAGTAAATACAAGCAAGGTGTTCACAAAGGTGAAACACAACTCAATATGTTGCACACACATAACAATCATCATTAATTTAGATTTAATCATGAGAGCTAAACAAAACAACTGCAAGATAACTTAGCAGGATTGGGATCAGTAGAACAGAAAAAAGAAAATAAGAGAGATGCAGAGAAAAGAATTCAAACAAACCCTGCAAGTAATAATAACCTTAAATCATTCTGTACATTTCTAGCACTAAAGGAACAATTCAAACAAATCGCATGCACAAACATTGTTTCACAAACAACTAAATAAAAATAAAGTGAGCACAAATATTTTTTTGACATACCACTGATTAAAAATGACGTGAATCCCACGAATACACACCAACTACTTTATTTTGGATGAATCAACATTAGATCAAAAAATATTAAATTATGAGCACAACAACAAAAACGGTGTCAAAGACGGTCATCTGATTTCCAGACTAGCGATAAATTGAGACAAACCTGCCTTAAAACTAGTATGAAGAAAATAGGATTCCATGATAATATGAATCCTCGTATTCTAGTATAATTCTAGCTACTCTTAATTACCGCAATTTTATTTCCATGAGAGAGAGAAGAGTATAGAATTTCCAAGAAAAAGGATAGTTGTAACTTGTAAGGATGTGATGTCACTTATCCTCCATACAGAAATGAGCAGAAACAGGATGCCAGGATATCATGCCTTCAACAAACATAACATACTTGTATAAAATTCCTACTGCAATGTACACATTTGTTGCTTCACCCCTCATATGCATAGGAATACCATCAGCAATTCAGCATAAGCTAGTAATAAAAACATTCTAGTTGCATTTTTGACAAGCTCCATCAATATTAAAACTCCAACTAAGAAGTATGTGGGAAAATTTAATAAATTGCAGAATAACAAATCATCTAAAATGCTGAGACTACCGACAGCTTTAGTACTAAATTTTGTTTGTGGATTACTGATTAGTAAGACAGGCTTATATTAAATTCGCCAATAACCCGGGGCGTGGGTGTGAAACCCACAGCCCTGCTTCAACATATTGATGTCAATGCAAGAAAAGCAAAACAAACAATGGAACACAAGATTCATGAACAGTCTACAAGTTACATCAAAATTAGCTAGCTAACATTACTTGCCAAAACCCAATTGTAATGGTTTTATCTACACCAACTTGATTTGATGAAGTATGTGTACATTCTATAACCAATTAACCAATAACACCTTCACACATCATTATGTAAATGCTTTTCGTACCCTTTTTATGTACATTGCTCAGATTCTACTCGTATTTTTATTCGAACAATTTTTTGTGCTCAGATTTGAATCATATTATTAACGAATTTGATTCTCACTCACATTTTTTCGAGTCAAGCCCGAATCGAGCATGAACCGTTTGGTTCAATTTACAGCCTTACACGTCAGTATACTTTATGAGTATATATAAAGAAGCCCGCGTATAGTGAAAAGAGGGGCGCATTCACATGGAGAGGACCTGATGAATAGGTTAAAAACCTTTGATTTGATTCCAATTAGCTTGATATATTGTGAGTTTTTGGGTATTATTCATGTTACTTGTGATGGTTTTGTTCTACTTTGCAGGAGAACGGGATGGATGGGCGAAACAGTTGAAATTGAGAAGAAATCGAGAAGAATTGCATAAGCTGACAGATGAGAGCGGGGCGCGTCCCTGTTGAACTAGGCCAGGCGTGGGGCGCGCTAAGTCGAAGGAGAATTGTTGTATACCAAGCGTGGAACTAGGACTGAGCAAAAAACGGTTATAACCGAATAACCGAAACGAACCGAATTTTTTAACCGAAATTTCTTGGTAATTCGGTAATTTTTTGTAATTCAGTTATATCCAAATTCTTATTTGGTATTCGGGTCTGGTTATTAAAATCATCCTAATCGGTTACCCGAATAACCGAACATATTTATTAAAAAAAGGAATTTAATATCTAACGGAACATATTTATTCGGTTATTAAAACTGTTTACCTTGTTGTATAATACGTTAACTTCTTCACTTTCTTATACATTCTTTTATCTTGTACATTAAAAAATCAGCAGCAAAGCCTCTCTTTTTTCTCGCCTCTCTTCTTCTTCACTAAGGTGTTGGACTGCTCGTGGCGGGCCGGCGGCTACCCTAGATTTCTTAAAAACCGGTGAGCTCACCCTCTTTCTCCCTCTTCGTCTGCATATATACGTATATCTCTTCGTCCGGCACCTTCTCCCCTTCCTTCTCTTCCTCGGTTCCTCCTGCTTTCTCTCTCCACTAATCACAAGCACCGAACCCTCAGATCTCAGATTTCACCACTAGTATCCCCCGATTTCAGCCTCGAAATATCGATGATGAAGGCTTATAATATCCACCACTTCGATAAATCCACTCTCGTCTCTCGCAGTACGGACAAGCGATGGATTTGGAGTGCCTTCGAGGACTCAATTCGTGGGTAAAAATCATAGATCTGTTCTTGGTTCCTCTTCTTAGAGACGGTGTCTGGATTCTGGAATTGGATTTGCTTGTGATGTTGTGTTTTCTGTTCAAAGTAGTTCTTCCTAATTTTCGGTGATGATTGCCCAGAAGCAATTGCTCTTTCTTTGTTAAAGTTTTGGTGTAGAAATATACTTCTGTATCTAATTAATTGTTTGTATCCCATCCCACTTGCTTTTGCTTCTGTGGAATCATTTTTGGGTGTTATTTTTAATAGCAATGTTCGGTTATTACCCGAAATACAGAATTTACAATTCGGTAATTCGGTATTCAGTTATTCGGTTATAATCAAAATTCGGTTATTAGTTCGGATATTGAAAATAGGAATATTTCGGTATTCGGTTATAACCGAATAGCCTATTCGGTTCGGTTATAACCGAATGATCAGTCCTACGTGAAATGCACCGCTTTTCAAAGGGACAGGGCGCGGGGCGTGCCGATCTGACTGATTTAAATCAAATTTTGTTTCTTTAAACGGACAAGTTGATTCAAAGGACTAATGCTTACCTTATGTAATAGGGTTTTGTTAGGACTATAAAGACTAGTTGTTTTCTTAGTTAGAGACATCTTTTGACTGACAATCAATTGGGGGCTATTTTTTCTCTTGGGGCTATTTTTTCTCTTGGAGCTTTTGGATTTTGCAATTGGAGATTTTTGCGAGACAGATTTTGGAAGGAAGATTGTAGATCATCGATAGGGTTTTTCCTTCTTCCTCTTAATTTAACTTAGGTACTCATGATGATTATCAGTTGTTATCATCTAGTTTCTATTTTGATGATGAACTAAACTCCTAATTAGGAGTACAATAGAACCTTTTACAAAGCTTTAATTCAAATATCATTATTTTCCTTGATAATTCTTTTGGGTTTGATTATTATATTTTGTGTGCAATTAAATAATTGTTTGGCCAACAATTAGTTTTATATCTTTGATTGAATCGAAAGGGGGTATCTTAGGTTAGAACCGAGTATAATAACACATGAATTATTTGATTCTTGTTTAGAATAACATAATAGCGTATGAGACGAAAGTACTTGTATGCCATGCGCAACTGTGATATGGGTATGAACTTAGTGAATCTATTTTAAGTATTTTGCTTGAAAGTAGTAAAATAACTGAAATACGTATTTTTACTAATCATTGAAAGGTGTTAGTAAATTGTGAACCCTAGTTGTCAAATCATTGGAGTAAATCAAGTGGGAATAAGGTAAAGGAATTACTGCGGAGTAATTGGAAAAATTGTATTCGTATGCTTTAATCATCAGATGCTCAATATTTGTTAGTTTAATTGGGTTTTAATCACTTTATTTTAGTTAATTCTCATAAATCAATTGGAGTGACTGTTTAAATAGGATAAATTAGTAGAAATTGGATAATTAGAATAATTATTTGTGAACTGCTCCCTATGGGTTCGACACTCTTCTTACTATTTTATTACTTGATTGACTGTGTGCACTTGCGCGTATTTGTCATTATATAAAACGGACAACAAGTTTTTGGCGCCGTTGTCAAGGAACAGTTTTAATAATTATTTTATTACTAGTTTTTATTAGTTTAGATTATTTAAACATTTTTATTTTTATTTGTTGTTTACTTCTACAAACTTAAATTTTGTTCAAGTTTGTTCTAGCAGGATTTGTGTGTGCACCAATGTAAATTCAGTGGTTTATGTAAACGGTACATTTCCCACCTTCGCTGGAGTATTTGAACATATTAAACGCATCTCCTTCATTTGTGCCATATGGAAAGCAATTCGAGGAATTAGATAGATCTGAGAAATCGAAGGCACGGCCAAAAACATCCATTGAAGAACCTCCAGTACTAGAGTTGAAGCAATTACCGAGTCACCTCAGGTATGCCTATTTTGGAGATTCTTCTACGTTACTAGTTATCATGTCTGCCTCAGTCACTAAATCACAAGAGGAAAAGTTATTGAAAGTGCTGCGAGAATTTAAAACTGCGATTGGGTGGACGATAGCTGACATATAGGGAATCAGCCCCTCGTTTTGTATGCACAAAATTCTGTTGGAAGAAGATGCTAGACCATTCGTGGAACAGCAGCGCAGATTGAACCCAATTATGAAGGAAGTTGTCAAGAAGGAAATCATTAAATGGTTTGACGTTGGAATCATCTACCCCATATCGGATAGTTCATGGGTTAGCCCGGTACAGTGCGTTCCAAAGAAAGGAGGGATGACGGTCATGGCAAATGACAACAATGAGCTAATTCCGACAAGGGCAGTAACTAGATGGTGGGTATATATGGATTACAGGAAATTGAACAAAGCAACCCGAAAGGATCACTTCCCCCTACCATTTATTGACCAGATGTTAGATAGGCTAGCAGGACATCAGTTCTACTGCTTATTGGATGGATATTCGGGCTACAACCAGATTGTCATAGCACTCGAAGATCAGGAAAAGACTACCTTCACTTGACCCTACGGAACGTTCGCGTTTCGCCGAATGTTTTTTGGGTTATGCAGCGCACCAGCTACGTTCCAATGTTGCCTGATGGCTATATTTTCAGATATGGTGGAACAAAACGTAGAGGTATTTATGGATGACTTTTCGGTATTTAGGACAACTTTGATCTTTGTTTGGTAAATCTGACGTTAGTACTTGAAAGGTGTGTGGACACTGATTTGATTCTTAACTGAGAAAATTGTCACTTCATGGTACGAGAGGGGATCATACTAGGCCACCGGGTTTCAGCAGAGTGCTTAGAGGTGGATCGAGCGAAAATTGCAACAATTGAGCATTTACCCCCTCCAACTTCTGTTAAAGGAATTCGCAGTTTTCTGGGTCATGCGGGGTTCTACCGACGTTTTATCAAGGATTTCTCCAAGATCAATAAATCGTTGTGTGCTTTACTTGAAAAAGATGTGCCGTATAAGTTTGATTCTGAGAGTCTCAAGGCATTTGATTTGTTGAAAGAGAAGCTGGTCACCGCACCGGTCATCATTGCACCAGATTGGACTCTTCCCTTTGAATTAATGTGCGACGCTAGTGATTATGTCGTGGGAGCTGTATTGGGGCAAAGAAAAGACAAGGTCTTCCACGCAATTTATTATGCAAGCAAAATGCTGAATGATGCATAGGTAAACTACACAACAACTGAGAAAGAGCTCATCGCCGTAGTGTTTGCATTTGACAAGTTTCGAGCTTATTTGATTGGAACAAAAGTGGTGGTGTTCACAGACCATTCAGCAATAAAATATCTAATCTCAAAGAAAGACGCCAAACCAAGACTCATTCGTTGGGTCTTACTACTTCAAGAATTTGATCTAAAGCTTAGGGATAGAAAAGGGACAGGGAATCAAGTAGCCGATCACTTGTCAAGATTGGAAAATGAACAGCAGGGAACGGATAAAACCATGATCAACGAATCTTTTCCGGACGAACAACTATTTTATGTGGCAACGGAAATCCCTTGGTACGCAGACTTTGTGAATTACATCGTAAGCAGGATTGTGCTATTTGACTTTAGTTTTCAACAGAAAAAGAGGTTCTTGTTTGAGGTCAAGCAGTACATGTGGGATCAATGTTCGAAAAAGCTAAAAGCGGTACGAGACGTTTTTCTCCGGACGAGGCGAGGCGTAAGACATGTCACCACTACCAACTCCAAATCATGAGTGGGGTAATTCACCTCATAAGGTTTAAGCTGTGTAGAAGTATAAGCAGTCACATTATCGTGTTGCATCAAAACACACCCCAAGCCCTTCTTAGAAACATCACTATAAATCTGGTAACCTCCTTCTACATAGATCTTTGCCAAGTGTTATAGTTTTCAGAACCTGCAAGTTTCTTTGAAATGAGACGCAAACCAGGCTGATCATTGTTGTGCAAATACAATGGATGAAAATTTGTATTAATTGATGTAGTGATTTGCTCAATTTATTTCATCAATTTATTTCTCGCGAATAAGGAAATAGGTATATACGAGTTTGTTTTTTTTGATGGATTAGTGCGTCAAATCAAATTAGATCTATGATTTGACCTATTTAAAATATAATTGATCAAATGAATCATTTTATCACAAATTAGCAAATAAACGAGCTGGATTTTGATCCAATAAATTATATTGGAGTATATTAGGATCAAAATTTGACTCATTGACAACTCTATTTTTATACATTCAGATTTAGTTAGGGTGGTTTCTTATATTTCGATATATAATGAAGGGTAATTCTCTCTTTGATTGTTGATGACAAGATTAAGACCCTGTTCGGGAACAACTTGTAAGTTGGTCAAACCAACTAATAAGTTGTTTTTCACTATTAAGGTGTCTGACAACCACTTATTTTTTAACTTGCAAGTTGAGTTTTAAGTCCAAAAAAAATTTAACTATTTGCGACTTATTTTAAAATGACTTGAGTTAGTTTGACCAAATGTTATGTCTATTTTGACCCTCTTTTTATTAATTTTCTTTTTAGTAGTTTTTACATTTATTTTAACTTCTAGGTTATTATGAGCCGAACACTTTCATAACTTGTTTTAACTTAATTTTTGACTTATAAGTCAAATTGATGCCGAACATTTTTACTTATAAGCCATAACTTAAAACAACTTATACATCAACTTATATTTTAACTTAGAAGTCATTTTAAAATAATTTATTCCCGAACATGCTCAAATAAATTTCATTGGAGGGCTGCTCAAAACAGAATCACCAATTTGTGCTTTGCTGATGATCGAATGCTATTTTGTCATGGTCACAGGCACTCAGTTAACACATCATCTCAGTGCTCATCTATTTTCTCCAATCTTTCGGGGCTATCTCCTAATGAATCCAGAAGCCAATGTTTTTCTGCAAATGTTAACTCTGAGGAGACTTCTGTGATTTTGGATACCCTTTGGTTTATGAGGGGATATACTCCCCCACCAAATTCCTTGGCGTTCTTCCTCTTATTTCTTCCAAGAGAATTACTGCTAGAGTCTCTTCCTGGACCAACAAGCTTCTTTCCTTCTCTCAGGTAGACTCCAATTGACTAGATCTGTTCTTTTTTGGTGTTCAAGCATATTGGTCATCTTTCTTTATCATTTCTTCTACTACCATCAAAGCTATTAAATTCATTCTTTTGAGATTTTTATGGAAAGGGCCAACTCTTCAAAAGCATGGTACAAAAGTGGCTTGGGACAAAATTGCTCTCCCATTTTCTGAAGGTGGTCTAAATTTAAAACAACTGGATGACTAGAACACTGCCTCTATATTATTGCACCCGTAGAATGTTGTTAACCCTAATAGTTGTTCCTTGTGAGCGAAATAAACTAGGGATACAGTAATTAAGGATAGACATTTTTGGTGTCTTCCTATTCCTTCAAACTGTTCCTGGAGATGGCGAAAGGTTTTTCAATTACGGTGCATATCTATTAACCACCACATACAGTTTTGCATTGGTAATGGAAATCTTATCAGTCTTTGGTTTGATCCTTGGATGCACCACAAACCTATGGCACAATCTGCTCATGATCCTCTCATTAGGAATTCTGGTTTAGGTCCTTCCTCCAAAGTTGCTGCAATTCTCAATGATTCTCTGACTGGCATCTTCCTTCCTCTAATCGTATGTTGGTAAGGGAATTTCGAGATGCTTTTGATCTCTCCATATCGTATGATGTTACAAAACAGGACCAGCTTAGGTGGGGTTCTTTTGAAGTTGTTACTACAGCCATAATCTGGAAATCAATTAGAAGAAGTATTAAGACATGTCATGAGCATTAATTATCTGATCATTCAGTTTATTCCTTATCATGACATTCATGAGTCCTATGTTAAGTAGAATAGTTTGTACAATAGATTGTGTTTAGCAGTAATTAAGTGATATGGTTGTTAGTTATCATGTCGATCCAGGACTCTTGTACTATAAGAAACTCTATGTAATCAAAGGAAGTATGTCATTGATCTCTTAGCAAGAACACACTTACTTGACTTTAATCCAGTTCCTACTCCAAGTGTCCCTAAACTTGATCTCACTGTTCCTACTAGTACTTATGTTGATCCTTATGAATATTGGAGCATTGTAGGAGCATTGCAATATCTCACCTTGACACGACCGGATATTACATATGTTGTGAATCTTGTATGCCAATTCATGCATCAACCAACTCAATTACATTCTCAGGCGGAGAAGCGTATTTTAAGAAACCACTTGATTATGGTCCTTCACCATTCATTCTCAGTCTTCATTTAACCTATATGGTTTTTCAGACGCTGATCGGTCAGGATGCTATTTAACTCGTCGTTCCACTAGTGGTTATTGTGTGTTTATTTGGGAGCTTACTTTGTCTCATGGAGCTCTAAGAAACAACCAACTGTGGCTTGATCAAGTGCTGAAGCTGAATATCGGTCTTTAGCTAGTGCTGCAGTTGAACTCACGTGGCTTACCCATGTTCCTAATGATCTAGATATAAAGCTTCATGCCTCTCCAACTCTCTTCTGTGACAATTGAGTGCCTTATACATGACTGTAAATCCTATTCTCCATGCACGTACAAAGCATATTGAGCTTGATTACCATTTTGTTCGCGAGAAGGTTGCAGCCGGTCGACTTGTTACTCATTTTGTTTGTTCCCACGACCAGATTGCTGATTTGTTTACCAAAGGATTGTATTATTTGCAGTTCAGTACTTTGCCTAAGGTAAGCTTGGAGTTACTAATATTCCCTCCAGCTTGAGGGGGAGTATTAAGACATGTCATGAGCATTCTTTATCTGATCATTCAGTTGATTCCTTACCATGACAGCATTCATGAGTCATATGTTAAGTACAATAGATTGTGTTTTCAAGTACTTAAGTGATATGGTTCTTAGTTATCATGTTGATCCAGGACTCTTGTACTATAAGGAACTCTATGTAATCACTATGAAGATCAAGGATCAAGAAGGTGCCAGGAAGTTGAATGGTGGAAGATTGTCTGGCAAAAACACTTTGTTCTAAGGTTTGTCATTTCTTTTACGGCATGGTTGCTGCTGATTGCCTTTCGTGTGCGTCCCACAATGAAGGCTTTTCCCATCTTTTCTTTCATTGTCATTAGTCCTTCCAAGGTTTATTTTTTGTCATGAGATTTTGTGGATGAAGGGGATTTCATAGAGATTGGTCATCAATTACTGGCTGTGTCACGGGCCTGAAATGTTCCAAGTTAAAGCGCTCTGTTTCTTCTTTGGGGCTTGCTGCTGTGGACTGTGGTTTACTATATCTGTTATTAAATGTAAACTCTATGGCTCTAACATGTTTAGGAAAAATGCTGTAGTCATATGTTGTACTATGTAGTTGATTCAGAAGTTTCTAATCTATAAAAATATGGCTAATAGATTCTACTATTCGAGTGAATGGTGGTGACATGAGTTGATTTAGAAGTTTCTAATCTTTCATCTATATGATATTTCATCCTTCTATCAATTTTGCAACAACCATCTCCAACTTAAACATGCGTGGACATGGAACGACTATGCATAGATCACTCTCATCAAAGTGGTACTGAATCAATCCAAAACACAATTAATAACATTTAAGCACTTCGTGCCACTTTATATCATAAAACTAGAAATTTATCCAGAAACAAATTAATTTTAAAAGAAAAATGTATCACAAGTTTTGGAACGGAGAGCGTATATGTCAATCTTTGTACAGGCAGGGGAGCTAGCTAGGGTGGGGATATAGCATTGATGTCCCTTACCTGTACAAAGCACAGTGCTATAATAAATGTTCCCATGCAAACCTTCAGCTCTTTGGCCAATGCATTCAAAGTTATGGTCAAATAAGAATTCCGAATCAACCTGTTAGTAGACCCCAATTCAATTTGGATTCAGAACCGGCGGGATTCTCGAGTTTATTAGTTGGAGGAGATATATTTTGAGTTTGATATGAATGAAGTAATGTTAAATGCACAAAATCAGTTTGTGACACTGGGAATGACAAGTATGGCAACCCCACGAGTATAACATCGCCTGGTAATGTATCAATTACCATACTTAGTCAGAACGATCGATTGAGGTAAATCTGTGTTATTTATGTTTATTTTTTTAATCTTCTTTTTATATTATTAATCACTACGGATAAGGTAGCGGTGGCTAGGGAAAAATTGAAATCAACTCGATCACGACAGAAGTGTTATGATGATAAGCATAGGAAAACTTTAGAATTTGAACTTGGTGAGCATGTGTTTCTAAAAGTTTCTCCTTGGAAGGGTATTCGGCGATTTGGTCTGAAAGGAAAACTTAGTCCGCGTTATATTGGCCCATTTGAGATTTTGGAGAGGGTTGGTAAAGTTGCATATCGGTTAGCTTTGCCTCCACAGCTAGCTTAGGTGCACAATGTGTTTCATGTGTTAGTGTTGAGGAGTTATCAATATCATCTGTTGCAATATCCGTTTGATAAGATTTGTGATGATCTTAACTTGTGTGCAGCAAGCCGATTGTGAGCAATACCATGATCTGCCCAATTCTGGAGCCAAATATGAAGAAAACAATTAACAGAACTCTACTATCTGATCCCACTCCTACAAATACCTACCATACATGTCATACCTGCAATGCGAGGGGAAACAAAATAGTTAATAATATAAAAAGAAGATTAAAAAAATACGCATAAATAACACAGATTTATCTCAATCGATCGTCCTGACTAAGTATATCAATTGATAAATTCCCAGACAATGTTATACACGTGGGGTTGCCATACTTGTCCTCAATGGTCACAAATTTTGTGCATCTAACATTACTTCATTCATATCAAACTCAAAATATATTTTTCCCAAATAATAAACTCGAGAATCCGGCGGCTCTGAAACAAAATTGAATTGGGGTCTACTAACAAGTTGATTCGAAATTCCTATTTGACCTTAACTGGTAAGAGATATTAGTACATCAGAAGCCTTGAATGAAGTGTTAATAACAACTCCTCCGCTTCAACATAATCTAACGCATTTTTGCGTAGAAAACCACTTCGTTTGAAACTCATTTTGGTATCAATCTTATTGTACAAAGTCGTCTTGATATACTTTTCTACTGAATATCCCAAAATATCCCCGTGTTTCAGGTATTCTTCAACTACAAAGTCAAATTCCAACAGTATTTGTAGAAACAGTTTTTGGCACTAAACTTTCTCAACTAACTTTTTTTGTAAAAGTATAGACGCCGGCCCATTTGTTCTGAAGAATGTTTGCATTTGACGGGAAATCTTCATATATGTAAAACTTAAACTACCAAAAAAATACGAATTTAGAAAAATGATTAATAAGGTATTATAGGAGCAAATTGAACATACAAACAGCACAATAGCATCAGTCATGGTTCAGTGGACTCAAGCACATGCAATATGGAGAATAGTTCAATGTACTCAAGCACATGCAATATAGAGAATATACTGAACCATGGCTGACGCTATTGTGCTTTTTGTATGTTCAATTTGCTCCTGTAATATCTTATTAATCATTTTTCTAAATTCGTGTTTTAGGTGATTTAAGTTTTACAAATATGAAAATTTCCCGTCAAATTCAAATATTCTTCAGGACAAATGGACAGGCGTCTATATTTTCACAAAAGAGTTAGTTGGAAAGTTTACAGCCAAAAACTGCTTCTACAAATACTGTTGAAATTTAACTTTGTAGTTGAAGAATACCTGAAACACGGGGATATTTTGGGATATTCGATAGAAAAGTATATCAAGACAACATTGTCTTTGTACGCTGAAATAAATACCAAAATAAATTTCATACGAATTGGCCTCCTACGCAAATATGAGTTAGATTATGTTGAAGGGGAGGAGTTGATATTAACACTTCATTCAAGACTTCTGATGTACTAACATCTATTACCAGTTATGGTCAAGTAAGAATTCCGAATCAACCTGTTAGGAGACCCCAATTCAATTTTGATTCAGAGTTGGCGGAATTCTCGAGTTTATTATATATTTTGAGTTTGATATGAATGAAGTAATGCTAAATGCACAAAATTAGTTTGTGACATTGGGAATGACAAGTATGACAACCCCACGAGTATAACATTGCCTGGGAATGTATCAATTACAATACTTGGTCAGAACGACCGATTGAGGTAAATCTGTGTTATTTATGTTTATTTTTTTAATCTTTTTATATTATTAATCACTACGGATAAGGTAGCGATGGCTAGGGAAAAATTAAATTCGGCTCGATCACGGCAGAAGAGTTATGATGATAAGCATAGGAAAACTTTAGAATTTGAACTTGGTGAGCATGTGTTTCTAAAAGTTTCTCCTTAGAAGGGTATTCGGCGATTTGGTTTGAAAGAAAAACTTAGTCCGCATTATATTGGCCCATTTGAGATTTTTGAGAGGGTTGGTGAAGTTGCATATCGGTTAGCTTTGCCTCCACAGCTAGCTCAGGCGCACAATGTGTTCCATGTGTCGGTGTTGAGGAGTTATCAATATCATCCGTTGTATGTGGTGCAATATCCGTTTGATAAGATTCGTGATGATCTTAACTTGTGTGGAGCAAGCCGATTGTGAGCAATACCATGATCTGCCCAATTCTGGAGTCAATTGTGAAGAATACTATTAACAGAACTCTACTATCTGATCACACTCCTACCAATACCTACCATATATGTCATACCTGCAATGCGAGGAGGAAACAAAATAGTTAATAATATAAAAAGATAAAAAAAAATACGCATAAATAACACAGATTTACCTCAATCGGTCGTCCTGACTAAGTATATCAATTGATAAATTCCCAGACAATGTTATACTCGTGGAGTTGTCATACTTGTCCTTCTCAATGGTCACAAATTTTGTACATCTAGCATTACTTCATTCATATCAAACTCAAAATATATTTCCCCCAAATAATAAACTCGAGAATCCCGGCGGCTCTGAAACAAAATTGAATTGGGATCTACTAACATGTTGATTCGGAATTCTTATTTGACCTTAACTGTTAAGAGATGTTAGTACATCAGAAGCCTTGAATAAGTGTTAATAGCAACTCCTCCCTTCAACATAAACTAACGCATTTTTGCGTAGAAAACCACTTCGTTTGAAACTCATTTTGATATCTATCTCATTGTACAAAGACAATGTCGTCTTAATATACATTTCTACTGAATATCCCAAAATATCCCCGTGTTTCAGGTATTCTTCAACTACAAATTCAAATTCCAAAAGTATTTGTAGAAACAGTTTTTGGCACTAAACTTTCTCAACTAACTCTCTTTGTGAAAGTATAGACGCCGACCCATTTGTCCTGAAGAATGTTTGTATTTGACGGGAAATTTTCATATATGTAAAATTTAAACTATTAAAAAACACGAATTTAGAAAAATAATTAATAAGGTATTACAGGAGCAAATTGAACATACAAACAGCAAAATAGCATCAGTCATGTTTCAGTGTACTCAAGCACATGCAATATGGAGAATAGTTTAGTGTACTAAAGCACATATAGAGAATATACTGAACCATGGCTGATGCTATTGTGCTTTTTGTATGTTCAATTTGCTACTGTAATACCTTATTAATCATTTTTCTAAATTCGTGTTTTTTGGTAATTTAAGTTTTACGTATATAAAAATTTCCCGTCAAATTCAAACATTCTTCAGAACAAATGGGCAGACGTCTATATTTTCACCAAAAGAGTTAGTTGGAAAGTTTACTGCCAAAAACTACTTCTACAAATACTGTTGGAATTTAACTTTGTAGTTGAAGAATACCTGAAACACGGGGATATTTTGGGATATTCAATAGAAAAGTATATCAAGACGATATTGTCTTTATACGCTAGGATAAATACCAAAATTAGTTTCAAACGAATTGGTCTCCTACGCAAAAATGCGTTAGATTATGTTGAAGGGAATGAGTTGTTATTAACACTTCATTCAAGACTTCTGACATACTAACATCTATTACCAGTTATGGTCAAGTAAGAATTCCGAATCAACCTGTTAAGCGACCCCAATTCAATTTTGATTCATAGTCGGCAGGATTCTCGATTTTATTAGTTGGAGGAGATAGATTTTGAGTTTGATATGAATAAAAGAATACTAAATGCACAAAATCAGTTTGTGACATTGGGAATGACAAATATGGCAACCCCACGAGTATAACATCGCCTGGTAATGTATCAATTACCATACTTAGTCAGAACGACAGATTGAGGTAAATCTGTGTTATTTATGTTTATTTTTTTAATCTTCTTTTTATATTATTAATCACTACGGATAAGGTAGCGGTGGCTACGGAAAAATTGAAGTCGACTCGATAACGGCAGAAGAGTTATGCTGATAAGCATAGGAAAACTTTAGAATTTGACCTTGGTGAACATGTGTTTCTAAAAGTTTCTCCTTGGAAGGGTATTCTGCGATTTGGTCTGAAAGAAAAACTTAGTCCGCGTTATATTAGCCCATTTGAGATTTTGGAGAGGGTTGGTGAAGTTGCATATCGGTTAGCTTTGCCTCCACAGCTAGCTCAGGTGCACAATGTGTTCCATGTGTCGGTGTTGAGAAGTTATCAATATCATCCGTTGCATGTGGTGCAATATCCGTTTGATAAGATTCATCATCTTAACTTGTGTGGAGCAAGCCGATTGTGAGCAATACCATGATCTGCCCAAATCTGGAGCCAATTGTGAAGAATACTATTAACAAAACTCTACTATCTGATCCCACTCCTACAAATACCTACCATACATGTCATACCTGCAATGCGAGGGGAAAACAAAATAGTTAATAATATAAAAAGATTAAAAAAATACGTATAAATAACACAGATTTACCTCAATCAATCGTCCTGACTAAGTTCAATTGATAAATTCCCAGACAATGTTATACCCATGGGGTTGCCATACTTGTCCTTCTCAATGGTCACAAATTTTGTGCATCTAGCATTACTTCATTCATATCAAACTCAAAATATATTTCCCCCAAATAATAAACACGAGAATCCCGGCGGCTCTGAAACAAAATTGAATTGGGGTCTACTAACAGGTTGATTCAGAATTCCTATTTGACCTTAACTGGTAAGAGATGTTAGTACATCAGAAGCCTTGAATGAAGTGTTAATAACAACTCCTCCCTTTCAACATAATCTAACGCATTTTTGTATAGAAAACCACTTCGTTTGAAACTCATTTTGATATCTATCTTATTGCACAAAGACAATGTCGTTTTGATATACTTTTCTACTGAATATCCTAAAGTATCCCCGTGTTTCAGGTATTCTTCAACTACAATGTCAAATTCCAACAGTAGTTGTATAAACAGTTTTTGGAACTAAACTTTCCCTACTAACCCTCTTTGTGAAACTATAGACGCCGGCCCATTTGTCCTGAAAATGTTTGCATTTGACGGAAATTCTTCATATATGTAAAACTTAAACTACGAATTTAGAAAAATAACTAATAAAGTATTACAGGAGCAAATTGAACATACAAACAGCACAATAGCATCAGTCATGGTTCAGTGTACTCAAGCACATGCAATATGGAGAATAGTTCAGTGTACTCAAGCACATGCAATATAGAGAATATGCTGAACCATGGTTGATGCTATTGTGCTTTTTGAATGTTCAATTTGCTCCTGTAATACCTTATTAATCATTTTTCTAAATTCGTGTTTTTAGATGATTTAAGTTTTACATATATGAAAATTTCCAGTCAAATTCAAACATTCTTCAGGACAAATGGGCAGGCGTCTATATTTTCACAAAAAGAGTTAGTTGGAAAGTTTACAGCCAAAAACTGCTTCTACAAATACTGTTGAAATTTAACTTTGTAGTTGAAGAATACCTGAAACACGGGGATATTTTGGGATATTCAATAGAAAAGTATATCAAGACAACATTGTCTTTGTACGCTAGGATAAATACCAAAATGAGTTTCAAACGAATTGGCCTGCTAAGCAAAAATGTGTTAGATTATGTTGAAGGAGAGGAGTTGTTATTAACACTTCATTCAAAGCTTTTGATATACTAACATCTATTACCAGTTATGGTCAAGTAAGAATTCCGAATCAACCTGTTAGTAAACCCCAATTCAATTTTGATTCAGAACCGGCGGGATTCTCGAGTTTATTAGTTGGAGGAGATATATTTTGAGTTTGATATGAAAGAAGTAATGCTAAATGCACAAAATCAGTTTGTGACATTGGGAATGACAAGTATGGCAACCCCACGAGTATAACATTGCCTGGGAATGTATCAATTACCATACTTAGTCAGAACGACCGATTGAGGTAAATCTGTGTTATTTATATTTATTTTTTTAATCTTTTGTTTATATTATTAATCACTACGGATAAGGTAGCGGTGGCTAGGGAAAAATTAAAGTCGGCTCGATCACGACAGAAGAGTTATGTTGATAAGCATAGGAAAACTTTAGAATTTGAACTTAGTGAGCATGGGTTTCTAAAAGTTTCTCATTGGAAGGGTATTCAGCGATTTGGTCTGAAAGAAAAACTTAGTCCGCGTTATATTGGCCCATTTGAAATTTTGGAGAGGGTTGGTGAAATTGAATATCGGTTAGCTTTGCCTCCACAGCTAGCTCAGGTGCACAATGTGTTCCATGTGTCGGTGTTGAGGAGTTATCAATATCATCCGTTGAATGTGGTGCAATATCCGTTTGATAAGATTCGTGATGATCTTAACTTGTGTGGAGCAAGCCGATTGTGAGCAATACCATGATCTGCCCAATTCTGGAGCCAATTGTGAAGAATACTATTAACAGAACTCTACTATCTGATCCCACTCCTACAAATACGTACCATACATGTCATACCTGCAATGCGAAGGGGAAATAAAATAGTTAATAATATAAAAAGAAGATTAAAAAAATACGCATAAATAACACAGATTTACCTCAATCGGTTGTCCTGACTAAGTATATCAATTGATAAATTCCCAGACAATGTTATACTCGTGGGTTGCCATACTTGTCCTTCTCAATGGTCACAAATTTTGTGCATCTAATATTACTTCATTCATATCAAACTCAAAATATATTTCCCCCAAATAATAAACTCGAGAATCTCGGCGGCTCTGAAACAAAATTGAATTGAGATCTACTAACAGTTGATTCGGAATGCCTATTTGACCTTAACTGGTAAGAGATGTTAGTACATCAAAAGCCTTAAATGAAGTGTTAATAACAACTCCCCCTTTCAACATAATCTAACGCATTTTTGCGTAGAAAACCACTTCGTTTGAAACTCATTTTGGTATCTATATTATTGTACAAAGATAATGTCGTCTTGATATAATTTTCAACTGAATATCCCAAAATATCCCAGTATTTCAGGTATTCTTCAACTACAAAGTCAAATTAAAACAATATTTCTAGAAACAGTTTTTGGCACTAAACTTTCTCAATAACTCTCTTTGTGAAAGTATAGACGTTGGCTCATTTGTCCTGAAGAATGTTTGAATTTGACGGAAAATCTTCATATATGTAAAACTTAAACTACAAAAAAAAAAAAACGAATTTAGAAAAATGATTAATAAGGTATTACAGGAGCAAATTGAACATACAAACAGCACAATAGCATCAGTCATGGTTCAGTGGACTCAAGCACATGCAATATGGAGAATAGTTCAGTGTACTCAAGCACATGCAATACAGAGAATATACTGAACCATGGCTGATGCTATTGTGTTTTTTGTATGTTCAATTTGCTCCTGTAATACCTTATTAATCATTTTTTTAAATTCGTGTTTTTTGGTGATTTAAGTTTTACATATATGAAATTTCCCGTCAAATTCAAACATTCTTCAGGACAAATGGGCAGGCGTCTATATTTTTAGAAAAAGAGTTAGTTGGAAAATTACTGCCAAAAACTGCTTCTACAAATACTGTTGGAATTTAAATTTGTAGTTGAATAATACCAGAAACACGAGGATATTTTGGGATATTCAATAGAAAAGTATATCAAAACGACATTGTCTTTGTACGCTAAAATAAATACCAAAATAAGTTTCAAACGAATTGGCCTGCTAAGCAAAAATGAGTTAGATTATGTTGAAGGGGAGGAGTTGTTATTAACATTTCATTCAAAGCTTCTGATGTACTAACATCTATTACCAGTTATGGTCAAGTACGAATTCCGAATCAACCTATTAGGAGACCCCAATTCAATTTTGATTCGGAGCCGGCGAGATTCTCGAGTTTATTAGTTGGAGGAGATATATTTTGAGTTTTATATGAATGAAGTAATGCTAAATGCACAAAATTAGTTTGTGACATTGGGAATGACAAGTATGGCAACCCCACGAATATAACATTGACTGGGAATGTATCAATTACTATACTTAGTCAGAACGACTGATTAAGGTAAATCTGTGTTATTTATGTTTATTTTTTTAATCTTCTTTTTATATTATTAATCACTACGGATAAGGTAGCGGTGGCTAAGGAAAAATTGAAGTCGGCACGATCACGACAGAAGAGTTATGCTGATAGGTATAGGAAAACTTTAGAATTTGACCTTGGTGAGCATATGTTTCTAAAAGTTTCTCCTTGGAAGGGTATTCGGCGATTTCGTCTGAAAGGAAAACTTAGTTCGCGTTATATTGGCCCATTTGAGATTTTGGAGAGGGTTGGTGAAGTTGCATATCGGTTAACTTTGCCTCCACAGCTAGCTCAGGTGCACAATGTGTATCAAGTGTCGGTGATGAGGAGTTATCAATATCATCCGTTGCATGTGGTGCAATATCCGTTTGATAAGATTCGTGATGATCTTAACTTGTGTGGAGCAAGCCAATTGTGAGCAATACCATGATCTGCCCAATTCTGGAGCCAATTGTGAAGAATACTATTAACAGAACTCTACTATATGATCCCACTCCTACAAATATCTACCATACATGTCATACCTACAATGCGAGGGGGGAAACAAAATAGTTAATAATATAAAAAGAAGATTAAAAAAATACGCATAAATAACACAGATTTACCTCAATCGGTCGTCTTGACTAAGTATATCAATTGATAAATTCCCAGACAATATTATACTCGTGGGTTGCCATACTTGTCCTTCTCAATGGTCACAAATTTTGTGCATCTAACATTACTTCATTCATATCAAACTCAAAATATATTTCCCCCAAATAATAAACTCGAGAATCCCGGCGGCTATGAAACAAAATTGAATTGGGGTCTACTAACAGGTTGATTCGGAATTCCTATTTGACCTTAATTGGTAAGAGATGTTAGTACATCAAAAGCCTTGAATGAAGTGTTAATAACAACTCCTCTCCTTCAACATAATCTAACGCATTTTTGCGTAGAAAACTACTTCGTTTGAAACTCATTTTGGTATCTATATTGTACAAAGATAATGTCGTCTTGATATACTTTTCTACTGAATATCCCAAAATATCCCCGTGTTTCAAATATTCTTCAACTACAAAGTCAAATTCCAACAGTATTTGTAGAAACAGTTTTTGGCACTAAACTTTCTCAACTAACTTTCTTTGTAAAAGTATAGACGCCGGCCCATTTGTTCTGAAGAATGTTTGCATTTGACGGGAAATCTTCATATATGTAAAACTTAAACTACCAAAAAAATACGAATTTAGAAAAATGATTAATAAGGTATTATAGGAGCAAATTGAACATACAAACAGCACAATAGCATCAGTCATGGTTCAGTGGACTCAAGCACATGCAATATGGAGAATAGTTCAATGTACTCAAGCACATGCAATATAGAGAATATACTGAACCATGGCTGACGCTATTGTGCTTTTTGTATGTTCAATTTGCTCCTGTAATATCTTATTAATCATTTTTCTAAATTCGTGTTTTAGGTGATTTAAGTTTTACAAATATGAAAATTTCCCGTCAAATTCAAATATTCTTCAGGACAAATGGACAGGCGTCTATATTTTCACAAAAGAGTTAGTTGGAAAGTTTACAGCCAAAAACTGCTTCTACAAATACTGTTGAAATTTAACTTTGTAGTTGAAGAATACCTGAAACACGGGGATATTTTGGGATATTCGATAGAAAAGTATATCAAGACAACATTGTCTTTGTACGCTGAAATAAATACCAAAATAAATTTCAAACGAATTGGCCTCCTACGCAAATATGAGTTAGATTATGTTGAAGGGGAGGAGTTGTTATTAACACTTCATTCAAGACTTCTGATGTACTAACATCTATTACCAGTTATGGTCAAGTAAGAATTCCGAATCAACCTGTTAGGAGACCCCAATTCAATTTTGATTCAGAGATGGCGGAATTCTCGAGTTTATTATATATTTTGAGTTTGATATGAATGAAGTAATGCTAAATGCACAAAATTAGTTTGTGACATTGGGAATGACAAGTATGACAACCCCACGAGTATAACATTGCTTGGGAATGTATCAATTACAATACTTGGTCAGAACGACCGATTGAGGTAAATCTGTGTTACTTATGTTTATTTTTTTAATCTTTTTATATTATTAATCACTACGGATAAGGTAGCGATGGCTAGGGAAAAATTAAAGTCGGCTCGATCACGGCAGAAGAGTTATGATGATAAGCATAGGAAAACTTTAGAATTTGAACTTTGTGAGCATGTGTTTTTAAAAGTTTCTCCTTAGAAGGGTATTCGGCGATTTGGTTTGAAAGAAAAACTTAGTCCGCATTATATTGGCCCATTTGAGATTTTTGAGAGGGTTGGTGAAGTTGCATATCGGTTAGCTTTGCCTCCACAGCTAGCTCAGGCGCACAATGTGTTCCATGTGTCGGTGTTGAGGAGTTATCAATATCATCCGTTGTATGTGGTGCAATATCCGTTTGATAAGATTCGTGATGATCTTAACTTGTGTGGAGCAAGCCGATTGTGAGCAATACCATGATCTGCCCAATTCTGGAGTCAATTGTGAAGAATACTATTAACAGAACTCTAATATCTGATCACACTCCTACCAATACCTACCATACATGTCATACCTGCAATGCGAGGGGGAAACAAAATAGTTAATAATATAAAAAGATAAAAAAAAATACGCATAAATAACACAGATTTACCTCAATCGGTCGTCCTGACTAAGTATATCAATTGATAAATTCCCAGACAATGTTATACTCGTGGAGTTGCCATGCTTGTCCTTCTCAATGGTCACAAATTTTGTACATCTAGCATTACTTCATTCATATCAAACTCAAAATATATTTCCCCCAAATAATAAACTCGAGAATCCCGGCGGCTCTGAAACAAAATTGAATTGGGATCTACTAACATGTTGATTCGGAATTCTTATTTGACCTTAACTGTTAAGAGATGTTAGTACATCAGAAGCCTTGAATAAGTGTTAATAGCAACTCCTCCCTTCAACATAAACTAACGCATTTTTGCGTAGAAAACCACTTCGTTTGAAACTCATTTTGATATCTATCTCATTGTACAAAGACAATGTCGTCTTAATATACATTTCTACTGAATATCCCAAAATATCCCCGTGTTTCAGGTATTCTTCAACTACAAATTCAAATTCCAAAAGTATTTGTAGAAACAGTTTTTGGCACTAAACTTTCTCAACTAACTCTCTTTGTGAAAGTATAGACGCCGACCCATTTGTCCTGAAGAATGTTTGTATTTGACGGGAAATTTTCATATATGTAAAATTTAAACTATTAAAAAACACGAATTTAGAAAAATAATTAATAAGGTATTACAGGAGCAAATTGAACATACAAACAGCAAAATAGCATCAGTCATGTTTCAGTGTACTCAAGCACATGCAATATGGAGAATAGTTTAGTGTACTCAAGCACATATAGAGAATATACTGAACCATGGCTGATGCTATTGTGCTTTTTGTATGTTCAATTTGCTACTGTAATACCTTATTAATCATTTTTTTCTAAATTCGTGTTTTTTGGTAATTTAAGTTTTACGTATATAAAAATTTCACGTCAAATTCAAACATTCTTCAGAACAAATGGGCAGACGTCTATATTTTCACCAAACGAGTTAGTTGGAAAGTTTACTGCCAAAAACTACTTCTACAAATACTGTTGGAATTTAACTTTGTAGTTGAAGAATACCTGAAACACGGGGATATTTTGGGATATTCAATAGAAAAGTATATCAAGACGATATTGTCTTTATACGCTAGGATAAATACCAAAATTAGTTTCAAACGAATTGGCCTCCTACGCAAAAATGCGTTAGATTATGTTGAAGGGAAGGAGTTGTTATTAACACTTCATTCAAGACTTCTGACATACTAACATCTATTACCAGTTATGGTCAAGTAAGAATTCCGAATCAACCTGTTAAGCGACCCCAATTCAATTTTGATTCATAGTCGGCAGGATTCTCGATTTTATTAGTTGGAGGAGATATATTTTGAGTTTGATATGAATAAAAGAATACTAAATGCACAAAATCAGTTTGTGACATTGGGAATGACAAGTATGGCAACCCCACGAGTATAACATCGCCTGGTAATGTATCAATTACCATACTTAGTCAGAACGACAGATTGAGGTAAATCTGTGTTATTTATGTTTATTTTTTTAATCTTCTTTTTATATTATTAATCACTACGGATAAGGTAGCGGTGGCTACGGAAAAATTGAAGTCGACTCGATAACGGCAGAAGAGTTATGCTGATAAGCATAGGAAAACTTTAGAATTTGACCTTGGTGAAACATGTGTTTCTAAAAGTTTCTCCTTGGAAGGGTATTCGGCGATTTGGTCTGAAAGAAAAACTTAGTCCGCGTTATATTAGCCCATTTGAGATTTTGGAGAGGGTTGGTGAAGTTGCAGATCGGTTAGCTTTGCCTCCACAGCTAGCTCAGGTGCACAATGTGTTCCATGTATCGGTGTTGAGAAGTTATCAATATCATCCGTTGCATGTGGTGCAATATCCGTTTGATAAGATTCGTGATGATCTTAACTTGTGTGGAGCAAGCCGATTGTGAGCAATACCATGATCTGCCCAAATCTGGAGCCAATTGTGAAGAATACTATTAACAAAACTCTACTATCTGATCCCACTCCTACAAATACCTACCATACATGTCATACCTGCAATGCGAGGGGAAAACAAAATAGTTAATAATATAAAAAGATTAAAAAAATACGTATAAATAACACAGATTTACCTCAATCAATCGTCTTGACTAAGTATATCAATTGATAAATTCTCAGACAATGTTATACCCATGGGGTTGCCATACTTGTCCTTCTCAATGGTCACAAATTTTGTGCATCTAGCATTACTTCATTCATATCAAACTCAAAATATATTTCCTCCAAATAATAAACTCGAAAATCCCGGCGGATCTGAAACAAAATTGAATTGGGGTCTACTAACAGGTTGATTCAGAATTCCTATTGGACCTTAACTGGTAAGAGATGTTAGTACATCAGAAGCCTTGAATGAAGTGTTAATAACAACTCCTCCCTTTCAACATATTCTAACGCATTTTTGTATAGAAAACCACTTCGTTTGAAACTCATTTTGATATCTATCTTATTGCACAAAGACAATGTCGTTTTGATATACTTTTCTACTGAATATCCTAAAGTATCCCCGTGTTTCAGGTATTCTTCAACTACAATGTCAAATTCCAACAGTAATTGTATAAACAGTTTTTAGCACTAAACTTTCCCTACTAACCCTTTTTGTGAAACTATAGACGCCGGCCCATTTGTCCTGAAAATGTTTGCATTTGACGGAAAATCTTCATATATGTAAAACTTAAACTACGAATTTAGAAAAATAACTAATAAAGTATTACAGGAGCTAATTGAACATACAAACAGCACAATAGCATCAGTCATGGTTCAGTGTACTCAAGCACATGCAATATGGAGAATAGTTCAGTGTACTCAAGCACATGCAATATAGAGAATATGCTGAACCATGGTTGATGCTATTGTGCTTTTTGAATGTTCAATTTGCTCCTGTAATACCTTATTAATCATTTTTCTAAATTCGTGTTTTTAGATGATTTAAGTTTTACATATATGAAAATTTCCCGTCAAATTCAAACATTCTTCAGGACAAATGGGCAGGCGTCTATATTTTCACAAAAAGAGTTAGTTGGAAAGTTTACAGCCAAAAACTGCTTCTACAAATACTGTTGAAATTTAACTTTGTAGTTGAAGAATACCTGAAACACGGGGATATTTTGGGATATTCAATAGAAAAGTATATCAAGACGACATTGTCTTTGTACGCTAGGATAAATACCAAAATGAGTTTCAAACGAATTGGCCTGCTAAGCAAAAATGTGTTAGATTATGTTGAAGGAGAGGAGTTGTTATTAACACTTCATTCAAAGCTTTTGATGTACTAACATCTATTACCAGTTATGGTCAAGTAAGAATTCCGAATCAACCTGTTAGTAAACCCCAATTCAATTTTGATTCAGAACCGGTGGGATTCTCGAGTTTATTAGTTGGAGGAGATATATTTTGAGTTTGATATGAAAGAAGTAATGCTAAATGCACAAAATCAGTTTGTGACATTGGGAATGACAAGTATGGCAACCCCACGAGTATAACATTGCCTGGGAATGTATCAATTACCATACTTAGTCAGAACGACCGATTGAGGTAAATCTGTGTTATTTATATTTATTTTTTTAATCTTCTGTTTATATTATTAATCACTACGGATAAGGTAGCGGTGGCTAGGGAAAAATTAAAGTCGGCTCGATCACGACAGAAGAGTTATGCTGATAAGCATAGGAAAACTTTAGAATTTGAACTTAGTGAGCATGGGTTTCTAAAAGTTTCTCATTGGAAGGGTATTCAGCGATTTGGTCTGAAAGAAAAATTTAGTCCGCGTTATATTGGCCCATTTGAAATTTTGGAGAGGGTTGGTGAAGTTGAATATCGGTTAGCTTTGCCTCCACAGCTAGCTCAGGTGCACAATGTGTTCCATGTGTCGGTGTTGAGGAGTTATCAATATCATCCGTTGAATGTGGTGCAATATCCGTTTGATAAGATTCGTGATGATCTTAACTTGTGTGGAGCAAGCCGATTGTGAGCAATACCATAATCTGCCCAATTCTGGAGCCAATTGTGAAGAATACTATTAACAGAACTCTACTATCTGATCTCACTCCTACAAATACGTACCATACATGTCATACCTGCAATGCGAAGGGGAAATAAAATAGTTAATAATATAAAAAGAAGATTAAAAAAATACGCATAAATAACACAGATTTACCTCAATCGGTTGTCCTGACTAAGTATATCAATTGATAAATTCCCAGACAATGTTATCTCAATGGTCACAAATTTTGTGCATCTAATATTACTTCATTCATATCAAACTCAAAATATATTTCCCCCAAATAATAAACTCGAGAATCCCGGCGGCTCTGAAACAAAATTGAATTGAGATCTACTAACAGTTGATTCGGAATGCCTATTTGACCTTAACTGGTAAGAAATGTTAGTACATCAAAAGCCTTAAATGAAGTGTTAATAACAACTCCCCCTTTCAACATAATCTAACGCATTTTTGCGTAGAAAACCACTTCGTTTGAAACTCATTTTGGTATCTATATTATTGTACAAAGATAATGTCGTTTTGATATAATTTTCAACTGAATATCCCAAAATATCCCAGTGTTTCAGGTATTCTTCAACTACAAAGTCAAATTACAACAGTATTTCTAGAAACAGTTTTTGGCACTAAACTTTCTCAATAACTCTCTTTGTGAAAGTATAGACGCTGGCCCATTTGTCCTGAAGAATGTTTGAATTTGACGGAAAATCTTCATATATGTAAATGAGACGCAACCTAACATCTATTACTAGTTATGGTCAAGTAAAAATTCCGAATCAACCTGTTAGGAGACCCAAATTCAATTTTGATTCAGAACCGACGGGATTCTCAAAAATTATGAATCAACCTGTTAGGAGACCCAAATTCAATTTTGATTCAGAGCCGACGGGATTCTCGAGTTTATTAGTTGGAGGAGATATATTTCGAGTTTGATATTAATGAAGTAATGTTAAATGCACAAATTCAATTTGTGACATTGGGAATGACAAGTATGGCAACCCCACGAGTATAATATTGTCTGGGAATGTATCAATTGTCATACTTAGACAGAACGACCGATTGAGGTAAATATGTGTTATTTATGCTTATTTTTTTAATCTTCTTTTTATATTATTAATCATTACGGATAAGGTAGCGATGGTTAAGGAAAAATTGAAGTCAGCTCGATCACGGCAGAAGAGTTATGCTGATAAGCATAGGAAAACTTTAGAATTTGAACTTGGTGAGCATGTGTTTCTAAAAGTCTCTCCTTTATAGGGTATTCGGCGATTTGGTCCGCGTTCTATTGGCCCATTTGAGATTTTGAAGAGGGTTGGTAAAGTTGCATATCGGTTAGCTTTGCCTCCACAGCTAGCTCAGGTGCACAATGTGTTCCATGTGTCGGTGTTAAGGAGTTAACAATATCATCTGTTGCATGTGGTGCAATTAGACCTGGCAAACGGGCGGGCCGGGCCAAGTGCGGGCCGGGCCAAAACGGCCCGGCTTTTTATGGGCTGAAAAACGACGGCCCGTGGCCAAACCCGGGCCGGGCCGGGCCAGGCCGCGGGCTTTTGCCTTTATTTTTATTTTTAGTTTTTTTGCAAAATTTATTTTACACAATCTTTTTATGTCATAATTTTGCAAAATTCAAGTTCCCTTAGCTTCATGAGTTAAGGATGTTTGTTAATGCTACAATCAAAACAAATCGAACTCTTTTTTTGGAATAAAAAAAAGGCAAATGGACTCTTTTTTTTGGAGCGGAGGGAGTAGGATTTAACATTTGTAATTTTGCATGAATATGGTTAACTAAGGATGAGTTGTCATCACACATGGGCACATGACATATGATGTGTATAAAAGAAATATTTCAAACATTATTGTTTTGCTAACTTCTTTTTGATTATTTAAAAAAAATTATAAAAAGAAAATGACATTTAATTGTTAAAATAGAAAGCATACATTTTTTGCGTTTATAAAATGTATTAGAAGTTGATTAAAAATATATGCTTACAAAATAATAGTGATATAAGAGGTTGAGGTTAATTTGATCTAAAAAATTTTAGTCTCAAACAAGTAGTTGTTGTAGCTCAGTTGGTTTAACTCTTATTTAATAAGTTGGAGGTCTTGTGTTCAACCCTTACAAGCATCATTGTTTAAAAAAAAAAAAAACACTTGAACGGGCCGGGCCGTCGCGGGCCGGGCCAAAAACGGGCCGGGCCAAAATGGCCCAATTTTACATGGGCTGAAATTATAAAGCCCATAGCCCGCTTTTTAAGGGCGGGTGATGAGTGGGATTTACACCCGCGAATCGGATACTTTATGGCTTAAATAGTTGCCTGATCTTCGCTTTGTTTATATATTTTTATATTATTTTAGTATTAGTATGCTTAACCGTTGTGTTGCAGGCTCTGCAGTACTTTTCTAGGCAAAATGGGCAATTTACATACACTGGCGCCGCAGCGTCAATGCTATACCTCCATCTCGCGCCGCAGCGCCACCTACCTATTCAGCCTGACGTCACCATGACGCTGCAGCGTCCCTGAGCCTTTATAAACTCGCGCTGCAGCGCGACCTCCGGTCTTTTGATTTTAACATGGCGCCGCAGCGCCATCCATAAGCCTATATCCCGCGCCGCAGCGCGACCTCCGGTGCCCAGACAGAGAAGGCTTGCTTTTGACCTAGAAAAAGAGGAGAACTGATATATATATAAAGAGGGGGCCTCTACGAGAAACAAAGGGGAGACTGGGATAGAGAATCGGTTAGCTTAGTACTTTCTCTCTCTAATTATTAGGTAATGTTTGTAAATATAGATTAGGTAGATTAGGGTGAAGTCTGGGATTTCCTTGGAGCAACAAGAGCATTGAGCTACACGGATTGGAGAGCTTGAAAGGAGCGTAATGCTTGGAGACTGAGGAGGCTTGACAGAGTTTATTCTTATCCATTTATTTCCTCTACTTTTGTAATCCATAAATGTTGTCTTTATTGCTACTTATATTTTGTTCAATAGCTATGAACTAAGTATTGGCTCTAAGGTTATAATGGAACCCTTTGTTAGTTAAATTGACTGTCTTATCTCTTTGGTTGGCACCATATGGTTTGGTTTAATATATTCATGCTTAATGATTCTCGCTAAGACATTAGTGATGATTTTGGTAATCTATATGATATCGAAAGAAGAATTGTAGATTTACACCTAAATATATTGGCATGTGTTTATGGGTTTCGACTGCATAAGTTGTGCGTAGAATAGACATATATCTGTGTGCCACGTGTGACCTAATTGAGAACTTATGCTTAAATCCTTGTTAGGTTAATTCGCATAGACATGTGTAGGATTATCACCTAGTTTGGATGTTCTTTTCTGTTCTATTCCCTTTCGGGTGGATCTGGAGAGGATATGTTTGTGCATACCTCGACAGAGGTGTATGAACACCTGTGCGTTCTCGGTCGACAAACTGTCGTGACCATTAAGACCAAAGAGAGAAGGGTAGGAAGTTTGATGAAGCATAGCACACCAGGTGTTCGACGGAATGCCTGTGTGGGGTGAAGTTGTAACCTTAGCTTGTAATTCCTTCGTTTACCATTCGTTATCCGTTTACTTGCTTTTATAATTAGTTATAACTAGTTTAACCACACTCCTATTAGTTTACTGTTCGAATAAGACTTAAGCGATACAAAGTTGGTACTTGGTAAATATTAGTGATAGTTCCTCGTGGGTACGACACTTTTCTTATCACTGTATTACTTGTTAGACCGCGTATACTTGCGCGTGTTTAGTGATCGGTTTTCCGATACAACAAGTTTTTGGCGCCGTTGCCGGGGAACTATTATTCTAATATTGTCCAATATTGATTTAAATCAATTTAGTCTTAATTTGAACGTGTATATATTTCTTTTATTTGTTTGATCTTCCGTTGTGTTTTTAAGTTTACAGGTTATGGACGAGCAATATTATCAATGGCCTTATGAGAGGACTACACAACCAAGCTCGGAAGAAGGACTCGAGAAATTGCGAGCTCAAATTGCAAATGTCTTGAGGTTTTCTGATAATCTTGAGTGTGAGTCCACTCAGACTGCCTACTGTCAGGAGCGAGCTGACATTGAACCAAGTTCCTATCATCCAAACTGTCAGGGTTATCCAAACTCTTGGGACTATAGTCAAGAGCAATATCATGATCTGAATTACTCCTATCCGAATCAATTTGAATGTCCATCACCTCTGCAATATAAGGTGACATTCCAACCCAATGAGAGCTTTTCGGCAGACTTAATAGAAGAGAAAAGGCTTGAAGAGCTCCTCACCAACTTTATAGAAAGAAATGAGGTTCGAATGGCAAGCCAAGATGCCGCATTGCAAAGCCTCGAAAATCAATTGGGACAACTCGTCAATGCCATCATAAATCTACCACAGGGCAATCTACCGGTCATAACCAATCTCAACAGTGAAGCAGTAGAGCATTGCACGGTGGATACGCAAGGAGAAGGCGGGGAGTCTCACGAAGTTGTTGAGGGAGATGTCATAGCGCAAATTGTCCAACAGGTGGAGACTGAAGTTGGAGAGAAGAGGATAAAGAGTGGCTATATTGTCAAGACTAATCAACAACCGGATGCCACGCTCACGATTGTGGAAACCCTGGAGGACCCGCTAGTGCACAAAGAACGCTTTCAACTTGATGAAAAAGGCGAATTATTGGATAATTCCAGTGGTGAAAGATTCTTCGTGCCGATGGGTGACGAAAACGAGGATGATCAATCATCCATGTCCGCCACAAATTTAAAGGAATTGACAAATAGGCGGCATGAAATGGTCATTTTTGCTTATGAGCCGGATTGAGCGGCATCGGTATAGTCAAGCTGACGACTTTAAAACAAGCGCTTGGTGGGGAGGCAACCCCATCTCAGTATCAATTTTCTCTGTTTTCTTTACTTATGTCTAGTTTATATTGTGTCTTTTCTTTTTACCATGTAAACATTGTTGTCAATGCGTTTGTTTTTGTGATTATAGCAGGCAGCATGTTATTTAGTATGTTGCTAGTGTATATCTTAGTTAGAATTTAGTATATAGCATGTTGTTTACTTAGCATGATATCTGTGTAATATATGTTGTCTGATACATGGTTTTTGTGCAGGGAAAAAACTCAGATACAAGGCTGGCGCCGCAGCGCCAGCATTTGCCTTGAACTTCACGCCGCAGCGCCATGCCATTTATTCAAAATCTCTGCTTCGCGCCGCAGCGCCAAGGAACAAAGGGGGACTCGCGCCGCAGCGCCAAAAGCAGGCAAAGCTACTGCCAAGTCGCGCCGCGGCGCCAAGCAAAGAAGGAATACTCGCGCCGCAGCGCCGGTAGCGAATTTGTGTTTTTAAAAGCACAGCTGAAGCCGGCAGTTGTGCCCATTCCTTCCCAATTCTCTCGACAGTTTCGGCAGCACAAAGAACCTAAAGAGACCCAAAACAAAAACGTGCCTTTCTCCACCCCCGAACCTTTGATCAATCTACCACAAGAGAGCAATCCATTCATTCTTTCACAAAACCCCAAGCCAGTGCACGCAGCAAGAGGAGATCAGAATCAATCTAGGGTTCCCACTCAAGGTATTTGGGGGATTTTAGTCATTCATTTACTGTTTGATTTCGATATTTGGGTTGGTTTTACTCTGTTGATTGGGGTGATTTCCACTGACGGAAATCGGGACAGAGCACTGTCAAGCAAGGGCTGTCCAAATTGGGTTTTGAAAGCGCGCACAAGGTGTTTGATAAATTGACTGAGAGATAATTTGACTGTTTGGGATTGTTTGACATTGAAGTTGCATTGGGAATTATTCTAGCCTAAGTTTGGCGAAGTGTGGAATCGAGTCCTGCTTGTGTTCAAGCCAATTGCTACAAATTCTGACATGGCTTCAAAAAGGCAACGCCTGAGCGTCGGCGGTTCCTCGTCCGCAGCACCAACGGCATGGGACAACACCAAATTTGTTAACGAAGAGGCATGGAAACGATACAAAAGCTCCTTTGCCGCACGAAATTTGATTCCTGAACGGGGTTTGAGGCCTGACAAAACAAAGGATGGCGAGTTGTTAGCCATGATTGCGGGTCGCCAGTGGGTGCACTTCACAAAACCACCCGAATCGGCCATTGTTTCTGTGGTTCGTGAGTTCTACGCTAATGCTAGTGCCGAGGGTCCTGCTGTTGTCCAAGTCAGGGGGCGGTCAGTGGCGTTTGGAAGCCAAGCCATCAATGCACTGTTCGCGACGCCCGGTTTCGAGGGTAAGGATTATATGGGGCCGGGACTCCGCAGCTATGACCTCGAGGAGATTGTTCGGAGGCTCTGCAAGCCCGGGACTACATGGAAGACAAATGACTTCACGGGTGAGAGGACCAGTTTCCCACATGCTACACTCAGTCGCTATGGGAAGGCATGGTTCAGTTTTATTTGTGCCAACATGATCCCGACTCGTCACCTGAGCAACGTGACTAAGGATAGAGCGATCCTATTATTTGCCATTGTCACGGGGCTGAACGTGGACATCGGAGTTCTCATCCATGAGTCCATCATAAAGGCAATCAAGAGCAATGTATCTACGGGACTTCCACATCCATCCTTGATCACCCGGCTGTGCAAGAGGGCAGGTATACATTGGGGGCCAGAAGAGATAGCTTTGCCGCCCATGTCAGTCATTGACCATCAGACCATTTCACGCTTCGATGTGTGGGATGGGGCTATTTCTCATGCTAGAGGCGAAGGATTCGGGCCACCTACTGAGCCACCTCCTACAGCAGAGCCTTCGCAGCCATCAGACGCAGGCACAGCTTCACAGGGACTACTGGCAGAAATCATGGCATCCCTCACTCTGCTACATCAGAACCAGGAAGCTAATGCTCAGAGGCAGCAGAGGCACATAGCAGCGGTGGCCTTGAGGCAGGACATAGCGATGCAGTATCAGGCTGAGCTGGTCAACACGATGCAGAGCATCTACACTGTGTATAGTGGCGAGGATTCAGAGTTCACGCCATTCCAGTTCCCGGAGCCTCCTGTCTTCCCGCCATACCCTCCACCATCACCACCCGCCGAAGCTGACGAGGACGCAGCTGCTGCCGAGTGACCAGACTTCAGGGAAGCTCTCTTGTTTAGAGTGATATATGTTTAGCAATGAGGGCATTGCTCACCTTAAGTTTGGGGGTGTTATGGTTTATTATCTGTTTTATTTCTGTCTATTGCCATGATAGGTTGTTATTTTAGTACTTTATTTAGGTTTTTATCAGGAGTGTAGTGCAGTCGTTTTGTACTGCGGTATTATGTTTTGGGTTTATTATGATGGATGCCATGAACAGTTTTTGGTTATTTATTAGCACTTTGTTTGTTTTTAGCATGTTTGTGGTTTATGGCCATCTTTTTGGGGCTTTTACAGATTTATATGCTTGTGCCATGTTAATGGCTTTATTACCCTATTTTGAGCTGCTTTTATGCGAGGGTGGTATATTTTTCGCTGATTTTTGATTGTGGCTAATGACAAGCGTCAAGTAATTATGCTTATCTCTTAGAATCGTGTCAAGCATGTATGAGCTAGGGGTTGTTCAATCGATAAGTTGAGACTGTTATTGATCCGTCCTTCTTAGCAAGCACCGACCAACTGTGCTAACTAGTTATTTTTTGAATTTAGTTCGCCTGTTTATTGCTTTGGGAGTATGTTCACTTTTATAAACTTTCATTTTTACAAGGTAATAAAAGACTTCGACGCATATACAGTTTTGGATCTTGGATTCTGGCATGTTGTATAATAAAAAATAAAAATAAAAAAAATTTTGAAAAGGAGATTGAATATCGAAAGTCTTGCGGTGGGTCGAGATGGAGCGTAAAACGCACTCATCCATAAACGCAGGACCGATGTTGAGATGGAGCATAAAATGCACTCGTCATATAATCTTCAGATTTCTTAAGGTCTAATTTGGCTTATGTTGATTACGTGGCCTTTGCTGCTCGAGTGATTAGATTCATAGGGGTGTTTTACGCCTAGTGCCCTAAAGCCGTCTGGCTTGGGAGTCACTGATCAAAAGCTCATTTATGGGTAGCTCTGTCTAGCCTAAGGTAATTAAGGACTGTCCGAGTCAGATTTTTGTTGTCTTCATGCTAGAGCCTTTTGATCTTTTCCTATGATTGCATCCTAGTCTTAATGCTTGTTGATTGTTTAAGTTGCGTAGTGTGCATATTGTTTTTAGCAATTGACTGTGCGATCTTATTTGAGCAATGATTAGTTAGGATGGTTGGTCCCCACACACACACATAGAACGGATCGAATACAGTCTTATGCTTGAAGCTGAATGAACTCTTGCTAATATCTATGTTTGCCCTGTTCTCTGGGAATAGCTATGTTCGAGCTTAGAAGCCGTGATGCTAGTGCAGTTTTATTGTTCTTTTGCGTGTGTTTTACTGTGTGTTTGTGTTAGATAGTTTGCTCGAGGACAAGCAAAGACTTAAGTTTGGGGGTATTTGATGAGTGGGATTTACACCCGCGAATCGGATACTTTATGGCTTAAATAGTTGCCTGATCTTCGCTTTGTTTATATATTTTTATATTATTTTAGTATTAGTATGCTTAACCGTTGTGTTGCAGGCTCTGCAGTACTTTTCTAGGCAAAATGGGCAATTTACATACACTGGCGCCGCAGCGTCAATGCTATACCTCCATCTCGCGCCGCAGCGCCACCTACCTATTCAGCCTGACGTCACCATGACGCTGCAGCGTCCCTGAGCCTTTATAAACTCGCGCTGCAGCGCGACCTCCGGTCTTTTGATTTTAACATGGCGCCGCAGCGCCATCCATAAGCCTATATCCCGCGCCGCAGCGCGACCTCCGGTGCCCAGACAGAGAAGGCTTGCTTTTGACCTAGAAAAAGAGGAGAACTGATATATATATAAAGAGGGGGCCTCTACGAGAAAGAGAGGGGAGACTGGGATAGAGAATCGGTTAGCTTAGTACTTTCTCTCTCTAATTATTAGGTAATGTTTGTAAATATAGATTAGGTAGATTAGGGTGAAGTCTGGGATTTCCTTGGAGCAACAAGAGCATTGAGCTACACGGATTGGAGAGCTTGAAAGGAGCGTAATGCTTGGAGACTGAGGAGGCTTGACAGAGTTTATTCTTATCCATTTATTTCCTCTACTTTTGTAATCCATAAATGTTGTCTTTATTGCTACTTATATTTTGTTCAATAGCTATGAACTAAGTATTGGCTCTAAGGTTATAATGGAACCCTTTGTTAGTTAAATTGACTGTCTTATCTCTTTGGTTGGCACCATATGGTTTGGTTTAATATATTCATGCTTAATGATTCTCGCTAAGACATTAGTGATGATTTTGGTAATCTATATGATATCGAAAGAAGAATTGTAGATTTACACCTAAATATATTGGCATGTGTTTATGGGTTTCGACTGCATAAGTTGTGCGTAGAATAGACATATATCTGTGTGCCACGTGTGACCTAATTGAGAACTTATGCTTAAATCCTTGTTAGGTTAATTCGCATAGACATGTGTAGGATTATCACCTAGTTTGGATGTTCTTTTCTGTTCTATTCCCTTTCGGGTGGATCTGGAGAGGATATGTTTGTGCATACCTCGACAGAGGTGTATGAACACCTGTGCGTTCTCGGTCGACAAACTGTCGTGACCATTAAGACCAAAGAGAGAAGGGTAGGAAGTTTGATGAAGCATAGCACACCAGGTGTTCGACGGAATGCCTGTGTGGGGTGAAGTTGTAACCTTAGCTTGTAATTCCTTCGTTTACCATTCGTTATCCGTTTACTTGCTTTTATAATTAGTTATAACTAGTTTAACCACACTCCTATTAGTTTACTGTTCGAATAAGACTTAAGCGATACAAAGTTGGTACTTGGTAAATATTAGTGATAGTTCCTCGTGGGTACGACACTTTTCTTATCACTGTATTACTTGTTAGACCGCGTATACTTGCGCGTGTTTAGTGATCAAAAACTTGTTGTATCGGAAAACCGATCACTAAACACGCGCAAGTATACGCGGTCTAACAAGTAATACAGTGATAAGAAAAGTGTCGTACCCACGAGGAACTATCACTAATATTTACCAAGTACCAACTTTGTATCGCTTAAGTCTTATTCGAACAGTAAACTAATAGGAGTGTGGTTAAACTAGTTATAACTAATTATAAAAGCAAGTAAACGGATAACGAATGGTAAACGAAGGAATTACAAGCTAAGGTTACAACTTCACCCCACACAGGCATTCCGTCGAACACCTGGTGTGCTATGCTTCATCAAACTTCCTACCCTTCTCTCTTTGGTCTTAATGGTCACGACAGTTTGTCGACCGAGAACGCACAGGTGTTCATACACCTCTGTCGAGGTATGCACAAACATATCCTCTCCAGATCCACCCGAAAGGGAATAGAACAGAAAAGAACATCCAAACTAGGTGATAATCCTACACATGTCTATGCGAATTAACCTAACAAGGATTTAAGCATAAGTTCTCAATTAGGTCACACGTGGCACACAGATATATGTCTATTCTACGCACAACTTATGCAGTCGAAACCCATAAACACATGCCAATATATTTAGGTGTAAATCTACAATTCTTCTTTCGATATCATATAGATTACCAAAATCATCACTAATGTCTTAGCGAGAATCATTAAGCATGAATATATTAAACCAAACCATATGGTGCCAACCAAAGAGATAAGACAGTCAATTTAACTAACAAAGGGTTCCATTATAACCTTAGAGCCAATACTTAGTTCATAGCTATTGAACAAAATATAAGTAGCAATAAAGACAACATTTATGGATTACAAAAGTAGAGGAAATAAATGGATAAGAATAAACTCTGTCAAGCCTCCTCAGTCTCCAAGCATTACGCTCCTTTCAAGCTCTCCAATCCGTGTAGCTCAATGCTCTTGTTGCTCCAAGGAAATCCCAGACTTCACCCTAATCTACCTAATCTATATTTACAAACATTACCTAATAATTAGAGAGAGAAAGTACTAAGCTAACCGATTCTCTATCCCAGTCTCCCCTCTCTTTCTCGTAGAGGCCCCCTCTTTATATATATATCAGTTCTCCTCTTTTTCTAGGTCAAAAGCAAGCCTTCTCTGTCTGGGCACCGGAGGTCGCGCTGCGGCGCGGGATATAGGCTTATGGATGGCGCTGCGGCGCCATGTTAAAATCAAAAGACCGGAGGTCGCGCTGCAGCGCGAGTTTATAAAGGCTCAGGGACGCTGCAACGTCATGGTGACGTCAGGCTGAATAGGTAGGTGGCGCTGCGGCGCGAGATGGAGGTATAGCATTGACGCTGCGGCGCCAGTGTATGTAAATTGCCCATTTTGCCTAGAAAAGTACTGCAGAGCCTGCAACACAACGGTTAAGCATACTAATACTAAAATAATATAAAAATATATAAACAAAGCGAAGATCAGGCAACTATTTAAGCCATAAAGTATCCGATTCGCGGGTGTAAATCCCACTCATCAAATACCCCCAAACTTAAGTCTTTGCTTGTCCTCGAGCAAACTATCTAACACAAACACACAGTAAAACACACGCAAAAGAACAATAAAACTGCACTAGCATCACGGCTTCTAAGCTCGAACATAGCTATTCCCAGAGAACAGGGCAAACATAGATATTAGCAAGAGTTCATTCAGCTTCAAGCATAAGACTGTATTCGATCCGTTCTATGTGTGTGTGTGGGGACCAACCATCCTAACTAATCATTGCTCAAATAAGATCGCACAGTCAATTGCTAAAAACAATATGCACACTACGCAACTTAAACAATCAACAAGCATTAAGACTAGGATGCAATCATAGGAAAAGATCAAAAGGCTCTAGCATGAAGACAACAAAAATCTGACTCGGACAGTCCTTAATTACCTTAGGCTAGACAGAGCTACCCATAAATGAGCTTTTGATCAGTGACTCCCAAGCCAGACGGCTTTAGGGCACTAGGCGTAAAACACCCCTATGAATCTAATCACTCGAGCAGCAAAGGCCACGTAATCAACATAAGCCAAATTAGACCTTAAGAAATCTGAAGATTATATGACGAGTGCATTTTATGCTCCATCTCAACATCGGTCCTGCGTTTATGGATGAGTGCGTTTTACGCTCCATCTCGACCCACCGCAAGACTTTCGATATTCAATCTCCTTTTCAAAATTTTTTTTTTTTTTATTTTTTATTATACAACATGCCAGAATCCAAGATCCAAAACTGTATATGCGTCGAAGTCTTTTATTACCTTGTAAAAATGAAAGTTTATAAAAGTGAACATACTCCCAAAGCAATAAACAGGCGAACTAAATTCAAAAAATAACTAGTTAGCACAGTTGGTCGGTGCTTGCTAAGAAGGACGGATCAATAACAGTCTCAACTTATCGATTGAACAACCCCTAGCTCATACATGCTTGACACGATTCTAAGAGATAAGCATAATTACTTGACGCTTGTCATTAGCCACAATCAAAAATCAGCGAAAAATATACCACCCTCGCATAAAAGCAGCTCAAAATAGGGTAATAAAGCCATTAACATGGCACAAGCATATAAATCTGTAAAAGCCCCAAAAAGATGGCCATAAACCACAAACATGCTAAAAACAAACAAAGTGCTAATAAATAACCAAAAACTGTTCATGGCATCCATCATAATAAACCCAAAACATAATACCGCAGTACAAAACGACTGCACTACACTCCTGATAAAAACCTAAATAAAGTACTAAAATAACAACCTATCATGGCAATAGACAGAAATAAAACAGATAATAAACCATAACACCCCCAAACTTAAGGTGAGCAATGCCCTCATTGCTAAACATATATCACTCTAAACAAGAGAGCTTCCCTGAAGTCTGGTCACTCGGCAGCAGCTGCGTCCTCGTCAGCTTCGGCGGGTGGTGATGGTGGAGGGTATGGCGGGAAGACAGGAGGCTCCGGGAACTGGAATGGCGTGAACTCTGAATCCTCGCCACTATACACAGTGTAGATGCTCTGCATCGTGTTGACCAGCTCAGCCTGATACTGCATCGCTATGTCCTGCCTCAAGGCCACCGCTGCTATGTGCCTCTGCTGCCTCTGAGCATTAGCTTCCTGGTTCTGATGTAGCAGAGTGAGGGATGCCATGATTTCTGCCAGTAGTCCCTGTGAAGCTGTGCCTGCGTCTGATGGCTGCGAAGGCTCTGCTGTAGGAGGTGGCTCAGTAGGTGGCCCGAATCCTTCGCCTCTAGCATGAGAAATAGCCCCATCCCACACATCGAAGCGTGAAATGGTCTGATGGTCAATGACTGACATGGGCGGCAAAGCTATCTCTTCTGGCCCCCAATGTATACCTGCCCTCTTGCACAGCCGGGTGATCAAGGATGGATGTGGAAGTCCCGTAGATACATTGCTCTTGATTGCCTTTATGATGGACTCATGGATGAGAACTCCGATGTCCACGTTCAGCCCCGTGACAATGGCAAATAATAGGATCGCTCTATCCTTAGTCACGTTGCTCAGGTGACGAGTCGGGATCATGTTGGCACAAATAAAACTGAACCATGCCTTCCCATAGCGACTGAGTGTAGCATGTGGGAAACTGGTCCTCTCACCCGTGAAGTCATTTGTCTTCCATGTAGTCCCGGGCTTGCAGAGCCTCCGAACAATCTCCTCGAGGTCATAGCTGCGGAGTCCCGGCCCCATATAATCCTTACCCTCGAAACCGGGCGTCGCGAACAGTGCATTGATGGCTTGGCTTCCAAACGCCACTGACCGCCCCCTGACTTGGACAACAGCAGGACCCTCGGCACTAGCATTAGCGTAGAACTCACGAACCACAGAAACAATGGCCGATTCGGGTGGTTTTGTGAAGTGCACCCACTGGCGACCCGCAATCATGGCTAACAACTCGCCATCCTTTGTTTTGTCAGGCCTCAAACCCCGTTCAGGAATCAAATTTCGTGCGGCAAAGGAGCTTTTGTATCGTTTCCATGCCTCTTCGTTAACAAATTTGGTGTTGTCCCATGCCGTTGGTGCTGCGGACGAGGAACCGCCGACGCTCAGGCGTTGCCTTTTTGAAGCCATGTCAGAATTTGTAGCAATTGGCTTGAACACAAGCAGGACTCGATTCCACACTTCGCCAAACTTAGGCTAGAATAATTCCCAATGCAACTTCAATGTCAAACAATCCCAAAAACTTGTTGTATCGGAAAACCGATCACTAAACACGCGCAAGTATACGCGGTCTAACAAGTAATACAGTGATAAGAAAAGTGTCGTACCCACGAGGAACTATCACTAATATTTACCAAGTACCAACTTTGTATCGCTTAAGTCTTATTCGAACAGTAAACTAATAGGAGTGTGGTTAAACTAGTTATAACTAATTATAAAAGCAAGTAAACGGATAACGAATGGTAAACGAAGGAATTACAAGCTAAGGTTACAACTTCACCCCACACAGGCATTCCGTCGAACACCTGGTGTGCTATGCTTCATCAAACTTCCTACCCTTCTCTCTTTGGTCTTAATGGTCACGACAGTTTGTCGACCGAGAACGCACAGGTGTTCATACACCTCTGTCGAGGTATGCACAAACATATCCTCTCCAGATCCACCCGAAAGGGAATAGAACAGAAAAGAACATCCAAACTAGGTGATAATCCTACACATGTCTATGCGAATTAACCTAACAAGGATTTAAGCATAAGTTCTCAATTAGGTCACACGTGGCACACAGATATATGTCTATTCTACGCACAACTTATGCAGTCGAAACCCATAAACACATGCCAATATATTTAGGTGTAAATCTACAATTCTTCTTTCGATATCATATAGATTACCAAAATCATCACTAATGTCTTAGCGAGAATCATTAAGCATGAATATATTAAACCAAACCATATGGTGCCAACCAAAGAGATAAGACAGTCAATTTAACTAACAAAGGGTTCCATTATAACCTTAGAGCCAATACTTAGTTCATAGCTATTGAACAAAATATAAGTAGCAATAAAGACAACATTTATGGATTACAAAAGTAGAGGAAATAAATGGATAAGAATAAACTCTGTCAAGCCTCCTCAGTCTCCAAGCATTACGCTCCTTTCAAGCTCTCCAATCCGTGTAGCTCAATGCTCTTGTTGCTCCAAGGAAATCCCAGACTTCACCCTAATCTACCTAATCTATATTTACAAACATTACCTAATAATTAGAGAGAGAAAGTACTAAGCTAACCGATTCTCTATCCCAGTCTCCCCTCTCTTTCTCGTAGAGGCCCCCTCTTTATATATATATCAGTTCTCCTCTTTTTCTAGGTCAAAAGCAAGCCTTCTCTGTCTGGGCACCGGAGGTCGCGCTGCGGCGCGGGATATAGGCTTATGGATGGCGCTGCGGCGCCATGTTAAAATCAAAAGACCGGAGGTCGCGCTGCAGCGCGAGTTTATAAAGGCTCAGGGACGCTGCAGCGTCATGGTGACGTCAGGCTGAATAGGTAGGTGGCGCTGCGGCGCGAGATGGAGGTATAGCATTGACGCTGCGGCGCCAGTGTATGTAAATTGCCCATTTTGCCTAGAAAAGTACTGCAGAGCCTGCAACACAACGGTTAAGCATACTAATACTAAAATAATATAAAAATATATAAACAAAGCGAAGATCAGGCAACTATTTAAGCCATAAAGTATCCGATTCGCGGGTGTAAATCCCACTCATCAGCGGGCCGGGCCGGCCCACGGGCTTCTTTTGCCAGGTCTAGGTGCAATATCTGTTTGATAAGATTCGTGATGATCTTAACGATTGTGAGCAATACCATGATCTACCCAATTCTAGAGCCAATTGTGAAGAATATTATTAACAGAACTCTACTATCTGATCCCACTCCTACAAATACCTACCATACATGTCATACCTGCAATGCGAGGGGAAAACAAAATAGTTAATAATAAAAAAAGATTAAAAAAATACGTATAAAGAACACAGATTTATTTCAATCGGTCGTCCTGACTAAGTATAGCAGTTGATACATTTCCAAACAATGTTATACTCGTGGGGTTGCCATACTTGTTCTTCTCAATGGTCACAAATTTTGTGCATCTAACATTACTTCATTCATATCAAACTCAAAATATATTTCTCCCAAATAATAAACTCGAAAATCCCGGCGGCTCTGAAACAATATTGAATTGGGGTCTACTAACAGGTTGATTCGGAATTCTTATTTACCTTAACTGGTAAGAGATGTTAGTAAATCAGAAGCCTTGAATGAATGAAGTGTTAATAACAACTCCTCCCTTCAACATAATCTAACGCATTTTTGCGTAGAAAACCACTTCGTTTGAAACTCATTTTGGTATCTATATTATTGTACAAAGACAATGTCGTCTTGATATACTTTTATACCCAATATCCCAAAATATCCCCGTGTTTCAAGTATTCTTCAACTACAAAGTAAAATTCCAACAGTATTTGTAAAAACAGTTTTTGGCACTAAACTTTCCCAACTAACTCTCTTTGTGAAAGTATAGACGCCGGCCCATTTGTCCTGAAGAATGTTTACATTTGACGAAAAATCTTCATATATATAAAACTTAAACTACCAAAAAACACGAATTTAGAAAAAAGATTAATAAGGTATTACAGGAGCAAATTGAACATACAAACAGCACAATAACATCAGTCATGGTTCAGTGTACTCAAACACATGCAATATGGAGAATAGTTCAGAATACTCAAGCACATGCAATATAGAGAATATACTGAACCATGGCTGATGCTATTGTGTTTTTTGTATGTTTAATGTGCTCCTGTAATACCTTATTAATCATTTTTCTAAATTCGTGTTTTTTGGTGATTTAAGTTTTACATATATGAAAATTTTCCGTCAAATGCGAACATTCTTCAGGACAAATGGGCCGGCGTCTATATTTTCACAAAGAAAGTTAGTTGGGAAAGTTTAGTGCAAAAAACTGCTTCTACAAATATATTGTTGCTACAAATATATTGTTGGAATTTAACTTTGTAGTTGAAGAATACTTGAAACACGGGAACATTTTGGAATATTCGGTAGAAAAGTATATCAAGACAACATTGTCTTTGTACAATAGGATAAATACCAAAATGAGTTTCAAACGAAGTGGCCTCCTACGCAAAAATGCGTTAGATTATGTTAAGGGGAGTTGTTATTAACACTTCATTCAAGGTTTCTGATGTACTAAAATCTCTTACCAGTTATGGTCAAGTAAGAATTCCGAATCAACCTGTTAGGAGACCCTAATTCAATTTTAATTCAGAGCCAGCGAAATTCTCGAGTTTATTATTTGGAGGTATATTTTGAGTTCGATATGAATGAAATAATGTTAAATGCACAAAATCAGTTTATGACATTGGGAATGACAAGTATGGCAACCCACGAGTATAACATTGACTGGGAATGTATTGCCATACTTAGTCAGAACGACCAATTGAGGTAAATCTGTGTTATTTATGTTTATTTTTTTAATCTTCTTTTTATATTATTAATCACTACAGATAAGGTAGCGGTGGCTAGGAAAAAGTTGAAGTCAGCTCGATTACGGCAGAAGAATTATGCTGATAAGCATAGGAAAACTTTAGAATTTGAACTTGGTGAGCATGTGTTTCTAAAAGTTTCTCCTTGGAAGGGTATTCGGCGATTTGGTCTGAAAGGAAAACTCAGTCCGCGTTATATTGGCTCATTTGAGATTTTTGAGAGGGTTGGTGAAGTTGCATATCGGTTAGCTTTACCTCCACAGCTAGCTTAGGTGCACAATGTGTTCCATGTGTCGGTGTTGAGGAGTTATCAATATCATCCGTTACATGTGATGTAATATCCGTTTAATAAGATTAGTGATGATCTTACTTGTGCGGAGCAAACCGATTGTGAGCTAATACCATGATCTGCCCAATTCTGGAGCCAATTGTGAATAATACTATAAACAGAACTCTACTATCTGATATCACTTCTACAAATAACTATCATACTTGTCATATCTGCAATGCGAGGGGGAAACAAAATAGTTAGTAATATAAAAATAAAATTAAAAAAATATACATAAATAACACAGATTTACCTCAATCGGTCGTCCTGATTAAGTATGACAATTGATACATTCCAAGACAATGTTATACTCGTGGAGTTGCCTTACTTGTCCTTCTCAATGGTCACAAATTTTGTGCATCTAACATTACTTCATTAATGTTAAACTAAAAATATATCTCCACCAAATAATAAACTCGAGAATCTTGGCGGCTCTGAAACAAAATTGAATTAGGGTCTACTAACAGGTTGATTCGGAATTCCTACTTGACCATAACTGGTAAGAGATGTTAGTAAATCAGAAGCCTTGAATGAAGTGTTAATAACAACTCCCCTGCAACATAATTTAACGTATTTCTGCGTAGGAGGCAACTTCGTTTGAAACTCATTTTGCTATCTATCCTATCGTACAAAGACAATGTCATTTTGATATACTTTTCTACTGAATATCCCAAAATATCTCCGTGTTTCGGGTATCCTTCAACTACAAAGTTAAATTCCAACAGTATTTGTAGAAGCAGTTTTTGACACTAAACTTTTCCAACTAACTCTCTTTGTGAAAGTATAGACGCCAGCCTATTTGTAATGTTTCCATTTGGCGGAAAATCTTCATATATGTAAAACTTAAACCACCAAAAAACAAGAATTTAGAAAAAAGATTAATAAGGTATTACAGGAGCAAATTGAACATACAAACAGCATAATAATATCAGTCATAGTTCAGTGTACTCAAGCACATGCAATATGAAGAATAGTTCAGTGTACTCAAGCACATGCAATATAGAGAATATACTGAACCATGCCTGATGTTATTATGCTTTTTGTATGTTCAAATTATTCCAGTAATACCTTATTAATTATTTTCTAAATTCGTGTTTTTTGGTGGTTTAAGTTTTACATATATGTAGATTTAATGCAAACATTCTTCAGGACAAATGGGTCGGCGTCTATACTTTTACAAAGAGAGTTAGTTGGAAAAGTTTAGTACCAAACACAGCTTCTACAAATACTGTTGGAATTTAACTTTGTAGTTGAAGAATACCTGAAACACGGGAATATTTTAGGATATGCAGTAAAAAAGTATACCAAGACGACATTGTCTTTGTACGATAGGATAAATACCAAAATGAGTTTCAAACGAAGTGTCCTCCTATGCAAAAATGCGTTAGATTATGTTGAAGGGGAGGAGTTATTAACACTTCATTCAAGGCTTCTGATGTACTAACATCTCTTACCAGTTATGGTCAAGTAGAAATTCTGAATCAATCTGTTAGAAGACCCCAATTCAATTTTGATTTAGTGCCGGCGGGATTCTCGAGTTTATTATTTGGGAAGATATATTTTGAGTTTGATATGAATGAAGTAATGTTAAATGCAAAAAATCAGTTTGTGACATTGGGAATAATAAGTATGGCAATCCCACGAGTATAACATTGTCTGGAAATGTATCAATTGTCATACTTAGTCAGAACGACCGATTGAGGTAAATCTGTGTTATTTATGCTTATTTTTTTAATCTTCTTTTTATATTAGTAACTGATTTTGTTTTTCCCTCACATTGCAGGTATGGCAAGTATGGTAGGTATTTGTAGGAATGGGATCAGATATTAGAGTTCTGTTAACAATATTCTTCACAATTGGATCCAGAATTGGGCAGATCATGGTATAGCTCACAATTGGTTCGTAGACAAATTATAGGAGATTTTAACCACTTTTTGTGCTTGTAGAAAAGATTAATTGTAGTAAAACTAACTTGAAAGAAAGTGTGAGAGAAAAGAGAATCAGCTGTATTTTGAGCAATGTGGCAACTGCTTGCATGAAATTGAAGATAGTGGTCTATAATTTTCTGTACCTAATTAGATTGTTAATATATACTTATGACTTAGTCAACTGTGTTAACAGTCTGATTCTAGTCAACTGTGTAAATAAGAGGTTCCATCATATGGATAATTGCTTCCTTTGTACTCAGCATGCATGCATCCTCTATTGCTGTTGAATATAGATCAGAAGCTTTATCAAAGAATACAAGATGATGGCTAGCATACAAAATCAAAAACAAAATTAGTAGTATGTCGTCTTCGTCGACTTCACCAGTATGTCGTCTGACTTTTTCTTCTTCTTCTTCTTCCTCCTCCTCCTCTTCTTCTTCTTCTTCTTCTTCTCTTCTCCTTTCTGACTCATGTCTTCCTCTTCTTCTTCTGAGTTCTGAGTTCTGACTGTCGTCTTCTTACTCTGTCGTCCTCTGTTCTTCTTCTGAATGAATGCTAATATGTCATCCTCTGTTTTCTTCTTCTAAATGCTAATATTTAATAATTTAAATATCCTCTCAATGTAAATTTTGTGCCTTTTTGGGTATATTATAATTTTGTGCCTTTTTGGGTATACGGTTGCAATTAGTGCTCCCGAATTTTTGGGAGGAGTTTTTCTCCAACGATGTATCAAATTAGATTCTATTGCAGTTTTAATTTAATTATTTTTTCTACGTTTTTTCTTCGTAGATTGTTGAAGGAATGAGAGGTGAAATAGTTAGGTTGCTTATGATTCACCAAATGTATGTTTGATTCTTTTGCTACTTGAAATTGGCATCAGCATAGCCATATGTTTTTTTCTTCTGTAATTTTCTCTCCATTTGGTATATGTATTTTAATTAAATTAATAATGAAAAAAAAGAGTACTTGTTAAAATGATCGAAAAATATTTCCATTTTAAAAAAAAATGTCTAGAACTTGAAAAAGAAAAAAAAAGTAATATTTGCAGCAGCAGCAACATGCCAACATTGGTAAGGGGTAACATGAGTTCCAGCTTGCATACAAAAACTTGAGCACTTTGAACACCTAACATGAGTAACATGAGTTCCAGCATGTGTAGTGGTAACATGAGTTCCAGCATTTTGAGCAACATGCCAACATTGAGTCTTTTGATACTTGAAATTGGTATCAACATGTGTAGTGGGAACTTTTAGGTCTTCAAATCGAGGCTTCCTCCTCGCTCCGCCTCGAAGCTTACGCTTCGCCTCGTCTCGTCCGGAGAAAAACGTCTCGTACCGCTTTTAACTTTTTCGAACATTGGCTTAGACTAGGTATTATTACATAGATGCAGAGCAGATTTTCTGTTGTTGAGTTAGGTTTTTCTAATACAATATAATTCTTATACATTCATATATGTAAATTAGAGGGGTAAGAAAATAACATAATAGTAAAATGTTAATATATATGTATAAGATTTATGTTAACTAGAATATTTAGCATAAGATTTTTGTTTTTAAATTTAGTCTTCACCGATCTCTCAATCTTTTTAGATTTAAAACTTCATAGCAAAATCTCATAAATTAATAGGAATGTTAAAATATATGGATAAGATTTATGTTAACAAATCTTAACAAGGTCCTATAAGCAAACAAATTGCTCTATTTAATTATCATAAGCTGTAGCAAATTATAGACCATGATTCGGCAAAAATAATACTTTGATTCCATAGAAATAATTGAATCATTATGCACTCCAAGTTTCTGAAATAGCAATCAAATGGCTGATAACCAACAAGCCACTATATCAACAACACATAAACACGTATAATTTACTTTTGCATTCAAACCTCCGAATCAATGTTATATTCGGAATTCGCAACAAGAAATTACTCACATAATCACAGAAGAACCAAAATCAAATTTTCATCAATACTAATAAACCCAAAAACGAAAAAAAAAAAAGAGAGAGAGAAGATTAGGAGAGAGAAAGAGGAAGATGAAGAATTACCCGGAAACGACAAACGCACGAGCTATAAATTGTCTTCCCTGTATATCAACTGAGAGAAATTAAGGGGGGGAATTAGTCTGTGCTCTCCAGATCTATAGATACGAAGCATTAATGGAAATAGAGAGATTGAAGACATACCCACAAATAAAAACTTCAAAGCTATGATTTTTGAGAAAACAATCGGTAGCACATCCAACACAGAAAATATTAACAATTAGCAGGAGATGAAAAAGAGAAATGACAAAGAGATTACATATCGATCAACAATAGCATATAAAATTAAAATTTAAAATAAAAAAAAAAAAGAACCCAAACTGATGCAAACAGAGTACGTGAGGGGATTGGGTCAGAGCATTTCAAGGAGCATTTCAAAGCTGAAGCTATTACATTAGTTCTGTTTTTTTTTCCCATTTGTTAGCCCTAGTTGTTAGTTGTTGCACTATTTTCGCTATTCTGTTACTGTTGGATGGCTAGATTAAGCCAGACATTTCAATAAAGAAAGGCAGAGAGAATTGAAAACCCAAATACTTGATTTGGAGAGATTTCATTTTTTCTGGAAGAGAATTCCAGTAGCTTCTCAGTCTCAACGAGAGATTGTGAGATGAAAGTTTCTAATTAAACTAGAGGTTACACCACAAACTTTCAGTTTATGGACATCAGTCATCTCTATAAATAATGTTACTATATCGATACAAAAATCGAGATTCTCTACAGATACAGACATTTCACATTCACAAGTACAACATACAAACATACATATATAAAATTATATATATTCAAAGTAGAAAAGGAGATATTTACCGATCTGTAAGCAGCTCAAGAAGAGGAATGAAGATCCCGCCGTCTCATATGTCGTAGGAGCAAGGCCCCGTGAGCTTGTTAGGGTTTTATAAATTGCTACTTATTTTTTTTGGACTTATAAGTCAAAAAATAAGTAAGTCGTTTCCGAACACTCAAACTAAGGCTGTAAAATGAGCAAATAGTTCGGGCTCGATTCGTACTCGTTCGACTAAAAGTTCGATTCGAGCTCGACTCGAAATATAAATGAGTCAAATATGAGCAAATTTTAAAGTTCGATAAATTACTCGAACCTCCTTAAATTGTAATTTTCTATTGATACTCGGATCATATTCGTTCGAAAAGTTCAAACTGCTCGTGCTCGATTCGGAATCGTGCTCGACTCGATAGCTAAATGAGCCTCAATCAAACTTTATTTTATATTCGATAAATTTTGTGAACCAAATTTGAGCAACTCAATACTCGGCTCGACTCGGTTCGTTTACACCCTTAACTCAAACAGTAAAACGCCCAACTTATAAATAGCTGCTCAACAGGCCCTAAAAGTGATGGTTTTGTTTGAGCCCACTACGCCCAATGTTACCTATATACTACTAGTATATAAAAGTTGAAACTCTACAAGCCCAACTTTTTCTTAAATTATTAAATATACTTTTAATTCAATAAAAAAAACACTTTTTCCCGATGAAAGGTTTATATCCCAATCCAACCACAAACAATATCTAAAAGTCTAAACAATAATATAAAAGTCTAAACGTTACAAGTTCCTTACAAAATCTAATATTTTAAAGTATGTTATTTTTGGTAAATATAATTTTTCAATACAAGTCATCAAATTAGCTATGCATTTAAATAACAATATCTAATTCGATGGACACATTTTTTGTACAATTCATCAAGTATGAATTCTTAGAAACATTGTTTAATCGGTGTGGATTTTAAAGAAAAATCTTAGAAAATTATGATTTTGTACCAGAATAGTTAGGGTTTAAATTGTAGATGGAGAGATGGAGAGAACGTCTGGGATGAGAGAAAGTGAGGCTTAATTGCTGATCGAACGAATTTGGAAGGTCTTATAATTTGATTAGATGATTGGGAAGGATATTTAATGGAATTCACGTGTCACGCATTGGTTAGTTCTCAGAGTTAATTAAGAATCAAGCATTCTAACCATTGAATCATATCCCTTTTGGGTAGGGGTGCTCATCGGTAAAAAATCGAACTGGTACCGAATCAAAAATACCGAAAAATCAAGAACCGGTACCGGTATCGAAAAACCGATTTCGGTACCGGTTCGGTACAAAATCGATTTCGATTTTTTCAGTTCGATTTTCGGTTATACCGCAAAAATTAAATAATTAAATATTTTTTTTATATTAATAAATTTTTTTAAAACTAAGAATTTTTTTATATATATTAATAGAATTTCATTTTATAATCTACCATTTTATTTTATAATTTACATTTCTTTTTGTAATCTACCATTTCTTTTTATTATTATTATTATTGGTGTTAGTATTATTTATTTTATTTATTTAAAAATCTATACTTTTACAATTTCATGCATGCTAGAAATTTTAGATAGCATACATTTTTAATAGTTGGGATTAATTGTATCAATTAAAATTGAATGATTTGTATCAATAAAGGGTCTTTTCAAATTTCGTTTTTTTTTCGATTTTTCGGTTTTACCGAATTCAAAAATTTAAAAACCGGTACCGGTACCGAAAAGTATAAAAAAACCGAAAAAACCGGTACCGCCCGATTCGGTAAAAAATCGAAAATTTTGAGCACCCCTACTTTTGGGTTTAACGACCCAGATTCTATCAAACTTAGTATGGCTGATTGGCACTTCTGTCCGTCCAAGTTGACACCCACTTTTAAAGTCGTCCCTAAAATACCATTTTCGTCAGTTAGGTCCTTAAAGTGGTATTTTATTGGTGTTTCTGTTCCTTCAACCCATTTTAACCTAAATCCAACTCATTTTGACCAAATTTAACCCAACCCAACCCAGTGTGACCCAACCCAAAATTTTAATATTTTAAAATATAATAGTATTATTAAAATAATAATTATATTTAACATTTTAAAAAAATAATATTTAATTATTTAAAATAAATTATTATTATTGAAATAATAATTATTTTAATATTTAAAAAAAATAATTATTTTAAAAATAGTCATTTTTAATATTTTAAAATAAAATATAAGTTTTTTAAAAAAAATTCAAAATTATATTTAATATTCTAAAATAAATAATTTTTATTTTTAATATTTTAAAAGTAAAAAATATTTCTGTAAATATTATTTTTAAAAATAATATTTACTTTTAAAATATTAAAAATAATATTTATTTTAGAATATTAAAAATAATAAATATTTTAGAATATTAAATATAATATTTATTTTAGAATATTTAAAATAATATTTAATTTAGAATATTAAAAATAATAATTATTTTAGTTTTTTTATAAAAAAAAAATTGAATAATTATTATTTTTATATTTATATTTATTTTAATTTTTTAATATTTACTTTTAATATTCAAAAATAATTATTATTTTTAATATTCTAAAAAAAATATTTTTAATAATTATTATTTTTAAGCGAAAAATAATATTTAATATTCTGAAATACTTATTAAAAAAATTTAAAAAACTTATTATTTAATAATAATAATTTTTAAGATTATTTTAATTTTTAAAATAATAATTATTTAGCTTATTTTAGTTTGTAAAATAATAATTTTTAAAATAATAATTATTAAGATTATTTTAATTTTTAAAATAATAATTATTAAGATTATTTTAATTTTTTTAATAATTATTAAATAATAATTTTTTTAATTTTTTTAATATTTATTTTAGAATATTAAATATTATTTTTCCTTCAAAAACAATAATTATTAAAAATATTTGTTTCAAAATATTAATTATTTTAGAATATTAAAAGTAAATATTAAAAAAATAAAAATAAAATAAAAATAAATATAAATATAATAATTATTCAAAAAAAAATTATAAAAAAATAAATTAATTATTATTTTTAATATTCTAAATTAAATATTATTTTTAATATTCTAAAATAAATATTATATTTAATATTCTAAAATAATTATTATTTTTAATATTCTAAAATAAATACTATTATTTGAAATGTTAAATATAATTATTTACACTTATTATTTGAAATGTTAAATACTATTATTTTAAATACTATTATTTACACTTATTTGAAATGTTAAATATAATTATTATTTTAAACTTATTTGAAAAATACTATTATATTTTAAAATATTAAAATTTTGGGTTGAGTCAAACTGGGTCGGGTTGGGTTAAACTTGATCAAAATGGATCGTATTTAGGTTAAAATGGGTTGAAGGAACAGAAACGCCAATAAAATACTACTTTAAGGACTTAATTGACAAAAATGGTACTTTAAGGACGACTTTGAAAATAGGTGGCAATTTGGAGGGACAGAAGTGTCAATCAGCCACTCAGTATATATACAAACCTTATACAATATTAAAATGATATATTATAATTTTTGTATATATAGAATTTATATTAATTAAACATCCTTGTCATATTAATTAAACATCTTATTCATAAATGGTAGAAAAATAAATATATAAAAAAAATAATGAATTTTAAATAAATATAAATGATTAAGCTTTAATTGTCAATCTTATTAAAATAAATAAGGAGTTTTAAAGTATAATTCATTAGTGAATGAATGTTAATTTATTTATTTTTAATATATACAATAATCAATTCTTTAAATTACAATTCAAATAAGTTTTTAGCATTTTCAAAATTCTAAATTTCAAACTAAATGCTCTAATTACAACTATAACTATTATAAGAAAAACAAAATGAGTTTTAAAGTATAGTTCATTAATGAATGAATGTTAATTTATTTATTTTTAATAAATAAAATAATCAATACTCAAAATTACAATTCAAATAAGTTTTCATCATTTTTAAACTTTTAAATTTAAATTCAAAATGAATGCTCTAATTACAACCATATCAAGATTAAAGGAACAAAATTTAACGAGTTTTAAAGTACAATACTTCATTAATAAATGAATGCTAATTTATTTATTTTTAATAGATACAATAATCAATATTCTAACTTATAATTCAAACAAGTTTTCATCATTTTTGAAATCCTAAATTTCAAAACGAATGCTCTACTTATTAATGTTTAGATGTCCATTAATAAGTAGATGTCCATTTTATGTGTATGGAGTACTATTGTAGTGTGTATAAATATTTATAATTTATAATTAGATTCAAAAGTTTACATTGAATATTTAATTATTTTTTCTCAAATGTTTGATTAAAACTTTAATAATATGTTTATGAGAGTTTTATTTATTATTTATCCTCAATACATAGATTACATAGTTATAAAAAATTATTTTATTTCATTTCATTATATTTATGGAGAGTGCGAGTTATAATGTATGTGTGACTATTAGTTAATTTAACTTGATTCATAAGTTGATTCAAATGAAAGTGATAAATACTCCCTCCACCCAAAAATTCATAAACGTGAATTATTATATTCAACCATCCCTTCTAGAATAATTTTAAATTAATTCAAACTTAACACATTTGAACAATAAAATTATATTGTCCATTGTTCTCGCCTCTCGGCATCTCGAGTAAGTTTTGAAAGTAAAAAATTTGTAACTAGCTAATAGTTATAGTTTTGTAAGTTAATATATATATATATATATATATGTAAGTTATTCGGATATATATAATTAATGAATATAAGTTATTAATATATATGTATATATTTATCAATAACTTATATATATTTATATGTAAGTTGTTAATTAATAACTGTAATTTATTAATATATTATATATATTAATAACTTATATATATAATTGAAAATTTACAATATTTATAACCTGTAATTAAATTTAAAAGTTTACATTAAATATTTAATTACTTTTCTCAAAATTATATTGGCTATTGCTCCCACCTCCCGACATTGCAAGTAAGTTTTGAAAGTAAAAATTTTGTAACAAGTTAATAACTATAATTTTGTAAGTTACTATATATATATATATATATATATTAATTAATTAATGTAGGTTATTATTATATAAAAGTTATTCGGATACGAATTTCAGATACGAATTCAAATATCGGATTTCGGATATCCGCTATTCGGCAGTATATAGAATATGAAGAATACCTCCCAATGAAAGAAGCTTCAAAACCTACCTTATTGATTCTGTAATATTGATTTATATACAAACAATATCTCCTAGACTTAATCACCTACATTAATTTTGAAATTCAAAAACATACAAACTGTTATAATTGTTAAATATTATTTTAAGAAAAAAAAATGACAAATATATAGTCATAAACAGTTGGGCCGTGGCTAGATGCTCATCTCTAAGACTTTACAAGCAAGTTGTAAAGGCTTTAAACCTTGTTTAGCCGAAATCCATCTATGAGCAAAATATTTGGGCCGGCCTATGAGATAATGTTTATGGATCAGACCTTTCCATATTTACAGCTACACTATCCTCCCGTAGACTTTACCAAATTACAAACTGCCTCACAATAAGAGTCTCATTTTCATTTATCGTCTTTTTGTGAACTAATATTCTCCTTTTAAAAATAATAATAAAATGAGTAACATGATGTTTTTGTGATTCTCATTGCGTGTGGGAATGTGTTTTTCAAAAGGAAAAAAGAGAAAAAGAAAATAAAGTTGTTAAACCTACATTTTATTTAAAAGCAACATTGTTTGTCCACAGGGTCGACCCTGAGTTTTTAAGGACTTAAAACGACAACAAAAAAATGAGCCTTTTGCGAATTACTATTAAGATAGGCATAAAAAAAACTAAGAATTTTTCCTGAACAAAAGAGCATCAATACGAAAGAATACCAAAAACTACAAGTCTGCCATTGAGATTTGGGCCTATTTCATTGGATAAATTTTTTGTGGGCCTTTAAATTTAAACTGACGTGGGCTAAACTCTTTTGTTTGGGTATATATATACATAACACAAATACCTCTTGGGGTCCTAAAAATTTGTCAATTTTATTGGGTCTAAAACCCGGGCACCTTGGGCTTTAGCCCAGGGCCGGTGCTGTTTGTCCACATGCTTGTTATTTTTATTTTTTTAATAAAAAAATTCAGCTAAACTTTCATAACTGATTTGCATAACTAATTCCTCTTCCAATGTGCACAGTGCACACGTATTAAGAAAATAATTGTATACCATTAAATATAACATCAATTGTCTATATTGTTCTTATATTGGAAAAAGAGGGTGTTATTCATTGAGCAGAAAATAGTGAGAGGACAAAAATTATATTTAATATTTTGGATAATATTGAAAATTAAGAAATTAATGTTTAATTGGAATTTTCAAACCACAAATATTAAGAGACAAAAATACTACTCTAAAATGACATTTATAAAGGGACAGAGGGAGTACTTTTAATCGGCTGTTAGTGTTGTTATGCTTTGCCTTTCAGGGCTGGTGGTTGAAACTTGCAAGAAAACAATTTATTTGGATAAAAGTATAGAGAGATAGGCCCAAGAAGCTTCCATGCATAACAAATTGAAAGGGACAGCCTAATTGAAAAGGATTATGTGAAACAAACCAACTCAAATATTAGTTGGATATATTATGGTCATTCACCAACCAATCAAGCTCATCGCTTAATCCAATATAAGGAGCTTCCTCTTTTTTTCATGACTTGAAAATGAACTTTCTCTTAGTTTCACAAAAATGAGTCTCATTTGTATTAAAAAAAAATACGAAACTTTCTCTTAGTTTCACAAAATTCAATGATTTAGGTGTAATTTGGATACATATACGAAACAGTGTTCTACAAACTGTACAATTATGGTTCGTATATGTATCCCAAATTACACCTAAATTACTGAATTTTGCAAAAATTCCAGTTGGAATAAATACTACACATTTTTTAGGAGGCAATAAATAATAAAAAAAATTGGACTGGTCGCCAGTCCCAGTCAGCCTAGAATTTTTGGTGAAAATATCAAAAATACATGTAAAAATATCAGTTTCCAAAAAAATATTTTATAAAAAGTAATTTTTTATGAATAGTAGCATAACGTTATATAATATACTCAAATTTTGTCAACATAATTTCATTATAATGTCGGCATTTTGAAACTAACAAATAATAATATTAATTAAAGGCAAATATGAGACAAAAATTAATACATAGTTTGGATTAACTATTAAGTGACTTGGTAATGGGGAATTTAGTAATCATGAATGAATATGAATGGAAGATGATGAACCTCACTAGTCCCTGGCTAGCTGTGGTGGTTATATATTGACCCTATTGACAAGTACTTGAGAACAGCCAAGGGCTTTTGCTTTGATTCCAACTCTTGCCAACAAATTAGCCACCATGCATGTATTAATTGGAGTTTATTAGAGATGTTTATACTCCATCAGTCTCTTAATATAAATCGTTTTAGAAAAGTTTTATTTTTGTCTCTTAATATATGTCGTTTGAGAATTTCAAGTAAGCATTAATTGTTTAGTTTTCAATATTACCCCAAGTATTAAATATAACTTTTATTATCTCACTATTTTTTATTCAATAAATAAACTCTCTTTTTCCAATACAAGGACGATATAGACAATTGATATTATATTTAATATTATACAATCATTTATTTAATAATTGTGTACAAGTTACAACTGTAAAACGACTTATATTAAGTGACTGATGGAGTAAATCCAACTTCATCAATTGTCAAATGTCAATGACCATATCCTCATGAGCTAACTAAATTGAATCTGAAATATGAAGTTTTCTATATAATGCTATAAGTAGGTAGTGGTTGAACAAATAAAAGTCTAATGATTTAATTAGATCAGTGTAAAGTAAAGCTGGCTACGTGTTACATATGACTAATTAGTGGAAATTATTGTGATTTCTACTTCAAGAATTGAGAGTCTAACAAATTAATTAAGTTGAACTAATACGTAGTAGTTGAGTCAAATAGTTATGTCATTGATTACTTAAGGATAATTAATCTTATTAAGAAAATTTAATTTCATACATAATAAATTCAAAATACTTGGTTGTTTTGGACGTCCCGTTTTAGATTGATTTTATTTTTTCTTAATTATTTGTCGTTTTATATAATCTAGAAGAATTAACTACATTCTTTCCAAAATTACCCCTAATGAAAAAATGTTACAGATAGGAGTGAGCAACCGGTTTTTACCGGACCGAACCAGACCGGTACCGAAAGTTGCTAAATTTTGATACCGAACCGGTACCTGTTGGACCGGTATACCGAACCGGTAAAACCGGTTCGGAACCGGTTCGGTACCGGTTTTTACCGAAAAAATCGAAAAATTAATATAATTAATATTTTATTATTTTTTATATTTTTTATTATTATTTTTAATATTATTATTATTATAATCATTATTTTATTAATATTATTATTATTATTATTATTTTTAGTATTATTATTATTAATTTTTATTAATAATAAAAATAAATAAATAATTAAAAAATCGGTATATACCAATTCGGTTTGGTTTTTACCGAACCATAAAAGCTCGATATCGAAACCGGTACCGAACCGGCTTTTTTTGTACCGAACCGGCCGATTTGGACTGGTCCGAAAAATCAAAAAATTGGAAAAACCGATTTTTTTGCCCACCCCTAGTTACAGATGAGAGAGAATATGAGATAAGTATGGTAATTATGATAATTTAAGGATATTATAGACAATTGATATTATACAATTATTTTTATAATTGTTGTGCACAACTCTAGAACGACATATATTAAAGGACGAAGGGAGTATTAATTTCTCTTATTGAAAGGGACAGCATAATTAATTTTTGTAATGAATTTTGTCAGATTTTATTTGTTTATGTACTCAAGAAAACTATAATAATTAATGAAATTGGAAATTTTATATTTTGGTTATCAAATATTTGTCACTATAGGTATCCAAGTTTGTTGAAATTGATTATGATGTTTAGACTTGAGACTCACAACCTTTGACAATTAAGATTATTTTATGTTCCTTCTTTCATTATTTGTAATACTATTTACTATTTTTTATATCTTTTATTAATTATATTATATAATTACCAAATTTTGAAAGGAGTGGCATGCGGCCTAACATTAGATCATATATTACAGAACAAATATTATATTACTTGGACCCCCCCCCCCCCCCCCCCGGGGCACATATTTCAAATTGTGGTGCTTTCTCCCATCCTTATACGTCCAGAGCTTCAATTAAATCACTTCGATTAGATTAGAGGTGATTTATGAGTAAAAGTATTATTGTAAGGAGATTAATACAAAGGTTTGTACCCCAAAAAAATGATATATAAAGATTGAATAATTATATGCGGACATATAAATTAGACCGAAAAAATAAAATAAATTTATTCTCGCGAACAATTGGATTGTACTGTCTAATTATTCCCTGGAACAAATTCATTTTGTTCTTCCGTTCTAATTTTTCTGTCCAAATTTTCCATCTGCGTAGAATTAGGCTAATTTTTTCCCGATCTTTTGACTTATAAGAAATCAATACTCTCTAATTAACAACGCACCATATTGAGAGTGGTTAACATGAAATTAACTTTGGTCAATTGATCAGTGTTGACACGCAGGTCGGAAGGTGATCTCTCTCTGTGTCAGCATTGTATTGGTCAATTGATTAATTTACCATGAAGTTAATTTCATGATAACCGAATACTACTATATTAAACTCATGACAGTACCGTAAAATATAGAAAATAATCAATTTGATATTGAACGTGTAGATTGCGATTCAAACAACGTAGATATATAAAAGAGGTAACAGATAATTAAGGGATTGATTTTGGAGTCACTATCCTAACTCCTTTGCTTGAGGGATACAACTTGATGGATTGATTTTGGAGTCATTGGGTTTAAGATTTGATCCATGGAGCAACAAAATTATTAATTTGTTAATTATGTCCCCCACATTATAAGCTGGTAAAGGGGCCTAGTAAACTTATACATCAAGGACCCATCATCACCCAAGCATTATGGATTATATAGTATATAATTATTATATCAAGGACCCATCACACAAACTCATTAATTACATTTTGGATGGCTTTACAATCATTTTTAAATTAAAGTTCTCATCAAAGTTCTTTAATAACAATATACTCCCCCCGGTACCATAATATATGATGTTTTAGATGATTTTATTTTTTTTAAATTATTTGATGTTTTATATTATTCAGAAGAATTAGTTTTTAATCTTTCTAAAATTACCCCTCATGAAAAAATGTTACATATGAGAGATAATAATTAGTATGGTAAAGGGTATTATAGACAATTGATACTATAATTAATGTTATACAATCATTTTTTTTTTAATTCTTGTAAACAATTCTAAAATGAGTAATACTACAGACACAAATTATTCTACAAATATTTTATAAACTGCTGTTGTGACATATTCTACCTCAATATATTGATCAACAAATTGCTTCAATGTACTTTTCGGTCCCACATAAAAAACTGAGGTGGAGTATGATACATCAACCGTTTGTAAAATATTTATAAAATAATTTGTGTTTGTAGTATTATTCTTTTAAAATATCATATATTATGAGAGGGATGAAGTAATATATAGCAGAAACTATTTGCATGGTACTCATACACTATGATGAAGATGTTGCATGGTTTTTGAGGAGTGAAAATGCAGCGCAGGTCAATAGCGTAGATCGAGGATAATGATAAGATGATCGATCATACTTACGTTGCATTATCTTAATTAGCAGTTAGCTATAGGGACTGTTTGGATAATCGATGTCATGTTCTTCTTAATTAATATGGTCTTGAACTACAGATGTACCCTACACAACTAATTAAAGTTTAGTGCATGCATATATATATATATATATATATATATATATAGTTTGTTTTTAACAAACTAAAAATTAATTAATAAAATAAAGTCGCATAAAAATAAATAAAAGAAGGGGTCTGTGAGAGGCCGTACCACTGCTGACATTTATTTATTTATTTATGAGTAATCGAATACGACCTATTTTCGGCTAAAGAAAGTAGAAAGTAGACTATTAGAATACATTTAGTCGGTCTTAAAATCGGAAAATATTTGTTTTATGCGAAATAAATAGAAAATCAAATAAAACTCTTAATTCAAACAAAGAAATTTATGGATATCCACATTAATTAATACTACGTTTGGATTACATGAATTAAGAGGGAGAATTTTTTTAATATATGTGTCCACTTTTAAAAAACATAATATTAATTGATTTTAATTTTTAATATGTGTGTCCACTTTTAAAAAGACAAATAATAAGAGACAGATAGAGTGTTAAATAAATTAAAATGGTCAAATTGGGGACTTGGGATTTCTAAGTGGGGTAGGTCAATGTGGGAATAATAAATAATTACCACTGTTAGAATTTGTTTGAGAACTTTCATACGTAAAAACAAACTTTTGGACTCCAAAAGAGACTTCTGTTTGATGTCAAAATGTCAAGTGTATATATATATATATATATATATATATATGTAGACTACATGGGGATTATTTAGAAATTATTATATGTAGTATTATATTATTATTCTATTGTCAATCTTGTAAAATGAAAGCTATATATATTTATATATTGTCCAGTGTATGTTTTCTTTGTTGCTTTCATGGAATTAAGAGTATCCCGAATTTGCACTGCATATCTCTATTTGAGTGGATAGTTTCTTTCTCCAAAAGAAAAAATATATATAAATATAAATAAATAAAAATAAAATTAGGTGGTCTTCAAAATTTACAAAATTAATCATTTAGTATAATAATAATTAGTACGCGGTTAAAGTTGCATCTGTCAAAATAAAACTCGCTCTCAGTTCCAAATTATATGATTATTATTAATTTTTTAAAAGTTAATCTGTGACATTTTTAAACTCAAAATTGACGTAGATGTTTTTAATTTTAATTAGTACAAGAGTAAAATACAGTGACACCCCCTCTAGATAATTATAATAACACTCACATCCTCTCTAGTTTTTTAAGTAACTGTTAGTACCTCTTTCAAGTTTTTAAGGTTGATTAAATAGATAAAGTTATATATTTACCCTTGTATGTATCAAATTTTAATTCCTAAATAATATATATATGTGTGTGTGTGTGTGTGTGTGTGTGTGTGTGTGTGTGTTTAATTATCCTTTTTTTAATACAATATATTTTAATTATAATTTTATTTGTAATTAAGATTATCTCATTTAAATTGTTGGTAACTTATAAAAAAACTAATTTAGTTTAATTAACAAATATTTTTGGATAAAGTAAAACAAATATTAAATATTTAAAATAAATTATTAATGGAGTTATTCTAATTAGAGTGATTGAGTATTTTATAGTTTAGTTTTTAGTGTTTAACAACAAAAATTATTATTTGAATTCTTAGTTTCATATTATGATTTTTATATGTTAAATTTTCTTGAGTATATGTCAAAATTTGGGATGTTTATGATTTTGATTATATTTTTTGAATATACAATTGACGTTATTTTTGTGCAATGTTGAATAAAAGAAAAAATAATAATATTTATTACTATCTCTATGTTTTAAAAAGATTTTTTTAATATATATAATTTTTTAAGTGACAATATTTGTCATTTTTACTGTAAATGATTATGTTTAAATGTGACTTATGTTTAGTTTAGTATATGAAAAAAATAGTTAATATAATTTTTAGTATATTTTTTATATCAATAATAAGATTCGTTCTGTAATAATAAGTTTGTTTTACGTAAATTTTAATATTTGAAAAAATTAATTATAATTTTATTTCGTTAATTTGTATTTTTATGGATATTAAAATTTTACTTTTTAATTACAAAAAAATATATTTGAATATATATCACGTAAATTTTAATTTTTGAGAAATTTAATTAGCAAAAATTGTATGACCTTATTTTCTTGATAAAATGAATATTTATTATTTTTTGACATTTATTTTATTTATTGCACAAGTTCATAATTTAATTAATTAGATCAAGATAAGTAAAAATTATAGTGTACAAGTTTATATTTAGTGGATAAATTAAATATTATAACTTGAAGGGTGCATTAGGCATTCTATTAAAAATATTTTAAATATTAGTTGGTCAACCACACTAGGGGTAGTGAATGTTACATATTGTAGACTAGAGGGGTACTGACCGTTACTTAAAAAACTAGAGGAGTGATGAGTGTTATTATGATTATTTACAGGGGGTGTCACTGTATTTTACTCTTAATACAATGATAAATATTATAAACTATCAAAAAAGTACAACTCGTTGTAAGTTTTATTGTTTCATGATTTTTAATGAATCATTTTAATATTGAATTTGAAAATATTTTAAATTGACTTTCAGAAAATCAACAACAATCAAATAAATATGAAAGTTCAAACATCCCAGAAGCAACCTATTTACTTACTCATATACACATGCACACAACCCATATTAAAAATAGATAATGTGATTTTAATTCTTATTTGGACTCATAATTATTTTATGTAAACCAGAACCAAATTAAACTCATATTTTGTCAGCTCTATATGAAACAGAGGGAGTAATAAATAAGAGTATGTTTTAATATTCCCTAAATATAGTTGTCCTCCCGAAAGAGTTTTATTTTACTTTTAAAGTCAATCTATAAAAATCTAAATTTCAAATTTACTTTAATTGACACAACCATTAAGTATTATAAACTGCCTAATATTAATTTTATCATGTCTAATCAATATTTTTGTAACAAACTTTAAGTAGCGTGAAGGGGGAAAAAATAGTCTTATAAAATGGGACAAAGTTTTGGTATGAACCTCAAAGCAATATGACTTATAGAATGCACGTCATTATATATTCTACGTATAAGGAAAGCAAGGATAATTATCCACAAGAGAAATCTAAGCAAAATTATTCTGCCCTACCACTATGTGTGTGAGTTTTGGACCTTAGGGGTGTAATTGAGCCGAACTGAATAGAACAAAGAGTTGATCGGATTCGACTCGAAAATTAATTAAATTCATACTCGGATTCAAATTACATTTAAAAAACTCTACACAGATTCGACTCGACTCGAATTCGATACGACTCGGATCGAATTATATTCAAATTACTAGTGAGTTTCGAATTCAAACTCGAGTTCGAGTCTTTTCATAATAACTACTTTTATAATAGATATAATTATAATTTTAACTTATTATTTTACTTAGAAATTAAAAAATATATTTACTATCACACTTTACAAATATAAAATCACAATTAAAATTAAAAAGAAAAAATTAATTATTCTATTTTTAGTTAACTTTGTATAGAAACTGGATTACTTAGGCTAGGATTAAAAGAGTGTTAATATGTGTAGTTTTGTACATATATAAATTCTTATATGAGATATTAATCACAAAAACCAATGCCACATCTCATCATATACTAAGAAGGAAAATGATATATTGCGATTTTTTACGTCAATTTTTGAATGACAGTTACGTGTATAAGTATGAGTAATATTTTTTTTTTACAGAGATGTGTAATAACTAAGGCCCTCTTATAATTTCTATCAATCACATGTATTGATAAATTTCACAATTGTAATTCAACGTAAATTTATCGTAATATATAGCAGGACTTTACCAAGAATAACTAACAAGTCAATGTGGTTGCTCAACAAACACATAATGGTCTAAATTAGTACTAATTTAAACTCAATGTGCACACATCATATATATATATATATATATATATATATATATGTTTAAAATTAAGAATACATTTTTAAAATGAAGACCTAAAGATTAATTTTGTGTTTCTAAATGTGCTTTTAATACTAATGAAGAATTTAATAGAAACTGATAATAAAAAATAATATAATAATAATAATAAATTTGATGTCATTTTATAGTTTTAAAATAAATATAAATTTTTTCTAAAACAAACTAAAAAATAAATCTTTAATTTTGATTTAGAGAGAGTAAGTAATTCACACGACTAGACCACGGGTGGTTTTAAGTAAGAGATAGTTGACAAACCAAAACCCAAACCAAACAAAGACTTTTATTTCATTGGGAAGTGAGAAACTGGATGGTGCATTCACTAAGACATGCTGCCTAACTGCTCCTCCTTTTCCCTTGTTATGTTCATGGGAAAATGAGATTTTATGTACAAGAAAAAAAATTGGTTTCACTATCTCCTTCTGTTCTAAAATTAAAAATATTTTTCTTTTTTGAATCGATATTGCGTTAGTGTTCAGTGTACCACACCGTGGATACAAAATTGAAAAGAATGCATTGGATGGATGTTTGGGCATTGAGAAGAAAGTAAGACTGTAAAATAAGCAAATAATTCGGGCTCGATTCGTATTCGCTCCACTAAAAGTTAGATTCGAACTCGACTCGAAATATAAATGATTCAAATATGAACAAATTTTAAAGTTCGATAAATTACTCGAATCTGTTCAAATTATAATTTTCTTTTGATACTCGGATTATATTCTCGAAAAATTTAAACTGTTCAGGATCGATTCGAGATCGTGTTCAACTCGATAGTTAACGAGCCTCAATCAAACTTTATTTTATACTCGATAAATTTTGTAAACCAAATCTGAGCAACTCAATATTCGGCTCAACTCGTTTTATTTACACCCTTAGAAAGAAGGACGCTTTCAGAGGCGAAGATAATAATCTCAGATATCTTTTTCTCTCCACTTACTCGTAACAGGCTTTTCCTCTGTAGAAGATTTATTTTTTTAGTCTATTTCAAAATCAGAGATACGTGTTTTATTTTATAACTATAAAATAACATGATATTCCTAATTTGTTATTATTTTTTACTATCATTTTCAATATCAAACCACTACGATTGAATTTTTAGTTAACTGCAATTTACAGGGTTAATTAGCTTAGAAAAAAAACTACATCATACATAGTAGGTTCTCCTGTCTTGTACACTTTGCCTCAAGTGTTGAAGTGATTATTAATTAACTTTAGTTACCAGAAAACAAATCTGTAAATTCAACTAAGGTGGTGTTTGATAAAACTGAATAATTAAGATCTGAATAGTTAGTATATTTTAATAAATTAGATCATCTGAGTGAAATAACATTTGAACTTAAAAAGTATAAAACATCTGAATAACTTTTAAATTTAAAAATATCAATTTTAAATTTAAAAATATCTCAAATTAATTTTTCAAAAATCAATAATGATCTTAAAATTTGGAATGGAAATAGTACAATATTTACAGTGACTCCATAGATTTAAATTTTTTATTAAGAGACAACTCTTAATAATTTGGATTTATATTTCACTTTTACCGATTAAAATACGATAAGAGATAAATAAAATTTTACCAAATTTTTTTAACCTCCTACCGAATCAGATGTGAAGCTGTTAAGGGGTATTAACAGATAAACAAACACTTCACTAAGTAGTTAGTTGTAGCTTTTTTTAGGTCCCTTCCAAAGTAGCTTTATCATGCTTGTAAACAATATACTAACATATAATGGATTAGTACTATTTAAAGGGCATATATGTTAGACAAAACTTATTACCGAGTCAAGGCGATAAAATCAATTAGTTTCAATTTGGATTTATTCTAGGAAATTTTCTCTTTTCAAAGACTTAATTTTTTTTATTTCGTTGTAATTTAAGTATGCACAAAAAATAAAATATAAAAAAATTCATGACCAATGAACTAAATAACAAATTCAAGTCGAATTTGACTACTCTTCATTACCTTTATCTCCAATTTTTCTCAGTTGTGTATTATATAATTCAATACACTTTTAATAGTGAAAAAATAAAAATTATATTTAATATTTGGGATAATATTAAAAATTAAATAATTAATATTTAATTAAAATTTTTAAATGATAAATATTAATAGACAAAAACACTTCTTTAAAAAGGTAGGGAATAATAAATATTACCATTGAGGAAATTTAATTGGAGAGACAAGTAACAGACCGAGAGGACCAACTCCAACTAAGTAATTAGCATACCTTATTCTCCGCTTAGAATATAAAATTGTTCCTCTAATTTGTTGCATTAATTATGACCTGCCCAAGTTGGTTCTCGACCAACCCTTTTTTTTAAAAGAAAAAAATATATATTATTATAATTCAATTCTAAAGATACATTTCATTAATACAGAGAAACTTGGGAAGAGAGACAAAAGAGAAAATAGGTGGAATGTATAAGAAAATTACCTTCGAATCTCTCGTGTTTGTTGATTTTGACTTTTTGTTAAGAAATATACTCGAACATGTGATATTTTACTATAAAAATAAATCTTTATCATTAAATTGCCATCTTAATTTACGTTAAACTTGTTATATATGTTTAAAAATCTCCTTGTTTAGTGGATGATATATCTATAGAAACTTGAGTTATTTTGAACAAATATAATTGGAGTAAGTAATGAGTTTGACAAAGAAACGGAGGGAAAAGAGAAAATAGGAGGAATGTATGTGAAAATTACCTTTAATTTCTGTAATGTCAATTGTTTCTGACTTTTTGTTAAGAAATATACTCGAACATGTGACATTTTACCATAAAAATAGAACTTTATCATGAAATTGTCACTTTAATTTACGTTGAACTTGTTATATATGTCTAACAATCTCCTTGTTTGATGGATAATACATCTATAGAAACTTGAGTTATTTTCAACAAATGTACTTGGAGTAACGAGTTTGACAAAGAAACGGAGGGAAAAGAGAAAATAGGGGGAATGTATGAGAAAATTACCTTTAATTTCTGTAATGTCAATTGATTTTGACTTTTTGTTAAGAAATATACTCGAATATGTGACATTTTACCATAAAAATAGAACTTTATTATTAAAGTGACACTTTAATTTACATTAAACTTGTTATATATGTTCGAAAATTTCCTTGTTTGGTGGATGATATATCTATAGAAACTTGAGTTATTTTGAACAAATGTACTTGGAGTAATGAGTTTGACAAAGAAATAGAGGGAAAAGAGAAAATAGGGGGAATGTATGAGAAAATTACCTTTAATTTCTATAATGTCAATTGATTCTGACTTTTTGTTAAGAAATATACTCAAACATGTGACATTTTACCATAAAAATAGAACTTTATTATTAAATTGTCACTTTAATTTACGTTAAACTTGTTATATATGTTCAACAATTTCTTTGTTTGATGGATGATACATCTATAGAAACTTGAGTTATACAAATGTACTTGGAGTAATGAGTTTGACAAAGAAACGGAGGGAAAAGAGAAAATAAGGAAAACGTATGAGAAAATTACCTTTAATCTATGTAATGTCAGTTGATTATGATTTTTTATTAAGAAATATACTCGGACATGTGACATTTTACCATAAAAATAGAACTTTATTATTAAATTGTCACTTTAATTTACGTTAAACTTGTTATATATGAAAATCTCATTGTTTGGTAGATGATACATCTATAGAAACTTGAGTTATTTTGAACAAATGTACTTGGAGTAATGAGTTTGACAAAGAAACGGAGGGAAAAGAAAAAATAGGAAGAATGTGTGAGAAAATTATCTTCAATCTCTGTGGTGTCAATTGATTCTGACTTTTAGTTAAGAAATATACACGAAAACGTGACATTTTACTATAAAAATAGATTTTTATCGGTAAATTGTCACTTTAAATAACGTTAAACTTGTTATATATGCTCGAAAATCTCTTGTTTGGTGGATGATACATCTATATAAACTTGAGTTATTTTGAACAAATGTACTTGGAGTAATGAGTTTAACAAAAAAACGAAGGAAAAATAGAAAATAGGGGGAATGTATGAGAAAATAACCTTTAATTTATGTAATGTCAGTTGATTATGACTTTTTATTAAAAAATATACTCGGACATGTGACATTTTACCATAAAAACCAAACTTTATTATTAAATTGTCACTTTAATTTACGTTAAACTTGTTATATATGTTTGAAAGTCTATTTGTTTGGTAGATGATACATCTTTAGAAACTTGAGTTATTTTGAATAAATGTACTTGGAGTAATGAGTTTGACAAATAAACGGAGGGAAAAGAGAAAATAGGAGGAATGTGTGAGAAAATTATCGTCAATCTCTGTGGTGTCAGTTGATTTTGACTTTCCGTCAAAAAATATACTTGAAAATGTGACATTTTACTATAAAAATAGATTTTTATCGGTAAATTGTCACTTTAAATAACGTTAAACTTGTTATATATGTTCGAAAATCAGGTTGTTTGGTGGATGATACATCTATAGAAACTTGAGTTATTTTGAACAAATGTACTTGGAGTAATGAGTTTAACAAAAAAACGAAGGGAAAATAGAAAATAGGGGGAATGTGTGAGAAAATTACCTTTAATTTATGTAATGTCAGTTGATTATGACTTTTTATTAAAAATTATACTCGGACATGTGACATTTTACCATAAAAACAAAACTTTATTATTAAATTGTCACTTTAATTTACGTTAAACTTGTTATATATGATTGAAAATCTATTTGTTTGGTAGATGATATATCTTTAGAAACTTGAGTTATTTTGAACAAATGTACTTGGAGTAATGAGTTTGACAAATAAACGGAGGGAAAAGAGAAAATAGGAGGAATATGTGAGAAAATTATCTTCAATCTCTGTGGTGTCAGTTGATTTTGACTTTCCGTTAAGAAATATACTTGAAAATGTGACATTTTACTATAAAAATAGATTTTTATCGGTAAATTGTCACTTTAAATAACGTTAAACTTGTTATATATGTTCGAAAATCTGGTTGTTTGGTGGATGATACATCTATAGAAACTTGAGTTATTTTGAACAAATGTACTTGGAGTAATGAGTTTAACAAAAAAACGAAGGGAAAATAAAAAATAGGGGGAATGTATGAGAAAATTACCTTTAATTTATGTAATGTCAGTTGATTATGACTTGTTATTAAAAATTATACTCGGACATGTGACAGTTTACCATAAAAACAAAACTTTATTATTAAATTGTCACTTTAATTTACGTTAAACTTGTTATATATGTTTGAAAATCTATTTGTTTGGTAGATGATACATCTTTAGAAACTCGAGTTATTTTGAACAAATGTACTTGGAGTAATGAGTTTGACAAATAAACGGAGGGAAAAGAGAAAATAGGAGGAATGTGTGAGAAAATTATCTTCAATCTCTGTGGTGTCAGTTGATTTTGACTTTCTGTTAAGAAATATACTTGAAAATGTGACCTTTTACTATAAAAATAGATTTTTATTGGTAAATTGTCACTTTAAATGACGTTAAACTTGTTATATATGTTCGAAAATCTGGTTGTTTGGTGGATGATACATCTATAGAAATTTGAGTTATTTTGACAAATAAACGGAGGGGGTATGCTAAAATTGAAAAGATGAACACAAAAAAACTAGTGAATGTGTGTTGGGGTTGTTAGAGTTATAGTTGAAGTAGTCAAAAGTTCATTCAGTTAATAAATCCTATTATTTAGGACATGTAGGTAGAGTCTGACCACTTCTTTAGCCATTTACCATGTTATTAGGATTAGTAAAACGTGGGTTATTTGTTTTCTATTTTATCTCTTTGTAAGGCTTATATAATAAGCCAACAACTTGTTTTGATGAGAATAACATTCATTCAGATATTTTCCTGAATTATTTTGTGCTTAAAGTTTACAACAATCTGGTATCAAAGCTCCATCACGGGGCCTGATTGTGAGAGAAAAGAAACCGTTGTTTCTTAAGAAGAGAAAGAGTGAGAAGAGAGAGAATCGAAGTATGGCAGCTGAAAATAATTTCACTCAACCTGCAATTCCTAAGTTTGATGGCCATTACGATCATTGGTCCATGCTTATGGAAAATTTTCTTCGTTCAAAGGAGTATTGGAGTTTGGTGGAGACAGGAATTCCTACTGCAGTAGAAGGAGTGGAGCTTACTGAAGCACAACAAAAATCAATTGCAGACCAGAAGCTGAAAGACTTGAAGGTTAAGAATTATTTGTTCTAAGCCATTGATCGAACCATTATGGAGACGATCCTCAACAGAGACACTGCCAAGCACATCTGGGACTCTATGAAGCAGAAGTACCAGGGTTCCACAAGAGTCAAAAGAGCACAGCTCCAAGCTCTTCGGAAGGAGTTTGAGGTTCTACACATGAAAGAGGGTGAGAGTGTTGATGCGTACTTCGCTCGAACACTCATCATAGCAAACAAGATGAAGATTTATGGTGAAAACATGCAGCAAGTGGTGATCATTGAAAAGATATTGAGATCAATGACCTCAAAGTTCGACTATGTTGTGTGTTCGGTTGAAGAATCAAATAACTTAGACACCTTAACCATTGATGAATTGCAGAGCAGCTTACTGGTACATGAGTAGAGAATGAATGGGCATGGAGGAGATGAGCAGGCATTAAAGGTGACCTACGATGATAGAATTGGTGGAAGAGGAGGCGGTCGAACTCGTGGAGCTTTTCAAGGAAGAGGCAGACAAGCATTCAACAAAGCTATAGTTGAGTGTTATAAGTGTCATCAAGTAGGGCATTTTAAATATGAGTGTCCTAAATGGGAGAAGGAAGCGAATTATGCTGAGCTTGAGGAGAAAGAAGAAATGTTGCTGATGTCATATGTGGAGCTTAATCAATCAAGAAGAGAAGATGTCTGGTTCCTTGACTCAGGTTGTAGCAATCATATGTGTGCAAATAAGGAGTGGTTCTCGGATCTTGATGAGGAGTTCCGACAATCTGTGAAGCTTGGGAATAATTCCAAGATGGCTGTGCTGGGAAAAGGCAACATTAGGTTGCAAATTGCTGGAGTTAATCAGGTAATCACTGATGTTTTCTATATACCTGAGTTGAAAAATAACTTATTAAGTGTTGGACAAATGCAAGAAAGAGGTGTAGCTATTTTGATACAACATGGAGTATGTAGAGTCTATCATCCCCAGAAAGGGCTTATTATGCAAACAACAATGTCTTGAAACAGAATGTTCATATTGCTCGCAAGAATTTTGCCGAAAGCTCCCACTTGTTTCCAAACAATTCTTAAAGACAATACTCACCTTTGGCACTGCAGATATGGGCATATGAGTTTCAAGGGTCTGAGGACATTATAATATAAGCAAATGGTGCGAGGGTTACCACAGTTGAAGGCACCATCCAAAATATGCACTGATTGCAGGTGGGAAAGCAACACAGGGATGCAATTCCAAAGAGGAGTTTATGGAGAGCATCACAAAGACTGCAACTGGTACATGCTGACATCTGCGGACCCATTAAACATGTTTCCAATAGTAAGAAGAGGTATTTCATAAGCTTTATTGATGATTATAGTTGTAAGGTGTGGATATATTTTCTTGCTGAAAAATCTGAAGCTTTTACTATCTTCAAGAATTATAAAACCCTTGTTGAGAAAGAGACATGAGCTTTTATTCGTTGTCTGCGCACAGATAGGGGTGGAGAGTTCACCTCTCACGAGTTCAATGTTTTTTGCAAAGCTAATGGTATTGGCAGGCAGCTCACTGCAGCCTACACTCCCCAACAAAATGGAGTAGCTGAGAGCAAGAACAGGACAATCATGAACATGGTTAGAGAAGTATGTTATCGGAGAAGCAAGGTCCAAAGAATTTTTGGCCAGAAGCAGTAAATTGGACAGCGTATGTGCTCAATAGAAGTCCTACATTAGCAGTGAGAGATATGACTCCTGAAGAGGCTTGGAGTGGTGTCAAACCCAATGTTGATTATTTTCGGGTTTTTGGATGCATTGGCCACGTTTATGTGTCATACAGTAAGAGAAAGAAGCTGGATGATAAGAGTTTTCAGTGTGTGCTACTAGGGATGAGTGAAGAGTCTAAAGCATATAGACTTTATGATCCAGCGTCCAAGAAGATAGTTGTAAGCAGAGATGTGGTTTTTGAAGAAAATAAGTGTTGGGATTGGAGGAGAAGTAATGAAGAAGCAATACTGGATATCCTCGAGTGGGGAGATAGTAATGAAGAAGGAAGTGAACATGATCAAAGTGAAGAAGAACCTGAAGAGGAGGTGACAACAGAAGAAGAAGGAGGAGAGGTTAGCTTATCTTCAAGTGAGTCACCTGGAGAGAATTCTCCAACACCTGAAGAAAGTTCACCAGAAGGGAGGAACAGAAGAGTACCGTTCTGGATGGAAGATTATGCGAGTGGGGGAGAATTTTCAGAAGAAGAAGTTGAGCACAACCATTTGGTTCAGTTTACCACAACTTCTGATCCGACTACCTTTGAAGAAGCTGTTAAGAGTTCCAAGTGGAGAGCTGCAATGGACTTGGAAATAGAAGCGATCGAAAGAAATAGGACTTGGGAGCTGACAGATTTGCCTAAAGGAATGAAGAAGATTGGAGTAAAGTGGGTCTTTAAAACTAAACTCAACGAAAATGGCGAGGTTGACAAGTGTAAAGCTCGGTTGGTGGCAAAAAGGTATGCACAGCAGCATGGCATAGATTATACTGAGGTGTTTGCACCTGTGGCTAGGTGGGATACGATTCGAATGGTAATTGCTTTAGCAACTCGAAATAGTTGGAGTGTGTATCAGCTTGACGTCAAAAGCGCTTTCTTGCATGGAGAGCTAAATGAAGCAGTGTTTGTTGAGCAACCACAGGGTTATGAGAAGAAATGTGAAGAGTATAAGGTGTACAAATTGAAGAAGGCTTTGTATGGCCTTAAACAAGCCCCTCGTGCATGGTACAGCCGGATTGAAGCATATTTTGTCAAAGAAGGATTTAAGAGGTGTAGCTGTGAACACACCTTATTCATAAAAACAGGAGATGGAGGTAAAATTTTGATTGTTAGCTTATATGTTGATGATCTAATTTTTACTGGTAATGATGAAAGTATGTTTGTTAAGTTCAAGAATTCTATGAAACTTGAATTTGATATGACTGATTTGGGAAAGATGAAATATTTTCTTGGTGTGGAGGTTTTACAAAATCCTGAAGGAATTTATATTAGTTAAAGAAAGTATGCAAAAGAAGTTTTGGAGAGGTTTGGGATGGAGAAGAGTAATAGTGTGAAGAATCCCATTGTTCCTGGCGTTAGACTAATGAAGGATGAAGAAGGATCCAAGGTGAATGCTACCATGTACAAACAATTGGTCGGAAGTTTTATGTGTCTAACTACAACAAGGCCAGACTTGATGTATGTGGTGTCTCTCATTAGCAGATTCATGGCCAGTCCAACTGAGTTGCATTTGCAAGCTGCGAAAAGGGTGTTAAGATACTTGAAAGGTACTGTGGATTTGGGAGTCTTTTATCGAAAGGAAGGTAATGGAGAGTTAATGGCATATACAGACAGTGATTATGCAGGAGATGTAGATGACAGGAAAAGTACTTCTGGTTATGTGTTTCTACTAAGTGAAGGAGCTGTGTCCTGGTCCTCTAAAAAACAGCCTGTAGTTTCTTTGTCCACTACTGAAGCAGAGTTTGTGGCAGCTGCCTCTTGTGCTTGTCAAGGGGTGTGAATGAGGAGAATATTGGAGAAACTAGGTCATTCTCAAGGCGAGTGTACCACTGTGTTATGTGACAACAGTTCTACTATTAAGCTATCCAATAACCCAGTCATGCATGGACGCAGCAAACATATTGATGTAAGGTTTCATTTCTTGCGTGATTTGACCAGAGATGGAGTTGTTGAGCTGAAGCATTGTGTCACACAAGAACAAGTTGCAGACATTATGACAAAACCACTTAAGCTGGATATGTTCTTGAAGTTGCGTGAGTCAATGGCTGTGTGTGTGGTACCACGAGCAAACTGAAAGCATTACTGCAATCAGTTTAGGGGAGAAATTGTTGGGGTTGTTAGAGTTATAGTTGAAGTAGTCAAAAGTTCATTCAGTTAATAAATCCTATTATTTAGGACATGCAGGTAGAGTCTGACCACTTCTTTGGCCATTTATGTGACGCCCCCAGAATAGGTCCAGTCAATCCAACCCATTCTGAGTCGCCAAATACATGGTACAGAATTAAAATATAAACTTTTATATACACGGTCGTGCAAAATACGACCACATAACTGTGAGTGTCAATAAAAATCGTATATAATACGAAATATCAACATTCAAATTCATTCTTTATTTATTACAATTATTATCTCACTATTTTACAAAAATAGCAAGGATTACTATTGCTCTAACTCGGACCATCACTCTGTCCCCCGACTAGTTCTCGCAACATTCTCATTTCTTGAAGAGGACAATAGATGAAAAGGGTGAGCTCAACTAGCCCAGTAAAGAATATTATGACTAAGATAATGAAAAATAAATTATCGTTAGCTTTCAATAAATCAGATAAAATATTATGGACAACAAGTTTTAGATTAATATTCGCAGCGAAAATAATAATTCATTAGAAGAGTTAAGTAGAGAATGATGTCTACTGTCTTCTTTGATTTAAAAGTCCATCATCAATATTTTATCCCTGTAACATCAGTCAATATACATCTCGAATCAATTATCCATCTTTGCACTACGGGCCAAAGATATTCATTTGTATCATCAGTTGGTCATATTCATCTCAACACCTGTCTATCTTTGCACTACGGGCCAAAGATATTCATCAGGTAATCATTCATCTTTGCACTACAAGCCAAAGATATTCATCACGTAATTTTTCGTCTTTACACTACAGGCCAAACATATTCAGTTATATCACTATTTAGAACTGAGGATGATGAAAAATAATACAAATAACGGATCCAGTGAGATAAAGGACAAATATTAGAGAATTTATCCAGAGTTCAAAAATGAAGATCAAAACCTGGATCCAATCAAAGATGATTTGGAAGAAGAAAAAAAATATTTTTTTTATTGTAAATAGTATCCCGTGAATAGTAACTCGACATGAAAAGATAAAAATTTCACAAGAAAGTTCAGACCAATATTCCAGTGAAATAATATTAGATGAAGCGCAAAACTCAAGTAATATATGATCATTTCAGGAATTATAGAAGCAATACTTACCGTAGTAAGTTTAGAATTAAGAATCTGAAATGAAACAATATACGAAACTGCAATTGGATTTTCACCCGTTTGCGCGGTAGTCCGCTCAGACAGATTATTTTCACAATTTAATAACAACTGAATACGAAGGGTTATTCACCCGTCTGGCGGTAGTCCGCTCAAACAGATTATTTTCACAATTTAATAACAACTGAATACGAAGATTCACCCGTCTGGCGGTAGTCCGCTCAAACAGATTATTCCAACAGAATAATAAGGAATGGAATAACAACCCTTACGAGTATTGAAAGAAAATAACTCTCTCCATGAATACGAAAGAAATAATACCCCTTACCTTAAAATTTGGAGACTGCGCTAGCGTAATAGCAGAATACTCTTCTTCTTTCTCTCTTATTCTCTCTATACTTTCTCTCTCTATAGCTTTAGTGAATTGGTGAGAAATAATGAAGAAATGAGCTTCTATTTATAGGCTCGGCAGAGTAAGGATAAAATAGTCTTTTCGCCATAATTTATGACATCATCGTTTACATCATCGATCTATGACATCATTGCTTACCTCATCGCTCCGATTACATCATTGCTTACCTCATCGCTCCGATGACATCATTGTTTGCATCATAAGAGTTCAAATTCAATTTGCACTCTTCCACCTCGTTTAACTTTTATACCATGAATTTACTATAATAATGTTACCATTTAAATTATAAAAATCATACTATTATGTAATCACATCATACTACTATAATGTAATATTATAATAATATATTTGAATGAATTATTTTATCGGACAAGATAAAATACCAACTTTCAACAAATGTCACATGTAAAAATATTCCTCCATTTAAATCCACATTGAATAAATATTTTCTTATCATATATATCAAAAATTAATTATTCACAAATAATATTACAGAACTACAATATTGATAACCAAGTCGTTCCCAGGAAAGATGGGGCCTTCCGATAAGGATTTCTCCTTACTGGCGCGCAATTAATCAACCTCTTTCCTAGACAGAACTTCCTTAGACATTGCCAATAATGCTATCTAATAATATTATTCAAATAATATGAATTATTGATTTGATAATTTGAAATACTGTGCAATGACAATTATTGAATCAGTAATATAAAATAGCAAAGTAGCACTTATTGATATAAAATATCAACGTAGCAAATATTGAACCAATAAAATATCATGCAATTATTGAATCAATAATATAAAATATTGAACAGTAATTACTGTAACAATAATTGAGTAAGTGCCTTCCTACGTAAGAATCAATAATTCAAAATACTGTGCAATACCGTGTGCTACCGTGCAACACCGCGTATTACTGTATTTTAACCACCGGGTATTTCAACAGTACTAACGGTAATAGTTTTGTCGTTATTATATAAAAAAGTTATTTCTGTCGCTTTTTATATCCGACATTCATTCCGTTGTGGGGTCCACCAATGACTGCGCCGTCGTACGAATATTTTCCGACAAAAAGAATATTCCTCGATCAAACGAATATTCTCCGACACAACGAATATTTTATAACCACTTGCTTACTTTGTAAACTTTGCACATTTCACCCATAATTTCTCACATTTATCAAATCAACACCTTACTATTTCAAAATAATATAAAAAAATAAATAAATCTTATTCATAAAATTTGGGATCTTACAACTTACCATGTTATTAGAATTAGTAAAACGTGGGTTGTTTGTTTTCTATTTTATCTCTTTGTAAGGTTTATATAATAAGCCAATAGCTTGTTTTGATGAGAATAACATTCATTCAGATATTTTTCTGAATTATTTTGTGCTTAGAGTTTACAACAATGTGAACTCTCATTCCGCAAAATGGAAAAATAATTCAGATAATATATTAATATGAGTACAAATCAAATCAACTTCATTTATTATAACATGTGAGTCACAAATTTATAAAAAATTTAATACAAAATAAATAAATATGAGAACCAAATCATATGATATTAAACTATTTGGTACTCATTTTTTGCTTTATTTCAATCTTGAAACACATTCTTTTGTTGGTTAAGGATAAGATATAAAAATTTAAAAAATATGATTTTTGGAATTCATCCTCAAAAGTCAAAACATAGTCACCATGTGAATTTCAAAGAAGTATTAATAACTGAATTTCTCGTATTATTTCTACATTAAATATTAATTTTTTTCTCTTTCATGTTTGCTAATAAATTTTAAAAAGATAATATTAAAATTTAAAAAAAAATTTATTTGATATTCCATACATAAAAATCCAAGTACTTAATTTAGTCACCAAAAATAAATAAATAAATAAATAATATTCCTTGCACTTTTCATACTCCATACATACTCGTAGACCATAGTCTCCATCTCTTTTAAGGAAATGTCTATTTTAATAAAAATAATTCACCAAAAAAAAAAAAAAAGGTTACTTAATTGGATAAAACAAGTTCCGTGCAAGAAATGGTGAGCCTCCGGCGAGGAAGTGGGTCCCATTTTCCTAAATGTTTAAACTTTAAAAGGAGGAGTTGCTCACTTTCCCATTTCATCTCCACATAACCAAAACCGGCCAATACCACCATTTCCACCTGCAACTCTCTTTCTTCCTCAAAAGAAGCAAATAACGTGAAGAACCTTCATTCTCTCTCTATTTCTTCTTCCATTCCTTTTTACCTTCTAGCATTTTGTTGTAAAGTGAAGAACAAAGACCAAAAAATAAGCCCACCCCATTTGCTTTTGAGAGATAAAGAGAGATTTTACATGGGTTTAATGTGGAAAATGTTGAGAATAAACATGTTCTTTCTGTTTATTATAGTCATATTCTCTTGGGTTTGCTCTGCTTCAGTTTCATATGATGGCAAAGCCATTATTATTAATGGGCAAAGAAGGATTCTCATTTCTGGCTCTATTCACTACCCAAGAAGCACACCTGAGGTATTCTTCCCTCAATGTAGTTATATTAATATTCACATTTCATTTCATTTTGCAGATTTTTACATGCCCATTTTACAAATTTGGGGTTTTCTTGTAATTTTTTTTCTTCTTATGAATTAATGCTTCTAGTTCTAAACTTAGTTTTTGTTCAAATGGGCTTAATTGTTTTATTTTTTTATTTTTTGGGTGTTTGACTGTAGATGTGGCCTGATCTTATTCAAAAGGCTAAAGATGGAGGCTTGGATGTTATACAGACTTATGTATTTTGGAATGGACATGAGCCATCTCCTGGAAAAGTAATGCCTTAGCTCTAGTACTTAATTACAATTTTCACTTATATCTTAATGTTTATGTATATCTATGGGAATTGTTTATGCTTTTTTTTTCCCCTCTACTCTTCCAGTATAATTTTGAAGGGAGGTATGATCTGGTTCGATTCATTAAATTGGCACAGCAAGCTGGCCTTTATGTTCATCTTCGGATTGGCCCCTATGTTTGTGCTGAGTGGAACTTTGGGTAATCCATACTAATATTATGTCCATTTTCATATGTAAATAAGATATACTCCATGTATATAATCACCACTGAATTTATGTGAACTAGGAACTTTGGGTATGCTGAATTATCCTCTGTTTTTATGCTCTGTTTTGATGCAGGGGATTCCCTGTTTGGCTTAAATATGTACCCGGTATGGCTTTTAGAACAGACAACGAACCTTTCACGGTTGGTTACTTGTAAAAATGGAACCTTTGGTGACTTATCTGAATTTCCCAAGTTTCCCAACGTATCTGATTCGTTTACTGATTTTGATTCTGATGAATGAAGGTGGCAATGCAACGATTCACGGAAAAAATTGTCTACATGATGAAGTCTGAAAAACTGTTTGAACCTCAGGGTGGCCCAATTATAATGTCTCAGGTAGGAAAATTAGCTAATTGTAGTGTTGACCATGTTAGTTGAAAAAGGATTTTGTTATTGTATTGATTATTTCACCATTAGTCAAGAAAAGTAACATATAGTAGTATTAATAATATCATTATGCAGATTGAGAATGAATATGGACCAATTGAATGGGAAATTGGCGCTCCTGGAAAATCTTATACAAAATGGTTTTCCAATATGGCTGTGGGTCTTGGCACTGGTGTTCCATGGATCATGTGCAAACAAGAGGATGCCCCTGATCCGATTGTAAGCAAATTTAAAACTATTTTATTTGTGTTGTGCCCAAGATGTTGTAATTTCAGCTATCGTTATGTGGGTAAATTTAGTCTAGTTTTGAAGTAGTGTACACACAGATTATGCAGCATATCTGTAAATTCTGAGCACAATTATTTGTGTATTGAATGCTTGGATTCATATTCTTTGATCATGATGACAGATAGACACTTGCAATGGTTTCTACTGTGAAGGCTTCATTCCTAACAAGCCCTATAAGCCCAAAATGTGGACAGAAGTCTGGACTGGCTGGTAAGTAGCATGAATATAATTTCTAATATTTGTAGGGAAGTGATATTTCCACATGTATTTTTTATATTTCCACATGATTCTCTCTCACATGAGCATACAGTGGGTCCCACCTTCATGTGAGAAGGAACCATGTGGAAATATCAAAAACACATGTGGAAATATTGCTCCCCTATTATATGAGAGGATTGTAAATATATCAAAACCCTTTGGAAACTTGATAGCTTCTTATTCCTCTGGTAACACAGGTACACAGAATTTGGTGGCCCAGTCCCTTATAGACCTGCAGAAGACTTGGCATTTTCAGTTGTTAGATTCATACAGAATAATGGCTCATTCTTTAATTATTATATGGTGAGTTAATTTTTCATCTTTTTGAGTAAAAATAATTCTGTTTATTAGAATTATTAAACTGAGTTGTAAGTTTATCTTTTGTCCTAATTTCTTCTTACTTGATTCTTAGTACCATGGAGGAACAAATTTTGGTCGGGATTCTGCTGGCCTGTTCATTGCCACTAGCTACGACTACGATGCTCCTCTTGATGAATATGGTATGAATACAAGATTAAAAATTATATTTTCTGTTATTTGGTTTCTTAATTGTATCTTGGCATTTTCTTTCAGTAAGTAGGTAACGACTAATGCATATAGCTCAACTATAAGCATGGACATGCACACAAAAAAAAGATAGTAGAATTGGGATCCTATTGAGATCGATATTTTCCAAAACATCGGTCTTGTTGATGTAAAATTTATATTGGAATTATAATAGCTTTCATGTTGGTCATGATGGTTTATCCATTTTATACTAGGGTTACAAAGGGAACCGAAATGGGGACATTTAAGACTCTTGCATAAAGCCATCAAGCGATGTGAACCAGCTCTAGTTTCAGCATATCCTACAGTGTGGTCGCTTGGCAAAAATTCAGAGGTTAGTTTAGTTGGGCTGGCTAAGAGAGTAATGTAATCATACTTTGAAGTTATCTTTTTGTTCTTGTTTGAACGCCCTTCTCACATGTATCCATTTACAGGCTCATGAATTTAGGTCAAAGTCTGGTTGTGCTGCATTTCTTTCCAACTATGATACGGAATCCTGGGCAAAAGTGACCTATTTTAATACTCAATACGACCTGCCTCCTTGGTCCATCAGCATTCTCCCCGACTGCAAGAATGCTGTTTTCAACACGGCAATAGTAAGGAAAAAGACTCTTGTCCGTCTTGCATTTCACTGCTTACTTTCCATCTTTCCTTCAGCTAGATTCAACTGTATGCTCATTCTCAAATGATTAAATTCTTTTACCCAAAAAAATAATTTATTTCGTTATTTTAGAATTACCAAATAAACTTTGCAGATTAGCTCATACGGTGTTCATATGAAGATGCTCCCTGTGGATGGAGCTTTCCCGTGGCAGTCATACAATGAAGAAGCTCCAACCGCCGATGATAGTGATACACTTGCAATGATGGGTTTGTACGAGCAAATAAATGTCACTAGGGATTCCTCAGACTATTTATGGTACCTCACAGAGTAAGCATTTGAGTTGCTAATCATTTGCTTGTCTTCATAAAACATTTTGTTGCCTAAATATGGAGACCAACTGTTATAATCTTTGGACCTGGTGAAATGGATTTTATTTTGTTTCTTCATTGCCCCCTGCAGTGTGAATATAGCATCAAATGAAGCGTTTCTAAATAATGGACAAGATCCTGTTCTCACTATTATGTCAGCGGGCCATACTGTGCAGGTTTTCGTCAATGGTCATCCAGCAGGTAAAGGGTTTAAGTTTATGAAATTTCTATGAGCCTGATTCAAGATTTCCCATATCTCTTATCTTTCTTTTTCTTAAATGTATCAAAAATCAACCTGGGGTTGAATTCCACCATAGCATGCATTCCTGACATCCCAAAGTGGATGATGCCATATTTTGCTTTCTGGATGTCCCAAATTGTTTTTCACTTATACAAAACCTAAGCATATTTTAAGATAAAAGAGATCATCTCACCCTTTGGAAAAAAGCGAAGAGCTTATACTGCATCAAATAACTGTTTACCTTTGTCTATATTCTTTCAAATGTTCTATAACTTTTAAAACAATTTATGTTCTTCTATGATAGGAATTGCCTATGGAAGGTTAGGAAATCCAAAACTGACATTTATTGGCAATGTGAAGTTAAGAGCTGGCCTTAACAAGATTTCTTTGCTAAGCGCGGCTGTGGGTCTTCCGGTTAGTTCTTAAACTTCTTATACGGCCATGTTCTTATATGGCAAGTGGATCTTACAACTCATAGCATTTATAAACAATATTTGATATATTTCAGAATGTTGGCCTGCATTACGAGACATGGAATGCAGGGGTTCTTGGACCAATCACGTTAAAGGGTCTCAATGAGGGAACACGAGATTTAACAAGGCAGAAATGGTGTTACAAGGTTTGCTTTTGAAATATCTATTGCTCCTTTTTTCTCTTCCCAAGTATATTTTCAGAAAAGTTAAAAAAGACGAAAGGTCCCAGAAAATAGAAATATAACAAGAACTTCTTAAGAAACTTGAAATTTATGGTACATCATATACTAATTCAGTTAGACTGTAAGGGAAAGGAAGCACACATTGTTGTGCTTAAAAGAAGTTAGCATTCAGCAATTTTAAAGAGTATTTGCATGTTTTTTCAGAAAATCTAGCATTTCTCATAAATAAATGAAACACTACAACTCCCTCCATCTGGGAAAAAAAGAGTACCATTTTCTGATTTATGTTATACTCCATTCCAAAAGATAAGAGCAAAATGATCTGTAGTTTCGTTCTAGAATTTGAGCAGAATAACTTTTGGAGGTATAAATACTACTACAAGTGAGAAGCTCATTTTTCAAGAGGATACGCTATCTCCTTACCTTTTACATTTTTAGTTACTTGCTCTTATTTTTTGGATCGGAGGAAGTATTACGTAATGACAATGCCGTGCGTGTTCTGAAATAGCCATCAAAATTAAGTGCTAGTATCTCGTGTTTGCATTTTCTTGAGCAGGTAGGTTTAAAAGGCGAAACGTTAAGTCTTCATACACTTGGTGGAAGTTCCTCTGTTGAGTGGGTAGAAGGGTCATTAGTGGCTCAGAAGCAGCCCCTGTCATGGTACAAGGTAAATTTTATCACAATGTTTTTACCATTCGATCTGATTCACATCTCAGATGTATAGTAAATATGCACAATTCTATGTTGGTAACTCTCTCATCAACTATTTTGAACTTTGCAGGTTACATTCAATGCTCCAGGAGGAACCGACCCATTGGCTGTAGATATGAGTAGCATGGGGAAAGGCCAAATATGGATAAATGGCGAAAGTATTGGGCGCCACTGGCCTGGATATATAGCACGTAGTGGCAACTGTGGTGCCTGCAATTATGCCGGAACTTACAAGGAGAACAAATGCCAAAGCAATTGTGGAGAGCCCTCTCAAAAATGGTGACATAAGCTTCATTCATTTGAAAAATGTCATTTGTTTAACAAATGCCCAAGAATTTCTCAAGATTATTTGTATATTTTTTCAGGTATCATATCCCTCGATCATGGCTAAAGCCGACTGGGAATCTGTTGGTTGTTTTTGAAGAATGGGGAGGAAACCCAAGTGGGATCTCTTTGGTTAGAAGAACTCTGTGAAGGCAACAAAATGAAATGAAATGAAGGTCCAAGAACAAATAATTTTTAGTACATAATATATACTTCATTACAAAATAATCTCCTGGTTAATTCAAGCCAAGCATCCAAGACTAAGCAAGTTCTTGTGGTGAAACTGTACAGTCAAAATTTATAAGGTGATTGCAGAAAAAGCTACATGTATCCAAACAAGCTACATTGTGTTACCCTCTTGTTAATTTACCAAATGGAATATGAGGCAATATAGTTAAATGTTGTGGTTTTGCTTTATGAAAATTTCTCAAGCCAATTGATCAGTTTAGAATGGAATAGATTTTCTTATGCATTACAATTAATTTTAGTTGAGAAAGCAGTTAAGTGTCTTATAATTTGTTTTGGATTCGCTTATGGAAGTCTTGAACAAATTGTTCATTTAAAACCAATTTATTTCGTACACAATTTATTAAATTGACAAACACAACATTTATGGTTCAAACGCAACGTACCAAAAATGGTGTGATATGTTAGACGTTCAAACGCACTAAACGTTATCTAAGGCTGTAAAATGAGCAAATAGTTCGGGTTCAATTTGTACTCGCTCAATTAAAAGTTCGATTTGAACTCAACTCGAAATATAAATGATTCAAATATGAGCAAATTTTAAAGTTCGATAAATTACTCGAACTTACTCAAATTATAAATTTCTATTGATACTCGGATCATATTCGTTCGAAAAGTTCAAACAACTCGAGCTCGATTCGAGATCGTGCTCGACTCATTAGTTAAACGAGCCTCAATCAAACTTTATTTTATACTCGATAAATTTTGTGAACCAAATCTGAGTAACTCTACTCGGATCGATTCGGTTCATTTACACGCCGGTAACTGAACAAGGTGAAACACAGTTACTAGGGTTTTTGAGCTTGATTTCAAAGGGCTGGGATGAGTGGGATCAAATCAATGTTGTTTGGTAGTGCTAGTTCCGGAAGTGGTCTTATATTGCTGCTAGGCCATGCATTCAAATTGGACAACAAAAACCCAGGTAAAAAGGAAATTAATTATCCGTCCCAAGTTGCATGTCCCATTCAATATTTTACATACTTGAAGAAAAATTTAAAATTTAGGTATATAAATATATTTTTAATTGTCAGCTTTTAAAACTGCCCTTATTCAATGGGCCTCAACCTGATTGGTGTTGTTCGAAGAAAGGACACAATGCTAATTTGAAACATGAGGGCCGAAAAAGGAAATAGACAATTGTGAAAATTGGGCCTGTTGGGCCATGACTTATAAGTTATTTTTTATAATTTGGGTGTTTGGTTATAAAATAATTTTTAACTTACAAATTTTTTTTTGAGAAGTAATAATTTTTTATTTCTCAAAAAATAACTTATAAGTCATTTTAAATAAATAAATTTGACTAAATGTAATGATTATTCTATCCTTCATCTTTTTCCCATTCTCTTTCTTTATATCTCCCCCTCTCTCTCCCTCCTTTTCTCTTCCCCTCCATCTTTCTTTTTATTTTAACTTTTTAATTAATATTAAAATTTTTAAAAATAATAATTAAAATTATATTCATTATGATAATTCTTTTCTCAATATTGATTTAAATTTTACTTTTTTATATAAGTATTTTGAGTTTTGTAAGTCTCAAAATATTTAAAGAATAATAATAACAATAAAAAGAGAATAATACTATATTAAAATGTCTATAATAATAATAATAATAACAATAATAATAATTAATAACTCATGGATATTATGTAAAAAAAAACAGAAACAAAAACAAAATCCATGTATATTGAAGTTAAGGTTCTCTTCAATGTTTTATTAATGTTAGAATGGTGATTCTTATAATAAAATGTTGAATCAATGTATTTTTTTTAATGTGTTTTTTTAGTAATTTTTATAATTTATTTTAATTTTTAAGTTATTATCAATCAAACACCTTCACTGCTTGTTTTAACTTATAAGTTAAACCGGTACCGAATACTTTATATATATATATATATATAAGTTATAATAAAAAATGATTTATTATTCATTTTAGAACAATGAAGTTTTGAAAAATAAAAATTAAAAAGATTGTATTTTGTGCATAAGATTTCTGAAAATAATTGTTCACAAAAATATTTTTAAAAATATGTTTTGTTTTGTAGTAAGGACTGAGGTGTTAATGATAAATAAAGACAAATCTCTAATTTACACTCTAAACTTTAATCGTAAAATTAATTTGTATTATAAATTATATGCACCCTAAATTTTAAGTTTCAAAGCAATATGCATCCTTTGCACTTTCTACATCAAAATAATTTGCACCCTAAACTTTAATGCAGATGATGCAAATTATATTAAAACTCAAAGTTTAGGGTGTATTTAATTAAAAAAAAATTTAAGATGTAAATTGATTTTAAAATTAAAATTTAGGGTAAAGTTGGAATTAAATGAAAATTATTGTGGGACACAAATGTAGTGGTAGCCTAGTAGGCAATTAGTCCTCAAAGTACCCTATTGCCCCTCTGGCTGGACCCTAGCTAAGTAGCTAGATTCCTTTGCTCCAAATTGTTAAAGACATGTTTATCTGACTTTCACTTTACATCATAAGCCTTTTTAAAAGAAAGGGTTTGGTGCCCTAATGATAACATACTTAAATCATCAGTTAGCTTGATAAGGATAGAAGAGTCATTTTCATGTAGTACAAAATAAATATAATAATAGTATACAATAAAGCAATCCAATTTATGCCTGAACTATAGTGGAAATCAAATCAGCAGCTGGGGTTGTACTCCAAATTTTTAATAAAAATTGTCAAATAATGACAGTTGGAAAAAGATAGAGCTGGAAGTTGGTGATGTCATGGTTCCAAACTCACATAAAATATAATTGAAATTTTTTAATATGTGTCCTAAGGGCACATGCTAAGCACACAGTTTAAGAGAATATTTCTTTGAATTGTGTGTTTATTCTCTTGAACTTGATGCAAATGCATAAATCAAGAAAATATACACACAATTCAAGAGAATATTCTCTTAAAGTGTGTGCTTAGCATGTGCCCTTAGGCACATGTTAAGAGGACCCAATATAATTTTATTATTATTATTATTACTAATATTTGTAATAATTATTAAACACCAATAATAATGTGACACCAACTCATAAATTTGGTCATGTGGAAGCTCTTTTTTTTCTCTCGTCGATTTCAAAAGAAAGGTTGCTGCTTAAGATAAAATGAGTATAATAAGGCACTAAGGAGAGAGTTTTAGAGACAAAATTCAAATATCATAATAGCGGGAGGAGTAGGTGGGAGGTGAAGTAACCATAACTCTAGCGATATAGACCGCTAACTTGAACTAATTTGACCACGGTGCTTTCTCGAGAGCGAATGCGAAAGAAAAGGGAGAGGTTAGCATGAAGTTTATTTTGGGGTAAGTTGGTCAATTGACCAATAGAATACTGACACGCAGACGAGTCTGTATGTGTGTCAGTATTCTATTGACCAATTGATTAATTTACCAAAAAAATAACTTCATACTAACCGGATCCGAAAGAAAATGTCAAAGAGAGTAATCTCTTTTGTTTGGACGGGTAACGAAAAGAAGGTCTTCGCTTTATCTTGAACTGGGGAAGCAAACCAACAACATCAACATCAATCGTGCCGTTGGAATAATAGAATGAGTTCAAATCACTGTTATGACAAATTATGACAAACACAATAAATCAAAGCAGAAAGATAAAGACAATAACACAAGGCTTTATATGAAAACTCAAATCAAAAAAAAATCACGGAGAAGGCAGAAGAAATCCACTAACTAAATATCTGAAGAGTACAAAATAAAGAAAGAGAACTATGAGAATTCTTAGAATGTTTCTGAACGTCTCTTCTCCAAAATCCTAACACCTATATTATATACCATAGTAAAATCCATAACCAAACAGGATTAGAAGTACTAAATTTAGGATTAGAAGTACTAAATTGAGTGTAGTTAGAAAAGATGACTTTCCTAAACAAAAATAAATTCTAGGTAATACCTAAATCCAAATTCAATAAGAATTCATGTCATGCCCAACAATCACTTGTCTCATTTTATATTTTATATCTAGTCTCATGTTATATATTATTAAGATGTGTAACATAGTTACTTATATTGATTTTTTTAAAAATAATGCTACAAATACAAATTATTTTACAAATGGTTGATATGGAATACTCCACATCAGCTTTGTTGCATAAGTGATAGTGTTATATTTTTTGGATTATTTTTTAAAAAATTAATGTGGAATATGTCATATCAACAATTTAAATTTTTTTTATAAAATAATTTATATCTGTAACAGTATTTTTTTTAAATAAATACATTTTAGCTGACACTAGATATGAATATAATATAAATCCCCAAATATTGTGATTAGGCATTAAGAAAGAAAGTAATAGTAATAGTAGGTATAAAAGATTAAATAATGCTATTATCACATAAATATAAATCACATAATGTTCACATATACACATGTATATTTGTGAGTTTTATATGTCAGGCGGTGTCTATAATTTACATGTGTGTTTATGTGAGTATTATGTGATCTATGTTTATGTGATAATAGCATTGTTGTAAAAGATTGTGAATTAAATTAATGTAAGATTTAAGAAGGTGAATCAGACAAGGACAGGGGGTGACAGAAGTGATCTGTGATATGCATCACAATCATATGAAAGGGTGAGTGAAATTGATGCTAAAAGAGACACCAACTGGGCCATTCCAGTCTTATGGGGGAAAGCCAAGCCATCGTACCTCCACAATAATGGAGTCTTCTTCTTCATCAACATAACCAGCTCCATTGATTTGACAACTCAATGTCCCCAACCAGATACACAAATATCTCACAGAGCAATGCTACTATAACATAAAAACTATCACATAACTCTCACATACATACACATACATATTATGGGTCCCCGCTTGACGTGCGAGACCCACAATATATATGTATGTGTGTGTGTAAGAGTTATGTAAAAATTTTTATGTGATAGTAGCATTATTTTATCTCACATATGAACACATTTATTATTCAAACCTAGTTGAGGGAGTAATTAGCATTGAGTGAACTTCATGTCAGGCAGTAGTGGCAAGGGGTCAATTGACTCCACTGAAAAAAATTATTTTATAATATATGATAAATTTAGAAGATATTTAAGTATAATGAATAAATTGACTCCACTGAAACTTTATAAATTTTTTAATATACGAGGTCAAATTGATTTTTTTATAACTTTCTCAATTCCATATACTTCTACTCCTTCATTTATGCATTTTTCTCTAATATTTTTAAAATAAATAATAATCTAATTTATATTATTTTAATAACATAAGAAATTTAAATATTTATTAATAAATTTGTAATTAGAAAGACGTATTAGAGGTCAATAAGAGGTGTATATATATATATAATGTTATTACTTGTTATATTAATAATATTATAACCAAATACATGTTTTACATATGTAATCGGTCAAAACGCACAAAATTATTTTTAAAAAATGGCTCGGGGTCGTTCCCAAACTTCCACCAAATTATTTATAACATCACAATATTTTGACCCAACTGATAATAAATTATAAATCCTAGCTTCGCCACGGGTAATCGGAGAGACCACTCTACTGCCAGTGTGTCAGCCTCAGATTCGATGAATATGGGGAGTCATGTTGTGTCTTTAACATATTTGGGAGATGCCAGAGAGGGACAGCATTGATTTGGTCTGTGGAGAAATCTAATGTGTTAGAGAGCAGTGTGTTGCTGTCTATTAAGTGCAAACTGTCTATATGCATTGAAGGGGAGCTATCATGATCCAACCGTAACCTAGGGTGAACCTTTTTCACTAACAATGCAAATAATGGTACCCAAAGGTAATTTTCTCTATGGATTTTATCCTCTTCTTTTTTATATTTCATTTAAAAAAAATTGTTTTTATAAGACGCATTACTTTAGATGTTGCTTTTTTTCAATCCATCTTTTCAATATTTTATACAAAGATTTATAGGGCCAAAAATAGAAGAAGTTATATTTGGGTTTTTTTTTTCTTGGCATTATTTTCTTCCTTTTGTCGTTATACTAATGATCAAAGCAATGAGATGGCCAATTGGCCATGAGCATCTCTCGTGTTATTTGTCACATTATTAGCTAGTAATAGCCTAGTACATTTTTGGCAACAAACCAACTGATTGACACCCAATTGGCCCATTTGGGGCTGACTTGATGCACACTATGGTACCAGGTGGGACCCTATTCCGAATTACTCAAAATCCTCTAGTCGGATTCGGTTAGCGTAAAGTTAACTTTGGTCAATTGATTAATACAGTATCGACATACATGCGAGAGATGATCTCTATCTGCGTGTCAACACTGTATTGATCAGTTGACCAATTTATTATAAAATTAATTTCATAATAACCCGGATCCCCTTTAGCCAATTCATAGATTGTCCCGCCCTCGCCCCTAATGGCTTAAACTCGAGGTTCACTGAAAACTTGTGCCAGATAACTATGAAAACTTGTACTAGGAATGGTGATTTGTATTATAGTATAACTTATCAATACTTACATAAATTTGTATCTAATTATGTAGTAATTTTTCCGTAAATTTAGTTGTCTCGATTTATCTAGAAAAGTACATGTGAATTCTTATTTGACAAATAATAACAATATGCGACATAGATTTTGGACAGAAAAATTAAATCAGAAGAACAAAATGAATTTATTTTAGCGAACAAATACATTGTACTATCCAATTATTCACTGAAACAAATTTATTTTATTTTTCCGGTCTAATTATTCTGTATTTGACAAAACATAGGTTTCTGAAGGGAGAGGGTGTCATATCTATGGAACTTTTACAAGTGTCCCCACACAGATCAGACATAAATTTCTTAGGCAAGAATAACGAGCCCTCAACCACTCTGATATTAAAAACTATATGAGAAGAAAAGAGAGCCGCGTTTATCGGATCCTGTCCAGTGATCTCATCAAAAGAAACAAATGCTATATACCATAGATGAAGAGGTTCAAGTCTGGCTGTATATCTATATCTATATCTATATCTATATCTCGGCTTCATAAGTAGCTTTTACATATTCAATGCCAATAATTTAATAATCTTAACAGCCAAAAAAAAAACTAAGTTTGCTTTGAAGGTCAAAACACCATCATCACATACAAAAAGAAGCTCACAAATCACAATCAAAGAGAGAGACTAATGAATGAAAATATAAAAGAAGCTTCTTTAGTTCATTCATTCACCACATTTCAAATTGTCTTCATCTCTCCCTCCTTTCATTCCTCCTCAACCCCTTTAATAATTTCTTCTTTTTCTTTCTCCTGTCTCAGCAGATAAAGGAGGTGATGGAATAAATTAAAACAGATGCTTCCTATGTTGATATTAAGAGAAATAAGGTGTCCCAAAAAGCCTGCCCTGCTGTTCTAATAACACAACAACAATCAAACACTTATAGACCAATACAGTGATAATGTTGAAGGAGTCTATTAGCTTCTCTTAAACCACTAAAATAAGCACCATGAGTGGTAGAGTAATGGGTTCTATGTGTTGCTTCACCTGCAAATAGAACTTGGAGTGGATGAGAAGAAGAACCATTTTCTTGCAATGGCTCAGCCAATTTGTCAATATCATCTCCACTTGATCCAACAGCTACATAACTATATGAACCCAAAAATAATGGATCAGTGCCCCATTGGCTCTTTAAAACCTTAGTGAATTTCACTTCTGTCCCATTAAAACTGCCCACAGAATTCCCATTCCCATTTCCATTCCCATTGCATAGTTTGCTTGAATTTGACAAGAAGCTAGAGATTGTTGTGGAGACCTCATCAAGAATCTGGACATCATTAAGAGACTCAAGTGCAAGAGCTTCTTTTCCTGCTAACCAAGATAATAGGACATTTGACTTGGCATAGATTGGGCATAAGGAAGCTGTTCTTCTCATCCACCAAGGGATGCTGGGGTCCCTAAATTTGGAATCAGATTGATGAAAAGCCATTTGCAAAAAGGGAAATCTGGATAAATCATCATTGGTTTCTTGATCATGGGTTGGACTTATTTGCAGGAACAACTTGTTAACAACTCCATATCCAAGCCTTGAAATTGCCTCCGTCTTGAAATTAGGAAGTGGAGGGGAAAACATACCCGAATCGTCTCGAATTCCAGCTTTAAGCACACCTAATGAAACCGTGACAATTACATGATCAGCTTCCATGGTTGATCCGTCACTAAAATGCAGCTTCACCGGCCTACTTGTGCCGTGAAAACTGCTCGGCAGCTGCCACTCAACCTTTTCGACTTTCCGGCCTAATTGAATTAAACCGGCTGGAAAAACAGAGACCAGTGATTCAAGTATGCTCAAGTAACCCTTAGCAATGGTGATTTCTTCGCCGGGAAACATACGGTATTCGCTCTCCGCATTGTAATCAAGGCTCTGCAAATCCCCGGCTGAAGTATAAGTCCTCTGGGTATTTTCATGCATTGCAAATATAGCTTCTTCCAGCAATTTTTTACTCCAAAAACCATACCCTTTAACCTCTTCTTCTTCATCTTTCTTCTTCACTGAACCCCAATAAGCCTGCAGCCCTTTCCGAAGAAAAGATCCAACACTTGGACTTTCAAACCCACAATTCAACAAAGCTGCTTTAGCTGCTGCAGCATCTCCCTCTCCTTCTTCAAAATCAACCCTTTTCTTTTTCCCTTGAGCAAAATTCATTAATGAATTGAACAGGGCTGAAACAGAATCAACAAGAGAAGGGTTAAGCTCATACCCACCTTCAGCAATGGTGACTGGGTCATCCAGAAACCCATCCATACATTCCCATGGCTGCTCAGACTCTAATGAATTGATTTGTTGGGCAATTTTATGAATTGGGCTATTCCCAATCCCATGGATCCAGGTTGCCCCCATCTCAATTCTGTCGCCACCAAACTCTGAAGTGTTAATCCGTCCCCCAATTCTTGTCCCACCTTCCACCACACACAGCTCGAAAGATTCTGTAGATTTGTGGGCTGTGTAGAGCTTGTTAGCAGCGGTGAGACCAGCCATTCCTGCCCCAATTATCACAATTCTTGGCTTCTTCACCACCATTGTTGCAGGATAGAAACTTGGGGTAATTGTTTTGTTTTGTTTTGTTTTCACTAGCACACATAAACAAGGTCTATGAAGAAGAAGAAGAAGAGTGAAGTAAACAAATGTGAGGCAATAAATGAGTAATTGAGGAGAAGAGGGGAAATAAATAAGGGGTGTTTGGTTGGTGTGTGTCAAAAGCCTGGACTAAAAAACTTTAATTCTGACCCAACTAATTTAATAGCCAATATTTGGACATATATGTACCTAGGGCTAGGGGATGGTGCCCGGGGGAGTTGCCTATGGTTAAATTTAGAAAAAGTCTGGGGCGCCGGGCGTGGGCGACCCGGGGAATTTTTTTTTGACCGTCAAATAATTTATAGTATTTATTAGAATTAAAATTTTTATAAAATACAGTGATTTAGGTGTCGGATATATGTAAAAAATAGAGTTGTATAGTGTGTGCAATTTTGTTTTTTAGATGTATTCAAATGACACTTAAATCACTGTATTTTATAAAAAAATTCAGTTCCAATAAATATTATAAATTACTTGGGAATAAAAAAATAAAATAAATAAATAAAACAAAAGGTCGCCACCCCTGTCGCCCAAATCTGTCGCCGTAGAAGGACACTTAAATTTAACCGTCTTTCTAAGCCGACGCGACCGATAGCCGATTTTTATTTTTTAATTTTTTTTGTCTTCTAAAAAATATATAATATTTATTATAATTGAAATTTTTATAAAATACATTAATTTAGGTGTAATTTAGATACATGTAAAAATAAGGTTGTATCATATTTTTTACATGCATCCAAATTACACATAAATCATTAGGCTTTACAAAAATTTCATTTAAAATAAATACTATATATTTTTTAGGAGGTAAAAAAAAATTACTAGTCACAAGATCGGTTCCCAAAATCCGATCGTCCAAGACTTGTTATAAATTTAAATAAAGAGCGAAAGCAAGTCGACTCATTTATACCGTGTATCAAATATTTTACGGTTAAAGTAAATTTTTTTTACGAAATTATAACAATGCAAATGATCCCATTAAATTAAGTTGTTCTGTTACCGCCGTTATTACTTGCGCTACACAAAATTAACGTTGTGACGTTGTCCGTCACAACGTAATATTGAAAAAGTATATTACTGTTTGTCCGCAACATTATATTGTAAACGTTAAATTATCTTCATGATATATTAAAATGTTGTAAAATGAGTTAGTCTCTTTGACAGTGACTTATAAGTTCGTCAAATAAGTCATTTACTATTATTTATCTGTTTAGCTTATATTTTTTTATTTATAAGTTGATTTTTAAATCAAAAAAATAAATAAATATTTGTAACTTATTTTAAAATTACTTATAAAATGACTTATAAGTAATTTTAAAATAAGTTAGTTTGATCAAATATAATATCTATTTTGCCCATCTTTTTATTAATGTCATTTTTAGTAATATTTACATTTGATTTTAATTTATAAGTCATTATGAGCCGAATATCTTCATAATTTTTTTAAATTTAATTTGTCTTACAAGTCAAATTGATGCCGAACATTTTTAATTATAAATCATAACTTGAAACAACTTATAAATTAACTTATATTTTAATTTTAAATTATTTTAAAATAAGTCGTTACGGGACGGACTCTTAAGGGTGTTTGTTTAGAGTTGTATGGCTGAATCAGTCAGCCATTCAATGCGTTTGTTTTGAATAAAAATCGCTTGAATGGCTGAATCGGCCAGATTTTTGGACTGAATGACCAAGTGTAATTTTTTTGGCTGAATGGCTGTTGAATAAAGTATTTTATATATATATTTTTAACAATATTAACTATTATGTTAAGTAATATTAAATAAATTTACAACAAGTTTGAATTTTTTCAGAGGAGTAAAATAATAAAAAATTGTTATTCAGATGTTTCAAACATATCAATTATCAAACAATTTTTTTCATTCAATATTCAGAATTCTTCTCCATTCAGCTCAATCAGATTACTTAAATATTCAGAACTATTTCATTTAATTTTATCAAACACCTCCTTAATCGTATAAGATTTGATAGTTAACTTTTATCTAATAGTATACATAAAAAAATTAAAAAAAAAGGGTCTCATATATGCTTAAGGTTAAATGCTTTCCAAGTCACTATACTTTATGTCAACTTATAAATGGGTCACTAAATCGTTTTTTCTTACAGTAAACTCATTAAACTACATTTTACTAACACAACGTTGGTAAATCCGTTAAGTCAGTTGACTTTAGACGGAATTGAACAAAAAAGATTTTCACGTGTAAAATTTTAATGATGTGGCACTGTTTAGTCCATGTGGCCAATATGAGGTGGATTGGGAGGGAAAATCTCCCACCAATCTAATAGATGATGGACCCACAAGGGGATTAAAAGCAATTCAGCATTCATTTTGTGTCCAAATTTGTTCCAAAATAGATTAAGGCAAGTGAGCCCTAAGCCAAACTTTCCAAAGTAATCTCAGCACTCAATTGATCGATCAATTGAAAATCGAAACAAAATCGAATTTTTGGGAGATCTTGGTGTGATTCACGTTGGTTAGAAATGGTGACTTGCTCGATATCAACGTTCGACAGGTATGTCCTAACTGATGGTCCCCTTTTGTATTATTCAATGTTCTTTCATGTCTTTTTCGTTACTGATTCTTGTTTTACACATATAAAATCATTATTTACTAAATATTGGTCTTCTTTTGTCCCCACATGTATGCTCTGTAATTAGTTTCAACATTCCTTCAAATGTTGGTTATGCTACGCTCTGTTTTTCATCAAAATTTATTTATGGGTAAATATTGCTTATTTACCCATCATAAACAAGTTTCAATATTGGTCATCTGCTAAATATTGCTTATGCATGTTATAGATGGATACTGTTGTTCAATTTAATGTACACCATGGTGGGAAGTTCATCTATGCTCCCTTATGTGAGTATGTGGGAGGTACAGTTTATCATATGCCACGTTTGGACGCTGATTATATTTGTATGTGTGCTATTAATGACTTAGCTACTGAACTTAGTTATCATCCTCAATCAAGTGTTTATTTTAAAAATGATGGAGTAGATATAAATAATGGGGTTATACTTGTTTATGATGATGCTAGTATAAGAGATATGGTTAATATTTGTTTGTCACATGGTGTAATTGATGTCTATGTAGACCATGTATTACCATATAATCTTGATCAAACCTCTATATTAGATGAGCATAATAGTAGCCATGTGACTGATAATGTATGTGATATTGTGGTTGAAATTGTGGCTGATAATGTGGCTGGTGGTGAGGGTCAGGGTGAAGGTCATGGTCAGGGTGAGGCTAAGGTTGAGGGTAAAGGTGAGGGTCAGGGTGAGTGTGAGGGTAATGATGGGGATAATGAAGAAAATGTGACAGTTGATAATGTTAGAGATCGAAAAATATCTAAACAAACTGAGAGTGTGAAAAGGAGGGTTCAGAGGAGGTCCAAAAGGGTAGTTGAGGATGATATTACTGAGGAACATGATAGTACTAATGATGACATCAATCATGAAGAGTGTAGTGATGATGAATTGGTACAGGCTATGAGGAAAGCTAGGGAATTTAAGATGGATATGAGAAAAAATATGGATGAGGAAGGTGGAATTGAGGGAGAGGAAGGGGTAATAATGTAGAGTAAGGAGGAAATCAGGGAGACAATGTGGAAGATAAAACTGCAGAGGATGTGGGACCAGATAATCTGCAGAAAGGCAATGAAAGACAGGTGCAGCAGGTTGAGGGTGATGGGAACCAATCTGCAGAAGGAAAAACCACTTCAGACAGTGAGACAGGTGAGAAAGAATGGCATAGTGAGTATGATAATAGTGATGTCCTCAGGTCATTTTCTGAAGGCAGTGAAGAAGAAGAAGATGTGTGCTATGTAGGGCCGATTCCTAATAAGAAAAAAGAGAAAACTGTGACGCCCCCAGAATAGGTCCATTCAACCCAACCCATTCTGAGTCGTCAAATACATGGTACAGAATTCAAATACAAATTTTATATCATACGGTCGTGCAAAATACGACCACACAACTGTGAGTGTCAATACAAATATGTAGAAAATATTAAGATTCAAACTAAGTCCTCATTACAATTATTATCACACTATTTATCAGAAATAGTGAGGACTACTACTGCTTTAACTCGGACAATCACTCTGTCCCCCGACTAGTTCCCGCGACATTCTCATTTCCTGAAGAGGACAACAGATGAAAAGGGTGAGCTCAACTAGCTCAGTAAAGAATATTATGACTAAGATAATGGAAAATAAATTATCGTTAGTCTTCAACAAATCAGATAAAATATAATGGACAACCAACTCTAGATCAATATTCGCAGCGGAAATAACAATTCATTAGAAGAGTTAAGTAGAGAATCAAGTCTACTATCTTCTATGATTTAAAAGTCCATCATCAATATTTTATCCCTGTAACATCAATCAATATACATCTCGAATCAAATATTCATCTTTGCACTACAGGCCAAAGATATTCATTTGTATCATCAGTAGTCATATTCATTTCAACACCTGTCATCTTTGCACTACAGGCCAAAGATATTCATCAGGTAATCATTCATCTTTGCTCTACAGGCCAAAGATATTCATCAAGTAATCATTCATCTTTGCTCTACAGGCCAAATATATTCAGTTACATCACCTTTTAGGACTGAGAATGATGAAAAACATTTTAAAAAAACGAATCCAGTGAGATAAAAGACAAAGACTAAGGATTCGTATTTTAGTATATCCAATTCAAAAATACCTCGTAATAATCAATTATGGAGCAAAATTCAAGAATAGAGCTCAAAACTTGGATACAATCAAAGATAGTAACCTTAACAAGCAATTTGGACAATAGAAGAAAATTTAATTTTTCAGTGAATAGTGCCGTATACGTGAATAGTAACCCCGACGGAAAAAGTAAGAATTTTAACATAAAATCCATGATAATATTTCTGTATAATGATATTGAAAAGAATAATATCATTTACGAAAGAAAATAACATCCCTTACCTCAAAAAGATAGTACCTCTGACTGGAATATCGGATATAATACCGAAGGAAACTTGCACTGAATACTAATACTCAAAGTATTGAAATATTCACAAAAATACGCTCGATATTATAGAGAGAGAAAACTTCTGATTCTGGTGTGATTTTCAATTCTAACCTAAGCACCCTATTTATAGGAAAAGCTTAGGATGCCAAAGGAGACTAAAATAATAAAATAATATTATTATTTTTTAAATTCTCCAGCCGCCGGCTGCTACCAAAAAAATTAGATTTTTCAACCAACAACAAAAGTGGGGCCCACCATTTTATTAAAAAAATATTTATTTTCCGAAACTTCAATAATTCATAACAAATAGCCCCTTTGTCAGAAAAATACAAATTCTATGTCCTTTCATAGGAAATTTAATTCTCTACAACTTTGCAGAAGGAAGTTTTTCCAAATTCTAAACATAAATTATCCGAAATCCATAAACAGATGATTTCTCACACCAAAATATTGATAAAAACTCATCAGCGCCAATTCCTTCTTTAATATCCACAAAATAAATATTTCCTTATCATATAAATCAATAATTAATTATTCACAAATAATATTATAGAACTACAATATTAACAACCAGGTCGTTCCCAGGACAGAGGGGGCCTTCCGATAAGGACTTCTCCTTACTGGCGCGCAATTAAATAACCCCTCCTAGACAGAACTTCCTTAGACATTGTCAATAATGCTATCTAATAATATTATTCAAATAATATGAATTATTGAGTTGATAACGTGAAATACTGTGCAACGATAATTATTGAATCAATACTACAAAATATCAACTGTAGCCATTATTGAATCAATCATATAAAATGGCAACGTAGCAATTATTGAGTCAATAAAATATCAATGCAGCAATTATTGAGTCAATAATATAAAATATTGAACAGTAATTACTGTAACAATAATTGAGTAATGGCTTCTCACGTAAGACTCAATAATTCGAAATACTGTGCAATACCGTGTCCTACTATGCAACACCATGTATCACTGTATTTTAACCACCGGGTATTTCAACAGTACTAACGGTAACAACCACGCCGTTATTTTGTAAAAAGTTATTTCTGTCGCTTTCTATATCCGACAGTTATTCCGTTGTGGGGGCCCACAAATAGCTGCGCCGTCGTACGAATATTCCCCGACAACAAGAATATTCCACGACCAAACGAATATTCCCCGACAACAAGAATATTTTATAACCACTTGCTCATTTTAAAAATATTTGCACATTTCACCCATAACTTTCATATTTATCAAAACAACACATTACTATTTCGAAATAATATATAAAGAAAACTAAATCTTTATTCATAAAAGTTGGGGTCTTACAACCTCCCCTCCTTATGAAATTTCGTCCTCGAAATTGACGTACGTACCTGGTATGTCGAAAAGGTGAGGATACCTCGCTTTCATTTCCGATTCCAACTCCCAGGTCATTTCCTCAATTGCATGGTTTCTCCACAAAACTTTAACTTGAGGTATAATTTTCGAGCGTAGGACATGCTCCTTCCTATCCAAAATCTTGACAAGTACCTCCTCGTACGTTAAATCTTCAGCTATTTCGTCTGGTTCTAACTCAATAATGCGGTTTGGATCCTTCACATATTTACGTAACACGGATATGTGAAACACGTTATGAACACGAGACATGCTTGGAGGTAAAGCGAGTCTATAAGCCACATTTCCTACTCGGTCAAGAATCTCAAATGGACCAATGAATCGTGGGTTGAGCTTTCCTCTCTTCCCAAACCTCGTAACTCCCTTCCATGGAGCAACACGTAATAACACATGGTCTCCAACATTAAATTCCACGTCCTTTCGATGAAGATCCGCATAACTCTTTTGTCGATCCTGTGCCGTTTGTATACGTTGTCGGATTATTTGGATCTTTTCTGTAGTCATACGTACTAACTCCGGTCCCAACAATGTTGTTTCACCCACCTCGTTTCAACATACTGGAGAGCAACACTTTCTCCGATACAATGCCTCGAATGGAGCTACGCCTATACTTGCCTGATAACTGTTGTTGTAGGAGAATTCCACCAATGGTAAGTACTTATCCCAACTCCCTTTGAAGTCTAGAACACAGAGTCTCAATAGATCTTCAAGAGTTTGGATAGTCCTTTCCGATTGTCCGTCTGTTTGAGGATGATAAGCCGAACTAAATCGTAAATTCGTACCCATAGCTTTCTGCAAACTGATCCAAAATCGTGAAGTAAATCTGGGATCACGATCCGAAACTATGGATACTGGCATGCCATGCAATCTCACAATCTCATTCACGTACATATGAGCAAGACGTTCAAGGGAATAAGTCTCTCGTATCGGCAAGAAATGAGCAGACTTGGTTAATCTATCAACAATAACCCAAATCGCATCTAAGCCTTGAGAAACCTTGGGAAGACCCGTAACGAAATCTATCGTAATGTGTTCCCACTTCCATTTTGAAATCTCCAGTGGTTGCAATGGACCATTCGGCACTTGATGCTCCGCCTTTACACGTTGACAAGTTAAACATCTCGAGATGAACTCCGCGATCTCTCTCTTCATATTGCTCCACCAAAATGTATGTCGAAGATCACGATACATTTTAGTACTCCCAGGATGAATTACAAACGGTGTGTTGTGTGCCTCCATCATGATTCTATACTTCAAGTCAGAATCGTTAGGAACACAAAGTCTGGAGTTGACTCGAAGTATTCCATCTTCATCGATTCTCGCTTCTGGAATTGCACCTTCTTCTTCATCTTCATCAGCTCCGCATCCGTAACTTGAGCAGCTTTAACTTTATCAATCAAAGCTGGTTCTACGCGTATACTTGACATCATCGCACTCATTCCCACATATGATCTTCTACTCAACGCGTCAGCTACCATTTTCACTTTTCCAGGATGGTATTGGATAGTATGATCGTAATCTTTCAACAGCTCAAGCCAACGTCGTTGCCGCATGTTGAGTTCCTTCTGAGTGAAGAAATATTTAAGGCTCTTATGATCCGTATAAATCTCCACTTTTTCTCCGTACAAGTAATGTCTCCAGATCTTCAACGCAAAAACGACAGCTGCTAACTCTAGATCATGAGTAGGATAATTCCTCTCATATTCTTTGAGTTGTCGCGAGGCATAGGCTATGACTTTCCCATGTTGCATGAGAACACATCCTAACCCTTTGCCCGAAGCATCGCTGTAAATAACAAATCCATCCGAACCAGATGGTATTGTTAGAACAGGTGCCGAAATAAGTCTCCTCTTGAGCTCTTGGAAGCTCTTCTCGCATTCCTCTCTCCAAACGAATTTCGTATCTTTCCGAGTCAACTGAGTTAATGGAGTAGCGATTCGAGAAAATCCCTCTACGAACCTCCGATAATAACCAGCTAAGCCCAGAAAGCTTCGTACTTCAGTCACCGACTTAGGTTGCTCCCAGCTTTGTATTGCTTCAATCTTCGCCGGGTCCACAGATACTCCACGTTTCGATACCACGTGCCCAAGGAATGCTACTTCCTCAAGCCAAAACTCGCATTTCTTCAGCTTAGCATATAGCTTGTTCTCACGAAGCTTTTGAAGTACTAACTTCAAATGGTGTTCATGATCTTCACGGCTTTTAGAATAAATGAGAATGCCATCAATAAAGACAACAACGAATTGATCTAAATAATCCTTAAATACACGGTTCATCATATCCATGAAAGCAGCAAGAGCATTAGTCAATCCAAAAGACATGACTAAGAACTCATAATGCCCGTATCGTGTTCTAAAAGCAGTCTTTGGAATATCCTCAGTTTTAATCTTCAACTGATGATATCCAGAACGAAGATCGATCTTTGAAAAGAATTGCGCTCCTTGCAACTGGTCGAATAGGTCATCAATACTAGGTAACGGATACCTATTCTTAATGGTGACATGGATCAACTCCCGATAGTCAATGCAAAGTCGCATACTCCCGTCTTTCTTCTTTACGAATAAAACAGGAGCACCCCAAGGAGACGTACTAGGACGAATAAAACCGATGTCTAACAATTCTTGTAATTGGATCTTTAACTCCTGAAGTTCAATAGGAGCCATTCGATATGGGGTTTTAGAAATGGGCTTTGTACCGGGCTCAAGGTCAATAAAGAATTCAACTTCACGTTCTGGGGGTAGACCGGGAAGTTCTTCGGGAAATACATCAGGAAACTCATTAACAACGAAAATATCATTCAAATCTGATGTATTCTGATTTAGATCAGTGACATGAGCTAAGAAAGCTTGACATCCGTTTTTCAATAAACGAATAGCCTTGGGATTTGAAATGATATTGACTGATTTTAGTGGTTTGGTGATTTGGATTCGCACAATAGGTTGATTAGGAATATGAAAACTAACAACCTTACGAAAACAATCAATTTTGGCATGGTAAGTGGTTAACCAGTCAATTCCTAAAATCACGTCAAATGCAAGTATTTTCAAAGATATAAGATCAACAGGTAAGGTAAGGGTATCAATCTGAATCAAGCAAGATTTGTAAACTGTAGATGTAACGAAGGTTTCTCCTAACGGAGTTTCAACAGATAAGTCAAAGTCTAATTTATCAGAAGTCAAGTTCAAACGTTGAGCACAAGCAAGTGAAATAAAGGAATGGGTAGCACCGGTATCTAACAAGGTATAAACTTCGCAAGAGTTTATGATCAACTTACCCGTAATCACCTCGTGTGGATTCCTCGCGTTTTGGGCTGTCACGACAAACGCTCTTCCAGGAATCACCGACTTTGACTTGTCTGCAACCGCCTTTGGAATCACCACCCCCGCTGAACATGGTTTCGCAACAGGACAATCTCGAGCTATATGTCCTTCTTTTCCACAGTTATAGCATCCTTTGAATTGTTGTGGGCAGTTTGGGTTGATATGTCCCTCTTTCCCGCATTTAAAGCCTACGACCGGTGGTCGTTCTCCTTCCCTCAAAACAGTTGATGCTGGTGCTGATGTCGACGTCTTCGCGTCCTCATTGTTGTACCTTCTCTTCTTGAAATCTCCTCCCGATTCGCTTCTTCTACTATCATGGCCACGATAACCACCGGAGTGGTTACCGCTTCTGTCATACTTTCCTCCTCGCTGGTTGTCATTGCTCCGATGACTGCTGTCACCGGTACGACCTTGGTTGTGGTCCCTCGGTTGAACATAATCATTATCTCGTTCTAATAACTGGGCCCTATTTACTACATCCGAATATAAAAAAAATTATGAGAAATGAGGTATTGACGTATTTCGGGTTTCAAACCTCTTAGAAACATCCGCGTCATTCGTTCCTCATTCTCCACCAAATGAGGTGCAAACCTGGACAGCTCCGCGAACTTAGCCTCGTACTGGGATACCGTCATGTTATTTTGTTCTAGTTTAATAAACTCTACTTCCTTCATATGACGAATACTTTCAGAAAAGTACTTGTCATTAAACAGTTTCTGGAACGCTTCCCAAGACATCTTGAGTGCGGCAGGCTGGGTACGCTTCACGGATTTCCACCAGTAATCTGCCTCTCCACGGAACATAAACGTGGCGAATGGAACCTTCTGTTCCTCCGTACATCCCAAGACATCAAATATCTTGGTAATTTGTTTAATCCACGTCTCCGCCTTTATCGGATCTGGCTTTCCCAGAAACTCTGGTGGTCCCAATTTTTTGAACTGCTTGGCAGTAACAATTCGCGAGTTGTTATTATCGCCACCTATATGTTGCACACGAGTCTCCCTCGTCTGGTTTTGCATAAACTGCAAAAAACTTCTAAACATCTCATCGTTTATCGTCTGACCAGCGTTATTTTCAGGATGAACATTGCCTTCTTGTTGCACGTTCTCCTGGTTAACGATTAAAGGTGCCTCCACGGTCTCATTCACTTCGTTGTTAACATTCTCAGCTGCCATTCTCAATTACTGCCATAAAACAAGGGTTAATTAAAAATATCAACATATCACATATTAACCCTATGCTCCGACTAACCAATTAAATACCACATAAGCTTAGGTAGGACACACTAGCGAAGGATTTACTCGTCTCTCCCCTCCTAGTTCTATTCCTCGATCTCCGCCAGAGATCATATCCCTAAGCTCTGATACCAACTGTGACGCCCCCAGAATAGGTCCATTCAACCCAACCCATTCTGAGTCGTCAAATACATGGTACAGAATTCAAATACAAACTTTATATCATACGGTCGTGCAAAATACGACCACACAACTGTGAGTGTCAATACAAATATGTAGAAAATATTAAGATTCAAACTAAGTCCTCATTACAATTATTATCACACTATTTATCAGAAATAGTGAGGACTACTACTGCTCTAACTCGGACCATCACTCTGTCCCCCGACTAGTTCCCGCGACATTCTCATTTTCTAAAGAGGACAACAGATAAAAAGGGTGAGCTCAACTAGCTCAGTAAAGAATATTATGACTAAGATAATGAAAAATAAATTATCGTTAGTCTTCAACAAATCAGATAAAATATAATGGACAACCAACTCTAGATCAATATTCGCAGCGGAAATAACAATTCATTAGAAGAGTTAAGCAGAGAATCAAGTCTACTATCTTCTATGATTTAAAAGTCCATCATCAATATTTTATCCCTGTAACATCAATCAATATACATCTCGAATCAAATATTCATCTTTGCACTACAGGCCAAAGATATTCATTTGTATCATCAGTAGTCATATTCATCTCAGCACCTGTCATCTTTGCACTACAGGCCAAAGATATTCATCAGGTAATCATTCATCTTTGCTCTACAGGCCAAAGATATTCATCAAGTAATCATTCATCTTTGCTTTACAGGCCAAAGATATTCAGTTACATCACCTTTTAGGACTGAGAATGATGAAAAACATTTTAAAAAAACGAATCCAGTGAGATAAAAGACAAAGACTAAGGATTCGTATTTTAGTATATCCAATTCAAAAATACCTCGTAATAATCAATTATGGAGCAAAATTCAAGAATAGAGCTCAAAACTTGGATACAATCAAAGATAGTAACCTTAACAAGCAATTTGGACAATAGAAGAAAATTTAATTTTTCAGTGAATAGTGCCGTATACGTGAATAGTAACCCCGACGGAAAAAGTAAGAATTTCAACATAAAATCCATGATAATATTTCTGTATAATGATATTGAAAAGAATAATATCATTTACGAAAGAAAATAACATCCCTTACCTCAAAAAGATAGTACCTCTGACTGGAATATCGGATATAATACCGAAGGAAACTTGCACTGAATACTAATACTCAAAGTATTGAAATACTCACAAAAATACGCTCGATATTATAGAGAGAGAAAACTTCTGATTCTGGTGTGATTTTCAATTCTAACCTAAGCACCCTATTTATAGGAAAAGCTTAGGATGCCAAAGGAGACTAAAATAATAAAATAATATTATTATTTTTTAAATTCTCCAGCCGCCGGCTGCTACCAAAAAAATTAGATTTTTCAACCAACAACAAAAGTGGGGCCCACCATTTTATTAAAAAAATATTTATTTTCCGAAACTTCAATAATTCATAACAAATAGCCCCTTTGTCAGAAAAATACAAATTCTATGTCCTTTCATAGGAAATTTAATTCTCTACAACTTTTCAGAAGGAAGTTTTTCCAAATTCTAAACATAAATTATCCGAAATCCATAAACAGATGATTTCTCACACCAAAATATTGATAAAAACTCATCAGCGCCAATTCCTTCTTTAATATCCACAAAATAAATATTTCCTTATCATATAAATCAATAATTAATTATTCACAAATAATATTATAGAACTACAATATTAACAACCAGGTCGTTCCCAGGACAGAGGGGGCCTTCCGATAAGGACTTCTCCTTACTGGCGCGCAATTAAATAACCCCTCCTAGACAGAACTTCCTTAGACATTGTCAATAATGCTATCTAATAATATTATTCAAATAATATGAATTATTGAGTTGATAACGTGAAATACTGTGCAACGACAATTATTGAATCAATACTACAAAATATCAATTGTAGCCATTATTGAATCAATCATATAAAATGGCAACGTAGCAATTATTGAGTCAATAAAATATCAATGCAGCAATTATTGAGTCAATAATATAAAATATTGAACAGTAATTACTGTAACAATAATTGAGTAATGGCTTCTCACGTAAGACTCAATAATTCGAAATACTGTGCAATACCGTGTGCTACTATGCAACACCATGTATCACTGTATTTTAACCACCGGGTATTTCAACAGTACTAACGGTAACAACCACGCCGTTATTTTGTAAAAAGTTATTTCTGTCGCTTTCTATATCCGACAGTTATTCCGTTGTGGGGGCCCACAAATAGCTGCGCCGTCGTATGAATATTCCCCGACAACAAGAATATTCCACGACCAAACGAATATTCCCCGACAACAAAAATATTTTATAACCACTTGCTCATTTTTAAAATGTTTGCACATTTCACCCATAACTTTCATATTTATCAAAATAATACCTTACTATTTCGAAATAATATATAAAGAAAACTAAATCTTTATTCATAAAAGTTGGGGTCTTACAAAAATAGTTGAGGTTTTCAACTCTAAGATAAAAAAGAACTTCATTAAGTTCAAGCAGTACATGACATTTTGCAGCATTAGGGAGTTTAAAGCTGCTATAAGAGACTACTTTATTGCCAATGGGGGGAAGTTGTGGTATCCTGTTAATGACTCCATAAGATGTCAAGTGAGGTGTGAGAAAGGATGTCCTTGGAGGTTGTGGGCTAGTTACATGCAAGGGACTGATACATGGCAAGTGAAGTCTATTTTGGACACTCACAATAGCTGCAGGAACTTCAAAAACAAGCTGGCTACAGTGAAGTACTTGGCAGAGTACTATGGCAATAGGATTAGAAGGAATCCCAGTTGGAAACTAAGGGAAATGCAAGAAGAAATAAAACTTAAACTAAAGTTGGATGTGACAGAGGTTAAGTGTATGAGGGTTAGACAGTTGGCATTGCAAGGGATTCAACAGGTGATGAAGGACCATTATGCAAGGGTGTGAGATTTTGGTAATGAGATAGTAAAGAGTAACAAAAATAATACAGTTGATATCAAGACAACTCGATTGAATCCAGAAGATGTGCCTAGATTTAAAAGGTTTTATGTCTGTTATGATGCATTGAAAAAGGCTTGGAAAGAAGAATGTAGACCAATTCTTGGTTTGGATGGTTGCTTTTTAAAAACAGTTTGTGGTGGTCATCTCTTGTCTGCAGTTGGTAGGGATGGAAACAATCAAATGTTTCCAATAGCTATGGGGGTAGTGGAATATGAAAATTTGGATAGCTGGAATTGGTTCATCAGTTTGTTGGTAACTGACTTGGATTTGGGGGATGGGTATGGGATCACTCTCATATCTGATCAACAAAGGTGACTGTTAACATTTTTAACTTTTATTCATTTTTTGTTTTAACAAGCTGTGCATATAGTTCAATGATGACTGTTGCAGGGACTGAAGGCAGCTATTCAGGACTTTCTTCCTCAAGCAGAGCATAGAAACTGTGCAAGGCACATCTATGCAAATTGGAGAAAAAAGTATCCCTCACAAGCACTGAAACATGGATTCTGGGAGACAGCCATGGCTACACACCCTGTGGCTTATAAAAGGGTAATGATGGAGGTAAAAAGGTTGTCTCCTCCTGCACATGACAAACTAGCTGAGCAAGATCCAAAGGTATGGTCCAAAGCATTTTTCGAGACTCATTCAAAAATTGACAGTGTAGAGAACAACATGAATGAGTGCTTTAATGCATGGATAATTAAGGCAAGATATATGCTAGTTCTTCAAATGATAGCAGAAATTCATGACCAACTTATGGTGAGGTTGCACCAAAAGAGAGATGCAATGCTAAAGAGTGAGGAGTTGATATGCCCAAGGATTAAAAATAAGTTACATGAAAATATTTTAGAATCTGCACATTGTGATGCTCTATGGGATGGACAATCCAAGTTCCAAGTGAAGGAGAGGTAAGGGAGAGTACACTGTCAACCTAGAGCAGAGAAGTTGTGCATGTAGAGTGTGGGATTTAACAGGAATCCCTTATGCTCATGCAATTAGAGCCATTCATGTTATAAATGGAAACCCTATAGAATATGTTGCTAAGTGGTACACTAAGGATACATATATCAAGACTTATTCTCACACCCTAGAAGTTTTAAATGGGGAAGACTTTTGGGATTTTACTGAGTGTGATATAATGCTGCTACCACCAATGAAGAAAAAGTTGAAGGGAAGGCCACAAAGATTGAGAAGGAAGGAGCATTGGAAAGATGGGACTACTAGAAACACTGTGGCTAGGGTGTCAAGGATAGGGAGGAAGATGCATTGTAGCTTGTGCAAGGAAGAGGGTCACAATCGACTTAGATGTCCAAAGCACCCAACTCTGCCTGGACACAGAAAAGAAAAGCAGGTAATTCACACTATATACCTACTATGTGTTTCTCTGTTTTTACGTATATGCTTGTCACAATCAAATATGATATACCTATTATATGTTATTTTATAGGCTACTCCCATTAAAAAGGGAAAAGAGATAGTGGTCCAAAACACTGATCCCAAGGAAGATGCAAGTGGCAATGTAAGTTTTTTAAATTGAATGCATCAATGTTTTTTTTTGATATAGCTATTAACTCTGTTTTTTACATGTTTTTTTGTGATAGGTGGTTGGCACTGCTAAGGGAAAGGAAAAGGTGGTTGACACTAATGGAAAGGAAAAGGTGGTTGACTCAGGAAAAGAAAAGGAAAAATTTATATTTGTAAATACAAGTTCATTCATTCGAAATATTGTATTAATTTCACTTAGAGTAACTAATAATGAGTTGTATTGTAGATGCCAAGTCCAAGACTTGTAAAGAAGAAGCAGTCTTCACAAACAACAGTCCAAGGATGCACTCCACCTGCTTCTACACCACTAACCAAGATGAATACAAGGAAAAGACAAGCAAGTTAACAAACTTCATAGAATTCAACTAGTAGGCCATTCAAGGCACCAAGGAAGAAAGGTGGACCCCTGCTAAATAGTTGCAAGATAGTTATCTAAGTAGTTTACTAGGTATGTGGTATAGCCCTGTTTTGGTATAGGTATCTTAACTTATGTAATCTTTTGGTATGGCTTCTTATTTGGTGTGCCTTGACTGCTGGAATATGGGGAATACTTTTGGGGGGAAAATTTGTATAGTTTTGAAATTATTATGGGCTAGTTAATGTGGCAAGACATACAGGGAGTTTGTATGAAGCACTTGTTACTGATTGAAGATGTGTTATAACAAGAATCTCTTTTCCTTTTTTAGGTAACACAATTCTGCTTTGATGTGTTGTTGTTGGTTGCCTTTTATTATTGTATGGTTATGGTTGCAAAAAGACTTAATATGGTTGCCTTTTATTGTTGTATGGTTACGCACTTGGCAGAGTTAGTTTCTTTAACAACAAAACAGAGTTAAAAAACAACAACAATAATATGACAACACAAGAACCATTTAGTTCCATATATGAGTCTGTTTCTAACAACAAAATAGAGCTAACTGCTCTGCTTCTTCATTTACTTTCATCCAGAAATACAATCATACATGACTTACAATCATCAACTCTTAGACATCTCTGAATTCACAACACTGATAATAACACTACAAATGATTCCCCAATGTTGTTCTACCTTACTATTACTAAAACATACAGAAAAATAAACCATGAACAAATTAAAATGATCTACATTTTTCTTGAGTTTTCCAGCTGACTGAACATTTTCCATAATCAACTCTTTTATCCCTTTTAACTCACTTCCATCTTCAATCAAGCTACACCTTTGTATTTCTTCATTAGCAGCTATGAGCTCATCCCTCAATTTTTTGATTACTTCCCTTGATCTTTTAGTGAATGGAAGATCACATCACTTGAAAAATCCACAATACCTATTTTTATCCTTGTCAACAAAACAATAAAACAAAAATTTAGTGAGGGAAAATGAGCTAAAACAAACGACTCTGGTGAAGGAAAATTAGGTACAACACAAAAAAATTAAGAAGCAAAATTTATTGCTCATTGACTTATCTTTTATCTGCTACAGCCAACGAATCTTCTTCCTGGATCTAGGGTTCCTTCTTTCCAAGCTTCCCGCATGGATGCAACTATGCCACAACAACAAACGATTGGAGAAGAAAATGTAGACTCGCGCTCAGAATCTGAAGATTTACTCACCGATTTCCTTTTGTAAGAAGTGTCTACTCCACCTGAGGTAGCCATCTCAAGAAACGCAAGCTGGATTGTTAGTGGCACTTGATTTTGTGTTCGACTGAATGCAAGAACCACCATGAACCCTTAATTTTGCCCCCTTCTGCAACTAGTCGTTATATATCTGTTATGATTTGTTGAGATGGATCATATCTTTATTGGATGGGTCGGATCTTTCTTGGGTAGATAGTTTTTCATGGGTGGGCTATAGCTTAGGTGTTAAATTCATTTACATGTAGGCTCCAGTTAGGATTAGGTGGGGAACTTTGTTTTATACGTCAGTTTCCCGTTCAGTCAACTAACGTCTGTTACAAAAATTCAAATTTATGTTAGTAAAATATAATTTAATGAGTTGATTATAAAAAAAACGGTTTAGTGACTCATCTGTAATTCGACATAAAATAAAAACATTTAAGCCTATATGCTTTACCAAGTTATGTCTAGAGTTTTAATTCTAATTGCAACAGCAGCAATTATAATAGCTAAGCTGATGATGCCTTTCACCAACCTCACACGTGAATCCAGTAAATTACGGCCCACCAAACTCAACACTTGGAATGGTCCTGGTTTAGTCACCGAGTCACAGAGATCTGTTCACCCAGGTAAGCACAATATACGGTATGCCAACAACAATTGATTAATAAATTGATGAGATGACATCAAAGTTCTAATTGTTTTATTTAAACTACATATAATATTTTTTTCAAAAAAAAAAAATCAATCGTTTCAAAAATGTATTTCTAATTCTGGAACAGAATTACAACATCCGTACATTCTTGAGGTGGTATGACAATGATCCACTGCGGTTTGGAACTATATATATAGCAGATGAAATCAATTACAACAAAAATGGTTTAAGGGAGAACATGAGTCCAGTCGTAAACTCGGAAATCTTGAGTTCAGCTCCCATTTGAAACAAGCATAGGGGTCATGAACCGCAAGCGTAAGTCTGTTATTAAAAATTTTGTTCGGGAAGGGGAGATATAATCTGGTCGCAAGGCCGGAAAACTTCTCTTTATAAAAAAAATACAACAAAAGCTGGGATTTAATTGTACCCAAATCTTGAAGAGGGAAAAAAATAATGCAGATTAATACAAGTAGTAAATACTTTTAGCAAGCAATATAAATCCATTTATAAATCAAAAGGTCTAGGCGGACATTGTTTTTGTGACATTTATAGCGATATTTCTTTCTCTTTTTTTTAGTAACTCCCCAAAAATATATAATATTTATTACAACTGAAATTTTTACAGAAAACAGTGTTTTAGGTATAATTTGAATACATATAAATTATCCAAATTACATATTTTGTATGTATCCAAATTACATCTAAAATACTATTTTCTGTAAAAATTCTAATTGAAATAAATAATATATATTTTTTGGGAGTTACTAAAAATAAATAATAAAAAAAAGTCGCTAGACCAATGTCGTCCTAGAAGGACTCTTTATCTTCCTCTCCGAATTATGTTGGTTTGGTGAACGAATGTAAGGATTTGGTTGCTTCTATAGTCGATTGTCGCATCTATTTTGTTAGGAGGTCAGCGAATTCTATTGCACATCTCTTAACTCGTGCTTCGGATTCTATGTCTGATGTCCAAGAATGGGGCTCTATTCTCTCTCCTTTTATTTGTAATGCTTTAAGCTTTGATCTCCAGTAATGAAATTCAATTTTTCCTCAAAAAAAAAAAAAGGACTCTTTATAAATAGCAAGCAGTGCAGTGGTAGTACCAATCAATCTCAATCAGAATTTCATAAGATGCATAGGTTGGTTTATGCTTTAGCAAACTCAATCCTCCATGTAAATCTTCATTAAAGACAGTGAAGATATGTAAGCATCATGGCTGGTTTAAAAAATGAAAAAAGAGAGAGGCTATAAATGAGATTAGAGAAGATTAGGTGTTTTAAATTATTCATATAATGATTGATTATGGATGGATTTTATCATCTTAATTTTGATTAAATTATTAAGTGATATTTTTTGCAACCCTTGACCTTTTATGATCTTCATTAGACATATATGGTTGTTAGTTTAAAATATAAAATTTCAAGAACACAACCATTTTCCCTTTTCCCCTCTAAGCCATCAACATACTGTAATAATTTATTATAAGTAGGCACCATATATAAAATAATAATAAAATAAATTGTAGGGCCACCAAGTGTTGAACACTTCATTATGAGTAATTTAATTAACAAGTTATTACTCACTTCGTTCCTTAATATATGCCATTTTAGATTATTTCATTTTTATATAATCTAGAAAAATTAATTATAATCTTTTTAAAATTATCCCTTATGAGAAAAGGTTACATATGAGAGAGAGTATGAGATAAATATGGTAACTATGAGAATTTAAGAATATTATAGACAATTTATATTATATTTAATACTATACAATCATTTTCTCAATTCTTTTGTACAAATCTAAAACGACATATATTAATTATTAAGAAACATAATGAGTAATACTTCCTCCATTCCTTAATATAAGTCGTTTTGGAGAAATATTTTTGTCTCTTAATATAAGTCGTCTGAGAATTTCAAGTAAGCATTAATTGTTTAGTTTCTAATATTACTCCGAGTATTAAATATAAATTTGGTTCTCTCACTATTTTTTGCCCAATAAATAACATTCTCTTTTTTCAATACAAGGACAATATAGACAATTGATATTAGATTTAATGTTATATAATCATTTTCTTAATATTTGTACACAACTCTAAAACGATTTATATTAAGAGAGGGGTGGAGTTATATAGGAGAATGATTGGCAGAAGCATTGCTTTGCTGTCATTATAATAATAATACTCCCTCCGTTCCTAAAAGATTATCGTTTTAGAAGAAAAAATTTGTTTCAAAATGTTTATCGTTTACAACTTTCTAGAAGAATAAATTATTTATTTTTCTGTATTACCCCTATCTTCTCCCATTGTCCCAATAAATTCTCTCCCTTGTATTAATAGTTTTCAATTTTCCATAGAGGGGTAGTGATGAAATTTCAAACAAATTTTACTAGTATTAAATAATTTTCTTAATTTATGTGCCAAAACCTTAAACGACAATCTTTTAGTAACGGAGATAGTAGTTTGGATGAAAGAAAGAATCATTAACTCGCATTAAGTAATGTAAATTATGACAATTGGATAAGTTAATTAATTATTATCGATGCATAATCTTAAAGGTCAACTTCTCGAGTTCCTAAGACTACACCACATCTCTCTCTCTCTCTCTCTCTCGTGACCATTTCTTCCTTGAGCTCCTCATTCAGAAAATGCACGACTGCTTATTTAAATATAATGACAATGAACTGATTCAATCACGCGATACAACATAAAGTCGTCTTTTTATTTTTAAAATAGAGATAAAAATGAAGGTGTAGATGAATCGAATTCATTCTCCTTTTACTTTTGAATTTTAAATTGGAAAAAAATATATACACCCAAAGCATTTTTCAACTCCATGGAGATTTCATATAATTGTATTTTTAATTTTCGTATTTTTTTGAAGAGGATATGGGTCTACCGGCCTATAGCACCAACATATATAAATTTTCAAAAAGGTATATAAATTTAATGATGGTGATTAAGTGTGTAAATGAACTGAGTCGAGCTGAGTATTGAGTTGCTCAAATTTGGTTTATAAAATTTATCGAGTATAAAATAAGGTTTGATTGAGGCTCGTTTAGCTACCGAGTGGAGCACGATCTCGAATCGAACCCGAGCAGTTTGAATTTTTCGAACGAATATGATTCGAGTATCAATAGAAAATTGTAATTTAAACAGGTTCGAGTAATTTATCGAAATTTAAAATTTGCTCATATTTGAATCATTTATATTTCGAGTCGAGTTCGAATCGAACTTTTAGTCGAGCGAGTACAAATCGAGTCCGAACTGTTTGTTCATTTTACAGTCTTAATGGTGATGAGATTGCTAAATTTCACTTTGAAAACCGATATTTTCATATGTTAAAACGATATTTTTACATCAATTTATCTCGCATAAAGATGAGATTCACTCACTATTCATGTGAAAGAATTACATAAAAATATCAATTTTTTAAATATTAGTACCCTTTCACTTTATGTTGATTGGCAAGCAATTGATGCTATGAAAAATGATGGGATGGTAGGGTGCAAAAGCATAGACTGGTAATATCCTTTTTTCGTATTATTTATAAATAATTATAGTGACAAAGAAAATATTTAACAAAAATTTATGTGTAACAAGATATTTGTGATTATATGAGCAAAAGCTTCTATGCGTTTTTTAGACACTTTCTTATGATTATTTGGTCGTATTTCAATAAATAATCATAAAATTTATCAAATAAGTAGACATGCTTACAAAATCTTGCTAGGTTTTGATTGCCCAAATTTGGGGTGGTATAGTATTGGTATTGGATCTAGCCATCTAGGCTAGAGTTAGGATTCTTGAGCCACAACAAATTGTCCCACCTCTCCCATCCCTGCTCAATCAATGCCTGTTTTGAGCTCTCTAGCTCTGTCCCAACAATAGAGTTGGCTCCAAAAATGGGTCCACATTCTCCGGGCCCATAATAATATCAACTTATAAACAGGGGCGAATTTAGCCTGAAAGTTCAGTGGGAGCAAATTTAAAAATAAAAATTCTTTAAAAATAAAAATTTAATAAATTAAAGAGTTCTTTACAATAATATACAACAATTAGAAAGTAATTACACCATTAGTGTATCTACAAAATAATTATAAAAAGAAGATAACAAATTCAAACCATTCAATTTTACATTAATAAGAAAACTTAAAATCAAGAAGAAATAACCGTCATAATTCAAATTAAATCTTTGGGATCTAACAACAAAAATAAATTCATAATTCAAATCAAAATGAGAGAAAAATAAAAAATTATCTTCTCTATCCTAATCTTCATCTCTCTCACCGTCCTCCGCCGCGAATCTCTGTATCAGCACTTTCAGAGAAAGTTAAAAAAAAAAATTACAACATATCCACATTAGTATATGGAAAAAACACATGCAATTTGTACCCATCCAACCTGAAGCATGAAAACACTTCTTTCCATGCGTATTTTCAAATCATACATACCATATATAAATACTATAAAAAAAATATGCAACCAGAATATGAAGATGAACGAAAACGAGAAAGAGAACGAGAAGCTGCAAATGCCGAATCTCTGCTGCGCAAAAGCCAAAGCCAAAGCAAAAGCCATGGTCATCATCATCAACAAAAACTAAAAGGTTTGTATAAACGGGTCGCCGCGAATCTCCTCTCCTTTGGTTACCCACAAAAATTAAAATGGTTACATTTGTATGAAGGTTTGGCTACTAACTGCATCACATTCAAAATAAATTGGTAACCTAATAAAACTGAATTAGTTACCTTGGTATGAAGGTTTGGCAACCAACTGCATCACATTCAAAATAAATTGGTAACCTAATAAAACTGAATTGGTTACCTTGGTATGAAGGGCTACCAACTGCATGAAACTTTGGCTATCAACTACATCACATTCAAAATAAATTGGTAACCTAATAAAACTGAATTGGTTACCTTGATATGAAGGTTTGGCAACCAACTGAATGAATGTTTGGCTACCAATTGCATCACATTCAAAATAAATTGGTGACCTAATAAAGCTGAATTGGTTACCTTGGTATGAAGGTTTGACTACCAACTGCCTGAATGTTTGGCTACCAATTGCATCACATTCAAAATAAATTAGCAACCTAAGAAAACTGAATTGGTTACCTTGGTATGAAGGTTTGGCTACCTTGGTATGAATTGGTTACCTTGGTATAAATGAGTATGAAGGTTTACCCAGATGTACTTGGTTTTACTCTGTTTGATTGTTGAGTTAGATGAAGCCAGAGACAGACTAGGTTTATTGGAGGTTGGAGAACATTTTGGAGAAGCCGTAGGTGTCCAAGACAAAGGTAATGATGAATCTAAATTGAAGAAGTTGGAGGTGTTCCAGATGACAGCAAAAGCGACGATGAATCCAATTGGCAAGAAAGGAAAAGAAAAGGCCCAGTCAACATAGAACACACAGAGGAAACACCTCTCTCTTTCTCTCTCATATAAATATCCATTCCGCTAACCGGTAAAGAAAACCTCTCTCTTTCTCATGTAACCGGAAAAGAAAAGGCCCAGTCAACATTGAGAAATGAAGTGAAGCTGTCTGCAAAAAACCCACCAAATTGACTCTTGTCATTTTCTCTCTCATCAATGAAAGAGAGAGAAAAAATAGATGGAGAATCAAAAGCAGAAACGAACTTTGGAGGAAGAAACAGCCTTTAAAGCCGAGGTAGCCAAGCACGACACCAGCAAGTGGAAGAACATCATCGAAAAAAACGGGAACAGTTGTATAATTACAAAACTGATTTGTCATATCAGCAATCAATTAAAATACCCCTTAAATTAAAGGATATTAAATACATTAATTTTGTAAATAAACTATTAAAAATATACTAATTTTATAAATATTTTCTGGATGCACTTTTGTTGTATTTTTTTCTAAAAATGTACTAGAAAATGTAATTAATCCTAAAATAAATCACAAAACTAAATAATTCTCAAATATTGTTTACAATAACATTTTTTGAGGTTTCATTGTTTGAAATTGTTGCATGATAGCCTCATTTTTAATAGTTACAAAAATATCACTGTGACGCCCCCAAAATAGGTTCAATACTAAATCCATTCTGAGTCTCCAAATACATGGTACAGAATTCAAATACAATCTTTTATAACATACAGTCGTGTAAAATACGACCACACAAACTATGAGTTTCAATACAAATTGTATATAATACGAAATATAAACACTCAAATTCATTCCTTATTCATTATAATTATTGTCTCACTATTTTATAAAATAGTGAGAACTTCTACAGATCTAACTCTGATCATCACATTGTTCTCCGACTAGTCCCTGTGATATTCTCATTTTCTGAAGAGAACAATGGAAGAAAATGATGAACTCAACTAGGCCAGTAAAGAATATTATGACTAAGATAATGAAAAACAAATTATTGTTAGCCTTCAATAAATCAGATAAAATATTATGGGCAACAAGTTTTAGATCAACAACTGCAGCGAAAATAACAATTCATTAGAAGAGTTAAGTAGAGAATGATGTCTACTATCTTCTATGATTTAAAAGTCCATCATCAATATTTTATCCCTGTAACATCAATCAATATATATCTCGAATGAAATATTCATCTTTGCACTACAGGCCAAAGATATCCATTTGTATCACCAGTTGGTCATGTTCATCTCAACACATGTCCATCTTTGCACTACGGGCCAAAGATATTCATCAGGTAATCATTCATCTTTGCACTACAGACTAAAGATATTCATCAAGTAATCATTCATCTTTGCACTACAGGCCAAAGATATTCAGTTATATCACCATTTAGGACTGAGGATGATGAAAATTATTTTAAAGAACGAATTCAGTGAGATAAAAGACAAAGATTAGAGATTCGTAATTTAGTTTATCCAATTTTAAGAATAATCCATAATAATCAATTGTGGAGCAAAATTCAAGAATGAAGTTCAAAACTTGGATCCAATTAAAGATAATTTAAAAAGAAAAAATATATTTTTTTACCGTAAATAGTACCCCGTGAATAGTAACTTATGAATAGTAACTCGACATGAAAAGATAAAAATTTTACAAGAAAGTTCAGACCAATATTCCAGTGAAATGATATTAGATGAAGCGCAAAACTCAAGAAATTTCTTATCATTTCAGGAATTATAGAAGCAATACTTACCGTAGTAAGTTTAGAGTTAGGAATCTGAAATGAAACAATATACAAAACTGCAATTGGATTTTCACCCGTCAGGCGGTAATCCGCTAAGACAGATTATTTTCATAATTTAATAACAACTGAATACGAAGGGTTATTCACCAGGCATGCGGTAGTCCGTATAGACAGGTTATTCCCACAGAATAATAAAGAATGGAATAACAACAGGATTTTACCATGCATGCGGTAGTCCGCGTAGACAGGTTATTCCTACAGAATAATAAAGAATGGAATAACAACCCTTACGAGTATTGAAAAAAAATAACTCTATTCATGAATACGAAAAAAATAATACCCCTTACCTCAAAAATTTGAAGACTGCACTAGTGTAATAGCAGAATATTCTTCTTCTTTCTCTCTTATTCTCTCTATACTTTCTCTCTCAATAGCTTTAGTGAATTGGTGAGAAATAATGAAGAAATGAGCTTCTATTTATAGGCTCGGCAGAGTAAGGATAAAATAATCTTTTCGCCATAATTTATGACATCATCGCTTACATCATCGATCCTATGATATCATTGCTTATCTCATCGTTCCGATGATATCATTGTCTACCTCATCGTTCCGATGACATCATTGCTTACATTATAAGAATTCAAATTCAATTTGTTCTCTTCCACCTCATTTTATTTTTATACCATGAATTTACTATAATAATGTTACCATTCAAATTATAAAAATTATACTATTATATAATTACATCATATTACTATAATGTAATATTATAGTAATATATTTGAATGAATTATTTTATCGAAGAAGATAAAATACCAACTTTTAACAAATGTCACATGCTAAAAATTCCTCCGTTTAAATTCATATTGAATAAATATTTCCTTATCATATATTAATTATTCACAAATAATATTACAGAACTACAATATTGACAACCAGGTCGTTCTCAGGAAAGAAGGAGCCTTCCGATAAAAAATTTTCCTTATTAGCGCGCAATTAACTAACCCCTTTCCTAGACAGAACTTCCTTAGACATTGCCAATAATGCTATCTAATAATATTATTCAAATAATATGAATTATTAATTTGATAATTTGAAATACTGTGCAATGATAATTATTGAATCACTAATATAAAATATCCAGGTAGCAATTGTTGAAAAAATAAAAAATTGAACAGTAATTACCGTAACAATTATTGAGTAGTGACTTCTTACGTAAGAATCAATAATTAGAATTACTGTGCAATACCGTGTGCTACCGTGCAACACGTGTATTACTGTATTTTAATCACCGGGTATTTCAACAGTTTTAACGGTAAAAAATTTATCGTTATTTTTGTAAAAAAATTATTTCTGTCGCTTTCTATATCCGACATTCATTCCGTTGTGGAGTCCACCAATGACTGTGCCGTCGTACGAATATTCTTCGACAAAAAAAATATTCTCCGACACAACGAATATTTTATAACCACTTGCTTACTTTGTAAATTTTGCACATCTTACCCATAACTTATCATATTTATCAAATCAATACCTTACTATTTTAAAATAATATATAAAAAAAATTAAATCTTTATTCATAAAATTTGGGGTCTTACAATCACGCTTAATGTATAAATTCAAATTTTGTATGTTTAGTTATTGTAACCTAATTACGTATGTCCATGCCTGACAATTAATAAATATTTAAAAATTAATTCAACATCAAAACAAGATCAGTATACAATATAAATAGTCAAATACAATTAGCGCCAACAATAAATAATCTCAATTAAACCACTAACAAGCAACAAGTAACATTACAAAATAAATTACAAAAATTAAAGAAACTAAAAATAGAATATAACACATACATGAAGAACTTTTATTTAATGGAGTTATTCTCATTGTTGCAGTGTTGTTTTAAAATGTAAAAAAACCCAAATTTTATAAAAGTACAAAAACGAAGAATTCATAAACAATTATAAAAATTCCTAAAGCAATTGTTAAATTTGTGCACCGTGAATAGTAACTCATGAATAGTAACTCGACATGAAAAGATAAAAATTCACAAGAAAGTTCAGACAAATATTTCAGTGAAATGATATTAGATGAAGCGCAAAACTCAAGGAATTTCTGATCATTTCAGGAATTATAGAGGCAATACTTACCGTAGTAAGTTTAGAGTTAGGAATTTGAAATGAAACAATATACGAAACTGCTATTGAATTTTCACCCGTCAGGCGGTAGTCCGCTCAGATAGATTATTTTCATAATTTAATAACAACTGAATACGAAGGGTTATTCACTAGGCATGCGGTAGTCCGCGTAGACAGATTATTCCCACAAAATAATTAAGAATGGAATAACAACAGAATTTCACCATACATGCGGTAGTCCGCGTAGATAGGTTATTACAACAGAATAATAAAGAATGGAATAACAACCCTTACGAGTATTGAAAGAAAATAACTTTCTTCATGAATACGAAAGAAATAATACCCCTTACCTCAAAAATTTGAAGACTGCACTAGTGTAATAGCAGAATACTCTTCTTCTTTCTCTGTTATTCTCTCTATACTTTCTCTCCCTATAGCTTTAGTGAATTGGTGAAAAATAATGAAGAAATGAGCTTCTATTTATAAGCTCGGCAGAGTAAGGGTAAAATAATCTTTTCGTCATAATTTATGACATCATCGCTTACATCATCGATCCTATGACATCATTGCTTACCTCATCGTTCCGATGACATCATTGCTTACATCATAAAAATTCAAATTCAATTTGTTCTCTTCACCTCATTTTACTTTTATACCATGAATTTACTATAATAATGGTACCATTCAAATTATAAAAATCATACTATTATATAATTACATCATACTACTATAATGCAATATTATAATAATATATTTGAATGAATTATTTTATCGGAGAAGATAAAATACCAACTTTCAACAAATGTCACATGCTAAAAATTCCTCCGTTTAAATCCACATTGAATAAATATTTTCTTATCATATATTAATTATTCACAAATAATATTACAGAACTACAATATTGACAAACAAGTCGTTCCCAGAAAAGAGGGGGCCTTCCGATAAAGATTTTTTCTTATTAGCGCGCAATTAACTAACCTTTTTCTTAGACAGAACTTCCTTAGATATTGTCAATAATGCTATCTAATAATATTATTCAAATAATATGAATTATTAATTTGATAATCTGAAATACTGTACAATGATAATTATTGAATCACTAATATAAAATATCCAAGTAGCAATTATTGAAAAAATAAAAAATTGAACAGTAATTACCGTAACAATTATTTAGTGACTTTTTACGTAAGAATCAATAATTAAAATTACTGTGCAATACTGTGTGCTACCGTGCAATACCGTGTATTACTGTATTTTAATCACCGGGTATTTCAACAGTTTTAACGATAAAAAATTTACCGTTATTTTTGTAAAAAAGTTATTTCTGTCGCTTTCTATATCCGACATTCATTCCGTTGTGGAGTCCACCAATGACTGCGCCGTCGTACGAATATTCTCCGACAAAAAAAATATTCCTTGACCAAATGAATATTTCCCGACACAACGAATATTTTATAACACTTGCTTACTTTGTAAACTTTGCACATCTTACCCATAACTTATCACATTTATCAAATCAACACCTTACTATTTTAAAATAATATATAAAAAAATTTAATCTTTATTCATAAAATTTGGGGTCTTACAATCACGCTTAATGTATAGATTCAAATTTTGTATGTTTAGTTATTGTAACCTAATTACGTATGTCCATGCCTGACAATTAATAAATATTTAAAAACTAATTCAACATCAAAACAAGATCAGTATACAATATAAATAGTCAAATGCAATTAGCACTAACAATAAATAATCTCAATTAAACCACTAACAAGCAACAAGTAACATTACAAAATAAATTATAAAATTTAAAGAAATTAAAAATAGAATATAACACATACATGAAGAACTTTTATTTAATGGAGTTATTCTCATTGTTGCAGTGTTATTTTAAGATGTAAAAAAAATCCAAATTTTATAAAAGTACAAAAACGAAGAATTCATAAACAATTATAAAAATTCCTAAAGCAATTATTAAATTTGTGCAATTAAAATATACTTTTTGAAATTGCTATGATTGCAAATTGTAACTGCCTATTTTAATTTATCTGAATGGATTTTGGAGACTGGGTGTGAGAGGAAAAGTGTGTTTGAAGAACAGTCTTTTAGAAAATTATAGAGATGTAGATGTGGGTGAAGTCCGTGAGGGAATGTGGGATTGGCCATTTAGGAATTATAATAGATTTTTAAATTTAAAATATGAAATTTTATTTTAACACCCTCTTAATTTATTTATTTTTAATATGCTCCCTCAAAATTCAGTGGGGGCCCCTCACACAAATCCGCCCTTTGCTCATAAGAGCATTAACAATAATTTTCTTAATCAACTCTATATCCCCAATTTTAAAAAATACATCAACAAATCATTATTCAACAGTTTTTTTATCTAACTCTCTACTTTAATCTCTATATAGGATTTTACTCCCCAATGTGAAGGAGTCAAAAGACCGTTCTCTATATATACAAAATGACATTTCACGCCTTTATTTAAGTGGACAACTCATCAATCATATACATCTTGACATTTTTTTACTACTTCATTTTTAAATTATAAACTTAATATTGACTTTTTAAAAAAAATAATTTCAAACGTATTTAAATTTAAAATTGATATAAATTTATTTAATTTATGTCAATATAGTTATAAATATTATAAAATTATTATTAATTATAAAATTTATTATTTTCAAAATTTAAATGAATCATATTAAATTTAAAAATATCACAAATTAACTTTTTAAAAGTTAATATTGATCTTATGTACATTTGCAACTACAATCCATTCAATACTCACTCCATAAATTACTTAAAATTTAAAATAATATAAAAATTATTTTACCGTGGAATATAATTGATAAATTATACTCTCTCTTTTATAAATTATAAGATTATTATTAATTTGATGTTTTGACTATTACAACTTTTAAATTTCTAATTTTATTATTTAAGGAATCAACATAAAGAACATGTTGGGTACATAATGAAAAAATTGAATTTTAATTTTACAGAATGACTCAATAGCACTGCAGAGTAGGGATAAAGATAAAGAAACTGCTGTGAATGCTCTAATACTGATCATACTACATCCGTCCCTTAATATAAATCGTTTTAGAGTTGTGCACAAATATTAAAGAAATAATTGTATAACATTAAATATAGTATCAATTGTCTATATTATCCTTGTATTAGAAAAAGAGAATGCTATTTATTGGCTAAAAAATAGTGAGAGAAGTAAAGTTATATTTAATACTTGAGGTAATATTGGATACTAAGCAATTAATGCTTACTTGAAATCCTCAAACGACTTATATTAAAGAACAAAAAATACTTCTTTAAAACGATTTATATTAAAGGAAGGAGGGAGTATCTCATTATATTCAAGAAAATTGCCATATTGATCAAGAAATTACACGAATCAAGAGGCATATCCCGCGAAAACTATAGATGCCACATTAGAAAATGATGCCATTACTATAGTCAAAAGTGGCTAAAACTGCCAAACCATAAGATGAGGGAATTTATCAACATAATTGCTAAATTTTCTAACATAGTGAAGATCGCATGCATTTAATTACATGGATGAAGTCTTTGGCAATAAGAGCAGCAATGGAGGGGTTCTCCCCATGAAAACGCCCATTCCTCTCAATATTCCAGATCTTATAGGCCATAACTGCCATACATAACTTTGTATTGAGGACATTTTATCCGTCGGAGTATATTGAATATGCAGAAGAAGTTGGTCCCAGCCAAAAAGGAATACCAAGCCAGCCATGATAGGCAAAAACAGACTGCAGCAACAGTTTTGAAAAAGCGCAGTCAAAGAAAAGATGGTGAAATGATTCAATGGACTGCTCACAAAGACGATACAAGTGAAGGTGTCGAGTTAAAATACGTTTATGCATTGCATAGCCAGCCACATTAAAAAAAAAAAAAGAAAACCGACAAACATGTAATGTAATGACACAGCGGAAGACGTAATAGATAATAGAAACAATCACAAGAATTGAATGTATATGACTTTGTAATAACAAGAATTCATAAAATTGGTTAAATTGACTATAAGCAGCCAATTTTTATAAAATCTGAGTAGTTAAAAGTTAACCCTATAACACATGAAAACATCCTTTAAATACTAAACAATAAGTTGGAAATCCTAATTACGCAAGAAATAATTAAAATACGAAATAGTCCAAATAAACCCAAAACTGAAAAAACTTTGAAAAACCCAAACACATTTTCATGCATTTTTTGGTCTTTTTTACGATATTCATCATAGAGTTCGTCGTAAGTTTCGATTCGATATATATATTATGACCAACGTAACTTTAAACGGATTAAAAGTTATGGTAAAAACAGTGTTAATCCTTCTTGGACTTGAATTTCCTTCCTTTTTCCTATTCGGATCGTGTCATTCTCTTCCACTTGAAAGAAACTCGTCTTTGAGTTGTCACCCAGTGTCCGAACACTTTCAGTCGTCGGCTCCACAACCGTGTCTGCATATAAGACCAGATAGATTTAATTCTTGGAGCTAGTTTGCCAAATCTGTCTCATTATATGATGAGTCCGAAGGAGAATGAGATACTACAGGACAAGGTGAGATAATTGCTGAAAAAAGAGCATATACAGGAGAGCATGAGTCCATGTACAGTTCCTGCTTTATTGGTACCCAATGCTAACGGTAGTTGACGTACGTATGTGGATAGCAAGGCAATCAACAAAATTACAGTGCGGTACAAGTTTCCAATCCCGAGGTTGGATGCTTGATCAGTTGCATGATTCGATGGTCTTCTCCAAAATTGATTTGCACATTGGTTACCATCAAATCCGTATAAGACCTAGAGATGAGTGGAAAATAGCTTTCAAGACTAGAGATGGGTTGTTTGAATGGTTGGTTATGTCATTCGGTTTGAGTAAAGCACCTAGGACCTTCATGTGTGTTATGAATCAGGTATTGAGACCGTTTATTGGGCGATTTGTCGTTCTTTACTTTGATGATATCCTGATTTATAGTAAATTCGAAGAGGAACAATCACTACAACTTTCTTAAAATTTTTCCGTGCATGCTAAGAAATTCTTGCAACACCTAATAACTTCAGCAATTAGAAAAGAAATCTCATTTTGACTCTCTTCTCTAGCTCTTCTTTTCTCTAGTTAATATCTATGTTTTAACTTATCTAGTCTATAACGTGTTTCCTCCAATTCCTTCAAAAGATCATCATATTGGGTCAACAAGTTTTTACGATAGCAAACATAAATCTCATAATGCAACAAATCACATTCACTGTTAAGTAAATCCATATAATTCCTTGATCAATTCTTGTCTTTGTAGCTTAAGACATTTTCAATAAGAGAACTTTTGGTCAAATTATAATTAATTAGAACTTGAGACAACAATAAGCAAGTGTACCAACTATCAAAGACCCCAGAAAAGCTTATGATTAACGATGAATAACCAAAGTGAAATTTTGTCAAAACTAACCTAATATCAAATCATGTTACCTTGTCGTCTTATTTCGTTGGTGACTATGAAAATTGATTTCTTCTTTGAGCAGCGGTTGTGCAATTCGACAGTAACAATTATCTTTTCTTTTTCTTTTTTTCCCAATTTTTGAAAATTGAAAGTTAAAAGATAGATTTAATTAGTCCCCACGATGAATGAACGGTTGCTTGCAATCCCCGGCTAAGCAGCTTCAATCGACATCATTCTTCTTCACATTAACATCAGAGTGGGTTGTCTCTAAACTTAATCAGTAAAATCGTTCTTGTCGTGGGCTAACTCCCAGGCTCTAATGTCAGCTGACACAACGGAAGACGGAATAGAGAATAGAAACAATCACAAGAATTGAATCTATGTAACTTTAGAATCATAGGAATTTACAAAATTGAATAAATTGACTATAAACATCCACAATGTTTATAAAATATGAGTAGTAAAAGTTAACCCTAAAACACATGAAAACACCTTTTAAATATTAAACAATAAGCTGAAAATCGTAATTACGTAATGATTAATTAAAATACGAAATAGTCCAAATAAACCCAAAACTGGAAAAAATGTGAAAGACCCAAACACAGGTTTACAGGCCTTTTTTAGGCTTTTTACAGTATTTGTAATGGCCCAAGGCAAGAAGTGGCTTGTAGAGCTCGTCGTAAGCTTCAATTTGATATATTATGAATTCCGTAAATTCAAATGAATCAAAAGTTGTGACAAAAACAGTGTCAACCTTTATTGAACTTGAATTTCCTTCATTTTTCTATTCGGACTGTGTTACGTAAAATGTGCCAAACCATATTGTGCCAATGAACAGGAGGATTTGAGCTTCGAATAAAATTCCATACAGTTGCAGTCCTTACCTGAGAATGAGAAAAAGAATCCTAAATGATCTGATTTGGAAAAACAGATGGTAAAGAGGCAGAACGTAGCTTGACCGAGACTTGGGCTTGGGCCAAGGGAGAATGGGCTAGGCCTACGTAAATTCTTTAGTCTGGCACATGCTAAGCACACAGTTTAAGAGAATATTCTCTTGAACTGTGTGCATATTCCCTTAATTTCTGCATTTGCACCAAGTTCAAGGGAATATGCACACAATTTAAAAGAATATTCTCTTAAACTGTGTGCTTAGCATGTGCCCTAAGGACATATGTTAAGAAATTCTTTATATATGATATAATAATTTCATGTTCAATTTTTTTTATATATATATCTTTTTTTTATCCAGTGCTGACTCATATAATTTTTTTTTTGTATTTTTTTTTTATTATGTGATAGAAATAACATAGTATCAGCCAATTTCATGGACCTACAAAAATTAATAAGTCAAAACATATAGGGGCCCAAGCCTTGGCCTGGGCTTGGGCCTTAATGTATTCACTCTATTGATGTATTTTGAACGTCTCTCTCTTTTTATTTGGTAAAGGAGGAAATTGACTTATAAGTTAAATTGATGTCGAACACTTTTATTTGTAAGTCACAATTTAAAACAATTTATAAGTTAATTTATTTTTTAACTTATAAGTTATTTTAAAATAAGTCATTTTGAACCACCCAAGTCTGTTGGTCGTATATGAATCTTTCTCTAGTAATAATAATGGGAATAGGCCATTATTGGTGGCAAAATACCGCATTGGCCATTTTTATATATAGGATAAACATGGTATTCTAAAAACGGGTAAGATTTTTAATAAAATAATGCTACTATTACATAATTTTGAGTCACATAATGCTCACATACGCACACATGTATACTGTGAAATCTGCGTGACATGCAGCGCCCGCAAATATGCATGTGTGGGTATGTGAGCTTTATGTGATCCAAATTATGTGATTTTAACATTACTCTTTTTAATACATTGGACAAGCCTTAAAAAAATTGTGTTGAGAAAAAAAAAAGTGCCAACTACTCTTTATTTCACAAAAGAGGTTCAATTTTAAAATTTATGAAGATTTAATAAATATGATTTTGGAAAAATAAATTGTAAGTTTAATATTAATGCTATTATAGTGGTAAACTCTTTAATGAAATAAAGTTTTTGACACATTCGACTATTTTTTCTTTTTCTTTTTTAGAAAATTGATATTTTCACATTATTTTTTTGATATTTTAACAAGTATGGCCTATATATTAGCTGATGTGTCGAATTTTTATTAACTAATATGTGAGTCATATGTGTAAAAAAATCAAAAAAGTAATGTAAAAATATGAATTTCTTTTTTCTTAATGAATTTTAAAAAAAAAAGCCGGGAAAAATTTTCATAAGACTCTGGGTTTGGATTGAAGGAATTGAATGAACATTGGAATGATTCATTCCATTCTAATTGAAATGAGTTATTCCATACTTTCCCTCCTCCAAGACCCTCATGATTCAATGATTAAAAAAACTACTCACAAGGTTTTGGGTATGAAATCTTGGGTAAAAATGTTAAATTTCAATCGAAAATAGTACAAAAAAAAGGATGGTTCAATTCATTCTAATCGCAACCAAACATAATTTTTTTTATTCCATAAAAATGAGTCATTCTATTTTTTATTCCTTCAATTCAAACGTAGCAGTATATAAGGTTTCTTGAATTCATTCTTGTCAAAAACAAAAACATTAAATTTCAGTAATACAACAAACAACCAAACCAAAAAAAAAACTACAAATGATTCAATATTCAAATCCATGTTTGGCTTCAAAAAAACAAAAAAACAAAAAAACAAAAATATTCAAATCATATTAGATAGTCTAGTCTTAGCGAGAGGATGCAAACAAAATCACAGAACGAAAAAGCTGCAAAAAGGACATTGTACCATCTGCTGTTCATATCATATCTTCTGATTTCCAAACATGGAAAAGGTAAAAAGAAACAATGGAGAAAAGAACACAAGTATATGGCATAAGAAAAAGATGGATACCCAGATAAATTCACAAAAAGCCAAACAGCCCCTATCTTTTTCACATCACACTACTCATTAGTACTACTTTTTTTACTGTTCAATACTACTACATTTGTATTATATTATAATGTAGAATATTAATAAAACCCCTTCATTCACAAAAACCACCCAAAAACCCTAATCCTCCTCCGATTCACTATTTTCACTGCGATTCCATGAAATCTTCACCCAGAAACTTCGCCAGCATATCATCATAATCATGCTCGTCAACCCAATTACAGCCGCCGTTTCTCCCTACCACCAGACTACCCTCCCCATTTCCATCCGCCCGCCCACGCGCCTCCTCAGCGCCTGTAGCATTCCACGCGCCTCCACCCGCCGCAGGGAACAGCAACTCATCCCACGTTGCCCTGCGCCCGGAGTTCAAACCAAAACCAAAACTAAAACTACCCATGTCAACGCTCGCCATGACCGACGACTCCGACTCGGAAAACGAGGACCCACAAGACTCGTCGTTGTTGCCGTTGATGGTGATGTACGCCGACGACGACTGGAAAATAACCGAGGAAGAGTAGGGGTCACCGGAGAACTTGACCTTGAACGACGGCGGGGGTGTCTCCGTGGTGTCCAAGAGCTCGGAGAGCTCGGTCACTGTTTCATCGTCCATACATAACCAAGCCAACATGTCGTCTTCTTCCTCCTCCTTCACCGGAGACTTGACCGGAGTTCTGGCCCTTTTTCCGGCTAACTCTGCTTCTTCTTTTTCTGTACAAAAGTACCCTGCTGCTCTCTTTCTGTTTCGCTCCATTATTTCAATAGCAGAAGAAAAAAGGCCGCTAGAGTATTCAAGGGTTCATTATACCAATACACATTGTGTGAGACTCTGAATATATATATATATATATATATATATAGACGGGGTACAGGGAACAAGATACATGCCGTTTTAGAGAGAGAAATAGAGTACAGTACGGATTAATATGTATCTATAATTATATATATATATAGAGAGAGAGAGAGAGAGAGAGAGAGAGAGTGACTGTATGGAAGTGAGAGGGTAGGGTGACACGTGGATAAGAGGGGATGGATGAGTGATGTGGAGGAGAGATATGACCTGTCGAAAAGTATTTGTTTTAAAAAATTCTTTTGACGTGAATAATCGAGCACGAGCAGGTTGAATTTTTCTAACGAATATGATCCGAGTATCAATAAAAAATTATAATTTAAAGAGGTTCGAGTAATTTATCGAACTTTAAAATTTATTCATATTTAACTCATTTATATTTTAAATCGAGCTCGAATAAAATTTTTAATCGAACGAATACGAATCGAGCCCGAAATATTTATTCAGTTTACGGCCTTTATTATTTTAGAAGATAACTCTCAGCCACCGTAGGGTAAAAAGCGTGCGTGCCAGTGCGGTGCTGAATAGTGCTACAGATGTCATCATTAATTTATTTACAGTAAAGTCATTTTCTTAAACAGGGTTGATTAAAATAATAAAATTGTTCATATTTAAGTCTTTTTTTCCCTTTCCTTTTCTGTTTTTTTTTTCCTGTTTTGGTGAGATTGATAATTGTGATAATCAAATTATATCGAAATTTTGATGAGTAATGCTACTATCACATAAAATACTCACATATATATATTTTGATGGCCCACGTACTGAGCAAATCACGTGAATAATCAAAATATACATTTGAATGTATATGAGCAGTATGTAATTAATTTTTATGTGATAATAGACTTATTTAATTTTGAATAACTTTATCATGATTTAGTTTCTTTATATAAGTTTACGATCACAAATAATTTGAAATGGAAAAAAAGAAAATGATATATATATATATATGTAGACAAATATATGATAAAGTTGAATTGTGACCGACATACAAGTTTTATGCGATAAAATAGAATAAATTAATGAGAATGAATATTTTCACAATAATTTTTTATATTTCTACACGTAGAGTCAACTTTTACTTTTTTAACAATAGTTTGGTTAAAAAGTGGACCCTACGTGTAAAAATATCAAAAAACTGTTGTGAAAATATTATTGGAGTTGATAAATTCACAACAGTTTTTAATATTTTCACACGTAGGGCATACTTTTTTAACCATGATTTGGTTAAAAAGTGGGGCCTACATGTAAAAATATTAAAAACTATTGTAGATTTATCCATTTTCTAAATTAATATCAGGTTGTTTTGAATTTTTATTTATCTCATATACGTACGTACATCATAACTATAATTCGATTAAAAATTTTGACAATAGAAGAGTGTAGAGAAAATATGTTTTAAGTAAAAAATGTCCAATCACTCTTTTGTAACTTGAATTTCTTTTGAAATAAGAATGATCAGAAGAATGGAATTTGTGTATTTTACAACAATGAAAAGTGATGCTCTCTTTATGAATTTAACTTGCCAATTTCAATCCTCAATTTACAGTCAATTTTGTCACCTTAACCTTAAAAATTTGTTAATAATTAAAATGTGAGTTGTACACGGAAGGTTAGGGAGTCTTCCCATTCAACTACAGATGGTTTTATTTGACTTATATACTTCCTTCCGTCCGACCGCGGAATCAGAATATTTTTAGAGGGGATTAAAATATATCAATAAAAAAATTATTTATTGACGCTTGAAGTGCTTATTTTAAATTTATTTTGTCCAATTATAGTATTTCACAATATTTTATTCTAACCATTGTCAACCTTTGAGTTGTGAGTCTAACGACTTTAAATACATGCATATATATATATATATTAATTTTTTCCGAACTATGGGACTATTAATCAAACTTTGAAATTTTTAGTCAACTGATTAGTTACTTTTATAGATAAATTACAGATTATAATATTATATATTCAAAACCTTATATTGTGGTTCTGGTCATCTTCATTAGAGATAATTGAGAGGAGCCACTCAAAGCAAGAAAGTAAATTAAATTATTCTCATTTACAAAAAATTGATACCAAGGTATAATTAAGTCAGTAAGACAAATGAGTGCAATATTAATTAATTAATCATCAAACAATAGTATGAAATCATCAAATGTTGTATGGTAGATTATCTACGAATAGTAAAATGATTCATGTCTCGTACTAAATTTGCTCATATGAAATCAAACAAATGTATAAAACTTTTACAACAAGAAATCATCATATATTATAGAACAAATGCATGAAATCATCAAATGTTTGGAGTGCTTCAGATTTCGGGGGGTCATATGACCCCTCTGGTTCCGCCAGTGCTTCTGTCCTTTAATATAAGTCGTTTTAAAGTTGTGTACAAGTATTAAGAAAGTGATTATATAATATTAAATATAATTTCAATTGCCTATATTGTCTTTGTATTGAAAAAAAATAGTGTTATTTATTGAACAAAAAATAGTGAGAGAACCAAAGTTATACTCCCTTCGTCCCTTAATATAAGTCGTTTTAGAGAAGTGTTTTTGTCCCTTAATATAAGTCATTTGAGAATTTCTGGGGCCATATCAAAAACTAAGCAATTAATGCTTACATGAAATTCTCAAACGACTTATATTAAGTGACAAAAATACTTCTCTAAAATAACTTATATTAAGGGACGAAGAAAATAATTTATAAAAATAATTAATCATACTAATCAACTGGTTATTAATTGTAAAATGTTCAAGAAGGATAGAATGTCTAATTGGAAAGGCTAGAGGGAAGATATATTCAACTTTTGAGATTTTAATTGTTATTAATAACTTAATAAGAAATATTAAGTTATTAATTAAGTAGTGGTAAATAATATCGATAAATTTGAACATATAATATTATTATATATTACTATTAAATAATAAGTTATCGATAAATTTGAATTAAAAAAAGTAAAGCACTAGTCTTTTCAAAAAATACCCCTTGTTTTTGGGAAAAAATATATGGTTCACAAGTCAGGCAGGACTGCCAAGCTGGCAGTTTGGATAGGTCTGATGACGTGGACGAAAGACAAAATCTTTATTGTTGGGTTAGTACGGAGGCGACAGCAAGATGGATGGAGGAGCACTATTGGCGTTGGCGGCTAGGACAAGATTTGACCACATTAACACACATCTGTTTGGAATAAATTTCTTTTTTATTTGTCCTAATTGTTTTTTTAAAAAAATAAAATTGATCCATTTTTAAAAATAATAATTAAACAAATATACTATAAATTTTGAAATCAAATAAATTGACTTTGGTAATATATTATATATATATTTTTTATGATAAGAATTTTGTGTATATCTTTTAAATAGAAGAATAATTTTTAATTCTAAATATGGTCAATTTGATCATTAAAAGTCAATTAAGGTAAATAAAACTGAATTGAGAGAGTAATTTTTATGAAAAAATGTGTAATAAGTATGATTGTCTTAAAATTCTTATCAATCTCATTTATTACCCTCTCCGTCTTCAAAAGAACGATCCACATATATTTTTCACACAAATTAAGAAATATATTTAGTAGAGAGAAGAAAATAAAAATAAATAAATTTATTCTTAATGATCCCACACAATTATATATATATATATATATATATATATATATATATATTAATAAATACCACTAAATGACTTACTTATCAAAATAATAAACTTGACAATTATACTTCAACCTAAATTTATAGAAGGACCGACATAAATATTAGACACAGAAAAGAGGAGTTTTCTAGAGGGAAAACAGTACTAGTGTTTATATATAAAGAGGGATGAATGGTGTCACAGGGATGGCACACTACTCACGCGTGGGGCCCAATAATTCAAATGCAGGGATCCTTTCCGTACTACAAACAAATGGTCAGAAATCATACAAAGTAGTCTCGACAAAAGTCACCCTTAACAAAAATACCAACTAAATATTATTATTAGTACAAAAAAGGACTACTACAAATCTTGACACTGATATTTTCACACAATTATGTTATGTAATTTAATTTTCACCTGATTTCCCTCGCATAACATAAGTATAAAACGACAATTGATCAATACAGACATACAGTACTGACACGCACAAAGAGATTACCTCCCGTCTATGTGTCGACACTGTATTAGTCGATTGATAAAAATTAACTTCATACTAACCATTTCGGGGAGCGGGAACCGGGGTGGGGGGGAAGGGGGGGCAGAACAACCTGCAGAAAGGATAACTCAAAGGTGCTTACTTTCCCAACATCAAATACATTGTAAGAATCCAAATGACGATAAAAGCCTCGTATAACATGGACCTAGTTACCAACATTCTGAAACAACCAAGTCTAAAAAATCACACAAATTGCTAATATCCATCCTCCCTATCTCTCTCTATCGACTTACGCGTAAATGCAAGAGCTACCTAGATTCATAAGTTTTAACAAAATACAGGAAGGCTTTCTGCAAGTACTCCAGCTATCTAGTTATCATCATTCCTTGACTTTGGCGCACATTCGACCACGTGAGCTTTGAACTCTTCGAGCTCGGCCAGAACCTCCTCTTCTGGCCTGTATATCAAATCGCTCATACGCCATATCTGCAGAACAGTACCCATAAACTTACCAAGTCATATTACAACCACCACAGATGCAGAAAAATAAGAGGCATTATGAGGAAGAAATTACGATACCTGTAGTGTACCACCTCCATTAGAGGTCTCAACATCATCAGACACGCTAACAATTGTCCACGGATCAGATGCATTCCAGTGAAAGTCAACAACTTTATCCCTAGATAAAAATCAAGCACTTGCATGAGAGATGATTCCCAAGAGGTTCAATTATTTAATTGAAGAATTGATCCTTGTTGCAAGGACAGCTCAGCATTTCAAGAGTAATGTGTTAAATTAGACTACGCGTCAATAATTTTGACCGCAACAAACAGTTTATACTGAAATGAAAATAAGTAAAGACAAAAGACCAAATTCAACAACAACCAAACTGCATAGACATGATTTACTTTTCATCTAACCACAACCACTGTCACTCTCAAGTTTCTAGCAACACTTGATAAACATATCTTATTCAACAACCAATACTTCCTTTAATTGTCTCACTAACGGATTGGAGTATCCTATAAACTTTATTGAAGCCAGACGGAATATCTATCTGAACATTAGAAAGTTAAAATGATCACGGAATATAAAAATCAAATAACCCAGACGGAAAAATTGAAGTTTGAACTCGAGGGAAAATCAAAGTGAGTTTAATGTCACATATATTTATTCAAACTTTTAGTCACGATTCTGATTTTCACGTGAAAAATAGTGTTTTTTACATAACACAAAGTTTGACATTGTATGGCGAAAAACAATAATATGAAATAAGTGATGGGCGTACAAAACCAAATGGAAATTTTAATCACTGCCTTACCAATTGAAGCCCATACAAAAAGAGCTACAAGTACTAGGTAAAGTTCAAGTTAAATGGGAATGATTTGTGGAGCCATATACCAGAAGCTAACATATTTTGAACAGGGAAACAGGAAAAAATTGAATAAAAAAGCATACAACTGAAACTCCTGATACTTGAAAATGACTTGGCAGGTATCAGTTGTGAAGGCGAAAGAGTGGCAATTTCAAACCTGTGTCCAGCATGTTTAAAAAACAACCCTGGAGGACAATTTGGAGATCTTGTTCCACGCTCTTTCTTTTTGCCAACCTGATGCAGAAAAATGATCAGTTTTTAAAGTTGTCATCAAGTAAGTTGAAACCAGTAGAGGGGGCACCAGTATGCAGGTGGTTTAATATTATAATTATAAAAAAAAAAGCAGATAGTGGGAGATGGGGATATCGGGACAACAAGACGTTTAACAATCATGTGTCAGCTGACAAGTGAACCAATGAAACGCTTACTCAGTACTCACACAACTTTAAATAAAGACACCAAACTTTGGGGGTTCCATATCTGAAATATGCATTTCATATATGCATCCCAGAAACATGTTATATATTAATCATAATAGCATATTTAAATTAACATTTCTGCAAATATCAATCAGTAGAATATAACCACTGCTGCCAACCAACAACAGATAGAACAAGTTAATAACAACTAATTACACTTGGCAAAAAATTTAAATTTATTTAAAATATAAAAAAACCCATATTTCATATATTTGGAGTTTGGATACAGTGTTGGATGTTTGTGCACAGGGGTCACATGCATAATAGCTATAGGTCTCTTTTCAGTGAAAAACGAGTATTTCACAGAGAACCGACAAGGAATTCCATTAATAACTGGCCGTTTTGATCCTTTGGAACAACTCGATGAATTTAGTAGATCTTAGCCAAAGTAATGCATGTAAAATTTCTGTACAGCTGATCCATGGGCACACCAGGCATGAGGAGGGCATCTATTCACATGATATTCTTTTGTATACACAACCATGAATGCTAACGCATGTGAGCATATACTAATGTGCACAGAGAGAATCTAAGATCATAGTAGAAGCTTCTCACCTTCTCGTAATCCCAGATGTTCAAAAAACCATCCTCCGCAGAACTTCCAAACACAGATGACTTGTCTGGGCACCACTGAAATATTAATCAAGAGTTTTAAGTTAAACATATTATTGATCACAAACTAAAACATATATGTTATATATTTTCTCAACAAATTGCAAAATTGAACGAGAAAAAGTACGAGTTTACCTGAACACAAAGAACTGCAGCTTTATGATCTTCAAATTTATGAATAGGAGACCCTAAATTCCGACGATCAAACATGCAAACAGAATGATCGGCAGACCTGAAACAATGTCACAGCACAACAAAAGCACACAATTTTTTTGATGAACATGTGAAGAAAATAAAAACAATCTCCAACAGGCATATGGTATCACCAACAGACATACAGGGTAGATTAATAATTCAGATTAAAAGAAAATAAGGAGAAAAATAACGAACAAAGGAGGAGACTATACCCAGTTAGAATAAGGTTTGTGTCAAGAGCATTCCAATCCACACAGTGAACATCAGCACTATGGGCCTTTTCAACCTATTCACAAAACAGAAAGTAATCCACATAAGCACAAATTCAATGTCTCCGAGTCGCATAAAAGTGGAAATTTCACATCCATAACACCTACTCCTTCAATTCCACTCTAATTGCATTTTATCTTTCTACATGCATTTCAAGAAAGTCGGAATATGGAATGAATTTTGATTGAAATAATAAAACTACAGTCCCTAATGGACCCCACCCAATAAAAGAGTACTCTAAAATAAAGTGAAAAAAAAGGGTAAGAAAGCAGCTAAAATGGGAACCCTTGGGGGTATGTTTGATATATACAAGATTAAATGAACAGCCTTCCAGTCAATTATAAAGATCACTATCAATATACAGGGTCAGCTACTCAATATTCAGATAACCCAAAAAAGGAAAGTAGAGTGCAAGTGCAAATAATCTCTAGCTTGATCTGATCAGTAGTAGATGAAGTCTGAAACCAAACATATACTCAAAGTACAAGTCATTCTGTAACTTAATGAAAGGCTCATTATAAGGAGAAAGTGCAACCTTGTTCATTAAACAGATAAGAAAACTGATCCACCAAAACCTCCAAGATTACAATCCTGACAAGATGGTTTAACCCTTGTTCAAATTATAAGAACTCCATTCGAACTATCAATAATTTTAAATTTGATCTACTAGAAATGATCTATAAAGCACAAGACTAAATGAAACACAGAAATGCTGATAAATCATCATGTTCACACTTCTCGCAGTAGAGCAACTCAAGTCAGTTAAAGAGATGCAAGACTTTATTTTTGTATATCCTAATATCAATTACTTAAAAGGTTACTGCCTTTCTTCTCTGAACCCAAGAAGCTGAAAATTGTAATGTATCATCCAAGCAAATCAGTCGGTCAGCTCATCAGCCTTCAGTGGAAGTTTTTCTTTTTCTTTTAGATAAGTTCTTCAGTGGAATTTTTCAGAAGAGTTCAACCTTCTATAGTTACGATCAAATGCAATACTTATCAGATAGTTTTTACCATCCTTCTTAACAATATTGGTGTCAGCTAAACACTTTCGAACAGTACATAAAAGATGGATCAAATTTCTTGTTAAGGACGCAATCACTAGCACATCCTACAAGCCTACTAGCTGCTGCAGATTAACATTCAACGAATCTTTTTTTTCTCATTGATTCAATGAGGTACATTATCAACAATGAAATATAATTTAGACGGAGAATAAAAATAAGAAGATAAATCTGACCTTGATGACAGGGTTAGAGCCAGTTCGTGCATCCCATAATATCAAGCAAGAATCATCTCCTACACTGCAAAACTCCTGTGCACTTCATCATTGTTGAGAAATGTCAGAAAAAAGAGGTCATGTCATAAACCTAAACAAGATTACACAAATCAAATATAATGGAAAGGAAAGTATAGTGGATTCAGAGACTCGTGAGTTCTGGTTGTTCTTTCATTAGAACCCTAATGAAAAGTGTGTCGTCCAACTCCAGATGATTTAGTTTTTTTTTAATTATTAATTAAAACCAAGGAACAAAGATCAATATTGCAAGAGAAGCACTTTATTCACCATTCATTAAAATGGTTTAGCAAATATTACTTTAAACCAGATCCATGCCATTAGTGAACTAAGTTAAGGAATGCAAGTTACCTTGATGGACAAAACTGAACATCTTCAACTGTATCCTCATGCCCTTGGAAAATCCCACGAGGCCCAATTGAGGGATTATCAGAAGCTTTGACAATTGATCCAGAAGACCCTGTAGACTTTGATGCATTTAATGTCGATATGTGATCCTGAATGCTCCACAAAACTACATGCTTGTCCTTTCCTGTCATCAAAATACACCATTCGAGTATAAATTGTGTGACTCAATCCCATTCAAAAACAGTTGACCAACCATTTCGATCAAAAAACACTTACTGTGATTCAACTTTAATGATTAACTGAAGTTTAGAACTCCTTCTATCCCATTATAGTTATCCCCGGCACGATTTTAGGACATACCCAGCACATTATATTATTTCTTTTATAACTATAACTACAATATATATTTTATTCTATTTTATTTTTATTATTATTATCATTATTGCTATTATTATTATTATTATTATTATTATTATTATTATTATGTAGTAGTAAAAATATGTTTTCGGCAATATGTGCTAACTATCCAAAAAAGAGGACAACTGAAATGGGATGGAGAGAATATTAGAATCTCATAATATATAACTCGTGATGTTGAAGTACAGATTGAAAGCAACATAAGAATTCAAGTTTTAAACACATAATAGAAAAAAAATCAATTTAATCAAGGGAAATGTAAGATATTAATAAATATTTTTGCTACAATATACAAGAGGGCCTCTGCTGATATCTATGTTTCAGACAACATTATGTTAATCGTACGAACAGAAATTTATTTATGGATGTACTATATTTTAAAAAAAATAAAAAATTACAACCTCCAGAGAGGACATAGGGCTCGGTTGGGCACATTGCAAGAGCATACTCTGCATTCTCTTCATGTCCAGTAAGTACCTACAGAAATAGAACTTTTGAGTTGAACAATGTAATAGTTTGAGAAAAAACAATAACCAGTGAAGTTTCACGCAAGTAACTTCTTTTATGGACAATGTACTGTCAATCTCGACAGGTAGTAAGTATGCTGTGTAGGTAAACACTCTTTTCCTATCCCTAAACTATCAGTAACAGCCCTCGAACTTCTGCATAGCTGCTTGCATAGTTAAAATATGCTGATAATTTCTGGTAAGATTTTCTAGACCGCAATCGCAAAAATGTTACAAGCTGTTAATGGCACTCAACCAGCCATTTTTCACATTAACATAGAGCATTTTAAATGATAACTATACTTATGAAAAAAACATATAACTATATAATCACCCATGGCCCACGCGAAGTCTAGAAAGAAGATATATATTTTTGTTTGGGAAAGGGAACACACCAAATCTGGACGAGATTCTGCAGCTCCAAGAACAGCGTGCCGATTGGGTTGTGACTCAATATCCCATATGAGAACCTGATTCAATCACCATCAAATTCAAAGTTTTAATAACTTTTTTCCTTTGACTAGTTTTAAATGGAAATAGAATTTTATTAATACATAAGTGAGGAAGAATACAAGAATGGAAGATAATAAAAAATCCTCCAAAAGATTTAAGAAAAAAACAAGTGAAAAAGTTACAAGGCAAAACATTCATACAAGAAGAACCCTCCAATGCCTACAAATACCAATAACCCCCACCTCCCTCTAAAAGGACATATAGCATAAGCCTAAGAGTCTACAGCAAAGGAAGAAGGGGACTTGATACTTCAACAGATTAAATTAGAGAGATAGCACACTTTATTTTTTCTCAATAATTTAAAATAAGAATCCAATAAATTAATACTTTCTGTTGAACTTTTCAACATATTAACAAGTCTCGTTAACTATTAATTCAATCACTTACCTCAGGACAGTCCGTATGGGTGGCTATTATGCTATTATTTTGAGGAAGTTCCCTTATCCTGTTAACCTGCAATAAAAAAATTAAATAAAAAAAACTCAGATAACACCATCACAAGAGAGAGCATTAATGCAAGCATCAAAACTATCAATGAGGATAAACCACAAAAAATAAATAAATAATTGTAAATTTGAAGTCTCCACTCCAGAAATTTTCACATAACTAAAAAATTAACTACTTGCATCACATAGAGCATAAGATAAGATTAAACAAGATCACACAAATATATGTTTTTGTTTATGGATATAAGTGTGTTTTATTTGGCTCATACCTCTCCTGGATGTATAATAGTTTTGTACTTCTTCACAAAAGGTGAGCGTGATTCCTCGTTGAACTGAAAAATCAAGTGATTATATAGAAGATATCAGAAAAGCACGTTAAAATAATTCACGGCAGAAGAGGAAACAAAAAACTAATAGAATGACATTATAGTAGTATTACATGCGCAATGTGGTCTCCCGCTGCAACCCTCTTCTTAACTACCTCACAATTGGCAATAACCAGTGTATTTGGAACACTGCCATCAGTCTAGCAAACAAAAGAGGAAAGTAAACAAGAGAAGAGAGCATGAACAATCTAAAAATAATGGCATGTATTAAATAGATTTTGTATGAGCGTACGACTTTAAACAGATCTATACAGTATGATGCAGTACTGTAAATTCAGGGTTCCAACTTTCACAAATAAAATGTTCATTCAAGGCTCCAACTTTCACGAATACATACTAAAGCAAGAGATATCGTCTTTCCTTCAATTATAAATAGCTAGAGAGAAAGAGAGGGCTTAACCAACACCATACACTTCATCAAGTGATCAAACACAGTAGAACATCCTGCCCTATTCCAGGCAGAAGGGTGGGAAGAGTGTGGCCAAAAAATTGCATGAACTACAAACACTAAAATATAATTACTTGCACAAACCATAAGCACTATTATATGATTACCTATATCATATCAAAAATACTCTTACTTTGTTCTCGACTGATTAGTGAATGACCCTTAACAGTTAGGCATTCTTGAAGTTTGAAAGAGGGTACAGCATAGTTAAGTAAAATAGAAAGCCAGGGATTGATGATGGTATAGAATACATGAATTCACAAAGGAAAAAAGATAAATATTATACACCAAAGAATTAACTGCAATTATCTTTAGTTGTGGCCTTGTGCTATTACATTTAAAAGCATCTCCACATATAAATACTATCTACAGTGTATACTATATAATGATCACACAATCAGATTCACCAAATATTAATCACTATAGACCCAAATAAGTCACCTGTTCAGAAAGGTAGATACGTTGGCGATTCTTGTTATTTGATTCCTCAAGCAGAGGACCCCACCTGAACATAAGTAGATTAATAAAATTATAAATATCAATTTCAATCCATCATCAAAATATCCATCACTCTAACCTAAGATTTCAATCAACAATCCTCAAATCAAACCTCTAAAAAATTATAAAGAACTTACTTTATTTCAATAAGAGGTTACCAAAATCTATTGCCAAAATACAACACACGCATAAACACCAGTCCAGATGAATGTTACCTGTAATTTTAACACATTTCTAGCAACAAGCACAAACTAAAAGCACCAGGGCTTAGTGTAGCAGAACAACATAACACCCCATGCCCCAGTGCAAGGCCACAAAAAAACTCATTTAGCCATTTATATGTGTGTATACTATCTTTTCTGAATAAGTTTGTTTTCTGTAAATCAAAGCAGCTAAATCTACCCAGAAAATTTTCAAATTTCTAAATTAAGAGTCAAAATTTTATTTATCAGAAGTAGCAAAAGTTAGTTCTTATCATATTATATATACAATACATACACAATTCTAAAAAAAAACCTGAAACTTAGAAGATTTAAAATGGAAACTGAAAATTTATTTGACAGGCAATAATAGTTCATTAACCCACATTGTTAGACACAAAAGCAGTTAAATCTTCAGCCTCAGATAGCAGAACATAATAAACTCAAAAAAAAATAATCAGAAATGTGTACATATATGAATATGTTATATATCTATCACTGACTTTCAAATTCTGTCGACCATAACAGCTGAATCTAAAAAATCAAGATTAAAATTCTAAAATTCTAAAATTCATTTTAAAGGCTAACTACAGTCCATTAAACCACGTTCAAGCAAAAAGCACAATTTCAAACCCTAGATAGAGTATCAGAACAAACACAAATACACATATGTAGAGATATAGGGACAGAAATTGGTACCGGCAAGAGAGAGAAGGCCATAGAAGGTTGTGATTCGCCAGCCAATCATACAGAACGGGGACGAGATTCTTCCACTGCGTGTACTTCTCGTCTACCGCAACCTTTTTATCACCGGCGCCGCCTCCTCTCATCTTCACTGCTACTCCTTTTGTGCCGCTTTCTCTCTCCTCCTTGGCTTTCGAACCCTTGGGCCTCCCTCTCTTCTTCGGCTGCGAAGCTGGAGGTGTTGAATCCATGGAGATTTTCGAGTTAAACCCTCTTCACAGGACCTACCAGTCTACCAGTAGTGAGTAGCGTGACTCGACTGAGTCGAAACGGTTTGGTGAAAAATGAAAATGACTCGAAAGACTTGGCTATTCACGCTCTTTTAAAGGACTTGCTGAGCACGCAGTAATAGCTCCTTCAGAAATAAATGCTTCTGCATAATTTTTTTTTCTTTCCATTTTTGGATAAAAGTGTCAGAAATTCAAAATTACTTTTCTGGCCTTTACCTTTTACCTATAAGCAACCAATCAGCTTACGTGGCAGGAAATAAATAAATAAATAATTCATCAAGTCATTTGCAGGCATTTTAGAAAATTAGAGATATAATGAGTTTAATTTAATAGCATAAAAATAAATAATATGGAAATACTTGCCAGATATTAAAACATTGATTTGTCCAAAATAATTTTCATTATACTCTATAGTTCCACATATGAGCACCTAATTAGCAAATTTATTTATTTTTCCAAATTATTATATTGCAAATCTTTTTGTAATGGGATGTTTGGTTTTGGGGAATGGAATGAGGAAATGTCCATTCATGTATTCAACTATTTAAAATGAAAGAACATTAACATTTCAATAAAATTAGTTTAAATCGATATAGAACGAGACATTTAGTTTCTCATTCAGTAATGGGAATTGTTAAATTCATAATATTTTTTTATTATATTCATAACAAAAGTGTCGTTGTAGATGTATAGCGATGGTAAAAACCGTCGTTACAGGATCTGTTGCGACACTTTTGTTGTAAAAATAACATTTTTTATTGTGGATTTAACAATTTCCTTAAATAATTTGCTCTTCCCCTATTTGCTTCTTTGATCGATGGAGAAAGGTAGAGAGACAAGCTAGTAAGCTACTGTAGAGAGGTGAAAACTATTAGAATTTGAGCTTGGGTTTTTAAGTTAAAATTTAAGTGGGCTTCGTTAATCTTTTGAGATGAATCAACACATCAATGTGTTCTACTCCATGAATAGATGAAAATCAAATATTAAGAAGCTCAAATTCATAGGTAATGAATGATAAATTTACTCCCAAATATCACCACTTGAATATGATAAGAATGTTTGTGGGGAGCAAGAGTCCTACATCGATTGAGAACTAAGCATTGAATGGGTATATATACAATTAGATTGTTCTTGGGTTTAGGTTTCAAGGGACACCCCACTTTCGTGGAGGGGAGATGATCTAACCAAGACTTGGTTACCAAGCTCGTGGGTCGTGGACCATTTTATATATCTTTTTTGGGTAAAAAAATTTTACGTTTTGTTTTACTTAGTTTCAATTTTATCTTATTTAGTATTAGTAGGAGAAACAAAATTGTGTTGTTTTGAAGAAGGCAAACACAAACAGTAGGTCTAGCGTAGCTGTGCTTCATACCTGTGCAGCAACGCTAAGTCAAGCGCAGCTATGCTGCGCTTTCTGTCCGGCCCTTACTTGCTTCGCATTTGTTCAGTCTTGTCTTTTCATAAGTGTTCATTCAGTTCACAAAGGTCATGTCCATTAATGAAAAGTCCTTAATCCTCTTATCAATAGGAGATAATGCATTCATTTGAGTAATTCAATATTAATTCAATTCTTCATCATTTCGTCAGTCATATTCATAGTATATTTGAGAGAGTTCAGAGCATTTATTGGTCCGTGGTGTGTATTATTTGTAGTCCTACTATAACACACGTTATCGTTGTATCTTAAAAGACAATTGTTGCTGATAACTTTAAGCACCGTGAATGATGACATAATTGTTTTAAGGGCATAGTATCAAGTACTAGCCTTGACATACGATTTTTTGATTTACATCAAATAAATTCTCTATATATATACTCAGTTTTCCTATCAATTCTAAGTTGCAAATATATTTCTAGATATACTTTACATAACCGAGAAGATCGATCGAGTTTTTTTTTTTTTTTTTGGTATAGAGTGGTCAATCTTGTCCATCCTAATGGAATAAGAATTTATTTTGGGCCTCTTCAGGAATGACTTATTTTAAAACGACTTATAAATTAAAATTTAAAATGACTTATAAGTCATATTAAGTGGTAGCTTATAAACAAAAGTGTTTGACACCTTTTTAATTTATAAGTTAGAAATTAAGTTAGAAAAAGATGTGAATGTGTTTGACTAAAATGACTTATAAGTTAAAATAAGTTGTAAACACTACTAAAATAATGAAAACAGTCTTTACATTTGGTCAAACTTACTTATTTTAAAATGACTTATGAGTCATTTTTTAATACGTTAGAATTTGTTACTTATCAAAAATGATTCATAAGCCCAAAAATATAGTTAGGCTCTTAAACATGTAATTAGGCATTTTATTGAAATGTTTATTCTCTTCCTTTTCAAGAAAAGTAACCAAATACAAGAATGAACATTTTATTAAAAATGCTCATTCCACTCCCCTCAAAACCAAACATCCCATAATAGTTCAAGTTGAACTAGAGCGAAATCAACTTGGTGATTGCCGTTAGATAAATCCATACCATATTTGGTGCTAAACTCATGTATTCTTTGTGTGATTGTGGTTTTACTTGAGTTTAATATTGGGAGATGATATATATTGTAAATATTTATGCATTCATAATTATATAGATAAATATTAATGATAATATTTTTTTAAAGAGATGAGTAATAAATAAGTCTTTTTTATAATTATATTTAAAATTATGTATTAATATGTTTCGCAATTGAAAGTGCTCGTTTGACAAAGTTGTGTGGTGGGTTGAGATAAAATATTTGTAAGTATAGAGTTTTTGACAAAAGTACTTTTATAAAAAAAAATTAAAATAGTGTTTGGCTACATGATTTTAAAACTGTTTTTAAAAGTATTAATGACAAATTTTTGATAATCGTATGGTATGAGAATTTACTTCCTTCCAACAATATAAGGAAAATTTTGTAGTTCATACATTCATACACGAATTAATTTAAAAGTGTTTTTAGTCCATCAAAAAACTCTCCCAAACAGAGTATAAATTGAGACAAAATTATTGCAATAAATAACAAAAAAAATAAATTAAATTGATATAACTCGTAAGAGTTTAGAATGAAATAAATTTTATGATTAATAATTTTTATTATATACTATATAATTATGATAATTATATCAACTCTAATTAAATGTACAAATAGTTTGGCTATGAAAAATGATCAAAGTCGTCAATTTGAAACTAAAGATTATTTGTCAATCTAATAATTAGTGATGACTAAATATACTGCTAATTTATCACTATTTATGAATTTTTTATTTATTTAAAAACATTTATGTAACAATAATAATACATTGAGTTTTAAGGTGACGGTAATTTTAAATTAATTGAGGTTATCTATATTTCTATGCTTTATCAGTTTATGATTTGGTCCCTAATCTTTTTTTCTTCTTCTTTTTTGAAGAATTAAGGATAAGTGTTTTTAATATATTACAATCATTAATTTGTCCATATCTATCTAAGACATAGGGAGTAATAAATAAATTTCCACATCAATTTCTCATCATGTATTATCTCTACCAGAAATCAAGCACGTTTTAATCAAGATTTCAAACAAAAAAAAGTTCAAACTAATGATGTGAAAAGACCATCCTATCGCTTCATATGTAGAAATCATCATCCTGTTTAACTGAATTATTGCCCAGTCAAGGGGTGGGGGTGGGGGTGGGGGTGGGGCTTCAAACATAAACGCCAGATGCAAGGAGCAAGAACAAAGATCCGAAACCCTGCATCAAGGTAAAATCAGTGGTAAGCAACAGAGGGAGTATTTAGTTGTCAGATAAAATAGGCTACGAAGAAGTGTTGACGTACCAAGAAGACAGATGCAACTGCCCCTGTTGTAAGCTCCTTAGCTAAACTGCGGTTTCTCCTAGAAGAGGTTGCTTCATATCTATAACAGAGATTTACTGCTGTTAATAAGGATGACTTATAAAGGTAAAGGAGATCTTAGGTTCGACCAGATCTGCCTGAAAAATTTAGGCTTTGAAATGTATGCCACTACCATTATCAATAAAGAAAAAATATGTACCACGGCCTGTAAACAACCACTACAATTAACATAGAATGTGATTAATTAATATTTTTCTCCAAAAACTAACTTCCTAACAAAGTCTTGGAAGTATAGTTGTCACGGCGCCACAACGAGATGCAGTGGTAGTTGACTACTAGGACGCCTAGGCGATAAGGCATCCATACGACGACAAGCCGTTAACAATATACAATTTATACATTATTTGTTTTACTTCAAATGCATATTCGACAATAAAATTTTATATTCATTAAAACTCAAAACATAATAACTAACACTATGGAATACAATTAAAAACACAATTATATGAATATTTCACAATTAAAATTCAAATATAAAACACTTGACATTAAAAACTAGTAGAATAAGTTAACAAGCACTACATACATAGAGAATAAAGGATCAACCAAGTCAACAATCATCACACATTACAAGTATAATAAATAATAAAAATTACACCATATAGCTAGTCCATGGGTTATAATCAATCATAAGCACAAAATGACTTAATCACTTACTTGGGCCAGCTACCAAGGGATAAGCCTTGGCAGCTCGGCGTCCAAGGCGTTAGCCTTGTTCTTCTCTAGCGCCAGAACACCTAGTCGTCGCCTAGGCGACGCCATGACAACTATGTTTAGAAGTTATACTACTAGTATGGCGGTAGACATCAAACCATTGCTTAAAATAGTAATAACATTTTGTTGCATGCTTAACCTAGCCCACAGGGTGGGCTAATTTATAAAAAGAATGCAATGATAACAAATTCTTGAAAGGGAAAATGCCAAATTTTACATAAAAATAAAAATAAAAAAATCCATGGCAAAGCAACTTGAATCACACTACCCACACTAATCAATTTATACTCGAATAGAATATTTTAATCCATGAAACAATATGTATTAAGAAAGGTCATCAACCAAATGTTTCAACTTTTCCCTTGTCCATTTACGTTAATTTTCAGTAACTATTCTTTCCCACTTAGAGAATTTATAATGTATTATGAAGTTGGTTGTATCCATGTGGTTCACATTAATCCCAGTACCAAAGAGTAGGCACAAGTAAGGCATATCTTATGGTCAATTATATGGTCCCATATCCACCGGCGCCTGAACAAATTCATTGCCTCAATTCTGGAAGGCATTTTAAATTGGACCATAATATAGTGCTCCTGCTCCATGCCATGCGTACCTTAGTCTGGATAACTGTAAGTAGACTTCTAGATTTATATTATTACAATACGATTGTTAATTATCTTGCTCATGTTCATCAAATGGCTTTGCCAAATAAGCTTATATCTCTCTCCAAAGATGGTTTTACCGATATGCAGTAACACTGCCCAAGTGAAAGTTGCATTTTATTGATGATACAGTAATGTGGCTTACGATTTACAAGAAATGTATACAAGTCAAGCAGGAGTGTATTTAACGGGAGCAATACCAAAATTCTAATGGATCGCTGGACGAAATTTTAGGTACGTGTAGCACAAAAATATTCTTAAAAGCATACATGAAATCTATGACACCCGTATAATGTTGGAAGATTATATTCTTACATATCGGAAATCTGTTATCATTGAACAACACCATCAGGGCTATAACACATGAAACAAATAATTCATTTAGTACAATACATGGATGTGAGTGAATAAGTTTAGAGGCAGCGCCTGGGTTACACCACTGTTATATTGGGGTTCAGCTAGGGGTAGAAAAAACAACTGACAACTGACACATAAGAACACATGAGATTTCAGCCTTTAGCCAACAATATAACATAAAATGAGGTGGTAACTACTACATTGGTCAATTAAAATGACATAACCAACGAGTCAGTTTCCAATATTTTCCTTAGAAAGATAGCTAGCAACATCTCTTAGAAAACTTTAAAGCTACCTCGAAGTATGAACCATAATTTAGCAACTACAATGGCTGCTAAACAATTTGGCATACATTCAAATGTATGCTTACTTCTCAAAACAGATGCAATTAAAAGTATTGAACTATAACGGCATTCAAAGATGATGGCCAGACATAGAAAGGGAGCTGGGACCTCAAATTCCACAAATCCTGAGCAGGTGGTTGAAATGGAATCCTAGATGCCTGTTTAGTTAGTACTTTAATAAAATCTGTTTTCAATTTTAATTGTCGACAAAATTTAGATACCTCTTCAGCTTTTGCCTTTTAGGAATAGTTTGGAGAACAACTCCACCTCCAGAAACACCAAGAAGGTATAACAACTCCACTTCCAGAAACACCAAGAAGGTATATTTTATAGACCATGTTCTATAAAATAAAATAAAAGAATAGAATAGAAATAATAGGCCTTGAATGGCCATAAGATCTCAACTCCATAGTACCTGAAACTATTGCGTTTTCATATATATGGCTACTTTTTATTAAAATTGGTAACTGAAAAATACTCTTTCAATACAAAAAAAAAGCTATTTAATTTCCTCGACAGTTGTGTATAATTTAAATCCCAAGTAATTTTTTCTAAGCAAACTGACGATTTCACAATCAACATTCATATTATACAAATCAATACACAGATCCAACTGAACAGCAATGCACAAGAAGATCACAGGTAAAACACATTTAAATCACTAAATAGAAATGTAACATCATCCAAAACAAAAAGGACACCGAATTGAACATTTTCAGAGTTGTTCACTTACTGAAACGTACAATGAAAATATTTTGGGTCAGGGAACAGATCGCTTACATGAAGAAGGAAGCGGTAACAATAAGACCGATCGCGAGCATGAAAACAGCTAAGCTCGGGTACCAAGCGTCTGGCACGGGGCTGGAGATTGGTTTCGCAGACTGAGCCTTCAAAAAATACATCGAAATCATAAACATCCGTGAATCAGCAACAAACAAAAACGAAATAGAATTTTGAATCAGAAAACAAATTAATGAGGAGCAACGAATAAGAGTGATCCAGATAAACCCTAAAAATCTCATACCATTTTCCGATGGAGAGAGAAAGAGAATGGTAGATAGATTGATAGATCTTCGTTTCACTGTAGTTTGAGAGACTCAACTCTTCAAAGTCTCCTACTGGTGGTAAACAGTGTTCAGTGCTCCGCCACTACATGAAGGTTCGTGGACTCTCAGGTCTATATCCACCGTAGGATAAGGATGCGGTTAACTTGGTCACGGTAATTGATCAATACAGTGTTAACATGCAGAGAGAAATCACCTCCCGTCCTAATCGAATATTATATTAATTAATTGATCAAAATTAATTTTTCCATAGAATAATATGCCATATTGCACAATTATTTATTTATTTTTTTGGACATAGAAAAAAAGAAAGCACATAATTAATTATCATATTTCAGATTTAAATTTCAAATATTTTGTTATTCACCTCAAAAATTATTTTGCGGATGATCTACCTTTGGCAAATTAACAGGTTATGCATTTTAATTAGTATTTCTAGGAAAATTAATCTTCTAGTATAAAGGAATTTTTTAAATTTTCTACATTATACGTTAATATCATTTCAAATAAAAAGAAATAGAAAAAAGTAAATTCTCTAAAACCGTAAAAAAAAAAATGAACGGACAAATAATATGAGATGAAAATAAATTCCAAAATTAGACATATATTTTAATTTTTTGAAATCAATCTGTAAAGTTATACGATGAGAAAAACAACCTTATAAAAAAAATTTACACGAAAAAATATCTTCATTCCCGAATTGTCCTCTACTATATATACGTGTACGTATATGTATTCGGTTATCCGAAAAGATTTGATCAATTATTGAATTTTGTTTTCAAAATACCAATTGTGACAATCCGGGAAAAAAGAGAGAAGAAATATAATAAATGTAGGCAATTGATATTTCCACATTTAGGGCCCACATATTAGCTGACGTGCCGAATTTTTATTGGCTAATATGTGGGTCATACGTGTGAAAATATCAAAAAAATGACGTAAAAATATCACTTTTATACCCCCACAAATGACAAATATTAAGATAAACTTGATACTATACAACAGCCTCACCACTGTAAGGTAAGCTGTACATTTTCTGCTCAGAAAAGAATGAGATGTATTATTCTCCTTTACAGAATACAAAAACAAAATGTTTCTGTACATTTTCAGCAACAATGCTTTGCTTTTCTCTACTCCACATGATCAATTCAATATCAGTATAAACAATTCTCATGCTTTCTATCTGAAAGAGAGTACATCATCTTACTTAAGACTAAACGATCTTGTCATATTCGTCGCTGCTGTTTTATTGATGTTAGTCTGTAATGGACTCTGTACTCGGCCAAGAAATTGCGCGAATCATACCGTTCAAGTATCCACAGCATTGTTTATTTCCCAGTTCTGATCCATGCCAAAAAATAATATTCCAAAAGGGTTGTAGGAGAAAATGGTAAGAAAATAAGAAATCCAAACCCTTATGTTATGTTTGGATTGAAGGAATGGAATGGAGGGTGGAATGATTCATTCCATTCCAGTTGGAATGAGTTATTCCATAATTTCCCTTCCATAAAATTCATAAATTTGGGAAGGATATGAATGGTTCAATCCATTTCAATAGGAACCAAACACAATTTTTTTCATTTCGTAAGAATGAGTCATTCCATTCCCACCATCATTACTTCAATCCAAACGTAGCATTAATGTGATCCGGGCCATGACCTGAACATTGCGCCATGCTCCCTTAAGCTGCCTCCTGAAGACAATCTCCTCATCCTCTGCCAGAGCGGGAGGGCCCTCGCGCTTCTCAAAGGGCCTGAACTCGAGTGCCTCCTAAACGACCCAGAATCAGTCCTCCCAAGTCTACCTGATGCACTGCATAGTTCAGACGCCGGAAGCCCCCTCTCAATATCGAGTGCAGATACATAATCAGAAAGCGGAGATTGCATTTGTAAGGGATCTGGCAGATGGCCTGAGTTGGTACTGAGCCTAGCATCAAAATCAACGGATAGATCCTCTTGGCTACAACTTCTGGATCCCAAGTCTCTTGTCGCGTCACACTCATTGCATACTAGTTTCAAGGCCTGGACAACCTCGCCCATAAAGGGTCGGTGTGAAACCTCTGGCTGAACACACATTGAAGCAATCGCTGCTACTTTAGCGATACTATCAAAAGGGAAATCCAGCCCCAAAGATTGGTCTGTCATTAGTTCTAAACCTTCTTTACTTGTGAGGAGTGGACGCGACCAATTAACTAGGTTCTCTTGACCGGGTGGCTGAGACATGTCTACTGGTTTTCTTCCTGTTAGAAGCTCAAGTAGGACTACTCCATAACTGTAAACATCACTCTTTACAAGAAGATGTCCAGTCATAGCATATTCTGGAGCCAAATAGCTAGTTTTAAACAGGAAATGGTTTAAAAATTAGAATATTGGCATGTTGAAGATATGAAGAGAAGGAAAAAAACAGAAGGTATACATAGCTAGAGTCGCAATACATAGAACTGGGAAATAGATAAAAACGAATTATAAGATTAGCATCATGATATAGTAAATACCTTCAACTACTATATTTAATCATACCAATTCCATTCCCTTGTAATCCTGGCTGCTATAATACTAAAGTTACATTCTATACAGAGCAAGGTCTAGCGTTCAAGGGTTTGTACAAACACCATACACAAAATAATTTAGTCTTATATTAATTTGATTGGCCTGGGATGTAGGTTGGCAGAATGTCCTTGTTACTAACCGAAAGGTTTTGAGCCCACATATCATAAATTGATGCCCAACAAGAAATTTAGTTAGCTATCATCATAACAGATACTTGCATGTTTACCAAGTTACATTTCATATGTTTATTTCACATTTTACTTTCTTAGACCATAGTAATGGTCAAGCTTTTCAAACTTCTACTTTACTGCTAATCCAGCTTTACTGTCATCACTTGCAGCAACATGATAATTAATTTAAAAACTGTAGCTTAAAACATGAGGCCTCTTTTAGAGGGTATCTAGTTTCTTCAATTATGACCAAGGTCAAAATGTAAGGACTCAAGGATGATTCTCTTTTTACTAAATAATGATTGGGAATATGGGTATTCATGTCCGTGCCTAATAGAGGCCTGCTTTAAAGACTGTTGGGCTGGGGATGTGTCACCTAAGCTGATTACAGATTTGCACTTGAACCTTGGCTGAGGTTTATAGAGATAGAGTGGGATTACGAACGTTGCCTTCCGATGATTAGAAAAATTACATGCTGAAAATGGAGAAAAGATCATACCCAAAAGTTCCCATGACACGAGTTGATATGTGTCTGTTTTCCTCATCCAATGCCGTTCGAGCCAAACCAAAATCAGACACTTTTGGTGTAAAATCATGTTCTAATAAGATGTTGCTAGACTTAAAGTCCCTGTGTATGACACGTGGACTTGAATCTTCATGCAGATAGGCTAGACCCCGAGCCGCACCAAGGGCTATCTTCAAACGGGCACCCCAATCAAGTGGAGCATCTTCCTTGTCAACTCCTAAGAACAATCAAAACATAAAGCGGCATTCTGCAATATAAATTAAAAGTGAAATTGTAATATATCAAATAATAAACAATACCATGTAAATGAGATTCCACACTCCCGTTTGGAATTAGTTCATATACTAAGCAGCGTGCACGCTCCTCTGTACATATGCCAATCAACCTGACCAAGTTTCTGTGATGAAGGCGGCTAAGCATCTCAACTTCAGCCAAGAATTCACGACCGCCCTGTTGATCGTCTCTTTTAAGCACCTTGACAGCCACCTTTGTCCCATCTTCGAGCACACCGCTATAAACAAGACCAAAGCCACCTTCACCGAGTATTCTTGAAGCATCAAAGTTATCAGTTGCCCTTTCTATGTCACTTGAGTTATAAGTCTTTGCAGTTCCAGTATAAGGTGCAATGCTAGAATTATATGATAGTGATATGGAACTGGGCCCACTACCAATCCCCGAGGCAGTAATCCCTGCAACATGTATATTTTACATTATAGCGGTAAATTTTAGATTCTGAATATACTCATGGGTCGGAATCGAAAAAGGATAGAATAAATAATTGTACTTCAGTGAGATGAAAATTCTCCTGCACCCTTTTGAACCTTAGAATACTTCCACACCTTATAGTTATACGTAAAAGATTCAAATATGGATTTAATAACACTAGGAAGTTTTCTCTGCTCTCAAGAGTCAAGTTCATAGGCCATGTTGAGTGACAACATGTCAAGCAATAAACTGGTTAGATTTATGGATTCGACAAATATATAGGATTAGGTGCCTTTTGGAAATCCACTGTCTCAACAGCTTGAATCCAGGCGAACCAGAGAGACTACTTCTATAACAGTGAATACAGGTTATTTACCTGAGGATTTTGCAAGTGAAGGTAGATTAGTTGGTGGAGTTTGCTCTGGTTGGGAATTGCGATCTTTATGTCTAAACAACAAAACCCAAGCAACTGCACAACACAAAATCACAGCTATTGAGGCTGACAAAACAATAAGAGCAATAACACTGCCTTTAAGCCCCTTTTTATGCTGCTGCCTCCTGACATCAACCCCCAGGGGCTTTATGGGCTTCCCATTACTGTCATGACCAGCAGACAGACCAATATCAATGCTTGAAGGTGCAGAAGGTGGAGATGAAGGAAGACCTATTATTGTAAGATTTCATTTAGAAGGTACCAAGAATAATTTCAGTATCATAAAAATGAATCGGGTTTATAGAATTCATATAACTAACCCATACCTGGATAACGCACATATAAAACTTCATGATCACCAAAAAAGTAAGTGCTTATAGCTACTTGTTTATGCCAGAATCTCTGATATGTCAGATAAGCTGTAGTGTTGTCAAACATTTCTCCAAGGGGTACTAAGTCAATAAGGACAACAGTTTTTTCTGGATCCTGGCTGGCTGCGTTTGCTCCCATGATGCAAACTTGACTTTGTTTCATAAATACCCCTACAGCAATTTCAGCAGCAAGCTCTGAAACCAAAGGGAAGAATGTATACAATGCCACACTAAGGCGCAGCCCAACTTGCATTGGCAAGACACAGCCACAGGGAGATCCAGGAGGAGTATTGGTGTATGGCTCTGAGCATGAAAACGATGCACAATCTACAAATTGGAATAAAGTATAGATTATTTCAGTTTGTGAAGAAGAATACTATAGAGGTACCGTATAATATAAACTAATGGAGTAAGAGAGAATGGTGGATATGCATACCTTCATTAGGAGGTGGAGGTGGTAGTGCTTGAATATGTGGCAGGTGAGGCATGTTTGGATTCCTTGGTGAAGACCCAGAAGGAGAAATTTTAGGGGAAAGAAAGGGCACTTGCAAATGCAAAGATGACGATGAATAAGCATCAAGACAGCTGTAAAATGTAAAATGGAAAAGAAAACCTTAAGAAGGCTCCCCTCCTCTCCTTTTCTGGTAAAAAGGAGGGGAAAAACATGAGAATTCCTTACTTTTAGTTTGTTGAGATGGTGTTGCAAGAGCTGGTGGGGCCGGCGAAAGAGGGCTTTCTGGTGAAAAGAAAGGGGAATAGGACGGAGGCACTGAAGAACCAGTCAAGTTAAACTCATGTTAGAGGTTGGACATCAATTTTAACATACAGAATATACTCTTGTCAGAATGAATATTCATAACATTTTTTACCTGGATTAAGGATCTGAGGAGCATGGTGCTTTGGCTTACTTTTTGGATCTAATTTAGGAGGATATGAAGGAGGTGGAGGGATGAATGGACCTTTACAGATTAAAAAAAAATAAAGAATTCAAAAAATAATTAAAAATATACAATAAAGGCATAAACAACTATTTGAATGATGTGTCTCATTTATGACATGGAACCTTTACCAGTTGAAGCAGGAGGAACCAGATAAGATGATGGAGCAGGGCTGGGAATATTTTTCCTTGCATGATGATGCTTATAAAATGGGGTTGAAGGTAAAGGTGTGGGGGGATGTAGCACTGCATGTCGAGGGGACTTGATTGCTGAAGCAGGTGGAGGAGTATTGGCAGAGTTCCTCGGGGAGTTTTGCATCGGAGCTACAACAGGAAAATATCTTGTGAATATTATTGATCAGTAAAACTTGGTTATAGAAACAAACATAAAACTTTCCGGTATTACCTTCCGCAGGGGAGTGTGCCCGAGGTGATAACCGCTTAGGCATTCCATTTGATGGTGCAACAACTGGCATTCCATCTCTTTTCCAGTTAAAGCTTGGTGGAGGAGTTGATATGGGAGAGACATCCGGTTCTGCAAAACACATTTTACTATGAAATTCACATCGTTTTGGGCTGTTATTATAAGAAGATCTTCATATCAAAATTAAATGAAGATGAAATAATTATATTTTAAAATTCAAAGACTTGTAAATATTGGTTATCCTGCAACAATCATGTCATGTGTCGGTGACATACATAATAAATTCAACAATAGGGACAAAACTATAAGCTAAGGGTGGGGAGGAATCTATGTAGCACATTTATGAATGGTTATTCATTTTTATAATTTTAAAGATTTCAAACCATAAAGGCCTCACATCAGAAGCTTATCTGGATTTGGGGTGGCGACAAATATTAATTCTGCCTTCAGTCTCTAACTAGAGAGGTGTCTATTGTTCAGTCTAGCCTACCCGTATACAGCAGCAGGTCCTTTCTTAGAATGTCAACCCAAGAATAGCTTCACATCACGTCCCTTAAACTTATAGAAGGCAAGATACAAGAACTGTGTTTAAAGTCCTCGTAGTTACTAAAGGGATATAGTTAGTGTTGTAAGGAATATTATGCATCTCTTTATTTGTTTATTTTTTTATTAATAGAATTATGTATAAATTGCAATAAATCCACCATTCTATAAAAATGGGATTTTTGTCTGATAAATAATAATACATTAGGAGTCCCAAAAAGGCAAAATCCAAGTACACACGAAGTATACAAAGCATAGGAAAATAAATGGCACGCCTATGCCCAAGACATACCAAGCCCCACCCCATACAAGGAACCTATCAAAAAATACTTGCAATAAGTTCCATGATTACAAGCACATATTCCACAATTTCACAGGAAGTAGTAAATTATTGAAAATATGTATCAAACTTAAGTTTTATGTTTTGTGTGTACCTGATAAATTAGATGGAGGTACTTCAGGCACTAAATTGGGCGGTGAATATCTTGGAGAGTTGCTTGGAGGTGGTGATGTAGCAGGAACTGCATTAAAAGATCATACAACAGGTATCACGTGAACTTTAACTGAAAAACAAGTGTTATAGGAATGAAAATTATGCATGAAATGTTCTTCTTAACAAGTAAAACTATGCCTCTAATAATACCCTATAAATTGAACAAACCCATCAGTCAATATAACAACCGAGAAGAGATCCACATCTAAATTAATTTGGATGATCATTATTTTAAAGGTAATTGGTCATTAACTAATATTCATTGTATTTAAATAGGTACTCTTAATCTACCCAAAAAAAAACTCAAACATATAATACACAGAAAAAAAAAACCAAAAAAAACCATTTAACTTTGATACATTATACAATACACCTAAAACCAACGGTCCCAAATCTTTTAAACATTCTTAGATACATTCACAAATTAAATACAAATTATGTATTAAATGACAATAGATTATTATTACTCTTCATTTCATTCAACACTATTTAAACAACCCTCTAAATCTAAAAAAAACCCCGAAGAACAACACTCTTTTGAAGTGAGTATTTACCACAAAGGAAGCGGCAAGAAGAATGGAAAAATGTTAGCATAAATTAGAACGAATAAAGTGAAACTTAGTACAAATATCTAACGATAAGTCTTCATTTTTCGTATTACAGATATGAAAAAGGGTGTTCCGGTCCAACCTAAGCATAAATTCATTGTCATTAGTGATGATAGCAACAATGATAGCAACGAAGCACAAGGTTGAAGAGGTTCAGAAATTTCTTCCATCAATTCACTGCATACTATCGATGTAAGTCAATTTTAAATAATATGTTATTGGCTTATAATAGACACATGCTAAATAGAAAATTATAATTATTAGTGAAATCAAGTTTTTCATTACAATGAATCATACTCATATTAAAATTATATCTTATCATAAAAATACGATTTTGAAAGCTAGCACGTGCCCCCGCACAAGTTACAAGCTTGTAAAGATAAAGGTTCACAAGCATATATGTCACAGTTATGTATAGTCTTGTGTGAACCTGGTAAATTAGATGGAGGAACTTCAAGCACTGTAGGGTGGATGGGTGGTGAATGTTTCAGCAAGTTGTGCGGAGGTGATGCTGCATCATTAAATTTATTCCAAAGTTAGTTTACCTCGTGAATATATGTAATCAAGCAGAATGGGAAAATTAATTGGTGGTACTTCATGCACAATAGGTAGGCTGGCTGGTCAGACAGGAATAAGTAAATTACTTTAAAGTATACATTGAAAAGAAAAGGAAAAATATGTATAGTCTTGCATGAACCTGGTAAATTAGATTGAGGTACTTCAGGCACTGTAGGGTGGATGGGCGGTGGATGTCTCAACAAGTTGTGCGGAGGTGATGCGGCAGGCACTGCACTTAAAGATTGTATGAATTTAAATTGGAGAATTTTTCAAAGTTAGTTTACCTCATGAATATATGTAATAAAGCAGACCAGGAAAATTGGTTGGTGGTACTTCACGCACGATAGGTTGGCTTGTTGGTGGCTTTTGTAGTATCTCCCTTGGTGGTGGTGCAATTTGTACTGCTTTTTGAAACAGAAGCTAGTTAACAAATTTCATATAGAAATTTAACAATTGTAGATGAAAACTACCATATATTTAGTACATGGAGTAATCGGCGTGAATAGAGGAGACTTATTATCTGGTTTCTTGCTTAGTTGAGGACTTGGCGACATAGAACCTGGCATGAAAGGGTGGATGGCTGGCAAGTATTCTGGTTTTTTCCTTGAAGGTGGTACAAGTGGTACTGCGACTAGAGACAGAAGCACCAGTTATAACCAAAAATCTAGAGATGTTGCAAAATAACTATAATCAACCATATACCTGGAGCTTCTGGCTCCAATCCAGGATCCTCCATATGTGGTGGCTTTCCGTGAGAAGCACTAGGCGACAAGAATGGTACGATGCCTTGTATGGAGGGAGCAGATGAATTATTTGGAGGCAATAAAGTAGGAGTGCTTGGTGACAATAATGGTGCAAGACCTTTGGTTGTTTTTGGTATTGGAGCTGACATCAGAGGTGACAATACAAGTGGAGGGTGAGAAAAAGACCCAGAATTGTTAAACCATAAGTTGAATTAAAAGATCTCAAAGTTGTGAATAGTTAGCAAAGTAGAGTTTAGTGTTTTACCATTTGGCAGAGATGCTGGATTGGGCACATTTCCTCTCAACTGCTTCCAATGAGGGACATTGCTAGGGGTTCCTTCTCCAATAGGAGAAATTGCATCAAAGGTCGTAGGTGATGGTGATCTTGCATTGCCTGAAAGTACAAACAGAGCTAATAACATTAGAAAGTGAGCTCAAATAAACTGTGAGAAACGTAACATATTTGTAGTAACAATTTGAAGTTTGTTGAACTAGACATAAGATCCCAATAATAAGAAATTCATGTAAAAATCTATCTCACCACCATTAGAATGCAGCGACTAGATAAGATGAAATATTTTAATTTCCATTAGAATTCATAATAAGACTGGATTCCTACAAAATTTTAGGTAATGATATCTATATTGCAGGACGAAAAAAGATAAAAGCTTATCTATTTTAACATGACAATTAAAAAAAAGGAAAGATGTAGAACTTGCTGGCCTAACTTAGTTTGGCATTCTAATGTTATTTGGGATGTTAAGCATAGTTATCAGAATCGTATGATAAAATGATACGTATCGTACAATTCGATACGATACGGAGACAATTCGATATGAATCGCAGGGTATATCAAAAATGACATCGTATCATACGATTCAGTTACGATACGATATGTATATTACGAGACGATATAGTTCATGATACTTTTTCAACACACTTGAAAAAGTCTATATTTAGATTCAAAATAGTAGAAGCAACACTTTTAAGTCTTCTATAATTTCAAATGAAGAGGTTTTTAAATTATTTTATTTTTCAAGTCAATTTTTACAAGCAAAAGCCTAGATCTCCGCTTGTTGAATTATTTTCTTTCGTTTTATAATTCAAAATGTGAATCTGAATTTTCGTTTTCTCTTGTTAATTTATAAACATTATTAAAATAATATCTAATAATTCAATTCAGAGTAATTTGGTCAATATGTAACTTTAAAATTTATTTTTTGGTTATAATAATATTTAGTTCACTACTTTTATATATAATCAAGCTAATATGTTTAATTGTCCAATAAATTGTGTGTTTTATTTAAGCTTGTAAGGATAAAGGCTAATATGTTTTAAGCTTGCAAGGATATATGTTCACAAGCACATATGTCACGGTTATGTATAGTCTTGTGTGAACCTAGTAAATTAGATGGAGGCATTGCACTTAAAAGATTGTATGACAGGCATCAGTAAATTTAAATTGGAGTGTTTTTCAAAGTTAGTTTGCCTCATGAATATATGTAATCAAGCAGACTAGGAAAATTGATTGGTGGTACTTCATGTACAATAGGTAGGCTGGCTGGTTAGACATGAATAAGTAAATTACTTAAAGTATACATTAAAAATAAGAAAATTGATATTTTCACATAAAAAATGTCACTATAGATGTATGGCGACGGTAAAAACCGTCGCTATAGGATTTATAGCGATGGTTTTTATGTGAAAATATCAAAAAGTCATGTGAAAATATCAGTTTTCTAAAAAAAAAAGGAAAAAGATGTATAGTCTTGCATGAACCTGGAAAATTAGATTGAGGTACATCAGGGACTGTAGGGTGGATGGGCGGCGGATGTCTCAACAAGTTGTGTGGAGGTGATGCGGCAGGCACTGCACTTAAAGATTGTATGAATTTAAATTGGAGAATTTTTCAAAGTTAGTTTACCTCATGAATATATGTAATAAAGCAGACCAGGAAAATTGGTTGGTGGTACTTCACGCACGATAGGTTGGCTTGTTGGTGGCTTTTGTAGTATCTCCCTTGGTGGTGGTGCAATTTGTACTGCTTTTTGAAACAAAAGAAGCTGGTTAACAAATCTCATATAGAAATTTAACAATTGTAGATGAAAACTAGCATATATTTAGTACATGGAGTAATTGGCGGGAATATAGGAGACTTATTATCTGGTGCCTTGTTTTGTTGAGGACTAGGCGGCATAGAACTTGGCATGACAGTGTGGATGGTTGGCGGATATTCTGGTTTTTTCCTTGAAGGTGGTACAAGTGGTACTACAACTAGAGACAAAAGCACTAGTTATAACTAGAAATCTAAAGATGTTGCACAATAACTATAATCAACCATATACCTGGAGCTTCTGGCTCCAATCCAGGATCCTCCATATGTGGTGGCTTTCCATGAAAAGCATTAGGCGACAAGGATGGTATGATGCCTTGTATGGGGGGTGCAGCTGAATTATTTGGAGGCAATAAAGTAGGACTGCTTGGTGACAATAATGGTGCAAGACCTTCGGTTGTTTTTGGTATTGGGCCTGACATCAGAGGTGGCAATACAAGTGGAGGGTGAAAAAAATACCCTGAATTGTTAAATCATAAGTTGAATTAAAAGATCTCAAGGTTGTGAATTGTCAGCATCGTGGAGTTTAGTGTTTTACCATTTGGCAGAGATGCTGGACTGGGCGCATTTCCTCTCAATTGCTTCCAATGAGGGACATTGCCAGGGGTTCCTTCTCCAATAGGAGAAATTGCATCAAAGGTCGCAGGTGATGGTGATATTACATTGCCTGAAAGTACAAACAGAGCTAATAACATTAGAAAGTGAGCTCAAATAAACTGTGAGAAACGTAACATATTTGTAGTAACAATTTGAAGTTGTTGAACTAGACATAAGATCCCAATAATAAGAAATTCATGTAAAAAACTATATCACCACCATTAGAATGCAGCGACTAGATAAGATGAAATATTTTAATTTCCATTAGAATTCACAATAAGACTGGATTCCTACAAAATTTTAGGTAATGATATCTGTATTGCAGGAAGAAAAAAGATAAGAGCTTATCTATTTTAACATGACAATGAAAAAAAGGAAGGATGTAGAACTTGATGGCCTAACTTAGTTTGGCATTCTAATGTTATTTGGGATGTTAAGCACAGTTATCAGAATCGTATGATACAATGATACGTATCAAACGATTTGATACGATACGGAAACAATTCGATATGAATTGCAGGGTGTATCAAAAATGACATCGTATCATACAATTCAGTTACGATACGATATGTATATTACGAGACAATATAGTGCATGATACTTTTTCAACACACTTGAAAAAGTCTATATTTAGATTCAAAAGCGTAGAAGCAACACTTTTAAGTCTTCTATAATTTCAAATGAAGAGGTTTTTAAATTGTTTTATTTTTCAAGTCACTTTTTACAAGCAAAAGCCTAGATCTCCGCTTGTTGAATTATTCTCATTTGTTTTATAATTCAAAATGTGAATCTGAATTTTCGTTTTCTCTTGTTACTTTATAAACATTATTAAAATAATATCTAATAATTCAATTCAGAGTAATTTGGTCAATATGTAACTTTAAAATTTAATTTTAGGTTATAATAATATTTACTTCACTACTTTTATATATAATCAAGCTAATATGTTTGATTGTCCAATAAATTGTGTGTTTTATTTAAGCTTGTAAGGATAAAGGCTAATATGTTTTAAGCTTGCAAGGATATATGTTCACAAGCACATATGTCACGGTTATGTATAGTCTTGTGTGAACCTAGTAAATTAGATGGAGGCATTGCACTTAAAAGATTGTATGACAGGCATCAGTAAATTTAAATTGGAGTGTTTTTCAAAGTTAGTTTGCCTCATGAATATAAGTAATCAAGCAGACTAGGAAAATTGATTGGTGGTACTTCATGTACAATAGGTAGGCTGGCTGGTTAGACATGAATAAGTAAATTACTTAAAGTATACATTAAAAATAAGGAAATTAATATTTTCACATGAAAAGTGTCGCTATAGATGTATGGCTCGCTATAGGATTTATAGCGACGATTTTCATGTGGAAATATCAGTTTCCTAAAAAGAACAGGAAAAAGATGGATAGTCTTGCATGAACCTGGTAAATTAGATTGAGGTACATCAGGCACGGTAGGGTGGATGGGCGGTGGATGTCTCAACAAATTGTGCGGAGGTGATGCGGCAGGCACTGCACTTAAAGATTGTATAAATTTAAATTGGAGAATTTTTTCAAAGTTAGTTTGCCTCGTGAATATATGTAATAAAGCAGACCAGGAAAATTGGTTGGTGGTACTTCACGCATGATAGGTTGGCTGGTTGGTGGCTTTTGTAGTATCTCCCTTGGTGGTGGTGCAATTTGTACTGCTTTTTGATACAAAAGAAGCTGGTTAACAAATCTCATATAGAAATTTAACAATTGTAGATGAAAACTACCATATATTTAGTACATGGAGTAATTGGCGTGAATATAGGAGACTTATTATCTGGTGTCTTGCTTTGTTGAGGACTAGGCGGCACAGAACTTGGCATGACAGTGTGGATGGTTGGCGGATATTCTGATTTTTTCCTTGAAGGTGGTACAAGTGGTACTACAACTAGAGACAGAAGCACAAGTTATAACTAGAAATCTAGAGATGTTGCACAATAACTATAATCAACCATATACCTGAAGCTTCTGGTTCCAATCCAGGATCCTCCATATGTGGTGGCTTTCCGTGAGAAGCACTAGGCGACAAGGATGGTACGATGCCTTGTATGGGGGATGCAGCTGAATTATTTGGAGGCAATAAAGTAGGACTGCTTGGTGACAATAATGGTGCTAGACCTTTGGTTGTTTTTGGTATTGGGGCTGACATCAGAGGTGGCAATACAAGTGGAGGGTGAAAAAAATACCCTGAATTGTTAAATCATAAGTTGAATTAAAAGATCTCAAGGTTGTGAATTGTCAGCATTGTGGAGTTTAGTGTTTTACCACTTGGCAGAGATGCTGGATTGGGCGCATTTCCTCTCAATTGCTTCCAATGAGGGACATTGCCAGGGGTTCCTTCTCCAATAGGAGAAATTGCATCAAAGGTCGCAGGTGATGGTGATATTGCATTGCCTAAAAGAACAAACAGAGCTAATAACATTAGAAAGTGTAAACTGTGAGAAACGTAACATATTTGTAGCAACAATTTGAAGTTTGTCGAACTAGACATAAGATCCCAATATTAAGAAATTCATGTAAAAAAACTATCTCATCACCATTAGAATGCAGCGACTAGATAAGATGAAATATTTTATTTTCTATTAGAATTCACAATAAGACTGGAATCTTACAAAATTTTAGGTAACGATATCTGTATTAAGAAAAAAGATAAGAGCTCATCTATTTTAACATGTCAACGGAAAAAAAAGGTAAGATGTAGAACTTGTTGGCCTAACTTAGTTTGGCATTCTAATGTTATTTGGGTTGTTAAACATAGTTATCAGAATCGTATGATACAATAATACGTATCTTATCAATAATCGATTCGATACGATACGGAGACAATTCGATATGAATCGCAGGGTATATCAAAAATGATATCGTATCATACGATTCAGTTACGATACGATACAGTGCATGATACTTTTTCATTTCAACACACTTGAAAAAGTATATATTTAGATTCAAAAGAGTAGAAGAACACTTTTAAGTCTTCTACAATTTCAAATGAAGAGATTTTTACATCGTTTTATTTTTCTCAAGTCACTTTTTACAAACAAAAGCCTAAATCTCCTCTTGTTGAATTTTTCTCTTTGGTTTTATAATTCGAAATGTGAATTTGAATTTTCGTTTTCTCTTGTTACTTTATAAACATTATTAAAATAATATCTAATAATTCAATTTAGAGTATTTTGGCCAATATGGAACTTTAAATTTTATTTTTAAGTTATAATAATATTTACTTTACTGTTTTTATATATAATCAAGTTTGATTGTCCAATAAATTGTGTTTTATATGCTTAAATATATATTAACACAATTTTCATTTCATTTTCATATCATACAATACGAAACATGAAACACGATACATGGATTTTCGATACATGATATAATTCATGATTTGACAACTATGCTGCTAAGAAACAGATGAGAGAATTCCCCATAGATTCATAGCTACAATTTCACTTGGTGCAGTGGTATCCCTTAGGAAAGAAATTCTGCCATTTTTTATTAATCAGTTTAAGAACTTGTTAGCATTTTATTTTATTTTGGAAAAGTTAAGGACCTGCTAACAATGCAAAAGGAAATCTTTTAATCTCATCGGGAAGTTAAAAAAAAATTTGTCCTTCAATTGCTAAATATTTGCCTAATGAACTGTATCAGATGGTTACGCTCAGTTGCAATATTCCTAATAGTGCATGTGCTACTCCTGGGTGCTTCTGAGCATACCTAGAATGATTGATGCAAGTTTCTTTGAAGTTTGACGCTCCTTTCTTCAGTTGGCATCAAGTAGACCATAATTAGTTTCTACCTGTTAGTTCCATTTCGTGGTTCTTGTTTTGTGTTGGGGTTTTTAATGGTCTTTAACCAGGACTGTATACTTCTTGTAGTGACTGAGAGGATTTTGTTGGATTGGAGAATGATCCCATTGGAGTCAATGTGAGTGCTTGTGGGTTATTATCTCAATGCAAGTTCTTTTCTGGAAAGGATGAGTGATAGCAAGACCTTGTTTGCGTTCTACGTTGGTGATAAAAGCGCACCAGGAAGTGACTATCTTCCAAGGGTTCCAAGACTTCTGGTCCCCTGAAGTTGCATTAGGTTTATTTCTAGTTTCCGTACTCCTAAGTGTGATCTATTGGAGTGGTATCACAAGTTTGAGGTGAGCATATACTTCGTCTTTGTTTAAATTTGACTACTTATATCGGTTTACTCTTCTCTTGAGCATTGCAAGCATCACATTCTGTTGGGGTTATGGTTCTAAAGTTGCCTAGATAATTCTGTGTTACTTTCATTGTAGCATTGAGTTCCTTTTCTGGTTTTGAGGAACATTTCTTAAGGCTGTTTTCTGACTTTTGGCCAAAGAGCAGAGTTGATTCATTCGTGTGTTTTCGTTTTGATTTTGGAGTTATCATCCCATTTTGTGGGGCGGGCATAGTTTCCTAGATTATTATCTTAATATCATAATTTCTCAATCATTTATAGCTGCATATTAGTGCTAATATTAGCAATTCTTTTGTTTCTGTTGAGTATTCAGCTATTGTTATGAGTTGGTTTACCAGTGCTAAAAATGTTTGAGTGGATTCCCCATTGGTCTTATCAAACAAATTCAACATTGATGATTGAGCATGCTTTGTGTGGTTTACTATTATATTTGTGTCTGTTCAGTTTTGGCTGAGATGGATTTGGTGGTCAGCCCTCAGTGATTACACTGAGGACTACCTCTCGTATATTGTTTGGGTTCTACCTCTCGTATATTGTTTGGGTTATAATCATGTAAGCCAGTGTAGTATACTTCTAGTATTGTTAGTCTTGCTGGACTGATACCTGTTCTTGGCTTTTAAGCTTTGCCTTTGGGGTGGAATTCCTAGGCTATTCCCCTTGTAGGAAATATATAATCTAAGTTTCTAATGCTTTATTACCATTTTTTTCCTTCTTATTTTTTGTGTCAAGAAGTCTGTTCAAATTTAATGCAAGCTGCAGAAGCCTATAAGCAGCTCAAATTTAAGTTTCAATGCAAAGAATAACCAAATTGATTCTCAGCTGGGCACATGAAGCTAAGAGGCTAAAAACATAGTAATTTTTCAATCAAGTGATATTAGTGAAATAGTTTTTTGCAGATAGCTAATTGAGTTCTACCTTGGACAATCAAAACTAAGAAATGCAAACTCAACCTGACTGACATTTTTACAGATGAAATTATGCTAACATCACATAAATGCAGGATTGAGAATCTCTCAATCTTGAATACAAACGCCTCTGCATAAAATCTGAATCTTTTTAACAGAAGACTAATTCAAACAAAGAAAGCACAACCAAGCCCCTCATGGCTCAATCTCAAAAAAAGTGCTTGGTGCATGAGGTCTTGGGATCCATTCTTGCCAAAGGCAAGAAGGATAAATTTCAGTCGAATATAGCAAAAAAAAAACAACAAAGAGAGCACATAGCAGAAACCATTTTGGCAAAAGATAAAATTGATCAAACTCCAGATCTCTAAAAATTGACCAAAACTTAAAAATCATTAAACCCACTAAGGATTTGACAAAATAACAAAATGGGTTGATCATATCTATGGACTATGAACAAATCAAATAAAACAGTAAAAAAAATTAGAGAATTACCTGCAGATCCTTGAAGTACCAATAAAGTAGCAAAGCCACAGATTTTCAGCATCAATACAATAACTTGCACCATCAAACCCATCCCATAGAATGAATACCAATCTCAAAAACAAAATCAAGTAAAAAGACAGATAACTTGAAGCAATAACAAAAGGGGGTAAGTGTTAATAAACTACAATAAAAAGAGACCCACAAAAGAAACAGTGAGAGGCAAGCAATGAGCAAGCAATATCTTGAAAAGCCCAAAAATGGGTCGGTGAAATGAACAAAAGTAATCAATTTTTGGGTGCCTGTTAACATAATAAGCTCTGAAATTTGCAGAAGAGATTGGGGATTGGCATGTTACATACAACTGTTTCTACTGGCATGTGAGTAATTAAAAGGCTAATTAAAAACTGACAATCTAATAGAAAAACCTATAAACAACAAAATAAACCCAGTTGTAAGTAACAGTCGCCCTTTAACTGGTTATTGTTTGGTGGGGTACTACTATTTATATAACTACGCCTTGAATTTCGTATATGCTGAAAAATTTTAATCTGGAGATTTGCCTGAATATGAAAATACAGTCGGGAGATGGAGAGAGAGGGAGAAAAGGGGAGGAGGTGAGTCCGGAAAAGGAGTCCAAAAGTTAGCAATATGTGTATATTTTTGTGGGCTCGAGTGGAATTTTTAGCATATTTTAGATTTTTTTAAATTGGTGCGGTTGTACATACTTGTAGAAATGACAATGACAAATGTCATTTTGGTGGGCTAGATTTTCTTTTTTATACTCCTAGTAATATCATGTATTCATGACAAAAAAATTAATTATTTTTTAATTAATAAAATATGTTTATTAGGTTACTTTTAGATTTAAGAATGAAATGGAGAAAAGAATATCTCAATAATACTCGGGTTCGGCCGTAAATCCGGAGGTCTTGAGTTCGACTCCCACTCGAAGCAGTATAGGAATCACGGACCGCATGCATAAGCCTGTTTCAGAAGCCTTATATTCGGGATGGGAAGATTTAGTCTGACGTAAGTCGGGATACTCCTCACTATCAAAAAAAAATACCAATTATATATTTGATTGTTCATGATGGTGGATAATATGATAAGATAACATAATTATTACATATACGTACCTTTAATTCCTTTTAGATAGAACATACAAGGTGGTGAGCTCGAACTTGATTTGTTTGCAAGGACTTGACTTATGTAACATTTTAAATAAACTTGAGTTTGTCAAGTTAAAATTCGGTTCAACTTGACTTATTTATAATTTTATTTAAAAAGCTTGTCCTTCTATTGGTCTCTCTGAAAAAAGAAATGATATATTTTTATCTTTTTAATAGTTTTATAAAATCCCCATCATGTATGCAACCTACTATCATGTAAGATTGTAAATATTTATGAAAGACACCTACTTGTTAAGGTTCCCCTCCCCTAAAGACCAAGTGGTAGGAAAAAGTGTTGGGGAATTTCAATGGGTAATGAACCAAGTTGGAGTTGAAATTCTTGGAGTAATTTAATGGTATTGCTTGACTCTGTTTTACTGGCTGATGTTTGATACTAAAGTGGGAAAAGATATACGAGTGTTGTCAAATTAAAAGTTGACAACATACCTTTCTCATTTTCTAATCTAAAATTGACCATTAAGATAAGGAAACTGATATTTTCACATATAATTTTGATATTTTCACATAATCTTCTCTCGCATTAGAAGAAAGTAAGTATCACCTTTATGTGAGAGGGGATCATGTAAAAATATCAAAAATTCATGTAAAAATAGTACTCCCGGATAAGATAACGGATATAATAAGGTATATCGGGATTTAAAATCAAAGGCTTCAATGAATTATGGTAAATGCAATTTTAATTACACTTCATACTTAATTGCTAGGTATCTAAGTTTCATTTTTTAGCCTTTTTTCTTTGAGTGTGTTAATTTTTCACTAATATTTATTGTAAATATTAAATACGTTCTATCAAAAAATAATACTCCCTGAATTTATTTTGAAAAGAATAATTTTTGTGACCAGTAAAATTTTGTAGATAATTATGATTGTATTAATTAAAATTAAAAGAATATTAGCAGTTTTAAATTCAAAGAAAACATAAAAATTTAAGAATCGAAATAAAATTAATTTTGTGAAACTAAACGTAGTAATTATTAATAAAGTAATTGATGCAAAACAATTTCTTAGTTAATTTTAACTCGAGTTGCGCTAAGTCATATATACCCTTTCAAATCAAAAGCATATATAAAATTAAATGTTGGCCCTACTCTCACCCTTTTAACCATTGAAGTCAAATTGAGAATTAATTTTAGCATTGAACTTGGTTAGCGATGGATTAAAACATCACATCCCTAGGACCCTAGCTAGTAGCTAGTTCTTGTTATTATTTAGTTGTTTTATTAAATTGGATCCCAAATTAGATTATATTTGGTTTCTTTTGAGGTCCACTTTGATCCAGTTTTAGGACCAGATTTCACAGCTGATGGGCTTCCTACGTAATTCAATTTAAAATAAGGAACAATTACATGTACTAGTACATTTTTAAAAATAATTATAATAACAGTATATAGATAAAATAATTATAAAAATAATATATTTTTTTATATTTATTTACAAAATTAATGCAATTAGAATTTCTTTAATTTAGGCGGGTCAATCGTCATTTTCTCTCTTTCTCTCTCTCCATTCTCTATCTATATCTCTCGACATTCCCGAATCCACTGGATTCATTGCTTATTAAATTTCCTTCTGCAAAGTTGTAGAGAATTAAATTTTCTATGGAATAGACATAAAATTCGTATTTTTCAGATAAATGGGCTATTTATTATGAATTATTGAAGTTTCTGAATAAATATTTTTTTTATTATTAAATTAAACAAGTGGGTGGGCCCCACTTGTCCTTTGTTGGTGTGAAATGTGCGGGAGAGGATTTTTTTTTTCTAAAATGGTGGGAGTGATGAAATGTGGAATTCATCCGAAATTTATATAAATTCAGCTTTGGTGTTCTAAGCATTTTCCTATAAATAGGGTGCTTAGTTTAGAAATAAAAATCACACCAGAATCAGAAGTTTTTTCTCTCTATAATATCAGCGTATTTTTGTGAGTATTCCGATACTTTGAGTGTTTCTATACAGTGCAAGTTTCCTTCAGCGTTATATCCGATATTTCAGTCAGAAGTACTATTCTTTTAAAGTAAGGGATGTTATATTTTTCGTAAATAATGTTATTGCTTTCAATATCATTTCATCGAAATATTGATATGAATTTTATTATGAAAATTTCTACCTTTTCATGACGGGATTACTATTCACGTATACGGCACTATTCACGAATACGTTACTATTCACTGAAAAATTAAATTTTCTTTTCTTTGTCCAAGTTGGCTGTTATGGTTCCTATCTTTGATTGGATCCAAGTTTTGATCTTCATTCTTGAATTTTGCTCCACAATTGATTATTATTGAGTATTCTTGAACTTGGATAAACTAAATTACGAATCCCTAATTTTTATCCTTTATCTCATTGGATTCGTTCTTTAAAATATTTTTTATCATCTTCAGTCTTAAATGGTGATACAAAAGAATATCTTTAGCCTGTAGTGTAAAGATGGATGATTATTTGATGAATATCTTTGGCCTGTAGTGCAAAGATGAATGATTACCTGATGAATATCTTTGACCCGTAGTGCAAAGATGGACAGGTGTTGAGATGAATATGACCAACTGGTGATACAAATGAATATCTTTGACCTATAGTGCAAAGATGAATATTTGATTTAAGATATATATTAATTGATGTTGCAAGGATAAAATATTAATTATGGACTTTTAAATCATAAAATATAGTAGACATCATTTTTTACTTAATTATTCTGATGCATTGTTATTTCTGCTGCAGTTATTGATCTAAAATTTGTTGTCCATAATATTTTATCAGATTTGTTGAAGACTAACGATAAATTATTCTTTATTATCTTAGTCATAATATTCTTTACTGGACTAGTTGAGCTCACCCTTTTCATCTATTGTCCTCTTCAGGAAATGAGAATATCGCAGGAACTAGCCGAGGGACAGAGTGATGGTCCAAGTTAGAGCAGTAGTAGTCCTCACTATTTTTAATAAATAGTGTGATAATAATTATAATGAGAACTTAGTTTGAATGTTTATATTTTTGACATATTTGTATTAACACTCACAGTTATGTGATAGTATTTTGCACGGCCGTGTGATATAAAGGTTGTAATTGAATTCTGTACCATGTGTTTGGCGACCCAGAATGGATTGGGTTGATTGAACCTATTCTGGGGGGATCACATGCAGTTTTTTCATAATGCAGTTGGTAACCAAACCTTCATACCAAGGTAACCAAACCTTCATGCCAAGGTAACCAAACCACCTCCACACCCACAGTTTTTTTATAATGTAGTTGATAACCAAACCTTCATACCAATGTAACCAAATCTTCATACCAAGTTAATCAAACCACCTACACACCTGTAATTTTTTCATAGTGCAGTTGGTAACCAAACCTTCGTATAAAGGTTACCAATTCAGTTTTATTAGATTACCTTCATAGTGCAGTTGGTAACCAAACATTCATACCAAGGTAACCAAACCTTCATACCAAGATAACCAATCCACCTCCACAGCTGCAATTTTTTCATAGTGCAGTTGGTAGCCAAACCTTCATTCCAAGGTTTTATCTGATAAATTTTAACTTGGCTATGGTGATTAATTCTTCTATTCTTGGAAATTTACCTTATTTTTAAATTTTTTTAGTAGTGTTATACTTTTGTTGAAGTTAAATGAAATATAATCTGACAGTTCATGTTTTGCTCTTCATGTGCAAATTTAAGATTTGCGACGGAGGAAGAAAATGATGAGGGAGGAAGATGACGAGGAAAAAAAAATTTGCGGAGGAGGAAGATGACGAGAAAATATTTTTTTGTTTTTCATGCTTTTATTTGAATTTTGAATTATGAATTAGTTGTTAGATCCCAAAAATTTGAATTTGAATTATTAATTATGGCAGCCTTGATTTTAGGTTTTCTTATTAATGTGAAATTGAATGGTTTGAATTTATTGCGTTATTTTTGTAATTATTTTGTTGATGTACTGATGTTGTAATTACTTTCTAATTATTGTATAGTATTGTAAAAGACCCTTAAAATAATGTTATTATCACATAATTTTGGGTCACATAATCCTCACATACATATACATGCATACTATCCTGCGTGACATGCAGGGCCCACAAATATGCATGTGTGTATGTGATCCAAATTATGTGATAGTAGCATTGCTCTTCAATTTAATTTAGGAATCAAAGACTAAATTGCAAATATAACCCTTCTGTTTGTCATATTTTTGTGAGAGTGTTCTCTAAATTTATTTTTTAGTATAAATCTCCTCATAGATACATTAATCATTCAAAATTGTTCCTCCATTATTTTTCGTTGATAATAAAACAATTTCTATTAATTGAATTTGACAAAAAAATTATTAATGTATTATTCCGTTACATAAATTAAGGTTATTATTATGTTAACAGACGTGTCATCATCATGTTCCCAAGTACCAATCGACTTATGCGCTCCATTTGCAACACTAATTTAAACCCTAATGACTACTTGTAACTTTAATTTCACAAAATACGATTTGGTTAAGATGAATTTTAGCCCTAATTTAAAATTCACGGTTTGATTGAGATGATTTCGAACTATAATTTGAGATCTCTTAACTCACATTTGTTATTTATCAATCGTAAATGCAAATTTTGTTGCTCTCAAATGCATTTCAAATAAGTCTTACTATCATAAAAACTATAATAACAATACTTTGTGCATGAATAATATGTTAGCACTTTCTGTCAAATTTAAATTTGATAAAATTTAAATTTTTATTGTCAAAAAGGGTTGGAGGTGAGACGCCCCCTAGAATAGGTCCAGTCAACCCAACCCATTCTGAGTCGTCAAATATATGGTATAGAATTCAAATACAAACTTTATATCACACGGTCGTGCAAAATACGACCACACAACTGTGAGTGTCAATACAAATACACAGAAAATATTAACATTCAAACTAAGTCCTCATTACAATTATTCTCACACTATTTATTAGAAATAGTGAGGACTACTACTGCTCTAACTCGGACCATCACTCTGTCCCCCGACTAGTTTCTGCGACATTCTTATTTTCTGAAGAGGACAATAGATGAAAAGGGTGAGCTCAATTAACCCAGTAAAGAATATTATGACTAAGATAATAAAAAATAAATTATCGTTAGTCTTCAACAATTCAGATAAAATATTATGGACAATAAGTTTTAGATCAATATTCGCAGCGGAAATAACAATTCATTAGAAGAGTTAAGTAAAGAATGAAGTCTATTATCTTCTATGATTTAAAAGTCCATCATCAATATTTTATCCCTGTAACATCAATCAATATACATCTCAAATCAAATATTCATCTTTGCACTACGGGCCAAAGATATTCATTTGTATCACCAGTGGTCATGTTCATCTCAACACCTGTCCATCTTTGCACTATGGCCAAAGATATTCATCAGGTAATCATTCATCTTTGCTCTACAGGCCAAAGATATTCAGTTATATTACCTTTTAGGACTGAGGATGATGAAAAAATATTTTAAAAATGAATCCAGTGAGATAAAGGACAAAGGCTAAGGATTCGTATTTTAGTTTATCTAATTCAAAAATACTTCGTAATAATCAATTGTGGAGCAAAATTCAAGAATAAAGCTCAAAACTTAGATCCAATCAAAGATAGGAACCTTAACAAGCAATTTGGACAAACAGAAAAAATTTATTTTTTTCGTGAATAGTGTCGTATACGTGAATAGTAACCCCGACGGAAAAAGTAAGAATTTCATAATAAAATTCATGACAATATATTGGTATAATGATATTGAAAAGAATAACATCATTTATGAAAGAAAATAACATCCCTTACCTCAAAAGAATAGTACTTCTGACTGGAATATCGGATATAAGGCTGAAGAAAACTTGCACTGAATAGCAACACTTAAAGTATCTAAATACTCACAAAAATACGCTCGATATTATAGAGAGAAAATTTCTGATTCTGGTGTGATTTTCAATTCTAACCTAAGCACCCTATTTATAGGAAAAGCTTAGGATGCCAAAGTAGATTTTTTAATAAAATAATATTTTTTTTAAAAAAAATCCAGCCGCTTCAGCCGCCTCATCAGCCATTAGCCACCAGCCACTAGTGGGGCCCACTTTCTATTAAAAAAATATTTATTTTTTGAAACTTCAATAATTCATAATAAATAGCCGTTTTGTCAGAAAAATACAAATTCTATGTCCTTTTCATAGAAAATTTAATTCTCTACAACTTTGTAGAAGGAAGTTTTTCCAAATTAAAAACATAAATTATTCGAAATCCATAAACGGATGATTTTTCACACTAAAATATTGATAAAAACACATCAGCACTAATTTCTTTTTTTATATCCACAAAATAAATATTTTCTTATCATATAAATTAATAATTAATTATTCACAAATAATATTACAGAACTACAATATTGACAACCAGAAAAGAAGGGGCCTTCCGATAAAAACTTCTCCTTACTGGCGCGCAATTAAATAACCCTTCTTAGACAGAATTTTCTTAGACATTGTCAATAATGCTATCTAATAATATTATTCAAATAATATAAATTATTGAGTTGATAATGTGAAATACTGTGTAGTGACAATTATTGAATCAATCATATAAAATAGCAATGTAGCAATTATTGATATAAAATATCAACGTAGCAATTATTGAACCAATAAAATATCATACAATTATTGAATCAATAATATAAAATATTAAACAGTAATTATTATAACAATAATTGAGTAAGTGTCTTCTTACGTAAGAATCAATAATTCAAAATATTGTGCAATACCGTGTGCTACTGTGCACAATGCGTATTACTGTATTTTTATCACTGGGTATTTCAAAAGTTTAACCGTAACAGTTTTACCGTTATTTATAAAAACGTTATTTCTGTCGCTTTCTATATCCGACAGTTATTCTGTTGTGGGGCCCACAAATAGCTGCGTCGTCGCACGAATATTCTCCGACAACAAGAATATTTCACGACCAAACGAATATTCCCCGACAACAATGAATATTTTATAACCACTTGCTTATTTTAAAATATTTACACATTTCACCCATAATTTTTCACATTTATCAAATCAACACCTTACTATTTCGAAATAATATATAAAGAAAATTAAATCTTTATTCATAAAAGTTGGGGTCTTACAGGAGGAATAATTTTGTACTACTAAAGTATCTTTGAGGGAAACTTGCGTTAAGAAATTTTTTTTAAAAAAATATTTTTATAAAAACATAACAAATAGGAGGGTTAAATTAATAATTTAGTCACTAAATGAGTCAATAAAGATCAAGTACTAACTATGATATTAAGAAGTAGATATGACAATTTAAGTTGAAAACCATACAGTTAACCAAAATCATATGGATCTATTGGGTTGGTTAACTAGTTTTTAAGTGATGGGTTGATTTGGTATTGGACCCATATTATTATTACAAATATGGGTTGGATCTAGTTTAACTACTTGTGACCCATATTAGTCTATAATAGTTTTTTGCACTTTGAAGAGCTAATACATCAACATGTATGCATTATTACACTACATTCTTATATAACACATATACATTATACAAATTACATTATATACATATTACATACTTTTGTAATTTATACACTTATAATTATATATAAAAATCATTTCACTAATTATGGAATTAATCCATAATAAAGTTAATATTTTTAGTATAACGAACTACTAATTTAAATAATTAATATATACTCCCTTAATTAATTAAAATAACTTATTTATATTATATAATTAAATTTTATTTCCTCCTCTTCATAAATTATTTTATATTATATTATATAATTTAATTTAATTTCTCACACCCCCAACACGCCACCCCAACCCGGCCCCCACCCCCACGCCTCCCCTTCCCTCCCCTCCCCTCCACTCCCTTCCTCTCGCCACCCCAATACTGAATCCCTTCCTAAATATTCCTATATATCCCCCGCCACCGCACTCCACCGGCACCCCACCCCACTCCAGGTTTCCTTCTTCAAGTAACATAATATATTCCTACCCTATCCCCACCCGCACCCGCCAAACCTACCCCACACCCCCCCAAAAAAATTAATATTTATTGATTATGTCTATACCCCCAACCCCACCCGCATCCCCTACCCCCACCCCACCCCACCCCACCCCACTCCAACCTAAAAATAATATTTATTGATTGTAAGACCCCAACATTTATGAATAAAATTGAATTTTCTTTATATATTATTTTGAAATAGTAAGGGGTTGATTTGATGAATGTGATAACTTATGGGGTGAAATGTGCAAGTTTTACAAAATAAGCAAGTGGCCATAAAATATTCATTGTGTCGGAGAATATTCATTTGGTCGGGGAATATTCGTACGACGGCGCAATCATTTGTGGGCCCCAAAACGGAAAATTATCAGATGAAGAAAACGACAAGAATAAGTTTTTCTAAAAATAACGGCGTGGTTGTTACCGTTAAAACTGTTGAAATATCTGGTGATTAAAATACAGTAATGCGCGGTGTTGCACAGTAGCACACGGTATTGCACAATAATTCTAATTATTGATTCTTACGTAAGAAGTCACTACTCAATAATTGTTACAGTAATTACTGTTCAATATTTTATATTATTGATTCAATAATTGCTACATTGATAATTGCATAATATTTTATTGATTCAATAATTGTCATTGCACAGTCTTTCAAATTATCAAATCAATAATTCATATTATTTGAATAATATTATTAGATAGCACTATTGGCAATGTCTAAGAAAGTTCTGTCTAGGAGGGGTTATTTAATTGCGCACCAGTAAGAAGAAATCCTTATCGGATGGCCCCCTCTTTCTTGGGTACGACCTGGTCGTCAATTTTGTAGTTCTGTAATATTATTTATGAATAATTAATTATTGATTTATATGATAAGGAAATATTAGAAGGAATTAGTGCTAAGGTATTTTTATCAGTATTTGTTGTAAGTTTGGCGTATTATTTTGGACCCCCACTTACTCATTTTTTAAAATAATTAGTGAAAAGTTATAAAGTATATATATATATATATATATATATATATATATATACGTATTATATATAAAAAATGTGTGTGATTGTGTGTGTACGTGTATGTGAGGGAATGTGTGTGTGTGTTTTCCTTTGCCTTACGGCAAAGATTATATATATTATATAAGTTTTGTTTTTTTATGAAAAATAGAATATATTATATTTTATTATGCATAGTATTTGCATAGTAGTTGCATAGTGCTGCATAGTAAATTTTAGAAAAATCAGACGAAACCGTGAAAATTTTCTTCATGTTCACTCGTGAAAAATTTCAAATAGTGCCCAGCCATTCTCTTATAAATAGATTGTTCAGTTTAGAAATGAAAATCACACCAGAATCAGAGAATTCTTCTTCTATAATATTGAGCGTATTTCTTTTGAGTTTCAGGAAACTTTGAGTGTTGCAAATAATGCAAGTTTTCTTCAAGAATATCCCCGTCATACTAGTCAGAAATACTCTTCTTTTAAGGTAAGGGATGTTATTTTATTTCATAAATGATGTTATTCTTTTCAATATCCTTATACCAAAATATTGGCATGGATTTTATTATGAAATTCTTACTTTTTCCGTCAGGGTTATTATTCACGTATACGGCACTATTCACGAAAAAAATTAAATTTTCTTTTATTTGTCCAAGTTGGCTATTATGGGTCATATTTTTGATTGGATCCAAGTTTTGATCTTTATTCTTGAATTTTGCTCCACAAAGTATCATTATGGAGTATTCTTAAACTTGGATAAACTAAATTACGAATCCCTAATCTTTGTTCTTTATCTCACTGGATTCGTTATTTATATTATTTTTCATCATCCTCAGTCCTAAATGGTGATATAACTGAATATCTTTGGCCTGTAGAGCAAAGATGAATGATTACCTGATGAATATTTTTGGCCCGTAGTGCAAAAATGGACAGGTGTTGAGATGAACATGACCACTGGTGATACAAATGAATATCTTTGGCCCGTAGTGCAAAGATGGATATTTAATTCGAGATGTATATTGATTGATGTTACAGGAATAAAATATTGATGATGGACTTTTAAATCATAGAAGATAGTAGACTTCATTCTCTACTTAATTCTTCTAATGAATTGTTTTTCCGCTGCGAATATTGATCTAAAACTTGTTGTCCATAATATTTTATCTGATTTATTGAAGGCTAACGATAATTTATTTTTTCATTATCTTAGTCATAATATTCTTTACTGTGCTAGTTGAGCTCACCCTTTTTATCTATTGTTCTCTTCAGGGAATGAGAATGTTGCGGGGACTAGTCGGAGAACAGTGTGATGATCAGAGTTAGATTTGTAGAAGTCCTCACTATTCTATAAAATAGTGGGATAATAATTGTAATGAATAAGGAATGAATTTGAGTATTTATATTTCGTATTATATACGATTTGGATTGAAACTCATAGTTTGTGTGGTTGTATTTTGCACGACCGTAGGTTATAAAGATTGTATTTGAATTCTGTACCATGTATTTGACGACTCAGAATGGGTTGGTATTGAACCTATTTTGGGGACGTCACATTGATTATGTATATACACCCCACCCCCTAACCCCCACCCCCATCCCACCATACCCCACTCCCATCCCAAAAAATAATATTTATTGATTATGTATGCACCCTCACCTCGCCCACCCCGCCCCCCTGCCCCACCCCACTCCACCTAAATTAGTTACATTAATTAAAAATTTTATTTTCAAATTTGGGTCTAAAAAATTAAAATAAGACTCTTTTAGTATAACAGAAATTAAAATTTTAGTGAAACTATAATTTTAAAAATAGGTCGACCTGGATTCGACTCATAACCATTTAAATCTAAACCACATAACCCATATTAAATATAAGTTATATGGTTTTGGTTTCAAAACCAACCCAAACCTATTTTATGTAACCCAAAACCAACCCAAACCTATTTTTTGCCAGGTCTATTAAGAAGTCATGTTTTTAATCTTTATTATTTAGGTATAAGTACACAGCAAATGCTGATGAGCACTTATTATGTTATAAAAATTTTAAGAAGATAAATAATCCTCTTACTTCCCTAAAAAAAAGGAATGTTTTTTTCATGGAAGTTAAAATATTCTTTCAAGTGTTGATAGTGATATTTAATGAGAGAATTGTTTTCATTAATTATTTGTCTCATACCATTGTATATTTATGTGAGAGGGGACATAATGAAATTGGAAAATAGATGTGTAATTTGGGTTGGGCAACATTTGGGTAATTTAAGTAAGATTTTTTTTTCATATTTTTAAAAACTCTCCCAACTCATAGTCCACTCAAATTTAAGTTGAATAAATTTGGATTTATACTTTTAATAATCCACTCACACAGTAGAAGGCGGTAAAGAGAATGGAATTAACAATCGCAAGAATTGGATCTATGTAACTTTGCAATCACATGAATTCATAAAGTTGAATAAAATTGACTAAAACAACCATAATGTTTATGAATCAGAATAATAATAAGAGTTCTTTTTAATCATATCGGTCTTGTACCATATTTATACTAGTAAAAGGAACCCTGATCCTATAAAGAAATAACAAATTGATTTGGAATCAAAAATCTAACTACATAGCTTCCTAATTTCAATAGAATCAAAAAACTTCCTAATTAATAATTAAACCTACCTGATTACTAATTAATAAATAAATAAATACATCAAATATTTAAATTTTCTATAAATACCAAAATATAAATTATATCGAATCTTGGCAGATAACCCCAACCGCTAGACATTCGCAATCTTCTTTGTACCGATGTTGTTTGTGACGCCCCCAAAATAGGTTCAATATCAACTCATTCTGAGTCGCCAAATACATAGTACAGAATTTATATGCAATCTTTCAATTTCAACTATTATACGGTCGTCCAAAATACGACCACACAACTCTGAGCGTCATTACAAATATTATGTAAAAAATATTAACGCTCAAATTCAAGTCTTATTCATTACAATTATTAAAACACTATTTTACAAAATAGTGCGGGCTTTTATAGCCCTCTCTCGTACCATCACTCCATCCCCCGGCTAGTCCAAGCTATATTTTTATTTCCTGAAGAGAACAATAGAAGAAAAGGGTGAGCTCAACTAGCCCAGTAAAGAATATTATGACTAAGATAATGAATAATAAATTATCGTTAGTCTTCAATAAACCAAATAAAATATTATGGACAACAAGTTTTAGATCAACAACTGCAGCAGAAATAACAATTCATTAGAAGAGTTAAGTAGAGAATGATGTCTACTATCTTCTTTGATTTAAAAGTCCATCATCAATATTTTATTCCTGTAACATCAATCAATATACATCTCAAATCAAATATTTATCTTTGCACTACGGACCAAAATTATTCATTTGTATCACCAGTTAGTCATGTTCATCTCAACACCTGTTCATCTTTGCACTACGGGCCAAAGATATTCATCAGGTAATCATCTTTGAACTACAGGCCAAAGATATTCATCAAATAATCATTCATCTTTGCACTGCAGTCCAAAGATATTCGTTTGTATCACCATTTAAGACTAAGGATGATGAAAAATAATATAAAGAACGAATTCAGTGAGATAAAGGACAAATATTAGAGATTCGTAATTTAGTTTATCCAAGTTCAAGAATACTAGGTAATAATCAATTGTGGAGCAAAATTCAAAAATGAAGTTTAAAACTTGGATACAATCAAAGATAATTTAAAAGAAAATAATATTTTTTTTACCGTGAATAGTAACTCATGAATAATATCTCGATATAAAAAGATCAAAATTTCACAAGAAAATTCAGACCAATATTCCAGTGAAATGATATTTAGATGAAGCGCAAAACTCAAGAAATTTCTAATCATTTCAGGAATTATAGAAGCAATACTTACAGTAGTAAGTTTAGAGTTAGAAATCTGAAATGAAACAATATACAACATTGCAAATGGATTTTCACCCGTCATGCGGTAGTCCGCGTAGACAAATTATTTCTACAACTTAATAAAAAATGAATACGAGGGGTTATTCACCAGGCATGCGGTAGTCCGCGTAGAAAGGTTATTCCTATAGAATAATAAAGACTGGAATAACAACATGATTTCACCATGCATGTAGTAGTCCGCGTAGACAGGTTATTCCAACAGAATAATAAAGAATGGAATAAAAACCCTTACGAGTATTGAAAGAAAATAACTCTTTTCATGAATACGAAAGAAATAATACCCCTTACTTTAATAAAAATTTGAAGACTGCACTAGTGTGATAGCAGAATACTCTTCTTCTTTCTCTCTTATTCTCTCTATACTTTCTCTCTTTATAGCTTTAGTGAATTTGTGAGAAATAATGAAGAAATGAACTTCTATTTATAGGCTTGGCAGAGTAAGGGTGAAATAATCTTTTCGCCATAATTTATGACATCATCGTTTACATCATCGATCATATAACATCATTACTTACCTCATCGTTCCGATGACATCATTGCTTACCTCATCGTTTCTATGACATCATTGCTTACATCATACGAATTCAAATTCAATTTGTTCTCTTCCAACTCATTTTACTTTTATACTACGAATTTACTATAATAATGTTACCATTCAAATTATAAAAATCATACTATTATATAATCACATTATACTACTATAATGTAATATTATAATAATATATTTGAATGAATTATTTTATCGAAAAAGATAAAATACCAACTTTCAACAAATGTCACATGCTAAAAATTCCTCCGTTTAAATTCACATTGAATAAATATTTTCTTATCATATATATCAATAATTAATTATTCACAAATAATTTTACAGAACTACAATATTGATAACCAGGTCGTTCCCAGGAAAGAGGGGGTCTTCCGATAAGAATTTCTCCTTACTGGCACGCAATTAACTAACCCCTTTTCTAGACAGAACTTCCTTAGACATTGCCAATAATGCTATCTAATAATATTATTCAAATAATATGAATTATTGATTTGATAATCTGAAATACTGTGCAATGACAATTATTGAATCACTAACATAAAATATCAACATAGCAATTATTTAATCAATAAAATAAAATATTGAACAGTAATTACTATAACAATTATTGAGTAGTGACTTCTTACGTAAGAATCAATAATGAGAATTACTGTGCAATACCGTGTGCTACTGTGCAACACCGCGTATTACTGTATTTTAACCACCGGGTATTTCAACAGTTTTAACGGTAAAAGTTTTATCGTTATTTTTGTAAAAAGGTTATTTCTGTCGCTTTCTATATCCGACATTTATTCTGCTGTGGGGTCCACCATTGACTGCGTTGTCGTACGAATATTCTCCGACAAAAATAATGTTCCTCGACCAAACGAATATTTTATAACCACTTGCTTACTTTGTAAACTTTGCACATCTCTCCCATAACTTATCACATTTATTAAATCAACACCTTACTATTTCAAAATAATATATAAAAAAAATTAAATCTTTATTCATAAAATTTGGGGTCTTACATTGTTTCTCAAAGAAAATTTTTGAAAATAATTCTGAAATAATCAAAGTCTTCATATTAACCTGCACTTACAACAAATGATTAGGAACGATGAAATCAAAAATTTTCAAGATGTCGAACATATGATTTTGAACAATCTCATGATTAATCTCAATTTGTACGATATTCATACCCTTATATCGCGATAACTCCAAATCACGATCCTCCTCAACCATCAAGTTTGGTTTATCTTTAACAATAACCGCTTCTTCAACTACTTCCTTTGTGTCTTCCATGCTTTCCACTAAAACGGACAAATCACATGTCTGAGAAATAGGATTGATGACACTATAACTTTCTTGAATATTTTCCGTGCATGCTATCAAATTATTGCAACACCTCTTAACTTCTTTATTCAGAAAAGAAATCTCCCTTTGATGCTCTTCTCGAGCTCTTCGTTGAGTTTAATCAGACAAGTCTATAATGTGCTTCCTCTAAATCTTCCAAAAGATCATCATATTGGGGCAATAAGTTTTTACGATAACGAATATAAATCTCATAGTGCAACAAATCACATTCACTGTTAAGAAAGTCAATATAATCCCTTACTTGTTTAATTCTTGTATTTGTACCTTTAGACATTTTCGATACACATATCTGGATTGATTCTTTTGTCCGCTCGTTCCGTGTGCAGTAAAAAAGAAGAAACGCAATAATCCGAGATAACAATTTGTGACTTGGTGAACTAGTTGATAATTAGTGTGGCAGATTATGTGATGTATTTCGGCAGCAACAATTTTTTTTTGAATAAGAATAAACAGAAAATTAAAAGATAGATTCGACTAATTTTATCTAATCCCCACGATGAATAAACAGTTACTTGCAATCATCGGCAAAGCAGCTTCGCTCGACATCATTCTCCTTCACACTGACATCAGAGTGGATTGTCTCTAGCTTGATCAGTAGAATCGTTCTTGTTGTGGGCTAAGTCTCATGCTTTGATACCAATTGACACAACGGAAGACAGTAAAAAGAAAAGAAACAATCACAGAAATTGGATCTATGTAACTTTGCGCAATCACAAGTATTCACAAAGTTGAATAAAATTGACTAAAATAGCCACAATGTTTATGAATCAAAATAATAATAAGAGTTCTTTTTAATTACATCAGTCTTGCACCATATTTATACTAGTAAAAGGAACCCTAATCCTATAAGGAAATAACAAATTGGTTTGAAATAAAAAAATATAACTACATAGCTTCCTAATTACAATAGAATTGAAAAACTTCCTAATTAATAATTAAACTTACCTGATTACTAATTAATAAATAAAAAAAATACATCAAATATTTAAAATTTTCATAAATACCAAAATATAAATTATATCGAATATTGACAAATAACTCTTTCCGTGTCACCCACAAAACCTAACTCCGCTCAAACTCGCACAAATTTTATATTTATATGATATATTCTGTGTGTATATATGTATGTGTATATATGTGCAAGTATATATACATATAATATATACATGCATATATTATTTGTATTCTTACAGTGATCAATATACTTTTAACTTTTATGATATTTTCATTGTGCAAGAATTTTATTATTATTTTTTTGAAAAAGAGGATACCTTATATAAGAACCAAATTGTAAGAAAATTTTAACATTTTTTTTATTATCAACTATTATTGTATTTTACTGATTTATATAAAAAACTTATTCTACTATTTATATAATATTTGTTTTATTTTGTATTATATTAAGTCGTGTTTTACATATTAGCAACGACAAGGCAAAGTTTGAACTATTAATAATAACTTTAATTTGTTTTTTCTCTCATCAACAGAGTTTGATAGTTCTTTGCTTATGTTGTTTTTATATTAAAAAATTCAATCTACCTAGAGATGTGACAAATTAAATTTTATTATAGTTTTTTTTAATTTAAATTATTGCCGTCGAAACATGCTCAACTCAGCCCCTTCCACGTGAGTTAGGATTTAACTTTATTGACTAGGATTTAGAATTTATTAACTATGTTTTAGGGTTTATAAACTAGATTTTAGAGTTTATTAACTAGAGTTTAAAATTTATTAACTAAGATTTAGGATTTATTCATCATTTTCACATGGGTCAGGATTTGACTTTATCGACTAGGTTTTGTTTTTATTAACTTAAGTTTAGGATTTATTAATTAGAATTTAAGATTTATTAATCAGGATTTAATATTTATTAATTTGGGTTTAGAGTTTATTAATCAGGGTTTAAGGTTCTGATCACTGTCCGCTACTATTACTAGTAGTGGATGGATTGTGTTTTTTAACCGTTCGTTATTATTTGTAGCGGACGACGAATTTAACTTCTTTTATCTCGTCGGATGGTAGAAATGATGTATACCCTATAAGTATTTGTAGTACGAATGTGCTATGTATCATTTACCAATATATTTTTATACATACATATGTAAGTATATTACTTGTATTTTGTTTTAAAATTCTTGCAATGATCAACACATTTAACTTTTATATATTTTAATTGTGCAAGATTTTTATTTGTAAAAGAAGGTATGTTATATAATAAACAAATTGTAAGAATATTTTCTTTTTTTTTTGAAATAATGTTACTATCACATAAAAAATCTCACATAATGCACACATACACATACATACATACTATAGGCCCCATATATCAGGCGGGGTCCCATAATATGCATGTGTGTGTATGTGAACATTATGTGAGATTTTTTATCTGATAATAACATTATTGTTTTTTTTGTTAATAGAGAGAGAAACTCAAAACTTTCCCCCATCCATCATATCATTATATTCTTTCTTCTTTTTTGAAAACACTGATCAAATGAGTTAATAAGTTGTCACATTTTAACGCTTGTTGATTATCAACTATTATATTTTACTAAAAACTTATTCTACAACATATTTATATAATATTTGTTTTATTTTATATTATAATAAGTCGTGTATTATATATTAGCGACAAGTCAAACATAATTTGAATTATTAATAATAACTTTTGTTTCATTTTTTTTCTCATCAACCTTGGTAGTTCCTAGTAAATGTTCTTTTAAACTTTTGCTTATGTTTTCTTTTTTTTTTAAAAAAAAATATTCAAATAACCTAGAGATGTGACAAATTAAAATTTATTATAATTTTTTCATTATTTAAATTATTGTCGTCGAAACTCATCCAAACCCGCTCAACTCAGCTCGAATTCATAAACTTTATCGTGGATGGTACTAAATCAACAAATGTCAAGTCCAACCTCTAAATCCGTCTAACTCAAACCCAACAACTTTTAAAATAATGCTATTATCACATAAAAAAAGATCACATAATGCTCACATACACACACATGCATATTTGTAGGTCTCACATGTCAAGCAGGGCACACAGTATGCATGTGTATGTGAACATTATGTGACCTTTTTTATGTGATAGTAGCATTGTTCTTCACGCATAATGCCTTTTTCAGTGAAATAATGCTACGATCACATCAAAATGAGACGCATAATCCTCACAAATACAAATGCATATTTGTGGGTTTTACATGTCATGTAGGGTCCACAATATGCGTGTGTGTATGTGAGCGTTATGTATTCCATTTTTATGTAATAGTAGCATGATTGATGCGTGAAAAGGGAGTCTTCTTCTAAGTTTAATAATAAATATAATCAAAGATACAAACTCCATATTTAAATCATGTTTTTTCTTTTGCTCATGAAAATCAAGCATTTCAACTTCCTTCAAAATCTAAAGAATTCTTTCGATTCAGCTCAAATGTCATTTTTGTTTGACACGTCAACTAAAATAAATTAACGAAAAGAAAGCTTTTACCTAACCTGATCAATTCAAAATTGATCCAAGTTTGTCAAAATTGACCTAATATTATTGTTGGAATTTCTCTAAATTAGTTGAGAATGGGGACCTTTGAGAAAATGCATTCTATGAGTTACAAAGAGAGAACTAGTCAACTTTATTTACCCTCTGTCACAAAATGTGAAATTAATTTTGGTCAATTGACCAATACAGTATCGACACGCCGAAAGGTTATCTCTCCCTTTACGTGTCAGCACTATATTGGTCAATTGACCAACTTACCATGAAATTAACTTCATAGTAACCTGATCCAGAATTAACTAGGGAGCTAGAAAGCACCCATTACAATGTTTATATAACTCAGGGATATTGATGTCAATTCAATGCACAGAAATCACCCCCAAAAAAGAGAAACTAAAACACTAGATTATTGATGATACAAAATTTGTATGTAATCTGCAGGAGTGTAAGGAACAACGGCGGAAAAAAAGGCCGGCGTTGACTACACAAATCTTGAACTTCCAACAATTCCAGACATTAAGGTACAAATTGGAAAAACATGTCAACTAAAGTATGATTTACCAAAAACATACCTGGTCCTACCATCTCTTCCTTCAAAAACAACACGCTGATTGGGAACCAAAGCTCCATAATACGACGAAGCAGGATGCCTTTCTACCATACAATCTGACTCGGAGATTATAGAATCTGTTTCAAGGGGACTTGGATTTGTAAGGTAGAGATCGCGTCTGCTGAAGTTCTTCCATTGATAAGAATGTAATCTATATTGTCGTTCGTGATTCAAAATGGAGAAGTAAAAGGTAGAGAGCATTGTACATATGACAACCGCAACAAAACTGACCTGCTGCTGTGAAAGAATCACCGATTTGGATCAAATTTTTCAAAACCATTCTTAAAATTTTCTGCCATCTTTATTTCTTCACCTTTACTAAGCTTACAATTCCTCCAATCAGCCCTATCTGCCATGTTCAGCAATCCTGCTAAAACCTGCAAAAACAATATACAACATATGCATCATAAAAGCAATCTTAAACATCACTTCAACGAAATATATTATGGGACATATTCAAGAACACAGAAGCAACTTGAATGTAATTGTTACAAGGGCTGGGGAATTATAGGCAACAAGCCTAGGTTAAACACACGGTTGACAAAATTAAACTTATGATCATGACCAATCAGCTGAAGAACTGAATAAAATTAAACATTCATTAGTTTTCTTTTTAAAAATTCCCATTAAGGGAACCACTAGTAAATAAATTACAAAAGGCAATGACCAAGGCGATTTACAATTCATGCTAAATACGAAGAGCACACTCACGTTTCTGGTGCTAGAGCAAATGGAAGGATTTTTTGTTGAATGACTAAATATCAGTAATCTCACCTCACGACCGAATTGGGCAGGAAATTTTTCACTCTCTTCAATAGCATGTGATAGTATTGTACCTCCAGGGAGTTCTACATAGAACAAGCTGCATTTTCTATCAAACTGTGTCCGGAGCAAATTTCTCCCTTCAGAGCTGATACTGTCTGAATCAGAAACAAACATGACACATTAGCTAAGATTATAAAATGTTATAGGTTGTCAGAAGGCAAAACAGATTACATATCATAATAAGTTTCTACTGCAGCAGCTTAATGTAAAGCCAAAACTAGAACAATGGAAGAATTTGAAGGGGCTGTTAGTAGGCAACAAATACAAAGTGTTTGCATTAGTTACTAGAATAAACTTACTTTTCAAAACCACAAATTTAAACCCCATCCTTTCCGCAGCTAAATTAAAAATTTCTTGCACAGATGATGCCCTGGATGATGGAATAGGAATAGCCTGCAAAAATATAAGTACATTGGGAATATGCCTATTGGTTCAAATGAAAAAGCATGAGGTACATACTAAAACCTATAGAAGACAGTAGAATATAATATAGATTTTGGTCACATCGTGACATTTCCCGTTCCCATTTTTGTTCCACGAATCGTATCGACTATCAAACCACGATTTATAGGTAACATTGGTCAGGATGATGTTATTGCAAAATGGACAAAGAAAAAAGGAGTGCAAGAGGAGCAATCAGAAGAATTTTTTTATATCAGCTCTTCTTATAAATTCCAAACGTAAAGCAAAATACTTAAAGCAACTTGCAGTAGCACATAAAAATTGAGCACCAAAAGATGAAATTAAGTTCTACTGTACCTGAAGATTAGCATGAGTTGAACGTATGAAAACCCACTCAAAGAAAACAACTTCTTTGGCTTGGTTCTTAAAATACGCTCTAAGACTGTTCTGGAATCTAACCAACTCTATCTCGCATTCTGGTGGTGAAGAAAGTGTATTGGGAAGATGTTCAACAGGCAATATGAGCACATGATCTGGAATAAGTGGTCCTTTAGCAAGTGCACAGTAGCAATGTTCTCCTATGCTGGTAATTAGATGTGACTCCACATTAGGGCTCGACAAACAAAACCAGCACTCTTTTGACCTGAAACTGTGAGGTTGAGCGTCAGTGCTATCATTGTAAGATGGCAAGGAATAAAGAATAGCACAGGAAATATGTAATAAGTCCAACACAAGAAGTATATATTCAATTAACATCGTAAATATACAAGTATTCTCAGAAAAATTATGATAAAATACATTACTAGAGTAGAATGGAAACAGGGCAACCAGATCCGGAGAAATTTATTTCTTCTGACCCCAACTATAAATAATCGTGTAAGGTTGGGGTCTCTTCTAACTTCCAATTTCATTGAACTTTCTGTATTACAAGATCTCTCATCATAAAATATTTATCCAGAGGGAACCCATAAACTAATAAAATGTAAGGTTTGGGTCAGTAGGCAATAGAAAACCATGCTCTAAGTTCCAATTTCATTGAACTTTGCATTATAAGGTCTCTCATCATGAATTATTTACTTGTGATATTCCTCAAAACAATTAATTCCAACAGGAATCCATTCATTGAGCAGCAGACAATATATTTTCTGTCAACGTGTGAAATGCAGAAAGGGAATGTATATTTCTCTACGTATATTTGAGATATATTATGTGTTTTCAGCACTGTAGAGTTGTGAGTTGTGACTATACCTGACAGTTCACATCTACTACTACAGTACTACTACTAGTACTAGGTCTAGTTCTTCATATACTAGTATTTAGCTCCTTGAAGAATTGTGCCCTGCCACGATATGATACAGAATAGGCACAGGAGCAGACAAGGCGATGCGGTATTGGACCATTTTCCTAAACCCAAGAGTACATTCATAGTAATCCCAATTTCAGACCATTCTTCGGTCATCCCATACCATAATGGGAAGCAGTCTTTTTTTCCTCCAACCCCTTTCGACAATAAATGTGTAAGGTTGTGGTCATAACACAACCAGTGCTCTAACTTCCAATTTTTTGCACTTTATGTAGTATAAAAGGTCTCCTCATCATAAAATATTTATCCAAAGGGAAATTATTCCCATGCGGGATAAAGTGTAATGTTCGGGTCAGTATGCAGCCAGTGTTTTAACTTACAATTTCATAGAACTTGTGTATTATAAGATCTCCAAAAGGAATTCATTCACTGAGCTGACAATATGTTTTCTGTCAACCTGTGAAATGTGAAAAGAGAATGTATTTTTGCATACAAGAGGGGAAACCTTCGTATATTTGCAATATATTATGTATTTTCGGCACTGTAGAGTTGTGACTAGACCTGAAAGTTCACATCTACTACTAGGTCTAGTTCATCATATAGTATTTATCTCCTCGAATAATTTTGCCCTCCCACAATGTGGTAAGTACACTCCACAATGAAAGATAATACGGAAAGGAACAGACAAAGTGACGTGGTATTAGACCATTTTCCTGAACTGAAGAGTACATTCATACCAATCCCAATTTTGTACCATACATTGGTCATCTCCCATACTTGTCCCATGTGAGGCAGGGAAGGCTTTATTAAGCTAAAGTAAATAGCCATACTAGGTCTTATAAATCTATGGGAACGAATGAGTAGTTTCTGAAAACAAACCTGTCGGTGTTTCCTTTCCCATAACCAGGTCTCCTGTTTGAACCGCTCTCACCTTCTTCCTGTAAATTGTGCTTAAAGTTGCAATCTGGACCTCTTTCACATTTTCCTTTGTTCATGAAATCAAAGCACACGCCTCTTAATGATTGTTCCCTCGCGTCTACATCATGCCTAAAGTGGCATTGTTCCCCTCGTGTACAAGAGCCAGAAGATATAAATTTGAAACACAGCCTATCACCATCGCCATGTCTTTGCCGTTTTTGGGAGACATCATATCGCCAATATTGAGAGTCGGAAACACTATCACTGGACCTCTTTGCGTTTTCGCCAGTATGAGCTAGTTTGTCCAAGGATGCATATGGATTAGAGGTGGTATTTGGTGGTTTCAAGGATATCTCAGCAGTAGACATGGTAGATGCTGGAGTGGGAGAGATTGCATGGATAAATTTCTGAGAAGCACGAGCAAGAAAAAGTTTTAATATAAACGCCTAGAAAACATATGATATATAAGTAAAAAAGAAGGGCTGAGAAGCTTTTCCACAGGAATTAAAAACACATGTTTCCTTTGCCCAAAAGTAAAAAAGTTAATTACTGAAAGACTCTAAGGTCCAGAATGCATGCACAATAAAGAGATGGTCAAACTAGCACGCACAAGCAATTCTAGGATTGCAGGAGACTAGAGTCCATGTAACATAGGTTCCCGTCAAATCCTGATTAATGATTACTGATCATTAGATGGCATCATGTACAAATGGGTAATGCTTACAAAAAACTACATGAATGTCCAAATCAAATATAATAGAGTACCTATGTATATTCAATAGAAACCACTAAAAACTACTAAAGCAGATAATCTTAAGGATCCCAGAATATCAACAGCTTTATAAGTACATTTCACGGGAAAGTTTTCAAGTAATTAACAAAACCTGTTTATCAGGATTTCCAACTGGAGCTAGTCCTAAGAAACGGGTAACATGTACAGCATCTATGTTAACATATGGTTCACGAGCATAGAATGTGCCTTTAGTTCCTGCAATGTGATACCTAACACAAAACAACCTTTCATCAGGACAGTTTATTATCATTCTTTGCTTAAGCTATAAGCACATTCGGAAGATTGTGGATCTGGGTACAGTCAAAAAATGTGGAACAGAAAGGCATCCAAGTTATATTACATACAAAATATACTTATTTTATGATAAGATTAAGTAGACTCTTGCATCTTTGACACTTTTGTACGTATATTGTTATATGGCAAGTGGTGCAGACAATCAATTAATAGCTTTATTGAAGTAAACAAGCCATATAACTATTCGAGGTTGGCTACAGTATCTCTCTATCTTTTCATGCCCAATGACCTTAGTTCGCGGCACATGAACCATGTGTTGCAGAGTTATAAAAACACCAGCTAGGACGAAGGGAGTACTATAAAGTAGATACCTATCAAGTCATTAAGAATATTTCTAATTTCTATTAGTTTCAAATATAGAATTCATAAAATTTAGACTTTCCTGTTGGACAAGTATGTCTATAAGGAGTTTGTCAGAACTGGATAGCGGGCTCCATGGAAGAAATGGAGATTGAGGGCTCTACCAATTAAGCAAGTTATATGTTGCTGATAAAGGTTTAGGAAAATAAATGAAGGTGATGGATTATGAGCTCGCTATAAACCCGAAGTTTAGATCTTCCAATAATATTCGCAACTGAATCAGATCTGGAAGCCTAATTTTAACAATAATGAAGAAAATTGTCATGTATAATTATTGCCTCTGACAATTAATCATCATGTACCTGGGTTTCATCTCTGCCACTAACTCTGAGATGGTGGAATCACTACCAGATAAATCCGAAATCCCTGGAGGAGCATCAGATGGTGGAACTCCATTCAGGATCCCACTGGGCCACTCATTAGTAATATATAGTTAAGGAAGTGAAACAAGCAGAATATAAACAGAAAAGCAACAATATCTAACAATGAACAAAGTTGAATGAATAATCCACAGAGAGAGAGAGAGAGAGAGAGAGAGTGGATTAAAATTTATAAATAAAGGATATGTTAAGAATATATCTATTATTCCAGGTTCCTCAGCTAATGCCCGCAGTGCATCAACATCATCTTGACTGTATGCTCCATAAAGTTGCCCGCTTGCTGATTGCCTACCAGATAAGTATGCCACAGATAATCCTAAATAGTACAATAATCAGTTTTGACAAGTAAACGAAAGGTATCGATAACAAATCTCTAGTAAAACACTTCAGTTAACCTTAACGAGAGTTACTTCGCCCTACATTACATTGCACTTCAAAGAAAAGGAGGTGAGTTTACATACGAAATTAATTGGTAACAGACCTGTCTACCGAAAAAAATAGAATAGAAAAGAAAAGAAATAAGTAGAAGAAACATCACAAGATTCTCAATTTCCACAAATTCACAATTAAAGACTATAACACCATCTCATATTCTTAGTTAATTTTTATAATTTAACCTTATTTTCTATATACATTTATTTATATCACCTAGATTTTCAAATAAATTTGATCTCTAAAGTACCAATCAAACTTCAACTCGAGCACACAGATGATATTCAATAACGTGCTTAAGTTACCAAATCTAGTTAGCCATCCGTTTAGCTAATGATTCTTTAAAGTACAGTGAACTCATAATGCTGCATTTGGGCCTACATTCTTGTACATTTTTCTGCAGTTTTGAATTTTGAAAACACTAACAATTATATAATTCAAATTACTTGTTAACCAGAAGAAAAAGAAAAATCTCATAATACATGGTCCTTCGTAAATTGAACAACTAAGTAATCCCAAAGATTCCATAATTCTGGGACACCTAAATAGTACCTAACGCAGTAAGCTTTAAAGCAAAAACATGATTAATAAACTAAATTAGACTAAATAAAACTAGTTTACAAAAGGCTTTATGATAATATACCATGAAGTGAGAACTTGCCACTGCCTTTCAACCAAAACAAATTGTCACAAATTTTAAGACCGTCCATTTTGAATCCTAAATTGGCCGAGTCCTTTGCGGCGGCCAATAAAACCTTGGGAGCGCCAGCTCCATAATCGCCGATGAAGTAAATAGGGATAGGAAAAGTGTTCCGGCCTTCAATATAGTCCATGAACTCTTCAAGCCGGTCCGATGTGTCTGGAAAGAACTGTCCAACACAAAGAACGGCATCGAATGGACCTGCTGATTTGTTAACCTACAATGAATCATATGTATCAGAAAAGTGACAAATCAGGTATAAATATATACATATATATAGAGAGATAAAATGAGATTTACTGATAATAGGCGTTTGCAGAACTGATTAAGGCGGCCGAGAACATCTCCGGAGAGTAGAATTCTTGGAGGGGCCATAGCCACCAGAGAGTGGGAGAGAGAGAAGCGGGAGAATTGAGCTGTTAATGACCCGAACTGCTAAATGACTGATTGAGTGGGCCGGCTGAAAATAATATATAATAGCCCATTCATTAGGTTGGGCTTGGGCTGAGATTTGGTAACATATATGTGCAATCTCAACTTGTAAGTTTTAGATTGAAGGCTAGTTGAATAACAATACACTATAGGGGTGTGGAATTGATGGGCTCTTGAGCTAATATAAGGACGGATTACTTTTGTGGGATGATTTTTATTTTCTCTGTACTAAAATTGGCCCAACAATCCATTGAGAAATTAAATTCTATAGTAAAAGCTTGGGTCCTTTACAATAATATACAATATTTAGTAAGTAATTACAACAATAGTGCACTCATACAATATTTACACAATTAATACACTTTCTATATTTATTTACAATATTAGTGCAATTAGGATACCTTAATTTATGGAATTAGTATAGGATTCAATTATAATAATAAGGAAACCTAAAATCAAGGAGAAATAACTGCCATAATTAATAATTCAAATTCAAATATCTTGGATCTAACAACAAAAATAAATTCAAATTCAAATATTCAAAATTTGGCAACGTCATCTTCCTCCTCCCCTTCGTCGGTGAGACCCAATTTCATGTCAAAAAAAAAGAACACTACATAGGAAAGAGAGAGATAAGAGAGTGATGTGTAATGTAATGTTGATAACCAAACCTTCGTACCAAGGTAACCAAACGTTTATACCAAGATAACCAAACCTTTATAACAAGGTAACCAATCTATCTCCACACCTGCAATATGAATTGGTTACTTTGGTATGAAAGCTTGGCAACCAACTGCATGAATGTTTGGCTACCAACTGCATTACATTCAAAATTAAGATTCGGTTACCTTGGAATGAAGGGTTGGTTACCTTGGTATGAATAATTGGTAACCAATTGCATGAAGTTTGGTTACCAACTGCATTACATTCAAAATAAAATTGATAACCTAATAAAACTGAATTGGTTACCTTCATACCAAGGTAACCAACACAGTCATACCAGTATGACTGTTTGGTTACCAACGTATGAGGTTTGGTTACTGGTGGAGTTGGAGAATGGACCGGTAGTGGAGGGGAAGCAACGGGTGGTGGAGGGGCCTCCACTGCGGCCAGTGGCGGGGTCTCCACCGACGGCCATCTTGGATCGATTTAGGGGAGGAGGAGAAAGAGGGGCGGGAGGAGGCGGAGGAAGGGGAGGGGGAGGGGGGGGAGGGGGAGGGGGTGGGGTGGGGCGGGAGGAGGAGGAGAAAGGGGGGGAGGAGGGGATGGCGGTGGGAGGCGGAGGGAGGGGATGGGGCGTGGGCGGGGGAGGAGAAGGGAGGCAAAGGAAGGGGAAGGAGAGGGTGTGGGGCTGGGGCAGGGGTGGGGGTGGGGGCTGGGGCGGGAGGAGTAGTGGCGGTGGCGAGGGTGGGGCAGCTGTAGGTGGAGCAGTGGCGGGGGGCGAAGGTAAGGAAGAAGGTTGCAACGGCGGAAGAGGAGGAAGAAGACGATGACCGAAGAGGAAGAAGAAGGCGGTTACTCCATTGATTCGTTAGATAAGAATATGGAGGTTGATAAGAGAGAGAGAAGATTTAAATCCCTACAATCGTGGGCCATTATCAATAACTCATTAAATCAGTCAACTAAATAAAAGGGATAAGATTGCACTCTTTTTGTAATTAAATATTGCATATGCACTCTTTTTGTAATTATTTTATTTGTGCATTTTTTTTGTAATATTTTAGTAAAATGTACTATTATATGTAATTGTCCCTAAAAGCTTCACCAAGACCTCACAAAATTAGGCCCATATTTTTAGGTATTAACAGGTAGGGGTTGTTGGAAATGGGTTTGGAAAATAAATATTAAAGCATTTTGAGGCTTAATTTAATGTGGGACCCATATTCCGGAAATGTCGGGTCCATGCACCAATGCGTTCTCCTCTGCGAGGAGTATAACATGGTATACTTATTTGTACATATCCATTAAGAATTGAATGAGAAAATTGACTCCAAAGTCACCTACTTGATATGTTGTAAATTGCATAGTCCCACATAGGAAGTTGGAGGGAAAAGTGAAGAATTTATATATGGGATGTTTGCTCAATGGGAAGGGCCCCAAGGGACACCCCACTTTAGTGGAAGGGGGAGCCAAGGCTTGATTCAAACCCACACGCACAAGCCGTTGTTGCCATCCAGGTGGTGGTGATATATAATTTTTTAGACAAAATCTGTTTAATTTTTTATCATCACGATACTACGTCGTTTTGACGAATGGATGTGCCAACGGTAATACCCTGTATTAACCGTCACGAATTTATTCTATAAATAATCTGGGAGCGCATTTGGAAAAATATAGTTTTTTCCCGTTCTTCTTCCCGTTTCTGCATTTGCAGTATATGTTTTGTTCTTCCGTCCCGTTTCTGCATTTACAGTGTATGATCTTCCATTCATTTCATTCCCATAATTCATAACACATAACAACATCATATCATCACAGTAAGGTTCGAGTACAGAACATAGAAATTGTGTTCGAAGAATTCTTAATTTCGAAGTGCTGCTAATTAAGAATTGGAAATCCGTTTTATCTTGGGAAGTAATTATTCAACAAATCCCTTAGCACCAGTGAGGGAATAAATTTGCTTCAAGGAAACTTTGTTAATTCAAAGGACTCGGATTTAGTTGTCTTGTATTTCCAGAATCTGATTTCTTTTTCCAAGTAAGTACAATAAATGTTTTTCTAAATCTGATTTGGTTAACTTTGTTATTATATATATTAAATATTACTATATTTACAGAATAACAGGGGTAACAATGGGGACATAATAAAAATCAAAAACTCTATCTGGACAGAAAAATTGGACCCGAGTGTATTTGAATTTTAGTTATTTGTATTTTGACCCTCAATGGGGGGTAAAAATATAAATAAGTAAAATTCAAATACACTCGGGTACAATTTTCATGTCCAATTTTTATGTCCGCATAAAAGAGCTCAATAAAAATAAGTTATTGTACCAATTATCGGGCCAACGACAATCTTTGCGAAACTAATTAAGGTTTCGTTTAGTAATTGTTTTTTTACTTTCATGTTTTTACTTTCTATTTGTATTTTAATATGTTTTAGTTTTTACTTACTTTCACTAGTCAAAACAAAAATCAGACCACATTGTTTGATAATTATATTTTAGTGTTAATTTAATTTTATGAAGAGGTAGAGTTTGAAATGTTGTTGCTGACAAGAGTTGATGCATGGACCTTAGTATAGTAGAAATTAAGACTGAGTAAGGAATCAAATTAGAACTGAAATCGCATCAAAAATCGCACTAAAAATCGCACAAATCACATCAATTAAAATCGCACCAACGGTTCCGACGTATGTGGCGGTTTTAGGTAGGTTGAAAAATCAAATTTACGGTTTCAGTTTGGTAAATTAGTCAAAACAGCACGCATAAAATCGAAATCAAACCGCACAATGAAAATTCATTAATTATACAATCCTATTACAGGAGAGATGTTTGTCTAATAGTGTATGCCTATAAATTAAAGATAAATGTATGCCTATAAATTTATAAATAACTAAGAGATCAGAAAAAGAAAGGATATAAAAATAAAACAGTTCGTGTAATGGGATCATTGGATAAAGTGAAAATCACACCATACCCATTTACTAATAAAAATCTTTTAAGTATAATAAACAATACTACATTGGATCAAATATATTCTTATAGCACAATTATTAATTTAAAATTTATAGATTTCCTCCTAATACAACATTTCATGATTAAAGCATACTCTTCCATACTCTACTTGGGAATAATTAATGGTGCCAGACTGCCACCCAAAACTACAAGTATATTGTGATGAGCTCAAGAAGTCCCACTCACACATGCTCAACAAATATTAAGTAAATTAGCAACAACAACAAATCCATTGGATAGAAAATAATGAGAATTGAAACTCTTTAAAAGAAGACGTATTATAATTAATTCAAGAATACTATATAACTCTTTGTGTATCCTGTATACATAAATAATAATAATAGATATTGCACACCATTTACATAAGATGAACAATCACCATTTGAAAGGGTTGAACGGAATTCAAATAAAGTTGCATACAATTTTGTTGTTTCAATTGATTTTAGAATCAAAACTGGACCAAATGAAACCTCATCGCACGATTCAAAACCGCACCGCACTAATCACAAGCGATTTTATGTGCGGTTTTGAATTTGTCAAACCGCACCTAAGCGATTTCATGTGCGATTTGAGCTTCAAACCGCACCATGCTCACCCCTAGTAGAAATGGCTCCTTGTGTTGCCAAAATTGAAGAAACAATTTTTTTAAGCTTTCACTTTTTTTGCGTTCAAAGTTACTTCTACTTTTTTGCAAAATAGAAACATTTATTAAACATTATTTTTTGCTTCTAATTTCAAAAAAATAAAAGTAAAAATAAAAATTTAACGTAAAAACAGTTTTACTAAAACATGCCTACATTCTCAATTTGCATGGTTACTTCTTGTACATAGTTCCACCAACAGAACAATTAATACTTGGATTAGATGAGATAACAGTAATCAAATCTCTTTTACACTACTTTTTTTTCAAAATAAAGAATTAGTTTTTACTTATAATTAATATTCTCATCTATCTATATTATAACCCACCATGGTAATTTGGTGTAATTGTGTCACATTATTTTTTTTTCCATTTTTATCTTTATAATTATATTATTATTTTATCATTTTTATTTTATCTTTTTATTAATTCCTTCAAATATTAAAAAATTTATATTTTATCCCACCTAATTTACATATGTATCGTGTGCGTTACTGGGTGCTAGTAGAGATCATAATGCAAATATGCCTGACAAAATAGGATTATGAGTTGATTTTGCTTTATAAAATTTGGTTATGGTTCTATTTAAGAACTAAAATCACATTACCTATTTTTAATATGAGTTATGTGGGTTGAAACCATATAATTATAGGTTAAATATAGGTCAAACCCTATTTTAAATTTTAAGCTTGCCATTATTATGGTCCAATTAAATAAATTATTTATGATATTTAATTTATATATTCTTCCACCTTCTATCCCTAATATTTTATACATTCTTCTCATCTCTAAAAAATTTTATACACTAAAATTTTTAAATTTTCTCTTTAAAATTTTTGTACACTTGTTTTCTCTAAAAATTCTTCTACCCTCAATTTTTTTATATACTTTTTTTGTTCTCTCTCTTAAAAAATATTTATACTATCTCTCTTAAATTTTTAAATAATTTATCTCCCTCCTAATTTTTTATACACTCCCCCTCTCAATTCTTTTATGCTTTCTAAACTTCGAGTTCAAAACACATTCACAAACTCCAACAAATTATATTGTTAATTTTTTTAAAGGTATATTATCAAGATAATTTTTTTATATAATGTGGAGTATCTGATCTGCAATCCGACTAATCTTTCCACCCCGTTCCCGTGGCTTTATGACTATTTTTATTAACTTGCCAAATTAGAACTGATGATATTCGAATTTAAGACGTTTGAGTCTACGATTCGTTCCAAAACCTGATTTGAACCACTGTATAAAATACTGGGATTATAAATACTTGTCATCACACAGCATTAAGTATCACACGGCATTAAGTAACAAGCCTGTGGCCTGTGGGAATACATAATACACTGAATGTGAGCAGTGGATGTGAAAAACTTAAGACACCCAACTAAATTAAACTCAGCTGTGAACGTCCACGTGGTTATGTTTTTCACCGAACAGTTTAGGTGCTCTTAACATGTGTCCTTATAACACATGCTAAGCACACAGTTCAAGAGAATATTTTTTTGAACTGTATGCATATTCTCTTTATTTTTACATTTACATCAAGTTCAAGAGAATATACACACAATTCAAAAGAATATTCTCTTGAATTGTGTGTTTAACATGTCCCCTAAAGGCACATGTTAAGAAATTCCATACAGTATATACCATACTTGGATTTTGATTTGGATTTGAAATGAAAAATTTGGGTGAAAAATAGTTTAAGCGGTTTGGGCTTATATTTCTTTTTAAAAATATAAGTTCAAACTTTACCCAACTTAAATAAATAAAAACAGTTAACTAATTTCATTGGTTCCAATTACTAAAATAGATTGACCCAACAGTAACTGTAAAATGAACCAAACATTTCGAGCTTGATTCGTACTTGCTCGACTCGAAATATAAATGATTCAAATATGAACAAATTTTAAAGTTCGATAAATTACTCGAACCTCTCTAAATTATAATTTCGAATTATATTTGCTCGAAAAGTTCAAACTGCTCGGGCTCAATTGAAGATCGTACTCGACTCGATAGCTAAACGAGTCTTAATCAAATCTTATTTTATACTCAACATATTTTGTGAATCAAATCTGAACAATTCAATACTCAGCTCGACTCAATTTATTTACACCCTTAATTAACTGTCAAGGCTAAATGAAAAACGTACTCATAACTTTTAGCATTTCGTAGAGCATCTTTTTTGGATCAAGTTTGCATGGAGTTATTTTTTTGGTAAGTTGGTCAATTAACCAATAGAATGCTGACACACATACAGTCTCGCCTGCGTGTCAGTATTCTATTGATCAATTAACTAATTTACCCAAAATAAACTTCATGCTAACTAATTCCATCTTTTTTGGAATCAAGTCAACAAAGATTCTGATAAGGATCCATGTGAAAATTTTAGGCTCAAAAATGGCTCGTATGATTAATGCACAGCCTGACACAATAATAATATCTAACAAAAAATGCAGTCCCAATCTAGGTGGGTGAAAATTGGCACATTTTGGCTGGTCTAAACACCAGATCGCGTGTGAACATGTTGATTTTTGTTACAAGAATAAATGGACTCTCTACTATAGGCTGGGGATACCTAGTTACCGACCTTTTCTTTGTCTTTTTATAAGTACTCCTTCCATCTTTAGATTAAATTATTTTAAAATTATGCATAAATATTAAAAAAATAATTATATATTATTAAATATAATATCAATTGTGTATATTATTCTTATATTGAAAAAAAATATTATTTATTGGGCAAAGAATAGTGAAAAAATCAAAATTATATTTAATATTTGGGATAATATTTGAAATTAAGCAATTAATACTTACTTGAAATTCTCAAACGACTTATATTAAGGGACAAAAATATTTTTTTAAAATTATTTATATTAAAGGACAGAGGGAGTATATAATAATACTTGCATCTTTTTCATAAAAATAGTTTTATTTTAGATATTTTTTTAAAAGTAATTTTGTAAATAAAAATCTTTAGAAACAAAGGTCTAGTATAACTGATTAACGATATGAATTTGTACTTGCATCTTCTAGACTAATTAATTAGAGTATTTTGAAAGTAGTTGATATAAAATTAACTTTGATCAATTGATCAATACAATTTCGATATACAGACGGGAGGTTATCTTTTTTTGTGTGTCAGTACTTTCTTGGTCAATTGACAAATTTATTATGAAATTAACTTCATGATAACCAAATCCGAATAATCCATAGGAAGAATCGGGAAGTTTACGCGTCGTGTGTGTACACAAGGCACTAACACATATTTGGAATCTAAGTTGGCCCAAAAATTTAAGCCAAATATTAGGTTTTGAGTCTATTCATGTGAATAGACCTGATAAACGGGCGGGCTCAGTCCAAACAGGCCGGGCAGTGGTAGGCCGGGTCAAAAACGGACGGACCAAAAAAACTCGATTTTTACTGGGCTAAAAATGCTCAGCCCAACGCACGGCGCGTGAATTTCAAGGCTAAAATTGTCCGAGTAACCCTTCATATATCTAACATCAAATATGATTAAACATTATCTATTTAACATATATAAAAATAATAGAAATAATAGAACTTCAACATGGTAGTTGAGAAAAAACAATTAGCGAGTTGGAATTAATGATTAAATAATGAGGTACCTACTAAGTGAACATGCAATTTATAACTTGGTTATTAAAAAAAGACTCTGAGGTGGTCAATGACTCAACATGAATACAATAAGCCTGATTATTATTTAATTAAACTACTATCCATCTTAATTAATACTCGAAACACTCCTCTTTAATTTTTTACTTTCATTTAATACCTATTAAGATTCATTTATGCATAAAATATTTTGATGATTATCTTGTGACATTAAATTTTTATTCACAAAAAAACAATTTGTATACGTATACAATACATAATACTAAAACCTTAGTATACATTTTAAAAATCATTTAAAATAATTATTATGATTTTGCATAACACTCCCTCTATTTTATAATAATAGACTTTTTAGAAGAAAAAGTTTATTCAAATTTATTTGTTGTTTACAACTTTTTAGAAGAATAAATTATTTACTTTCTTATATTGCCCCTAACTTCTCTCATTGTTCTAATAAAGTTTTTCTCTTATATCAGTAGTTTTTAATTTCCCATAAAGCGCGGTAGTGATGAAATTTCACACACATTTTAATTATTAAATGATAGCATTAAATAACTTTATTAATTCATGTGCATAAAATTAAAAGGGTCCTGTTAACATGCGCCCTAAGGACACATGTTAATCACACAGTTTAAAAAAATATTCTCTTGAATTGTGTGTATATTCTCTTGATTTATGCATTTGCACCAAATTCAAGAGAATATATACACAATTCAAGATAATATTCTCTTAAACTGTGTGCTTAGCATGTGCCCTTAGAGCACATGTTAAGAAATTTCAAACTAAAACAGTTATTGTTATGGAATGGAGATAGTACTAATCACTTGCTTAAGCAAAAAGGGGAGTGGTTTGCGTCAAGTTAACTTTAGTCAATTGACCAATACAGTGTCGACACGCAGGTCGGGAGGTGATATCTCTGCGTGTCGGCACTGTATTGATCAATTGACTAACTTATCATAAAAAAAATTTCATCACTGTATTAATCAATTGATCAACTTACCATAAACTTAACTCATGATAATCGAATCCAGAAAAGAGCTAGTTCGTTGATGTTTGACGTTATTATTACTCCCTCCATTCCTTAATATAAGTCGTTTTAGAGTTGTGCACAAATATTAAGAAAATAATCGTAAAACATTAAATATAATATCAATTTTCTATATTGCTTAATTTCCACTATTACCTAAAAAATTAAATATAATTTTGGTTCTCTCACTATTATCTGACATATAATAGTGAGAAATCAAAATTATATTTAATACTTGGGGTAATATTTTCAAAGTTATATTTAATATTTGGGATAATATTAAAAATTAAGCAATTAATGCTTATTTGAAATTCTCAAACGACTTATATTAAGGAACAAAAATATTTCTCTAAAATGATTTATATTAAGAAACGGATGGAGTATTATTTTAATATTCCAGCTATTGACGTAAGTATGAGTACGTAAGGTCACTGCGACTTGCAGTGTCATGCCTACGTCAGGTTGTCAATCAGTGTAAAGCATGTTAATTTCCGTTTTCTTTTATAAATATATATATGTTTGGAATTTAAAAATAAAAATATAGAAATAAAGAATATTCTTAGCAAGATTTTCAGAACCGGACCGTTTATCGAATCGAAAAAGATATCGGATGAATGAATCACTAGTCTAACCAGTGGTCGAACCGTTATTGACTCAATGACGTCATTAATATATAAAAATATATATTATTAGTAATTAATAAATGTTTTAAAAATCTCATTTTTCATGAATTAAAACATAATAAAAATGAGTTACAATATTAATAAAAGTGGTTAATTTTAATATTAAAATTTTTTTGGTAAAAAATTAAAATAAAATAAAAACCGGGTCAATTTGGTTAATTAACCGGATTTACCGGTTGGGCCGGTGGTCAACGGGCCAACCTGAGTTTTGACCAAAACCGATTCACTGGCCCAAATTGGACCGAAAGGCGGACCGATACCGGTTTTTATCGGTTCGACCGCTGGTCCGATCCGGTTTTTAAAACATTGATTCTTAGCATAAATATTATTTACGGATCCGGTTATCATGAAATTAACTTCATGGTAAATTAATAAATTGACCAATACAATACTAACATGCAGAGAAAAATTGTCTTTAAACATGCATATCAACATTGTATTGATTAATTCACCAAAGTAAAAACTTATTTAACATGCATGGCTATCAATGTATAATAGTATATTAGATATATGGGAATAATTACGAATATATTATTATCTCCATGTTTCAAATATATGATTAATTTGGAAATTTTGAAGGCAATTTAAAATATTTGAAATTAATATTATTTATTTAATTTTACATAATATTATTATAAAAATTATAAAATATATAATGAGTATTACCATTGACAAAATGTATGGTCCTAAAGATTTAAATAAATTACTGCAGTTTTAAAATATAAAAATATCTAAATAAATTTTTTCTTGATAGGCACATCATTTATCTTTATTTATGTAATAATCCAAGTCAAAACTCGACTAATATAGCCGCCGGCTTGTCCACCTATAAACTGAAAAACTAGCAAACAAAAGGATAAGATATTTGAGAAAATCACTTGACATATGACCCGTCCACTCAAATATTTATATTTAACATTTTTCTTTATTTAATTTTATGCAGTATCATTATAAAAATAAATAAACTATTTTAAAAAAATTATTATTGAAAAAAATTATTTCCCTCAAGTTTTAAATGAATCGCTTCCGTTTTGAAATTTAATTAAAAATATTTCAAAGTGACCTTAACAAGTAAAAATTGATCTTATATTCTAAGCAGGAGGAGCGAATATTAATCCTTTATATGTTTAAAAAAAAATCCATTTTATTTAAAGAAGGCAATTCTTAAAATTTTAAAATCCAAAATTATATTTAAGATTTGAAACAAAATATTTATCCTAATCATACTTACCAAATAATTTGCAATATACAGTGTGAACTTTAAAACTATTTTAAATTGACTCAAAATTAAAACATAATTCCCTTTTAGAGTATTAATAACCTAATATATAATATCATATGATATATAGTGCTGGTCAATTAAATTTAGTTTTTTTTAATATAGTATATGTTACAAGATGTGATTGTACCATAAAGGTCCAAAACTTGGTGATAATTGATAAGAGTAGGTTGATTAAAGCTTGACATTTTTTTAAAAAAAAATTTGATAAGCATGAGAAACTAAGTCCACTTAAATATCCAATCTCACGGGCGGATTCAGTTACCATGAATTTAATTTCAGGATAAGTTTATCAATCGATCAATACAGTACTGACACGCAGAGAAAAATCACCTCGCGCCTGCGTTTTGACACTGTATTAATCAATTGATCAAAATTAATTTCATGTTAACCACTTCCCTCACGGAGACATTCTCTTTCATTAATGTACAAGTCCAATTTCGTCAAAACAAAATATTTTCGCATTCATATTTTTCTCAATTAGTTTATAGAATTTTAAATTTTAAAAATTTGACAATTGTTTAGCCCATGCTTTACCTAAATTAACTTTCTCGCATGATTTTAATCTTGGATAGCTCTCAACTCTATCAAATTTGTAATTCGGACTTGCTTGATGAATGAATTCTTCGGGCTCCGCCTCCAGGGTTTGTCAAAATAATAATAATTAATTAAAATCAATATATTTTTAAATTGTATTTAATTTGACAACAACTTAGACGGTACTAGTAATTATAAATTATTTTCAAGATTAGATAATATTTTACATTATAATTTAAAATTTGTAATTTCATAAATTAACTATGATCAAAATTGAAAGCATTAATTTAATGTACGATTTAATTTTTATTATAAATAAATATAATTACTATATACGGATGAAAAAAGTACTAGTAATTACAATATTTGTTATTTGTATAATGTAAATGGAATTTTATCAATTTTAATTTAAAAATTTTGTAAATCAAAAATTAAAATATATTTTTAATTTGAAAATAGAGTAGTAAAAGAATCAAAAATATATTTATTTTTAAGGTAATCAAATCATATAAAAGCACATTAAATTTGTAATACCTTTCTATTTCTTAAAAATGAGCACAACATAACTCACGTGTTCTCCATTCTTTATTCTAAAAATACAATTATAAACATTAGATTCATCAATTTAATTTTAATTGTTATTATAAATATTTTAAAATGGTACTAATTATAAAATTTATTCAAAACTCAAATAAATTATATTAATTTAAATTTAAAAATATTTCAAAATAATTTCCAAAAATTAATTAATATTATACTATGGAGCATAGAGAATAAATTTTATGAAAAATGAAAAGGAAAAAAAGTAATACTCCTATAGTCCTGTGTCTTATTCACCGCAACGGCCCCACATGTACAAATAACAAAAGGCTGATTGGCACTTTTGTCCCTCCAAATTGTCATTCACTTTCAAAGTCGTCCTTAAAGTACCATTTTTATCAGTTAGGTCCTTAAAGTGGTATTTTTTTGGCGTTTCTATTCTTTCTACCCATTTTAACTTAAATCCGACCTATTTTGACCAAGTTTAACCAAACCCGACCCAGTTAGAACCCAACCCAAAATTTTAATATTTTAAAATATAATAGTATTTTTAAAATAAGTTTAAAATAATAATTATATTTAATATTTTTAAAAATTAATATTTAATTATTTAATATAAATTATTATTATTAAAATAATAATTCTTTTAATATTTTAAAATAAAATATTAGTTTTTTTTAAAAATAATTATATTTAATATTCTAAAATAAATATTTTTTAAATATTTTTTATGCTTAATATTTTAAAATTAAAAAATAATTTTGTAAATATTATTTTTAAAAATAATATTTACTTTTAAAATATTAAAAATAATATTTATTTTAGAATATAAAAAATAATAATTATTTTAGAATATTAAATATAATATTTATTTTAGAATATTAAAAATAATATTTTTTTAGAATATTAAAACTAATAATTATTTTATTTTTTTAAATTTTTTTTTGAATAATTATTATAATTATATTTATATTTAGTTTAATTTTTTAATATTTACTTTTAATATTATAAAATAATTATTATTTTTAATATTCTAAAATAAATATTTTTAATAATTATTATTTTTGAAGGAAAAATAATATTTAATATTCTGAAATACTTATTAAAAAAATTAAAAATTTTATTATTTAATAATAATAATTATTAAGTTTATTTTAATTTTTAAAATAATAATTATTAAGCTTATTTTAGTTTTTAAAATAATAATTATTAAGATTTTTTTAATTTTTTTAATAATAATTATTATTAAATAATAATATAAATAAATATAAATATAAATATAATAATTATTCAAAATTTTGTTTATAATAAAGCTAAAATAAATATTATTTTTAATATTTAAAACTAAAATAATAGTTTTTTTATAAAAAATTAATAATTATATTTAATATTCTAAAATAAATATTGTTTATTTTTAATATTTTAAAACTAAATATTATTTTTAAAAATAATATTTACAAAAATATTTTTTACTTTTAAAATATTAAAAATAATAAATATTTAAAAAATATTTATTTTAGAATATTAAATAAAATTATTAATTTTTTATAAAAAAAACTAATATTTTATTTTTAAATATTAAAAATAACTATTTTTAAAATAATTATTTTATTTTAAAATATTAACATAATTATTATTTTAATAATAATAATTTCTTTTAAATAATTAAATATTATTTTTTTAAATGTTAAATATAATTATTATTTTAAAAATACTATTATATTTTAAAATATTTAAAATTTGGGCTGGGTTCTAACTGGGTCGTGTTGGGTTAAACTTAGTCAAAATGGGTCGGGTTTAGGTTAAAATGGGTTAAAGGAACAGAAATGCCAAAAAAATACCACTTTAAGGACCTAACTGACGAAAATGGTACTTTAGGGACGACTTTGAAAGTGGGTGGCAACTTGGAGGGCTAGAAGTGCCAATCAGCCTATTTAAAATTTGGGTTGGGTTATAACTGAGTCGGGTTGGGTTAAACTTGGTCAAAATGAGTCGGGTTTAGGTTAAAATGGGTTGAAGGAACAGAAATGCCAAAAAAAATGCCACTTTAAGGACCTAACTGATCAAAATGGTACTTTAGGGACGACTTTAAAAGTGGATGACAACTTGAAGGGCTAGAAGTGCCAATCGGCCAATAACAAAATTGCATGTAGAAATATCACTTTCCTAAAAAAAATAAAAAATTTCGAATCGAGTATTGAGTTGTTCGTATTTGGTTTACAAAATTTATTGAGTATAAAATAAAATTTAATTGAGTCTCATTTAGCTACCGAGTCGAGTATAATCTCGAATCAAACCCGAGCAATTTGAATTTTTTGAACGAATCTGATCCGAATATCAACAGAAAATTGAAATTTAAGCAGGTTTGAATAATTTATCGAATTTTAAAATTTATTTATATTTGAATTATTTATATTTTTAATCGAGTTCGAATCAAATTTTTAATCGAGAGAGTACGAATCGAGCCCGAACTATTTTTTAAAATATTAGTTAAACCCTTATTTTTTTTTCACACCACCTATTTTCAGCCCCTCCTACATCTATTTATATACTACTACTAGTCCACTCTATACTACCACATCTCTCCATAATCCATACAAAGTAATCAAAACACCATTTTCTCTCTCTAAATTTCTCCATTCCTCTCATTTTTCTTTGCGCTCTCTGTGAAACAATACTCACAAGCCAAACGCAGCCTTATTTACTAGCCATGGTGATTTCTATGGCTACCAGCTGGTTCACACCCACTATTCTCTTCTGCTTCTTGAATCTCATGATTGGATCCATTTTCATTGCTTCAAAATTCAAGACCCAAAACCAACTCGGTGAACACAACTCACCCCAACTCGTCCGAGCCCCATCCCTCTTAGCCCGAGTTAAATCCATCAATTTCTCCCTCCACTACCCATTTCAGTCCGAGACTCAGTTTGCCGACCCTTTACAGGATCAGCATCACACTGAAAGTGAAATTGAGAATCATGGCCGGGAATTGGACCATCACGTGAGCAGGAGCAAGTCGGACACGTGCCATGAGGCGACTCCGGAGAGGGTTCCGGCAAAGATGAAGAAGTCGGCCAGTGAGAAGGCAGTGGGTAGGAGGGAAGAAGAGAAGGAGGAGGTGGAGCTCCGGCGGCCGGCGACGGTGAGGGAGAAGAAGGGGAAGGTGTGTGAAGCGGTGGCGTTTAGGGAGGATGAAGGGGTTGATGCAAAAGCTGATGATTTTATTAACAGGTTTAAGCAGCAGCTGAAGTTACAGAGGTTGGATTCTCTTTTAAGATACAAAGAAATGTTGAGCAGAGGGTCTGCCAAGTGAAGTGGAGAGACTTTTTTTTTTCTTTTTGGTTTGTCGAATTTGGCCTTCCTTTGATAGTTTAGTGTATGCATGGTGTATGGGTATTTTTGTCATTGAACCATGAAATTATTAGTGATTCTATATAAGGCTGTAAAATGAGCAAACAGTTCGGGTTCGATTCGTATTTACTCGACTAAAAGTTCGATTCGAACTCAACTCAAAATATAAATAATTCAAATATGAGCAAATTTTAAAGTTCAATAAGTTACTCGAACCTCCTCAAATTATAATTTTCTATTTATATCTAGATTATATTCGTTCGAAACGCTAAAACTACTCAGATTAGATTCGAGATCGTGCTCGATTCGATAACTAAACGAAGTTTTAATCAAACATTATTTTATACTTGATAATTTTTGTAAACTAAATCTGAGCAACTTAATACTCGGCTCGATTAGATTCATTTGCACCCTTAAATTTCTATATGTTAATAAAGTGACAAATGAACACCATACTGCGAAATTAATGCTTTGCTTTGTAGAGGATCTCCATTAAAGTGGATTATACCGTGAATTATATTTAGGAGGTGTTTGATAAAAACTGAATCTAAATGAAAAAAGTTGTTTATTAACTGATTTGTTCGAAATAACTGAATAATAATATTTTTCATTTTAACCTTTTGAATTGTCTAAAAAAAAATTACTTTTTAGACATTTTTTAAAACAAAAAATTGACAACCAAAATTGATAATAAAAAAAACCTTTTTATCTCATATTTTTCATCTGTTCAATTTACAGCAATACAAATTAATAAACCAGAAGGGTAATTAATTCAATTCCAAAACATACATATATTACATAATTTTATAGAGTATTAATACTTTTTGGCCACTTTTTGAAGGGATAATACTCGCACCAAAATTCATTTACACAAAATCTATCCATGATCCAATCACAAAACAAAAAAAAATTTCATACTCGCAGAAGACAAGGAGAGACCCCAAGCAAATCAAGTAATTTCAAGCAAAGGCTGTGAAATGAGTTAAGTATGGATGGGCCGGAGAGGAGGGAGATGAAGGAGGGTGAGGGGGTTGATATTTGATTTTGTTGATTTTTTGAGTACTGGGTTTGGGGGAAACATCCGTAAAAATTCATTCAGACAATCAACTTGTTTATTCAGTAGGAGAATTGTGGCTTATTCAGTTAGAAGAAATTGGGTCATTCAGATCTTAAAAATTGATAATCAAACAATCTGAATGGTTGAATCCCTCAGATTCAGAGCCATTCAGTCTTATTCAGACCGAAACAAACAGGGCCTTAGTCTATATGACATCAATCCATGAAAAAGTCTTTCAATCCTTCCAGCAGATGGACTATTCCATGGATTATAATATTAAAAGTATATATTATATTTAATGAATTATAGTCCACCAATCATTCTTCCACACTCCCATTTAAATATATTTAAAATTATATTCCATCAAATCTTGTTTATTGATATAGACTCTCTGGCTACCGAAAAATCTCATATACTATATTTAGTCTTACTGCTGGTAGGGGTGTGCAACCGGTAAATATCAGACCGGTACTGAACCGAATCGGTATCGAAATTAGTCAAATCTCGGTACCGATTTTTACCGAATAAATATCAAAAATTAATATATTTATTATTTTATTATTTTTTGTTATTATTATTATTATTATTATTATTTTTATTTTTATTATTATAATCATTATTTTATTATTATAATAATAATTATTATTAATTATTTATTAAAAAAAAATTAGAAAACCGGTATATACCAGTATGATTCGGTAATACCGAACCATAAAAACTTTATACCGAAAAATCGGTATATACCGATTTTTTTGTACCGAAATCGGACCGATTCTTTTTGTACCAAACTGGCCGGTTCGGTCCGGTCCGAAAAACCGAAAAAACTAAAAATTATGCCCATCCCTAACAGCTGAAGTGAAATCTGAGTCCTAAACTATATTTAGTCTAGTGACCTGCTGGAGATGATCTAACGGTGCAAACTTTGGTAAAAGTAGTAGTAGAGTGCTTTTTATCAATCTACTTCATTTATATAGTGATGAGCTTGTACTTGTTTGGTTTTTTTTTTGCTGCTTATTTTCATGGGTAGATGAAGCAGTAAATCAACGTGTTACTCGTGTTCAGTATAGTATTTTGACTCCTTGACAAATAATGAGCATCCAAAGTTGGACATGGGGTGCCAAATGTTAATGACAGTAAGGTCTTAATTGATGTTAAAATTGAGTTCTTAAGATCATCAAGTCCTATGTTCAAATTTTGTTATTATGTGATTTTTTTATTTTAAAAGATCGTGTTTGGAGTGACGATCAAGTACTAATTTTGTAAATGCTTGGTCACGCCCTCAAGCTTCAAGTTTTAAAAAAGAGAGTACATATTTATACAAGTATTTTAAATATTTTTTACATTATCTTTTCTCATATGAGCATACACTAAATTCCATCGCACATGTAGAAATAGAGAAAGTGATATGACTGTGTACGTCTCCCATTTCTTAGACGAATAATGCTAAATACACAAATTGTTCTACAAATATTTTACAAACTGCTGATGTGGCATATTACACCTCAGCTTTTTATGTGGGGCCAAGACTACATTGAAGTAATTTGTTGATCAATATGCTGAGATGGAGTATGCCACATCTGCATTTTATAAAATATTTATAAAATAATTTGTGTCTGTAGCATTACTCTTCTTAGATGTTATATGTGAAGTTTGGTGCACCAGATAGATACAATATCTTTTTATGGAAAGTGGTTAGTATGAAATTAACTTTTAATCGATCAATACAGTATCGACATGCAGGCTAAAAAGTGATTTCTCTCCCTTCCTCTTCGTATCATCACTATATTGATCAATTGATTAACTTACAATGAAGTTAACTTGATGATAACCAAATCTCTTTTTATGCGAGTTTTGTATTCTAACTCATTTTGGATTTAGTTGTCTGCACTTTGGCGATATATGTGTGAGGGAATAGTACTCCAGAGTCCGGTCTCTTTTAATAATGGTCATCTGGTGGACAGTTAAATCGGGACAGATTCCCGGGGGTAATTTCGAATTACTCCACTTTACAAGGAATAATAATTGATGCTTTGGGAATAAATCCTTGTTTGTTAGGACTCTCTCAGTCTCTTAATACTTCCTCCGTCCCTTAATATAAAATTTTTTAGAATTATACAAAAGTATTAAAAAAATACTATCTACGTCCTACAATAAGTGCTTTTTTAGGCTTAATATTTTTTTTTCAAAATAAGAGATGTGTTAGAATTTCAATACAATTTTTACAATATTTTTTCATATGTGCCCTTATGCAACCAATGATATTTATTGCATATTTATTGGGAAGTTGAAAAGTTGAAGAAAGAGAAAGAGAGACCAAAAGGCAATAAAAAAAGTCTCAAACAAAACAAAGAAAGTATATTAAGGGTATTTTTGTCATTTTAGTTTGTGTATTGGTTTGTGTGATTTAAACTAAAAAAATACTTATTATGGGACGGAAGTAGTAATTGTATAGCATTAAATATAATATTAAATGTCTATATTGTCCTTATATTAGAAAAAAATATTGTTATTTATTGGGCAAAAAATAGTGAGAGAACCAAAGTTATATTTAATACTTGGGGTAATATTGGAAATTAAGCAACTAATGCTTACTTGGAATTCTAAAACGTGATATATTAAGGGACAAAAAAACTTCTCTAAAACGTCTAATATTAAGGGACGGAGAGAGTATAATTCATTTTAGAGAAGTATTTTTGTCTCTTAATATAAGTCGTTTGAGAATTTCAAGTAAGTATTAATTGCTTAGTTTTTAATATTATCCCAAGTAATAAATATAACTTTGGTTCTCTCACTATTTTTGGCCAAATAAATAACATTTTTTTTTTTCAATATAAGAGCAATATAAATAATTAATATTATATTTAATGTTATATAATTATTTTCTTAATATTTATTTGCAACTCTAAAACGAATTATATTAAAGGACGGAGCAAGCAACTTCCCAAAATGACCAAGTTGTACCGACAATTCCTGATTTCTATTCATGGGTAATTTGTCCTCCTTTGGCCATAAAAAAAGCAATTATTCGAGGGCGGCCGGGAATTTAGACCGGTCTAGTGACCGGTTTAATTTTTTTATTTTTTTTTACTTTGTCTTCCAAAAAATATATAGTAATTTTTTTAATTGAAATTTTTGTAAAATATAGTGATTTTTGTGTAATTTAGATACATATAAAAAAATAGTGTTGTATAGTCTGTGTAACATTGCGTTTTATATGTATCCAAATTATACAAAAATTATTAGATTCTATAAAAATTTCAGTTGAAAAAAATATTATACATTTTTTGAGAGTCAAAGCCAAAAAATAATAATATGGACCGGTCACTAGACCGGTTGGAATTCTCGGTCAGTGTAGAAGGACGGTAAGAAATGGAGGAGATACATGAATTGCACGTTTTTCTTATGTCAAAATGTTACTCCCTTTGCCTCATATTAAATGTCATAATTTTTTTTTTGAATGTTTCAAAATAAATGTAATATTTCTATATTAATAACTATATTTATCCTATCCTTGTGCTTATACTCTCATATTCTATTCTTTTTACACGTATGAGTTACATATTAGTCAATAAAAATTCGACATATCAACTAATATGCGAGCTCTACGTATGAAAATATCAAAAAATAATGTGAAAATATCAATTTACTAAATCTAATGATAAGGAAACTTCATATGAAGACAAAAGTTGTTTCAGTCTTTCCGGGGGACAGGGTCTGTACAATCCTGTTTTTTATATGTATCCAAATGACACTTAAACTAATAAATTTTATAAAAATTTTAATTTCAATAAATATTATAAATTATTTAAGAGTCATAAAAAAAAAAATTTGACCTATCGCTAGACCGGTCGGCAAATCTCTATCTCCCTAGACTTTTTGAAGTTGTTTTTAGGACCATGGGCTGATGTGGCCTAGTGGGCGGTACGTCATGAAGCCATGTTAGGGTCATTCGGGCTAAAAATAACAGGCAGGCCACATGCTGAATGACTCGGATGATTAAGCAAAAAGTAGCACCCAACTTAAAAAGGTCCGCTTTTTGTTAATTCAGCAAAAAGAAGCACCACCCATGTTTTTGAATGTAGTTCAATTTTTTAGATTCTCTAGCACGGCTCAAGCTAATTATTTCATTGCTTTTACCCGAGCAAAAAACACATGATAATTGACACGGCCATTTGTTTAATATTCCCCAAAAAAGATTTTTTTTTTTACTTTATTTTTAAAATAAATATAAAAAATTCTTCATGAATATGAGTGTAATGACACGAGCTGTTTCGAGAATCGACTCTGATACTATATGTAACGACCCGAGTCAATTTCAAATCCGAATCAAATCACGACATAATAAGGCCTAATGCGTAGTTTCAATAATATCATCTTGAGTCATCTCAATTCACTACAGACTCACTCAAAAATGTTATGACTGAATATACTATTGTTAATAGTTTAATTCTAATTTAAATAATTGTTAAAACTAATTATTTCATTGATTTTACCGGAACAAAAAATACATTTGTTACTTTAAAAAAAAAATTCTTCCCCAAAACGAGTGTAATGCCCTAAACTTTTTTTGAGAATCGACTCTGATACCATATGTAATGATTCGGGCCAAATTCAAATTCTGAATCAAATCATAGCATAATAAGGCTTAATGTATTGTCTCAATAATATCATCTTGAATTATCTTAATCTACTACAGACTCATCCAAAAAAGTCAAGACTGAAAATACTATTATTAGTAGCTTAATTTCTTATATACTGACAAAATTTTCTTACAAATTTCGATGCGAGACGAGAGTATTAAAATGAGGTATGAAAATATACAGTTTCTCATACTTTTTTAATAACCAACCCTGTAATGTGAGGTAGATAAATTTGAGGCAAAGATGTCTGGGTGGTGTAGTTGGTTATCACGTTAGTCTCACACACTAAAGGTCCCCGGTTCGAACCCGGGCTCAGACATATCTATTGATCATTTTATTGAAATAATATACATAATGCTTTTTAATATTAGTTATTATTTTCTTATATTATTTTTTCTATATAGTGATTTAAGAATAAAATTTTTGTATAATACTAAGTTAAAAATTAACTAAAGTTTAATCATAATATATAGGTCATAATTATTTTTAACATTAATTAACTAAATGTCTCAAATATTAATTATTATGTAATCATAATATTTTTATATATTTTTAATATTTAGTTATTTAGAGTCCAAAGTTGAGTAACATAAAATCCTAAACATGTTTTAAAAGTTATAATTTATTGCACAATTTAACTAAGTAATTAAACTTCAACTCAAACACTTTTTAAAGTCTTTCTATACTTATTTTATTTCTTTAAAAATAATTCAAATAACTACTAATAAAATCCAAACTTAGTATGAATAACCAATTCATGGGGCGGTTGGAGTGTCGCAGGAGGGGCTATACCGAATCCGGGTATTTGGAGTTACGAAGGTGTGGTCGGGACACATATTGTGTTTTCTGACTTGTGCTTCTTGGCAGCTATCTGGCATTGGGTTTATTGGGATCTAGAAATTTTTTCTGATGAACGTACAGGAAAACCTTCTTTGGACTTTTTTTATATGTGTTCCGTGACGATGTTGGTTAATTTATGTCATTGTCTTCCAACCCAACAGAAAAAGATTATGACATAATATCATAAGATTTAATTAGCGATAAATTATGAAAAAAAAAGTAAACTAAATTATATGCAATTAGTAGGTTAATTTGTCTTATTATATATATATATATATATATTATTGATACACCTCTTGAACATTAATTCTAATTTTTTTTTTGCGGTCCAATTTTTGGCAAATTAAATCTATAATAACCTTTTTTTTTTGTTATACTAGATAATTTAGCACTAGAGAAGTTTGATTAAATTTCCTCATGCGAAAAGAACAAATAAGTTAAGATAATATAGAATATTTAAAAAACATAAATATATGATTGAACTTTCCCTAATTTCAATGAAACCAACAAACAAACAAACAAAACAATACTAAGAGAAGATCTTAATAAATCATCGTCCAACTTGCCAACCATGTTATATATGCTTCACTTCCTTCATCCATCCGCTAGCTGGCCTGCTTTTTTCCATAGACTTGGTGAACTCAAGACTGCATTTCATTTAACATCACACACATATAAATAAATATATATATATATATGAAACCAAGGAAAAAATTATATTAATTTTTCTTAATTCAAAAGGATATATATATATATAGAAAAAAATATAAGTGCACAGTAGGCTATAACGACGGTTTTTCAGGACTATAGCGATGGTTTGTCTGTCGCTATAGACAGAATATCTATGGCGACAGACAAACCGTCGCTATAGCCCTAAGCGACAAACAAACCGTCGCTATAGCCCTAGAAAACCGTCACTATAACCTACTGTGTAGCTACACAGCTGTGTAGCTACATATAGCCCATATATATATATATATCATAAAAGATTTTCTAAATTATCAATAGTAAAAATTAAGCATATCAATTGGATAAATTGTACAAGGAAACTCTAATCAATTACTCTCTCCTTCTAATTAAACCTATAGATAATTAGGTACTACGAATTTAAATTTATTTATTTCGACAAACTTTTAGAAATTAGAACTACCAATAGATATAGTCCTGAATATAAATGTTTCTTCCTTCTTTTTTTTTCCCAAAAAGACCGAAAAGAAAATTGTATTTCTTATCCTAGAACCAACGTATGTATCTAGATATATATTCATGACACGTCATATTAAGTAATATAATTATATATATATATATATAATAGTCCGATCTCTCCATTCCATAATAATAGACTTTTTAAAAGAAAATATTTGTTTTAATTTATTTATCGTTTATAAATTTTTAAAAAAATAAATTATTTACTTTCTTATAAATTGACACCCCATATTAAGTAATAAAATTATATAGCGGTCAGGCTCTTCAGCGAACTATAGGCAGCGAACTAAAAACAAACCGACTATAGCGATGATTTTTTTCGTCGCTATAGCATAAAAACTCGGTTTTTTATACTATAACAACGGAAAAATTGTCGCTATGACTAATTCATTTTTAATTTCGCTGAAGAGACGAACCTATATAGTACTAGTTATCTTAGGTAACCAGAGTCTTCTATGTTCTTAGAAGAATTAGATTTAATTTGAGCAAAAAAAAATAATTAAAAAACAATTATAAAGTTACCTCATGATTAATTATTATTGAATGGTGGCGGACTCATTTCACCACCACTCTCCTCCTCCACGTTCGACGGTGGATTCATTTCGCCACCGTTTTCCTCCACCACATTAAACGGCGGCGGATTCATTTCACCGCTGTTTTCCTCTTCCACACGCGGTGGATTCTTTTCAACATTTTCCTTCAAACCGGCAGACGGAGTTCTTATTTCTAACGAAATTTTATCCAACTGGCTTTCCAGCCGGACTATCTCGGAATGTGAGTTTCTGAACAAAGAGACGTGCCCATTCACGGCATCAAGCTCCTTCTCGCCTTCGCCAATCTGTCGTTGCAGCGCCCTTACCGGCGCCATGCCGCCCAGCGCCGGATTCTTCTTCCACAACCCCGCCTCGTAAATTAGGGTTGCGGCGGTCTCATCCCTCTCGCGAGCCCCTACCGAGTTCAAAATCTTCAGGAAACTGCTGGCGCCAAAAAGATTGTGGCAGTTAAGATAGTCTTGGGCTTTGCTGGGCGGGAAATACCGTGCCAGTTGACAGTGTTGGTCGCATCTCTTCCGCTGGTGTCTGCATGCAGCACAAGCTGTGGGAGCCATGTTATCAACATGATGATCTCCACCATTAGCATTCATTTTTTTCTTTGGGACTTGGGGTAAGGCCTAAGGGTGCAACATATAGCATGTGTTATATGGTATTTATAGTGAGATTTTAGAAGGTGTCTAATTAATAAATCTCGGATTTAAATCAGATGTATACATTTAGGTTATGTCTGTTTGTAAGAATTATACTTGTGATATTACTATTAATTAATCACAAGTGTCTTATTTGTTTTTAAATTTAGATTTTGAATTATAAAATGGCTTAATATGAGATTATATATAGCATGTGTTATATATGGTATTTATAGTGAGATTTTAGAAGGTGTCTAATTAATAAATCTCGGATTTAAATCAGATGTATACATTTAGGTTATGTTTGTTTGTCAGAATTATACTTGAAATATTACTGTTAGTTAATTAATCACAAGTGTCTTATTTATTTTCAAATTTAGACTTTGAATTATAAGTCCACAAATTATAAAATGGCTTAATATGAGATTATATATAGCATGTGTTATATATGGTATTTATAGTGAAATTTTAGAAGGTGTCTAATTAATAAATCTCGGATTTAAATCAGATGTATACATTTAGGTTATATTTGTTTGTAAAGATTATACTAATTGAGATATTACTATTAATTAATCAAAAGTATCTTATTTATTTTTAAATTTGGACTTTGAATTATAAGTCCACCAATTATAAAATGGCTTAATATGAGATTATATATAGCATGTGTTATATATATGGTATTTATAGTGAAATTTTAGAAGGTGTCTAATTAATAAATCTCAGATTTAAACCATATATATACATTTAGAACATGTTTGTTTGTAAGAATTATACTTGGGATATTACTGTTAATTATATAATCACAAGTGTCTTATTTATTTTTAAATTTAGACTTGAAATTATAAGCCCACGAATTATAAAATAATTTAATATGAGTATTATTTAATTTCATGTTCAACTAAAATATCATAATCCTAGCAGATTATAATCTCATGATATTATATATAATTCTTGCAAATAAACATGACCTTAATCTTCAAATTTAATGGGATTAAATAGAAACGAATACTTTTCTATATTAGTTCTCTTTTATCATTCTTGACTCGGAGTTGAAAAGGTGATTTATTGGATTTTCGGAATAAAAAATAATTGCATGTTTTTAGTCGACGCAATTAATTATTATATACTCAAAAGATAAGATTTGTTTCGAAAAGGAAATTCAGGTAAGGAAAACGGTTTTTTTATTATTATTTAAATTCTGGTTATTTTAGGTACGCTTTTAACACCATAATTATATAAGAGGATTATATAAAGAAGAACAGAAGAGAGGAGAAATTAAGTCAAATTAATTGAGTAAAATTGAGATTTTTTTTTACTTTGATGGATTATAATAATACTAAGATATACATAATTTACTTGTATTATTACCCTTGTTTAACCAAAGAAATTACGACGAGACGATAATGATACTGTTATGAATATCATATGTGAACTTGTCATATGGGGGGCAGATCCCATATTGGTAGCTTGGATAGCTAGTTTTTCAGGAAAAAATAGAAGTCTGAGCCTATACAGTACTCCTTCCGTCCCTTAATATAAGACGTTTTAGAGAATTTTTTTGTCCCTTAATATATGACGTTTTAGAATTCCAAGTAAGCATTAATTGCTCAGTTTTCAATATTACCCCAAGTATTAAATATAACTTTGGTTCTCTCACTATTTTTTGCTCAATAAATAACAATATCTTTTTCCAATACAAGGACAATATAGACATTTGATATTATATTTAATGCTATACAATCATTTCCTTAATACTTGTACACAACTCTAAAAAGTCTTATATTAAGGGACAGAGAGAGTACCATATAATTTTTCAAGAGAAAATAAGGGTTTGAGCCTATATCGTAACAGGTACATGCATGCATGCACTTAATTTGCATCCGTACTTAACATAGAATAGATTTTATTTTATAATTAAATATGAAAGTAAATAAAAGTATTAGGAAGGAAATTTTGTAATAAATACATACATATATATATATATACATGCTGCAACAAAGGAAAAGAATTTGAATGTAATTAAAGCAATTGGGGGGATATATATATATATGCTGCAACAAAGGAAAAGAATTTGAATGTAATTAAAGCAATTGGGGGGGGGTGGGGGGGGTGGGTGATTCATTAGGAAGTTTTACTAAAACCAGATCAGAAGCCATAACTCATCACAAGAACACATGACATCATATGAATGTGTGTGGTTTTAGAAAAGTTTTTTTTGTCTCTTAATATATGTCGTTTAAGAATTTTAATTAAGCATTAATTACTTAATTTTTAAAATTTTCCCAAGTACTAAATAGTAGTATAATTTTGATTCTCGTACTATTTTTTGTCTAATAAATTAGTAACACTCTTTTTTTAATATAAGGACAATATAGACAATTGATATTATATTTAATATTATACAATTATTTTCTTAATACTTGTGCACAACTTTAAAACAACTTATATTAAGAGATGAAGAGAATATTAGCTAGCGTATTGTCCCATGAAGCTCGATCGATCCATCGTACTTAATTATTTGCCTATTTGGAGTGTTAATTTTAATGTAGAATTTTCATAATTTATGGACGTTAAATGTTTATACCCTCATAAGCTTTTGAGAATTCATAATTTGGTCCATCATTTCCACATCAATATGTCAATATCATTATAATAAATAATGGTTTAAAAAAAAAACTGATATTTTCACACGACTCGTTGATATTTCTATATGAAAATCATCGTTATAGATCTTATACATCTATAACGACACTCTTTATGTGAAAATATCAAAAAATCATTTGAAAAATATTAACTTCTTTAAAAAAAGAGGATAGGAAAGGTGAGTTATACCTCGCTTTCTTTGGTGACATGTCCTTCATAATAACAATATTTTTAGAAATTATAAAAAATTCTTTAGAACATAACATGAAAAGGGGAGCTTATTAATTACACAACACGATATTGTTTTTGTATGATAATTCACTGTAATTATATGCGGTGTCACTCGCTGGCCTCCCTTTTGGTCTTGAACAAAAAATAATAATGTTGTTATCACATAAATAATCTCACATACTCACATACACACACATATATAGGCGGGAGCCTACAATATGCATATGTGTGTATGCGAGTATTATGTGATCATTTTTATGTGATACTAACATTATTTACGAAAAAACCTATTCAGAATATGAAAAATAAGAAATTTTACTGAACCAACGACGTCGTATTTTCTTTTGGACTACTCGTCACATATTCCTTTCACTTACGCGTTTCCGTTCTTTGTTCAACGCATTCAGAAAGACAAAAAACTTCTTAATTCTTCTCTAGTAAACACTCTGGAACTAAAAATGGCGGAGAAACCCCAACCGGTTCGGGTATTACACTGCGGGATATGTGGATTACCGGCGGAGTACTGTGAATTTGGACCCGATTTCGAGAAGTGCAAACCCTGGTTGATCCGAAACGCACCCGACCTTTACCGCGATATCCTTAAAGGTTACAAACCCTTACCTTAACCTATATATATATATATATATATATATATATATATATATATATATATATATATATATATGAATTAGTAATAATCTGTATTATTGAGGGGGAGGGAGTATTGTTCATTTTATTTTTAAATTTCAGATGCAAATGCGAAGGACGCTGATGAAGTCTCAGACCAGCTCCAGTCGACCTCAATCTCCGATAAAACTCCTCCTTCTGGTATTTTAACTCTGGAAGTCACACAATTATACAAATATTTGTGTGATTCTATTGGCATTCTAAAGCCTTGGTATTTGTATTAAATTACCAACCTCTGTGGCTCTGTCCCACAAGGCCACATAGAGGAGTATCATTTTTGACTTTTTTGGGGTCAATTTGTAAAATCTTAAAATTCAATTTTGATGCCAATAAATTTGAGTTGGTCAATACAACCATGATTTTGAGATTTTGGTAATTTAATCTAAAAAGTGAAAATATTGGGACTTCTATGTAGAACGGAGGAGGGAGTATGAAATTAAAGTAATTGATTTTAAGCAATGGGTGGGGTAGATTTATATTGTTGTGATTCGTTTTAGTTTCATTTATAAATAAAACATAGTACCTCTTCCGTTCAAAAATATAAGATCATTATTGACTTTTTGAAGTCAATTTAAGTCATTTTCAAACTAAAAAAATGCCGTGAATTCCTTTAATTTTAGTTAGTCAATACAATGATGGATATTCTAAACTCTTTAAAAAGTATTGCTCAATGTAATATTTATTTTTTCATAATTTTTAATGAATCATCTCAATTTTGAGTTTGAAAATGTCTCAAATTGACTTTCAAAATTCAGTAATGACCTTATAATTTGGAACGAAGGGAGTATTAGACATGGGTATGACTTTAGATAAGTTTCCATAAATTTCTCTTTGCAGATAATGATACGGGGTGCAGCTATTTACAGAACACTTTAGGATTCTTTGCAAGTAAAATGTATACAGAATATTACGAATATGTACATAAAATTATTTATTCTATTCTTGTCTTCTTTAATTTGTCTTAGCTTTTCGCCTTTCTAGTTTAACGCTTGCATATGGTCTTATAAGATTTAATTTCAGTGTACTCAACTAATATAACATAAAACGAGTTGTTGAGTTATGCGTTGGTGGGAAAATGTTTGCAGTTTGCATGGGGTGCTATCCTTCTAGTAATAAATCTGAAACCGATACTGCTACTATGAATATGTATTGGTAATGATTTCTCTCTTTTCCTTTTTATGAAATAAGAAGCAATTGAAAGGTATGTACAACATCAACATATAATTGGGGTCTTACTGCTGAAGAAAGCAGAAGGCATATCTAAAAAATTTGAACAAAAGCTTATAGAAAATTCGAGCAACTTTAAACAATAGACTTGGAATCATTCTCAAACTTTATTACTGCTCAACATATCCAATAAAAAAGTGATTCTAATCACTATCCATGTATTGTAAATTTTAATATTTTTCTAACGTCAACTACCACATACCATAGTAGTTAAACAAGGCTTCTCACCAAACCACCATGAATAGATTGGTGCATAACCAGGTTAATCTCATCAGCACAGTCTTCTCTAGGCAACAGACGGGCTGTCTCGACATGCTTATGTATTAACTTGTTCTTTTTTATTTTCGTTGATTCTTTAAGCTAATTAGAATTGAAACCATATGTTATTTGTCTTGTGTTACGTGGACTCTTCACTAGAGGGTGAAGTATTCGTGTCCACACGAGTAGACATGGGTGTGAATCTGGGATCCGAATCGGATCCTTCACCTGTCAGTTGCTCTCTCACCAACGATGGATTGTTGAACACACAGATTTATTAAACTTTTAAAAACTTAGTCTATCATATTAAAATGTTTAATTAAATATATCCCACTAGTTATATTTTATATTCAACGTAACCCCAAATGTTTGATATTAACTTTTAACAGTGTTACTTGCCATATCCAGCACCTGTCTCTAAAATTCGGATCATATTATATCATGTTCCTTCATCCTATTATTTTAGAAATATACAAGTTTGACACCTAGACATGGCCAACAAACGATTCCCGTAACCGAGTCCATTTACATAGGCTTGCCATAATTTGCATGTCTAATGTGTTATATTTTTATTCTCTAATACTATATATATCTGACATTTTTCCCCATATACCCTCTAGTTTTCTGAAAAAAACTTATCTCTTGGTGTATCTTAATTTCTTTACAAGATATCTACTATATTTGAACTGCTTACCTCCTTTTTAATAGTAGATCCATGCATCTCAAGTTTTTCCAAATCCTACTCTGCCAAAAAAATTCCCATTACAGCTTATGAAATTGAAAAATAGCTAGATGTGGGAATAACAAAAGTTGTAATTTAAGTATATTTGTTAAAGGTAAAAGGGTGTTCATTCTCATATCATGCTACCCATTTGAGACTTCTCTATGTGTTTCTTTTACAACCATTCTTATTCAATAATTAGGTAATACAAACTTCATTCCAACTGGTCTTAAAATTGATGATAATATTTTTCTCTCTCATTAAGGCTTACTTAAATTCAGGATTAGTAGTTCATATTGGCAACTATCGAAAAATATTGGATTGGTGTGCGCAAGTCATATTTCACTTATTTTACGGTGGACACTTGCACGAGTTGTTTTGACATATTTTCAGAATGTTGGATAAATGTTATCCAATACCATCAATGCTTTTCTGAGTCTAGAGTATATTGATAAAATTCATAGTTGTGATCTCAATTCTATAAATATACTGGTCTCCCTATAAAGGATAATATGCATACTTGCACACTGATTGGCTAACCCTGCTTTATATTTAACTAATCTCTACTCTCATCATTGCTTGGATTGTGTCTTTTATTGTTTTACTTTTTCCTTATCTACTAATTCTTTATTTAATATGCATATTTAGGATTTGGAAGTTATTGCAATTTGCAACATATATATGTATGTGTGTGTGCATGCCTGTGTGTTTGTTGGTGTGCATTTAACATAATCTTAGTTTCTTTTGGGGTTCCCCCCCCCCCCACTCCCCCACCCCCAAAATAGTATTTGGATCCACTTGCAGGCTCAAAGTACAGTTACATTCTTCATTAATATCTCTTTCACTTTATTGCAGTGAGTTCTTCGAAACCTAATCAAGAAGTAAAACGTCTTCCTGGTGGAAAGATAAAAAAGAAAGTACGGATTTTGATGAATGTGTATATATTACCTCTTGCGCATGAATTGAGATCCTATTACATTGAGATTCATAATTTTCTCCATTTACACAATAGAGTGTCAGCCTAGTTCATGATTGTATAAATTGTAACTCGTGTTATGAAAGGGAGATGCTGTATTTTGTTAGGCATTTATATAAACTATGAAAGGGGAGATGAATGTTTTTTTTAGAATTTATATTTAAGCATCATCCTGAATAGAAGAAAACTTCATTTAAAAGGTTGCACTTTTCTCTAAAATTACTAATAATTAGTACTCTCTATTAGTAAAGTTATTATATGGAGTTCCATTAATCTGGCGGCTATTATAAATACTTTATATTACTAATGAAAACAAATCGAGCAAATAGAATTTTAAGGTAGATTTAAGTATTTAGATTAAAGTGATTGAAGTTGGTGCGGATTGTTTTGCAGGAGAAGCAAGAAGTTATTATAGAAAAGGTAACACGTAACAGGAGAAAAAGTATCACTACAGTGAAAGGCCTGGAGCTGTTTGGTAAGGAAGATGTTGCATCTAATATATATGTTCCATATTACGTATGGTTTTTTCACACACACACACACTCACAAACTCTTTCGCTTCCCCTCCCCAAATATGCACACCATTCTTGTCGTCGTTTTCTTAGTTAAGCCATAATGTTATAGGTGTTAAACTTAGCGATGCTTCAAAGAAGCTTGGGAAGAAGTTTGCTACGGGGGCCTCTGTTGTTAAGGTGCATCTTAAGTGGCAAAATAAGCCCTCTTTTATATTACAATTTCTTATAGAGTGTTCTGACTTCTGAATGATTGGTTACAGGGCCCAACTGAGAAGGAGCAAATTGATGTTCAAGGAGACATATCTTTCGACGTTGTGGACTTTATTACAGAAACCTGGCCAGATGTAAATTTAAAATATCTTCTAATTTTCTGGAACTTTATATTTTGATTTAGATGCATTTGTTCTTTAATTGTACCTTATTATCATAAATTTTGCTAGAAAAGTATAGCTAATGCAAATTTGCAATTAGACAGTGCATTCCTTTAAACATGAGCCAAGCAATTATGGATGACTAGACCATGCCATTCACTCTTTTCTTTTTGGTCATTAACATGCCATTTGCTCACTCTAGTATACACGTAAAATTAATTATTTTTTACTAGTGTTACATATGATCATTGGATCATTTACTCCTACAAAAACAAATATGAAAGAGTAGGAATTGCTATGATAAAATATTGAGGCTTAAAACTACCTCTCATCCTGAATCGCTAGTACTTGAAATCTTTTCTGTGCTGAAGGATATTTTGCTTACAGTTTTACCATTTCCACAAACGGTGTCAGTATTTATGGAATTTGCTTTATGTGCGCATTTAACAATGTGACGCATAAGATTATACTGCGTCAGTTTAGCCTAAGTTAAAGACAGTTTTTTATGTTTCATATTACACCTTTCTAAGTTTCAGTTTATGATAATTTGAACTTTGATAACTTTGATAGCATATTTACTTCTAAAAATATTAGTTCTCTTGCCCCTTATTTTGGAAGTGCCTTTGAATCTTGCAAGTGACACTATGGTTATATCTGGCATCTACCTTAGATTTTGGCAAAGTTTTTAGCCTTAGCTATTGTAAATTCTTTATATTTTACTTTAGGTGTAGATTTGTATTCTATTCGGCTTCTGATATTTTTTTTAATTTATTTTTTTATCATAGGAGTTAGGATGAATTCTTGATATTTTTATAAGCTTGGTTCTTACATCATTGTATTTAGTAAATCTGGTGTTGCATTTGAACTTCTGGTAGAAGGTAGTTCAAAAGGGTGTTTCTGTGGGGTTTTCTGTAGTAATTTTTTGGTCTAGGAGCCCAAGTGAGACTTTGTGATTCAACAGCATTATTGCAAAATTATGGAAAGTACTGTAGCGGATAGATTTACCAGATACTCTTTTAGACCTAGTGAATCGTGTTTTGAATCTTTTGATACTTGTGTTTCTAAAGATGGTACTCTTACGTTCCGGAACTCTTATAAGATCCGGATATGCTTTGTTTTCTACCTCTATCTGCACAAATATCAATATTCTAACTTAATATTGAATTCTCAAATAAATTATTCTTAAATATAGTTGTTAGGAGAGCTAATAAGGGAGTTTCAGATGTTTTATGCAAAAAATTGCATTTGACTTTTGAACTTCTTGTTGTTGTTGAGAACTTTAGGGTTTATGCTTCAAATATATCAACACCCTTTTGGTTTTTTCCCTTTGTATCCCCCCTATAAACTTAGGCTTTTGCTTATGAATCAAAAACGGGTGCATCACTTTGATTTTTGACGTGTTACTTTAATCTAGTACAGTTCTTTTAACTCATTGTTCTATATACACTTTGTATACGGGAGTTATTGAGTTAACTGTTTTGCCCTTTCTGGTTTGCAGGTGCCAGAAACTGCAATTTACTTTATTGAAGATGGGAGAAAAGTCGCAGCCGCCTAGCTTTGGTATTTGGATGTGTGGTATTTTTCTCTTGATTGTCCTGAACCTTTTCTAAATGGAGTTAAAATGCTCTCTCTACAATTGACGTCCCGAGTGAAATCTAACGTCTTGGCACACTATTCTCTATTTTCTCTCCTCATCTTTGTTACAAAGTACATCTGTTTTCAGCTGAGCTATGTGTACAAAGGATGAGTTCAGCCTACTTTGCTCCTTTCCTACATGTTTCTTGGAGTTCTAAGTGATAGCACAGCAACAGGTTAATCTTTCGGTTCCAGGAATATCTGTTGCTGCATGTTCATGTGCTTTTAAATGTTTATTTCCTCTTTACGGTTCAAAATTAGATTTACATTTTCCTTTTTTTGTTAGTTCCGAAATTAGAGATACATTTCTATGTTTCTTGTACTTTTAAATGTTTATTTCCTCTTTTTATGGAAAAAGAAAATTTTGTCTTAGAAGTCGTCGTTTTAGAAGCACATCTCTAATTTAGGAAAGGACGGAGTATTATAGACGTGTACTGTATAGAAACTAGTCAAACTACTTTTCTACCTCGAGTAAAATTATGAAATTATTTTTTATTTACGGAGATATGATTTTTATTTGCTGTATCCTCGATGAATTTTCCTTCTTCTTTGAATAATATTCAAGGCCCTCCCATTTGGGATATAGAATCTATTAATATATTTGGTGGGGGAGTGTTTTGTAATTGTAGAATGAGCTGAAATTCGTATGGAGCCCTTGATCCTCGGTCTTTGGCGTCCAGAATTGACTAGGTCCTGGCCTGGCTATGTGTTGGGCGCAGTGGTTCAAGGTCGTCCTGGGATGAGCCATAAACCCGGACATCTTAGGATCGACTCCCACTAGCAGCAATTGTGAGGGGCCACGGATTGCCTTGCGTAAGCAGGTTACCAAATCCGCTCTGGTCCGGGTTGGGGAGATTAGTCGGTCTGCGGGTCAGATACTCCACAATATCAAAAAAAAAAAACAGACATGCACATCGTATTCGTGTGCCGAACCTATGATCTCTTGCTTAGCATAATACCACTTGTTGGTACGCCATCTAGATTTTTCCGGCTCTTTTTATTTAATGGTTGTCTGATTTTTACAAAAAAAAATTTATATTTTTTTTAAGAAACACCTTAACTTTCAATTTTATGGGCTTAGGGGGTGGGGTATCGGAATGAGAAGTCTAGAGGGGGATTAGATTGGTATTTTGCTTCCCAAAATCTTGGCATAGGGTCAATTCTGAATATACTTGTAAAATAGCAATCCTCCAAATGTAGGTTGGTACATAACTCGTAAGGTCATGGCAGGAGAGAACTTGGTTGGTAGTCCATCGCTAATGCTTACAAGATATTCTGTCTGACTCATAAAAAAGTCTCATTCTTAAAATTTAAATATTTTTATATATATTATCTAGTGTTAGTTGTATTCTTAGTATGATAATGAAATTATAATGACAAAATATTATTTTATACTTTTATTAAAAGAACGGGAGTATTTTTTGAATAAAAATAATTGACAAGTTAATTTTTGTGCAAAAGGAATAACAATTATTGCGTCCGTATAAGACATGAATTAATTTTAAAAATAACATTTGATTTCATTATATATATATATATATATATATAATTATTGTATATATTTCATGAGATATGAAGAGTTTATATATTGTATCAAGTAAATGGAGTCTTGAATGATGAATTTTGTATTGACTAACGACCAACTAAAATGATTCGGTAAAATTATAAAGTTATTGCGAGTCAACTCAAGATAAAATCTGTTATCGGTATGGGTGTAAACGAATTGAGTCGAGCCGAGTATTGAGTTGTTCAGATTTGGTTCACAAAATTTATTGAGTATAAAATAAAGTTTGATTAGGACTCATTTAACTACCGAGTCGAGCACGATTTCGAATCGAGTCAAAGCAGTTTGAACTTTTCGAACGAATATGATCTGAATATTAATAAAAAATTATAATTTGAGGAGGTTCGAGTAATTTATCGAACTTTAAAATTTACTCATGTTTGACTCATTTATATTTCGAGTCGAGCTCGAATCGAACTTTTAGTCGAATGAATATGAATTTAGCCTGAACTATTTATTCATTTTAGGACCTTAATTATTGGGAAGTACAATATAATTTATAATCAAGTACATTATTGGATGTGTTAGTCTCATGGGTAAGATTCGACCTATATTATGATCGTGCGAGCTGAAATCATTACAAAGGCCAACACATATAACTTGTATTCAAGTCAACTTTTTGGAATCATAGTATCCATTTTGCCAGCTTTGTCATGCTTATTTTCCACCATTATATTAACACACTGGCCCAGACCCATATTATTAGGGCCACCATTTTTCATTCACATGCTATCTTCCAACTTCCTTTGACGTTTGCCTAAATTTATCATTTAATAAATTATATTGGTCTTCATACATTTTGGGGGATATATATTATGCACAACAAGATTCGTGGTTTTGAAATTTTAAATAAAAACCTCAGCAGTTGTCGCAGAGATTTAAAGGAGGCTTTGGGAGCGAGTCGTAAACTCGAACATCTTGTGATCGAATATTACCAACAGCAATTCGTTAAGGCCGGAAATGGTTCACGGGGCCACGGATCGTCAATGCAAGCTGGTTCAAAGAAAAGACTAGTCCGGGCTCGGGAATTAGTTCGACTGTGGTTGAGAAATTCACATTATCAAAAAAAATAAAATTAAATGTGTTTGATTATTAATTCTCAAAATACTCAACTTAATCCAGAATAAAAGTTGAACCATGACAACTTAAATGGGATGGAGGATTCTATTAGTTTTTCGGACTAATCCGGAATCGAGCTACAGTCGGACCTAATTGGGGGGAATTCCCAACACTATTTTTTCCATTCGCAAGACTCGAATCCGAAACTTTACTTAAGTGATTTTATCAGTTACACTTGTACTCTAAGTTTCCTCAATATATATTTAGCGTTAAATGTAATATTTGAGTCACTGAATGCGTGCCGAAGAAAGATTAGTGTTATCGAAAGATATTGATCTAATCCATTATAATTAGCGAGTGGTGAATTGAGGCATGTTAATTTTATAGGACAAGTTGCTAGATTTGTTCCATGTTGGAAGGGACCTTTGGTCTCAAAAAGTGGTGAAAATTCTGATCAAAAATCTACGACAAAAGTCTCTAGGTATTCAAGTGGGTGTGTTTGGTTGTCCCAAAATGTAGACTCATTTGTTGTCCACTTTCATGGGGTCAAAATCATTTGGATTCTTTGCATGTGTATACAATCGAAATCAGGATTTCATTGAATGATGATTTTTGATGAGTTTCTTAATTACTGAGCCAAAATTTTCTCATATAATGATGTATGTAACCCCAAATATGCCCTCTTTATGGACAAAATAAAAGAAAGAGATCATTTGGATTCTCTTTGCATGTGTACACAATCGATCTCAGGATTTCACTCAATCATGATTCTAATTTTCAGATATATATACGAATTTCTTAACATGTGCCCTTAGGGCATATACTAAGCACACAGTTCAAGGGAATATTCTTTTGAATTGTGTGCATATTCCCTTGAACTTGGTGCAAATACAGAAATCAAGAAAATATGCACACAGTTCAAAAAAAATATTCTCTTGAACTGTGTACTTAGTATGTGCCCTTAGGGCACATGCTAAGAGGACCCATATATATATATATAGAATTATCCGTAGTATGTATCTCTTATGGATCAAAAAATGAACATATACTATCTCTATCGTTCAATATAGGAGTCAATGACTGAGATTAAACCACGTCCGCTATTAAAAGTAGTGAATGACAGGATTCGTTTGCTACTATTATTAAAATAGAACTATCGTCCGCTATTATTAGTAGCGGACGTAACTCGTCGTCCGCTACAAATAGTAACGGACGTGAATTAATTTCGGCCGTTGATTCTTATATTAAATTATAAAGATGGTGTATGCCTATTTTTGATTCATAACAAATACATGCTATGAATCATTATCCTTTATATATATATTCTTACATCTTTTGATCATTAGGTGAAATCCCTAGACAATTAGTGATGATGGATTATCTCTAGCCCCTAGCTATGTTATACCTTTGTATTGACAAAATTATGAACATGTTAAGAACTTAATTCATTATAGTCCAAATTGAATTTACGGCAATCACTAATTATCTACTGTTAGAGTGGATCTTTACCTACCTAAGAGCTAGTACCATCTTGTTCATTCTCATGCATTTGGCCTAATTGATGTTAGGCTTTAATATTGATTAGGATTTTTTTATGTATATATATTTCAACAGAAGAAATTAAACACGTGTTAATAAAATACTTATAATACAAGCAGTATTAGAATTATGACACCTCATTAATAAAGTACTTATATTAAATATCATTATCTTTATTTAAATGACGGGTCATCATCCTAATATATACATTGTCAGTATCAATTTTTAACTCTTAAATCTTTTTTTTTTCTTTTTCCCAAGTTTGACAATATGAGACTTTTTCTATGCTATGGAGGGAGTATTTATAATTTTTTAACATTTTGTTTTTGATTTGGCTGTTGATATATTATCAAAACAAAGCTATGCTATCATAATATATATATATATATATAGTCAAAATCTGTCCGCTCGCATAATCACCAAACAAGCGAGAAACCTGTACAGGGAACAAAAGATCACTAAAAAACTTGACTTTCGGGGCCACCGGAGGATAGCTTCAGTGTAACAATTAATATATGACAGAAGGGTCAATAGTACAAGAATATAATTTGCTCTAGTGCATAAAAGTGAATAATATGTGAGGTAACTGGAACCTAAATTACGTGCAACCGTGTATTTATAGTTGATCACACCTTCTTATTTTTTGCCCTTCCCTGAATTAAAATAGGACTCCTTGTCATGGTAGTTACCATACTGGTATAGAAGTCAATTTTCTTAAAGAAAGAGAGTCGAAACTAATCCGGACTTCTCTGAGTTAGAATATCACATACTGGTATAGAAGTCAATTTTCTTAAAGAAAGAGAGTCGAAACTAATCCGGACTTCTCTGAGTTAGAATATGACTCCTTATCATGGTAGTTACCCTACTAAAATATAAGTCAATCTCCTTAAAGAAAAAAAGTCGAAACTAATCCGGACTTTTTCCTTAACAGTTAAAAGTCAAATAAAATCAAGACTGAAGGCCACTTAAAGTCGTGGGAAAATTCCTCCACGTGGAATCTGTCCCACCGGCGGAATCATTCGGGTGCACAAAATCATGCCCCAACAATATATATATATTTATGTAGCGACATGAATTTTACAATTCCTTCAACGACATTTGACGTACACTTTAAACAATTTAGATCACTTGGCAGAATTAAAGAGAAGAGATTTAGTAGAAGCAAATCTTGGAAATTTTTTGAAAGGATGAAGCTGCAAATCTGCGTAAAGAATAAAGTCGAAAGCTAGGAGTGGTGGATGTAAATAATAGACTAGTACAAGTACAACACACTACACGAATGATGAGAAGAGTTAGGATAAGATCCAATAGTGTGTGCATTACTAGCAATTGCAGACTTCCTATACATCATTTCTTGTTATTGTCTGTGTGTCCTAGTGTAAAGTGAGAGTGGGGGACCCACACCCATGACATGCATATAATATATAATATGTGCAATTATATACCCGTGAAGTAAGGATGTAAACGAGTCGAACTGAATCGAACAGATCAGAGTTGTTCGGATTTGACTCGAAAAGTTAAATTCACACTCGAATTCAACTCGGATTCGAATTGCATTTAAAAAACACTATTCAGATTCGACTGACTCGACTCGAATATTCATTACTCAAATTCAATCCGACTCGGATCGAATTATATTCAAACTACTCGCGAGTTTCGAATTCAAACTCGAATTCGAGTCTCTTCGTAATAATTACTTTTATAATAGATATAATTATAAATTGAACTTATTATTTTACTTAGAAATTAAAAAATATATTTACTATCACACTTTACAAATATAAAATCACAATCGAATATATGTATCGAATCATAATCGAGAGTTCGAGTAGTTTGAATTTTAAATAAGTCGAGTATAACATAACTCAAATTCTATTTATATTTTTATTCAGATTATTTTTTGTACTCAAACTTGAATCATATTATTAACAAATTCAAGTCTCGTTCACATTTTTTTGAGTCGAGCTCGAATCGAGGCCGAACTATTTGTTTCGATTTACAATTTTAGATGAAAGTTACTTCACATATGTGTAGGTATTGTAAGTTAAACGTATCTTGTCGAAATTTTTGGATATCTTACCTAGCTTTCATTTTTGATACCGTAAAAGAAAAGTTACTATATTTAAAAAAAAAAAACTGATTAGATTGACTGATGGATTTCGTATGATATTTACCAATTTGAATTTCTTCCATTTTTTTTATATTTCTTAATTAATTACCCCGCGATCTTTCTTGTTTCTATAACTTGATCAGGGTTCGTTTTTACACAAATTTCCTAGTATTTTTATAAAAGGTAGCTCCCAGTAGCTTATGCAATCCTTCTTTCTTTGTGTTTTTAACTCTAGTTAATATTATTTTTTGGACAATTACACGTCACACGTGCAATACAAATAGGAACATTAATAATTGAATGGGACCTGTATTATATATATATATATAGTATTAATTAATTAAGTAGTACCTGGAGCATGCATGCATGCTCTTAATCAACTTGCGTTAATTAGCTAAAGAGGAAAGAGAAAGCGGGCGGAATTAAAGCCAACAAGATTGTTAGATAATCATACATCCTGTCTAGCAGTCCATTTACTATCAATTTAATTACCGCCCATGGATTACAGCTTGTGTGATGTTTAATCTACAAGGGCTACTGTCAGGGCACGTTACTGAGTACGGGCAGGAGGGTCGATTGCGCGCTCTGAACTTGTGTCGGGGCCTCCAATATATATAAATTTGATCAGGAGTTTTTTTTTTTTAAAACAACCTGTTTTGTTATATGTATTCAAATCACACGCAAAACATTGTATTATGAAAAAGTTTCAGTTCCATAAAATATTATACATTTTTTATTAGTTGTTTTAAAAAAAAAGCAAAAAAAAAAGTTCGAATTTTAACAAGGTCCGGAAGTCCGGACCTGATCCGGCCTCTATATATATATAGGGTAATATGGTCATACACAATTATATATATTTTATGTGTGTACAGTCTGCTAAAACTACGTCGTTTTGACAGATTTATTTTTAAAAAAACAGCTTCTCTCCTCCCAAATCAGAAATAAAAAATAAATTTGCCAAAACTACATCGTTTTGGCAGACTCTGTACAAATAAAACATACACAACTGTATACGACTCTTATTTCCATAATATATATATAAATGTGCATGTGAAATTAAAAATAGAAATATATAATGATTTAGTATTTAGGAATATTAGAAGAAATATCTTTCAATGAATGTATTTTCAAAATATATTTTGTTGTAATCAAACTATTATGTTTTAAGTTTCGAAAATGCACTTTTTTGAATATAATTTATAATTTTTATATATTTATTTATTATTATTATTTTTGTGAAGACAATATTTTGAAAAGTACTACCTGGTTTTTATTTTTAGCTGATTTGAGCCACCAAAATTTCAAGAACGACTGCCCGAACTGTCCTCATCTTCTTGTCATAATTCTCACTACGTCCAAATTCCAACTCATATATATATACTACGTATACGTACTAAGCTCCATGTCCCATATCTTTTGGGGTTATTGTGGTGTACAAGCAGATAATCCATCTGTTCAGCAAAAAAAAAGATAATCCATTTATTCCGCAAAAAGAGTTTTCGTATAATGACAAATTGTCTTTGAGTTTGGCATAATAACTCTATTTATTAATATTTACAAATTTAGCAAATATAACTACTCTTTTTGTAAAATATATTATTGTGTGTACATTGCATCTATATATATATAAATATATATATTACCTCTCCTTTTGTAAATGATGTCATAATTAAGTGGTGCTTCACTGTCCAATTAATGTCCATTAGTGAAGTTTATATTAATTTGAAAATTAGTGAATTGTTAGTTTTTATATATATATATATAGTCCCCTTCAGTTGAGGGATCCCTCAAAGACACTATTTGAGGGATGAGCCAATAACCGTTAGATCTGTTTGTGATGGATTTACATCTTTTAACCGTTTTTCACACTCCTGGCCCACTACAAACAGATCCAACGGTTCCACAAACAGATCCAACGGTTGTTGACCTATTCCTCAAATAACACTATTTAAGAAATCCCTCAACTGAAGAAGACTGTATATATATATATATTAACTTACAATGTTACCCTTAAGATTATGATATTTAAAATTCTGTAACATATATAGACGTGTTAATTAATTAAACACTGTGGGGGTGTTTAAGTCAATATGCAATGGTACCAAAAAGACAAGAAAAGTAAAAAATTAAGGTGGTCTGTTTGGGTGGTGATAACTGATGTATGATCTTTTGATCTTGATTTTAACAACTCATGCACGTATGGACGTATATTAAAGTACTGAACCTATCAACTGTACTTGGATTATGCATCATGCACGTATGGTATGGACGTATATGTATATACATACATATATATGTATATATACATACATATATATAGTTTTAAATAACAAAAAAAATAAAAATGTCTAATAACAAATGGATGAAATGAAATGAAAAAAAAAATGCGAATATCTGAAATTACTTGACAATAACTGCCAAATTATCTTAATATTGTGCAAGTTTCTGGACCACATACAGTTTGATGTTCTTAGCTATATATATATATATATATATATATATATATATATATATATATATATATCGTGATCCTCGTGGATCCCTGCATTAATCGTATTTCCCACGAGGGCTTGACTCATGTTTTTCTTGTTCATACACGCACGAATAAGAACACACACACACACACACACACACACACACACATATATATATATATATATATATATATATATATATATATATACACACACACTTTCCTCAGTCTTCTTAATACGTGTGTGTTAATTATTACCTCCATTCTATAATAATTGATTTTTTAAAAAAAATTATTTGTTTCAATTTTTTTGATGGTTACAACTTTAGGATAATAAATTATTTATTTTTCTATATAACTCCTAACTTCTCTTATTATTCTAATTAGAAATTTTCTCACTCGTTTTAGTAATTATCAACTTCCCATAAAAGAATAGTGATAAAATTTCGTAAAAATTTTAATTATTTATTAGTATTAAATGACTTTCTTAATTCACATGTATAAATCTAAAATGACTATTATTATATAATGAAAGTAATACTTTAATTCACTCTTGAGTTTGCGGAGAGAGAGAGTAAATTAATTTGAGTCATTTATCTTGATGTGATTAATTTACTATATTTGGTTGTCAAGGGTAAATTAGTTAATGTAAAATTTTACCTAGTTAACGTGCGGATATATATATTTATACACTCACATATACTCCCTTTCACTAATTCACCTTCTAAAAAAGTAATTAACCTTGTTTATATGTGGGTTGTGACGCCCCCAAAATAGGTTCAATATTCAACTCATTTTGAGTCGTCAAATATATTCAACAAAATTCAAATATAATCTTTCATATCACACGGTCGTGCAAAATATGACCACACAACTGTAAGTGTCAATACAGACATGTAGAAAATATTAACATTCAAACTAAGTCCTCATTACATTTATTATCACACTATTTTAAATAAAAAAAATAGTGAGGACTTCTACAGCTCTAACTCGGACCATCACTCCATTCCCCGACTAGTACCCGCGATATTCTAATTTCCTGAAGAGAACAATGGAAGAAAAGGGTGAGCTCAACTAGCCCAGTAAAGAATATTATGACTAAGATAATAAAAAATAAATTATCGTTAGCCTTCAATAAATCAGATAAAATATTATGGATAACAAATTTTAGATCAATATTCGCAGCGGAAATAACAATTCATTAGAAGAGTTAAGTAGAGAATGATGTCTACTATCTTCTTTGATTTAAAAGTCCATCATCAATATTTTATCCCTGTAACATCAATCAATATACATCTCGAATCAAATATCCATCTTTGCACTACGGGCTAAAGATATTTATTTGTATCATCAGTTGGTCATGTTCATCTCAACACCTGTCCATCTTTGCACTACGGGCCAAAGATATTCATCAGGTAATCATTCATCTTTTTACTACAGGTCAAAGATATTCATCACGTAATTATTCATCTTTGCACTACAGGCCAAAAATATTCAGTTATATCACCATTTAGAACTGAGGATGATGAAAAATAATACGAATAACGGATCCAGTGAGATAAAGGATAAATATTAGAGAATTTATCCAGAGTTCAAGAATGAAGATCAAAACCTGGATCCAATCAAAGATGATTTGGAAGAAGAAAAAAAATATTTTTTTTACCGTGAATAGTATCCCATGAATAGTAACTCGACATGAAAAGATAAAAATTTCACAAGAAAGTTCAGACCAATATTCCAGTGAAATAATATTAGATGAAGCTCAAAACTCAAGTAATATCTAATCATTTCAGGAATTATAGAAGCAATACTTACCGTAGTAAGTTTAGAGTTAGGAATCTAAAATTAAATAATATACGAAACTGCAATTGAATTTTCACCCGTCTGGCGGTAGTCCGCTCAGACAGATTATTTTCACAATTTAATAACAACTGAATACGAAGGGTTATTCACCAGGCATGTGGTAGTCCGCGTAGACAGGTTATTCCTATAGAATAATAACAGGATTTCACCATGCATGCGGCAGTCCGTGTAGACAGGTTATTCCAACAGAATAATAAAGAATGAAATAACAACCCTTACGAGTATTGAAAGAAAATGACTCTATTCATGAATACGAAAGAAATAATACCCATTACCTTAAAATTTAAAGACTGCACTAGCGTAATAGCAGAATACTCTTCTTCTTTCTCTCTTATTCTCTCTATACTTTCTCTCTCTATAGCTTTAGTGAATTGGTGAGAAATAATGAAAAAATGAGCTTCTATTTATAGGCTCGGCAGAGTAAGAGTAAAATAGTCTTTTTGTCATAATTTATGACATCATCGCTTACATCATCGATCTATGACATCATGGCTTATCTCATCGCTCCGATGACATTATTACTTACCTCATCGCTCCGATGACATCATTTTTTGCATCATAAGAGTTCAAATTCAATTTGCACTCTTCCACCTCGTTTAACTTTTATACCATTAATTTACTATAATAATGTTACAATTCAAATTATAAAAATCATACTATTATATAATCACATCATACTACTATAATGTAATATTATAATAATATATTTGAATGAATTATTTTATCGGACAAGATAAAATACCAACTTTCAACAAATGTCACATGTTAAAAATTTTTCCGTTAAAATCCACATTGAATAAATATTTCCTTATCATATATATCAAAAATTAATTATTTACAAATAATATTACAGAACTACAATATTGACAACCAGGTCGTTCCCAGGAAAGAGGGGGCCTTCCGAAAAGGATTTCTCCTTACTGGCGCGCAATTAATCAACCCCTTTCCTAGATAGAACTTCTTTAGACATTGTCAATAATGCTATCTAATAATATTATTCAAATAATATGAATTATTGATTTGATAATTTAAAATAATGTGCAATGACCATTATTGAATCAATAATATAAAATAGCAAAGTAGCACTTATTGATATAAAATATCAACGTAGCAAATATTGAACCAATAAAATATTATGCAATTATTGAATCAATAATATAAAATATTGAACATTAATTACTGTAACAAAAATTGAGTAAGTGCATTCCTACGTAAGAATCAATAATTCGAAATACTGTGCAATACCGTGTGCTACCGTGCAACACTGCGTATTACTGTATTTTAACCACCGGGTATTTCAACAGTACTAACGGTAACAGTTTTGCCGTTGTTTTTATAAAAGGTTATTTCTGTCGCTTTCTATATCCGACATTCATTCCGTTGTGGGGTCTACCAATGACTGTGCCGTCGTACGAATATTCTCCGACAAAATGAATATTCCTCGACCAAACGAATATTCTCCGACACAACGAATATTTTATAACCACTTGCTTACTTTGTAAACTTTGCACATTTCACCCATAACTTATCACATTTATCAAATCAACACCTTACTATTTCAAAATAATATATATAAAAAATTAAATCTTATTCATAAAATTTGGGGTCTTACAACCTCCCCTCCTTATGAAATTTCGTCCTCGAAATTGACGTACGTACCTGGTATGTCGAAAAGGTGAGAATACCTCGTTTTCATTTCCGATTCTAACTCCCAGGTCATTTTCTCGATATTATGGTTCCTCCACAAAATTTTAACTTGAGGTATAACTTTTGAGCGTAGGACATGTTCCTTCCTATCCAATATCTTAACAGGTACCTCCTCGTATGTTAAATCTTCGACTATCTCGTCTGGTTCTAACTCAATAACGTGGTTTGGATCTTTCACATATTTACGAAGCACAGATATGTGAAAAACGTTATGAACACGAGACATGCTTGGAGGTAAGGTGAGTCTATAGGCCACATTTCCTACTTGGTCAAGGATTTCAAATGGACCAATGAATCGTGGGTTGAGCTTTCCTCTCTTTCCGAATCTCGTAACTCCTTTCCATGGAGCAACACGTAATAATACATGATTTTCGACATTAAACTCCACGTCTCTTCGATGAAGATCAGCATAACTCTTTTGTCGATCTTGTGCAGTTTGTATACGTTGCCGGATCATTTGAATCTTTTCAGTAGTCATACGTACTAACTCCGGTTCCAACAATGTTGCTTCACCCACCTCATCCCAACATACTGGAGAACAACATTTTCATCCATACAACGCCTCAAATGGAGCCATGCCTATACTTGCCTGATAACTGTTGTTGTAGGAGAATTCCACCAATGGTAGGTACTTATCCCAACTCCCTTTGAAGTCTAGAACACAGAGTCTCAATAGATCTTCAAGAGTTTGGATAGTCCTTTTCGATTGCCCGTCCGTTTGTGGATGATATGCCGAACTGAATCGTAAATCCGTGCCCATAGCTTTCTGCAAGTTGACCCAAAATTGTGAAGTGAATCTTGGATCACGATCTGAAACTATGGATACTGGCATGCCATGCAATCTCACAATCTCATTCACGTACATACGAGAAAGACGTTCAAGGGAATAAGTCTCTCGTATAGGCAAGAAATGAGCAGACTTGGTTAATCTATCAACAATAACCCAAATTGCATCAATGCCTTGAGAAACCTTGGGAAAACCCGTAACGAAATCCATGGTAATGTGTTCCCACTTTCACTTTAGAATCTCAAGTGGTTGCAATGGACCCTTTGGCATTTGATGCTCCGCCTGGACACGTTGACACGTTAAACACCTCGAGATGAACTCCGCGATCTCTTTCTTTATATTGCTCCACCAAAATGTATGTCGAAGATCACGATACATTTTGATACTTCCAGGATGGATTGCAAACGGTGTGTTGTGTGCCTCCATCATGATTCTATACTTCAAATCAGAATCGTCAGGAACACAAAGTCTGGAGTTGACTCGAAGTATTCCTTCTTCATCAATCCTTGCTTCTGGAATAGCACCTTCTTGCACCTTCTTCCTCATATTCATCAGCTCCGGGTCTGTAGCTTGAGCAGCTTTAACTTTATCAATCAAAGCTGGTTCTACGCGTATACTTGATATCATCGCATGGGTCCCCGGAGTCTTGAACTCTATCTCCATCTTTTGTAAATCACACAAAATAGGCCTTGAAAGCATCACATTCGTTCTCGCATATGATCTTCTACTCAACGCGTCAGCTACCACGTTCGCTTTTCCAGGATGGTATGATCGTAATCTTTTAACAGCTCAAGCCAACGTCGTTTCTGCATGTTGAGTTCCTTCTGGGTGAAGAAATACTTGAGGCTCTTATGATCCGTATAGATCTCCACTTTCTCCCCATATAGTAGTGTCTCCAGATCTTCAACACGAAAACGACTGCTGCCAACTCTAGATCATGAGTAGGATAATTCCTCTCATATTCCTTGAGTTGTCGCGAGGCATAGGCTATGACTTTCCCATGTTGCATGAGAACACATCCTAACCTTTTGCCCGAAGCATCGCTATAAATGACAAATTTATCCGAACCAGATGGTATCGTCAGAACAGGTGCCGAAATAAGTCTTGAGCTCTTGAAAGCTCGTCTCGCATTTCTCGTTCCATACGAATTTTATATCTTTTCGAGTCAGCTGAGTTAATGGAGTAGAAATTCGAGAAAATCCTTCCACGAATCTCCGATAATAACCAGCTAAGCCCAGAAAGCTACGTACTTCGGTCACCGACTTCGGTTGCTCCCAACTTTGTATTGCTTCAATCTTCGTCGGGTCATTAGATATTCCACGTTTTGATACCACGTGCCCAAGGAATGCACCTCCTCAAGCTAGAACTCGCATTTTTTCAGCTTGGCATATAGCTTATTTTCACGAAGCCTTTGAAGTACTAGTTTCAAGTGGTGCTCATGATCTTCACGGCTTTTGGAATAGATGAGGATGTCATCAATAAAGACAACCACGAACTGATCCAAATATTCCTTGAATACACGGTTCATCATATCCATGAAGGCAGCAGGAGCATTAGTCAATCCAAAATACATGACTAAGAATTCATAATGCCCGTATCGAGTTCTGAAAGCAGTCTTCGGAATATCCTCAGTTTTAATCTTCAGCTGATGATATCCAGAACGAAGATCGATCTTTGAAAAGAATTGTGCACCTTGCAACTGGTCGAACAGGTCATCAATCCGAGGTAACAGATACCTATTCTTGATGGTGATATGGTTCAACTCCCGATAGTCAATACAAAGTCGCATACTCCCGTCTTTCTTCTTTACGAATAAAATAGGAGCACCCCAAGGAGATGTACTAGGACGTATAAAACCGATGTCTAACAACTCCTGTAGTTGGACCTTTAACTCCTGAAGTTCTATAGGAGGCATTCGATATGGGGTTTTAGAAATGGGTTTTGTACCGGGTTCAAGGTCAATAAAAAATTCAACTTCACGTTCCGGGGGTAAACCGGGAAGTTCTTCAGGAAATACATCAGAAAACTCATTAACAACAGAAATATCATTCAAACCTGACGTATTCTGGTTTAGATCAGTGACATGGGCTAAGAAAGCTTGACATCCATTTTTCAATAAACGAATAGCTTTATGATTTGAAATAACATTGATTGATTTTAGTGGTTTGGTTGTTTGAATTCGCACAATAGGTTGGTTAGGAATATGAAAACTAACAACCTTACGAAAATAATCAATTTTGGCATGATAAGTGGTCAACCAGTTAATTCCTAAAATCACATCAAATGCAAGTATTTTCAACGATATAAGATCAACAGGTAGGGCTGGTACCAATTTGAATCGAGCAAGATTTGTAAACTATAGATGTAACGAAAGTTTCTCCCAATAGAGTTTCAACAGATAAGTCAAAGTCTAATTTCTCAAGTGTCAAGTTCAAACGTTGAGCACAAGCAGGTGAAATAAAAGAATGGGTAGTACCAGTATCTAATAAAGTGTAAACTTCGCAAAATTTTATTATCAGCTTACCCGCAATAACCTCGTTCGGGTTCCTTGCTTGTTGGGCAGTCACGACAAAAGCTCTTCCAGGAATCACTGACTTTGACTTGTCAGGGATAGCCTTTGGAGTCACCATCCCTGTTGGATTTGGTTTCGCTACAGGACACACTCGAGCTATGTGCCCTTTCTTTTCACAGTTATAACATAACTTGGATTGTTGTGTGAAGATGGGGCTGATATGTCCCTCTTGCCCGCATTTATAGCATACGGCCGGCGGTCGTTCTCCTCCCCTAGAAACAGTTGATGTTGGTGCTGCTGTCGATGCTTTCACGTTCTCATTGTTGTACCTTCTCTTCTTAAAATCTCCCCCCGACTCACTTCTTTTATTATCATGGCCACGATTACCACCGGAGTGGTTACCGCTTCTGGCATGATACTTTCCTCCCTGCTGGTTGTCATTGTTTCGATGACTGCTGCCATCGGTACGACCTTGGTTGTTGTCCCTTGGTTGAACATAATCATTATCTCGTTCTAATAACTGGGCCCTGTTCACTACATCCGAATATAGATAAAATTTGTGAGAAATGAGGTATTGACGAATCTCGGGTTTCAAACTTCTCAGAAACATCCGCGTCATATGTTCCTCATTCTCCACCAAATGAGGTGCAAACCGGGATAACTCTGCGAATTTAGCTTCATACTGGGACACAGTCATGTTGTTCTGTTCCAGTCTGATAAACTCTATCTCCTTCATATGACGAATACTTTCTGGAAAGTACTTGTCATTGAACAGTTTCTGGAACGCCTCCCAAGTCATCTTGAGTGCGGCAGGCTGGGTACGCTTCATAGATTCTTACCAGTAATTTACTTCTCCACGGAACATAAAGGTGGCAAATGGAACCTTCTGTTCCTCCGTGCATCCCAAAACATCAAATATCTTGGTAATTTGCTTAATCCAATTTTTTGCCTTGATTGGATCTAACTTTCCCTAAAACTCTGGTGGTCCCAACTCTTTAAACTGTTTGGCAGTGACAAGCCGCGAGTTGTTATTTCCACCAGTATTATGAACACGAGTCTCCCTCGTCTGGTTTTGCATGAACTGCAAAAAGCTTCTAAACATCCCGTTATTTATCATTTCTTCGGTAGGGTTGTTTACAGGAGGAATATAGCCTTCCTGTTGCACATTCTCCTCGTTGGTGATTAAAGGTGTCTCAACGGTCTCATTCACTCTATTGTTTAAATTTTCAGCTGCCATTCTCAAATACTGCCACAAAACAAGGGTTAATCAAACAACTTAACATATCACATATTAACCCTATGTTCCAACCGACCAATAAAATAACAATTAAGCTTAGGTAGGACACACTAGCGAAGGTTTTACTCATCTCTCCCCTCCTAGTTCTATTCCCAGATCTTCACCAGAGATCATATCCCTAAGCTCTGATACCAACTGTGACGCCCTCAAAATAGGTTCAATACTCAACCCATTTTGAGCCGCCAAATACACTCAACAAAATTCAAATACAATCTTTCATATCACATGGTCGTGCAAAATACGACCACACAACTGTGAGTGTCAATACAGACATGTAGAAAATATTAACATTCAAACTAAGTCCTCATTACATTTATTATCACACTATTTTAAATAAAAAAAATAGTGAGGACTTCTACAGCTCTAACTCGGACCATCACTCCATTCCCCGACTAGTACCCGCGATATTCTCATTTCCTGAAGAGAACAATGAAAGAAAAGGGTGAGCTCAACTAGCCCAGTAAAAAATATTATGACTAAGATAATGAAAAACAAATTATCGTTAGCCTTCAATAAATCAGATAAAATATTATGCACAACAAATTTTAGATCAATATTCGCAGCGGAAATAACAATTTATTAGAAGAGTTAAGTAGAGAATGATGTCTATTATCTTCTTTGATTTAAAAGTCCATCATCAATATTTTATCCCTGTAACATCAATCAATATACATCTCGAATCAAATATCCATCTTTACACTACGGGCCAAAGATATTCATTTGTATCATCAGTTGGTCATGTTCATCTCAACACCTGTCCATTTTTGCACTACGGGCCAAAGATATTCATCAGGTAATCATTCATCTTTGCACTACAGGCCAAAGATATTCATCACGTAATTATTCATCTTTTCACTACAGGCCAAAAATATTCAGTTATATCACCATTTAGAACTGAGGATGATGAAAAATAATACGAATAACGGATCCAGTGAGATAAAGGACAAATATTAGAGAATTTATGCAGAGTTCAAGAATGAAGATTAAAACCTGGATCCAATCAAAGATGATTTGGAAAAAGAAAAAAAAATATTATTTTTTTTACCGTGAATAGTATCCCGTGAGTAGTAACTCGTGAATAGTAATTCGTGAATAGTAACTCGACATAAAAAGATAAAATTTTCACAAGAAAGTTCAGACCAATATTCCAGTGAAATAATATTAGATGAAGCGCAAAACTCAAGTAATATCTGATCATTTCAGGAATTATAGAAGCAATACTTACCGTAGTAAGTTTAGAGTTAGGAATCTGAAATGAAACAATATACGAAATTGCAATTGAATTTTCACCCGTCTGGCGGTAGCCCGCTCAGACAGATTATTTTCACAATTTAATAACAACTGAATGCGAAGGGTTATTCACCAGGCATGCGGTAGTCCACGTAGACAGGTTATTCCCATAGAATAACAACAGGATTTCACCATGCATGCGGTAGTCCGCGTAGACAGGTTATTCCAACAGAATAATAAAGAATGAAATAACAACCCTTACGAGTATTGAAAGAAAATAACTCTCTTCATGAATACGAAAGAAATAATACCCTTTACCTTAAAATTTGGAGACTGCACTAGCGTAATAGCAGAATACTCTTCTTCTTTCTCTCTTATTCTCTCTATACTTTCTCTCTCTATAGCTTTAGTGAATTGGTGAGAAATAATAAAAAAAAGAGCTTCTATTTATAGGCTCGGCAGAGTAAAAGTAAAATAGTCTTTTTGCCATAATTTATGACATCATCGCTTACATCATCGATCTATGACATCATTGCTTACCTCATCGCTCCGATGACATCATTGTTTGCATCATAAGAGTTCAAATTCAATTTGCACTCTTCCACCTCGTTTAACTTTTATATCATGAATTTACTATAATAATGTTACCATTTAAATTATAAAAATCATACTATTATATAATCACATCATACTACTATCATGTAATAATATAATAATATATTTGAATGAATTATTTTATCGGACAAAATAAAATATCAACTTTCAACAAATGTCCCATGTTAAAAATTCCTCCGTCTAAATCCACATTGAATAAATATTTTCTTATCATATATATCAAAAATTAATTATTCACAAATAATATTACAGAACTACAATATTGACAACCAGGTCGTTCCCAGGAAAGAGGTCCTGCCTTCCGAAAATGATTTCTCCTTACTGGCGCTCAATTAATCAACCCCTTTCCTAGATAGAACTTCTTTAGACATTGTCAATAATGCTATCTAATAATATTATTCAAATAATATGAATTATTGATTTGATAATTTGAAATAATGTGCAATGACCATTATTGAATCAATAATATAAAATAGCAAAGTAGCACTTATTGATATAAAATATCAACGTAGCAAATATTGAACCAATAAAATATTTTGCAATTATTGAATCAATAATATAAAATATTAAACAGTAATTACTGTAACAAAAATTGAGTAAGTGCATTCCTACGTAAGAATCAATAATTCGAAATACTGTACAATACCGTGTGCTACCGTGCAACACCGTGTATTACTGTATTTTAACCACCGGGTATTTCAACAGACTAACGGTAACAGTTTTGTCGTTATTTTTATAAAAAAGTTATTTCTGTCGCTTTCTATATCCGACATTCATTCCGTTGTGGGGTCCACCAATGACTGCGCCGTCGTACGAATATTCTCCGACAAAAAGAATATTTCTCGACCAAACGAATATTTTTCGACACAACGAATATTTTATAACCACTTGCTTACTTTATAAACTTTGCACATTTCACCCATAACTTATCACATTTATCAAATCAACACCTTACTATTTCAAAATAATATATAAAGAAAATTAAATCTTATTCATAAAATTTGGGCTCTTACATGGGTGATCATCTCTATAAATTCTAGGGGAAAAAGTTTTCAATTAAATAATTAACTTATTATTAACATTTAGTTATTTAATTGTTCATAATGATATTATATAATTTAGCTAATAAAATTTGAGATGCCTATATGATCCTGAGGTCAAAGATTTTATGTTGAATTGATCTCTATTATATTTGATACGAGCGCTAGTTTGTTCAAATCATTGATTTCAACATTAGTTACAAAATATTACTCTTTTTCCCTTAATATAAGTCATTTTTTCCCTTAATATAAGTCGTTTTAAAAAAATATTTTTCTTTTAATATTTGTCGTTTGAGAATTTTAAATAAATATCAATTGTTTAGTTTTTAATATTACCTCAAGTATTAAATTTAACTTTGATTTTCTCACTATTTTCTGTCTAATAAATAACATTCTCTTTTTCCGATACAATAAGGCTGTATAATGAGCAAACAGTTTCGATTCGTACTTACTCGACTAAAAGTTCGATTCGAGCCCGACTCGAAATATAAATGAGTCAAATATGAGCAAATTTTAAAGTTTGATAAATTACTCGAACCTCCTCAAATTGTAATTTTCTATATATTGATACTCGGATTATATTCGTTCGAAAAATTCAAACTGCTCGGGCACGATTCGGGATCGTGCTCGACTCGGTAGCTAAATGAGCCTCAATCAAACCTTATTTTATACTCGATAAATTTTGTGAACCAACTCTAAGTAACTCAATACTCGGCTCGACTCAGTTCATTTACACCCTTACAATATAAAGACAATATAGACAATTGATATTATATTTAATGTTATACAATTATTTTTTTAATACTTGTGTACAACTCTAAAACGACTTATATTAAGGGACGAATAGAGTACATGCAAACCAAGACGGTAATATTATTTTTTTCTTGCTTAATTATGAAGCTCTAATTTTTTATATTATGCATGCAAATTTTTTAGTTCGTTAGTCTCATCACTTAGCTATAAATAAGTGGGGCAATGCATATTATTGGACAAATTCCTATTATATAAATTGCACTCAAAAGACCATATATATATATACATATATATATATATATATATACATATATATATATATATATATATTAGAATAGAGATTTAAGTTCAACATTTTAATTTAATTGCCAACTACCAAATTATCTATAGACCATACATATCAAATAAAGTAATTCATTTTTTGAAGTAGTCAAAATAGGTTTAGGTAACCATAGTAAAAATTGGACTTTTACATGCCCCTAATCCCAAATGGAACAAACAAAATCTTGGAATGGAGAAGAAAATCTGAGTGATGTCTTCCCATGGCACCTTCTCAGTATCTACGTATATACATACATATATAGCCTATATATGAATTGAATATCAGAAGCAATGCATGCCTTAATTTGTTTTCGTGAAAATTCTTGCAAAATCCAAATGGTAGATTTCAAAGATCCCTAGTCTGATGTTGGCCTAATTTTGACCACCTTAATATATTGGGAACTGATATATTTTCACATAAAAAATGATATTTTCACACAATTCCTCTCACATAAATAGTGAATGAATCTCATCCCTATGTGAGAGACTCGTGTGAAAATATCATTTTAACACGTGAAAATATACAATAAATAGTACACCAAAGATACGTGTTAAATTTACTTCTCTCTGAAGAACAGGCCCCACAAGAATGAAAGTTATAAACCTGTGGCCTGTGGGTGCAGCCTGGCATTAGAATTAATCTTTTCGATCATACACAAAAACATGTGATGAGTGAGTTCTCATCCTATAAGTCATGACTTTGGCCCCCCCCAAAAAATCATAATTCTTGTCCTTTCCATATCTTTGAATTTTTTCCTCAAAAATTTCACACCCTCAAGATTTCTTTTCTGCCACTCAAGATTTCATGCAAACTTTTTCTCTCTATATATACAAATAAATTTCTAACACCCCTACTATCATTCATTCATGAACCTCACCCCCACCACCACCTCCTCCTTCCTAATTCTCTTTCGCTACAAATACATACACATATATACATATATATATATATATATATATATATAATCATGGCCAAGATCACTTGTTTGATTCCTGCATATTTCGTAGTTTTATCCATAATAACCCGTTTGATGTCAATAATAGGGAAGTTTAATCCATGGAGTATTACCAGCTCTAGTTTTTCATCACTTCCTTATGAAATTTTCTCCCTTGATATGGCAACTAGGCTTCGTGTTGATTCTAATGCCATTACAATAGCCTCTAGTGATTTTGGCAAAATAGTTAAAGTAAATCCATCAGCAGTTCTTTATCCTAGCCAGGTTAATGATATTATAAATCTAATAAAATTTTCTTACAATTCTCCAACCCCTTTTCCTATAGCGGCGAGAGGCCATGGCCATTCTGTGAGAGGACAAGCTACGGCCGGTAATGGGGTTGTGGTGGATATGACATCTTTGGATACTACTAATATATATAATAATGGAGGTAATGGGATTAGGGTTTATTGGAATTCTTCATTAGGGTTTTATGCTGATGTTGGAGGTGAGCAGCTTTGGATTGATGTTTTACGTGCCACGGCGGAGCACGGCCTGGCTCCGGTCTCGTGGACTGATTATTTGTACCTAACTGTGGGTGGTACACTTTCTAATGGTGGAATTAGCGGCCAGTCGTTCCATTATGGCCCTCAAATTAGCAATGTCCATGAAATGGATGTTATTACCGGTAAATTTTTTGTGAATCTATTGTTCTTGCTTCTGTTTTTAATTTGCAGCTTAATTAATGCTCAATTTGTCTTGAGATGAGAGCTAGTAGTCTCATTTAACTTCTTTTTTTAAAAAAAATTAAATATTTGCACGGCTGGTTTGGAACTTTTGAGGCTTTTTAGAGTCTAAAAACACGTGAACATCTTGTTCGTCTAAACACAATTTTTTTAACTCACTAATGCAGATTTTAAGTCTCAAATTCATGGTACATGCGTTTGATGCTTACAAAGATGCCGAAATGCTCTTTTTAATCACCTCAAACACACCAAAATGAACAAGCCCATACATGTTTCTATGTGTGTATGATCATAATTAATTGTAGTACAAAAAGAGGAATTAGTAATTATTTTATAAATAAAAAAGATGCATATATAGTCCTTTTCAACACATATGCTAGAAGAATCTTTTTGGGTCCTACCTGAAGAAGTTGTTTGACAAAAAAATTGAATAACATAAGGATCATCCCGGAAATTTATAATCATATATACAAGAATTAATAGATAAATGTAGGATGTGAAATATTTTTACAGGTTGTGTATGACGACTAGTTTAGGGGCCAGAAATCAGATAGTCTAGTTGAGAGATCTTCTTGGTAGGATTCACCTAACATTTGTGTCAGAATTTTAGGTATCCCTTGATCAGTTAGGTATGTCCCAAAACTAATATTCATAGATTATCATGACTAATGTTATGATTTTTCAAATCAGGATATATACATGAAAGACTAACTTTCAAAAAGTACAAGCTAGCATGATTGCAAGATCTGAAATATGTATGTATGTATGTATGTATATATAGTAGTTTAACTGTTTTTTCTTGCCAATCAAGTATATACCAAGTTTTGCATGCATGCATGCATGGCTGCTGGCTGATGGCTGCTGGTTTTTCGTTTTGTTTATTTCTCAGGAAAAGGGGAGTTTCTCACTTGCTCCAAACATTTGAATTCTGAGCTGTTTTATGCTGTTCTTGGAGGTCTGGGGCAGTTCGGGATTATAACCCGAGCAAGAATTGTACTGGACAAGGCACCCAAAAGAGTAAGTTAAAAGAACATTATGTCAGTTATATATGGCCAATAAAGCTAAAAGATCGAACATCATATATATATATATATATATATGTATATATATATATATATATGTATACGTGTGTGTTTGTTTCTCTCATCACGTCACGTGATGAAATATAGGCTTTTGTCTCTTGTAATCATAATGACAGAAACAAACTAAAAGGATAACAATGAAAATTGATTGATGTATTCATATATCTTTGTATTTAACTAAAACGATATCATACTTGAGATATATAATGTTAGTATCTGCTCAATTTAATGCAATGCAATCTATGTTAATTGCAGGTGAAATGGGTGCGGATGCTTTATAACGATTTCTCTACCTTTACAAGAGATCAAGAACACTTGATCTCAAGTATTGGACTGGATTATGTGGAAGGTTCTTTGATTATGCACCAGAGTTCTTCAAATAATTGGAGATCTTCCTTTTTCTCACCAAATGATCAATCCAAAATAGCATCTTTACTGACTAAACATGGAATCATCTACTACCTAGAAGTAGGCAAGTATTATGATGATCTCACCATTCACTCCGTTGATGAGGTACTATTACATTACATATCATTGAAAAATTTATCAAATTTTAAATTTAAATTTAAATTGTGCTACCCTTCTTCTTCTTTTCTTTCTATTTTATGTCCAAAATAAATAGAAAAAGACTGTTGATATTGGCAGAACAAAAAAATATTACATACAACAAATATATATTTAACGAGACTCTTTTATGTATAACACTTTAAATGACTACGACAACATATTTTTTGTTGGTGCCATAAAAATACATAAAAAAATTACTTAGAAAAAATGCATTCTCAATGCATGCAACTTAATTTCTAACATTATATATGCATTAACTAATTTTTCTTTTATTATCTTAATATATATATATAGGAACTCCAGTTTTTGCTTAAAGGGTTGAGCTTCAATCCCGGTTTCGGCTTCAAGAAAGACATCTCGTTCATAGATTTTCTGAATAGAGTCCGAAGCGGAGAGCTGAAACTTGAATCTCAAGGGCTATGGGATGTTCCTCATCCATGGCTAAATCTCTTCGTACCAAAATCACGTATTATGGATTTCCATGCAGGCGTTTTTGTCAACATTATCCATGCACAAAACAAAACCACAGGCCCTATTCTTGTGTACCCTACTAGCAGAAAAAAGTAAAAATTATACTCGTAATAATTAATTCCAGAATTTTTATTAATAATTAATTAATTTCAAACTTGGAAAGTTTTATGAATTAATATTATTTTGAATTAATTGCAGGTGGGATGATAGGATGTCTGCGGTTATACCAGATGAAGATATATTTTATTCTGTGGGATTATTGCATTCGGGTGGTGTTAATGATTGGGAGGTTTTGGATGAGCAGAACAAAGAAATATTGCAATTTTGTGATAAAGCTGGCATTAAGATCAAGCAGTATCTTCCACATTATAGCTCTAAAGAAGAATGGACGAAACATTTTGGTGAAAAATGGAACATTTTTAAAGAGAGGAAACATCAGTTTGATCCCAAAATGATATTGTCTCCGGGCCAAAGAATTTTCACTTCTGTTTAGAGCACCATATTGTATGTATATATGGATCGATGCATGCATGTATGCATTTCGAGACAGAATTATCTACCGAGAGCCTTTGACTTGAGTGATATTCTAGGTCTCTTGCCAAACAACATAGGTTCAATTCCCCCCTCAAATTAGCAAAAAAAAAAAAAAGATTGAATTTCTTGGTTATATATATTATTAGAAATAGTACTAGCTAGACAAATTTGTGTAGAAATAATGCTACTATCACATAAAGTGGGTAACATAAACATCACATAATGCTGATGTGGCCGTATGTGATTTGTTGTTGAGTTAAGTGGGTTATGTTATTATTTCATGTGATAGCAGCATTATTGTTTATGTAGTAAATTTCAATATCTAATAGACATGGCTAGCTAGCTAGCTAGTGTGTTTAGTGGAAATCATCTCTCTTTCTCTTTGAACCCTAATAACACAAAGCTGCAAATTAAACTCTCGAATATTTGTTTCTGTCCGTACTCTGTTTTCGTTGTTGAATGTGATGAATTAGCATGCAAATCCTTCCTTCAAAGTGTGCAAATTCATAAGTTTAATACAAAACTGATCCAAAAAGTATGGTTCACCCCTAATTTTACCACAAGCGAGAGTGTGAAGTTTGTCACTCAATTCCAGCAAACTTGGAATGGAATTGTCAAACATAGAGTAGATTTAATTTATTTTTTCTTACAAGACAAATATATAGAATGAAGAAGTTGTCATCTTGTCTCAATCTTGGATCACTAAAAGTAACAAATACAGTAAGTTAAATAGTTAGGTATACAAAGGTGACGTTGCTAATTTTAGTCCATTAATTTCATTTCACACACATAGTTAGCGGGAATTTTTTTTTACCACCCAATAATTGCAAATAATGGTAAAGATTACAAATGCGGGCCTGTTACCCATTATCAGTTAAAATTAGTTGAGATTCGACTTACAAGTTGGAACCCCAATTGAAAAAAAGTAACAAGTTGGTGTTTGTACTAGAAAAAATTTACAAGTTGGTAATTGTACTTGAATATTTATGTAAAATCGTTAAATTTGACTAACATACATGATGAAAAAGTCATAGTAGGCTAAAAGATTCTACGTGGATAATGGCATTTGTATTTGGGACCTGATCCATCAGAAATCGAAAGTGGAAGGAAATCTCCCTTTTAGTTACTGCACGTGACTCACGTGAGGATGAAAGAGGCAAAAAAAGGAAGGGGTCAAAATCAGAACACACAAACATATATATATATATATATATATATATATATATATATATATATATATAGAGAGAGAGAGAGAGAGAGAGAGAGAGAGAGAGAGAGAGAGAGAGAGAGAGAGAGAGAGAGAGAGAGACATAGCGAACAGAACTCGATTTTTCAAGATTGCAGGTGCAATCCTTCAAAATTGGTGGTTTTGGCAAGATTAAGTGATGATTGTTTGAAAAAATTGAAGTACAACAAGAAGTAAGCATGCAAACCCATCCTTTTTTGTATTTTTGAGATTTTAAGGAATGTGGAGTAGTGAATCGATGTAGTTGATTTTGAGTCTTGGTGTAGTTAATTTTCTTATAAAATAATATGGGTGTTTTTGAATTATTGTTCTTTTTTGTTTAAGCTTACTTTATGTGCATACTTTTTGGATATTTGTAGTTGATTTTCTTATAAAATAATAGGCATGCATGTTTTTGAATTTTTGTTTCTCTTTTTGTTTATGCTTACTTTATGTGCATAATGCCCACCTTGTTGGATGTTTGTAGTTGATTTTCAGTCCTACTGTAGTTGATCGATTTTCTTATAAAATAATAGACATCTTTCTGAATTTTTGTTTCTCCTTTTTGTTTAAGCTTACTTTATGTGCATAATAAAGTCCAACAAGAACAATACACTTGACATCATTCCACATAGAAACAACCATACTGATCAGCCTTACTTAAAGAGGTTTAATGTATCTCTTCAAGCTTTGAAAAGGGGTTATCTTGAGGGATGTAGACCCGTAATGGGCTAGATAGATGTTTCCTTAATATTGTTGTAGGGGGGACAGTTGCTCTCACAACCAAATGTATCATATTGCATGGGTTATTGTGGAGAGTGAAAACACAAATAATTGGAGATGGTTTTTGAAATTGGTGGTTGAAGGCTTAGATGGAGGTGATGGTTTGGCTGGACAGTGGTCAGTGATCAACAAAAAGGCTTGAAAGTTGCCATTGGTGAAATTAATACTTCCTTTTGCTGATCGAGCACAAGAATTGTGCAAGGCACATATATGCAAACTTCAAAAAAAGGTTCTCATCATTGGCATTAAGGAAGGCTTTCTAAGCAACATCAATGTCAACATATGAAGCTGACTTCAAGAGAAACATGAAGGAATTGAAGAGACTAAACAGGGATGGTCATGTGTAACCCCAATGTTTACCTAAATACGTACTAGCAAAACACGTAAGTATACGCGATCGAATAGCAGTAAAGTAGCAAATAGAATATCGTATCCCACAGAGAATTGTATAAAATAACTATCACCTACTAACTTTATATTAAACCAATTTTATTAAACAAATCGATAATTGTTGTGAATTTATTAAAAACTATATGAATTAACTAATTAAACTTAACTATCAAGAATTGATTTCATATTAAAAAGGCTTAGGATCGCAACTTCCCTTGATGATTCACTTTAAGATCAATATTTCCTGTTGAATTAAATCAGTTAACATGGATTGTTGATCAAGAACTCATGAGTATCTATACGCATCTTTCAATGAACCTATAGACATATTCCCTTAATTCCAATAAAAATTAGAATTAGTAGAAACGCACTAGTTAATCAATTTACTATATTTCTATGCAAATTGAAATTAACAAGAAATTGTAGCTCAAGTTCTCAATTAGATCACATAAGGCATATAGGTATATCTCTATCCTATATACAAATTACAAGTTCCAACATATGCAGAAATTATAATCTTATGCTATTATCTCCAGATTTTAACTCATCTTCCATTTATCAATTTCATATGAGTTTATCTCACTAATTACTTGCCAAGCAATTAAATAATTATGCTCAAGATATAATAGACACCTTAGTAGTAACAAATAATAATCAACAGAAAATATATTACTCAAAACTACTCATCAAGTTCTGTTGCAATCCTAAATAGAAGTTTAGTTCATAATGAATAAGGAAAACATCATCCAAATAAATAATCCAAATATCTCAGATAATTACAAAGTCTAAGAATTTAGAGAAGAGTAGAAGAAACTTGTCAGATTGCTCCTAATTCTTCTTTTGATCTTTAGCCTCTGAAATCTCCTTTATGTTTTCTTTTATGTTTTCTCTGCAAATTGTCTTTCGAAATTTTCACGATGTGTTCTTTTTCAAATGTCTTTTATCCCTCCTTAAAGTCCGTTTAACCTTCAGCCCAAACAAATCCTTTTTAGACTCAACTTCTGAAATTCTTTTTTTTTCCGACAACTTAGCCCTGGCGCAGATTTTACACTAGGAAACTTAGCCCTGGAGCATGAACAGTACCAGAAATTACAAAAATGCCATTAAACTTTATTTTTCATGTTTTGACCTCCCGAGACAGTTTCCTACAACACAAACACAAAAACAAGTAAAATGACACTAAAAATACATAAAGTTAACAAAGAATCAAGTCTAAAAGGTGTCCAATTCGTAGGTATAAAACCCACTCATCACCCAACTTTGTACTTGACATATGTAGATGCCTAGTCCAGTAGCATCCAGAAAATCAAGATGGATTGACTAACAACACACCTCCTGCTACAAGAATCTATAGCACCACTCAACCAACTTCGAACACAACTCTAGTAACAACTCCAACAATAAGAAAAGCCAGATTAAGGAACGGGAGAGCTAACTTGGAAGCCAGTAGCCATTTAAACATGTCAATGACTTTTGTTTAATTAATGTCTTTTTTGTAATGGGTTGTAATTCGATGATGGCCGATAATTACTTATTTAAGACATTTGATTAATGTTTGTAGTAGTTTATTACTTGGTTCAAGATGGTTGGATTACTTACTTAGTCCTAATGGTTGTAATCGACAGTGTGTTATTTTCTTTTTATGAAATGTTATTGCCTTTTTTATGGATTGTCCTGAGCTGTGATCTATTTTGTGTTGACATATTGACAATAATTGTCATTTTTTCATTGTTATTGTTGGATTGAATGATGCCAGTGACATGGTTGGAATGAGTTATGCCAGTGGCATAGTCGGCTGCCATTCTTTCCCATGTATTGTCATTGCCAAAACACAATCAAATACCAAACAAAACATTACACAATCAAATAGCAAAATGCAAGCTTGAAATCCCAAATACAACATCACACAATCAAACATAATAATCTTCTTTCATTCACTCATTCATATCCATGACCAAAAAATACAAGCTTGGAATCCTAATTGCATCTAAACTCACATTTACATTTGTAAAACAACAAACACTAAAACACACATTCATGAGCAAATTAAAAGAAAGGAATAATTTTTTTCCCTTTCTACAAGTTTGGCGTTCATCTTCTTCAACATTTTAACCTCGTTCTCCAATGGCTTCACTGAAATGGGCAAATGGCTCACCTCAGTTGCTAACCAATTTTTAGCCTTTTCACTTTTTTCCTTTTTCATTTTATCTACCATCTTTCTGCTGCCATTCAATTTTAATGTCAAATCTTCAATAACATCTCTAGCTCTGTCAAGAAATGGTAGATCATACCATTTAAAGAAACCGCAATAAGCTCTATTGTTCTATTACACACCAATCATTAACATAAACAATAATATGGAAACAAATTATATATATATATAAATTACATTCATACCCAATAATTAATACGCCCAAGGAATCTCCTTCCTTGATGTTTTGTACCATCTTAATTTCCTTGCCTCCCACATTCGCACCAATGCTCCACAGTAGTAGCGACTTGGAAACTCAACGTGAATTCATTAATTTAAGCTGCATGAACTACAATCTTTCTCCGCAATTTCATTTTTGATTTCACTCAAAGACGAACTCGTCCTTTCAATTTGACACTCAGAAGACCTTATATATATACATGCGAACCAGTAATCGAGAGAGAAGTAAATAATTTTACTTTTCGTTGAAGAATTGAGAGAGAAAGATGAAGCCTTAACTTTTTTCCAAAATGACCTTTCGTTCGTTTATATAGATAGAGAACGATGTTAGCTACACCCCATCATTCAACTGACTTTCCCAATCATTGTCATGTCATTGTTTTCCTTCTTGACATGTTAGAAATTTAAACAAAAGCCAATGAAACCTGATAATTAACAACTTGTATATTTTTTTTAATACCACCACCAATTTGTTATTTTTTTTCAATTGAGGTGCCAACTTATAAGTCGGATCGCACCAAAAATTGATTTATCCCATTAAAGGCCCGACATTTGAAACAGTTCCAATTCCAATTCCAATTCCAATTCCAATAGCAAAATCATCATCACTCTATATGGGCCTATGGCTGTAGCCCCCTTCATTTCCACCATTTTCATAGAATCTTCTCTCCCCCTTCTCCCTTCCCTTCTTCTATCTCTCTCCATCAAACTCTCATACTCCCTCTACTTACATCTTCAGATCTCTTAAATTCAAATTTTCGTGTTCTCATCGTCGCACCATTCAACTGTATACCCAACAGAGTAACCCCCACAAACAAAAAGAGAATATTCAGAGCTAGCTTCTTGGTACAAAATTTAACTCCTTGGGTTTAAAGAAGCAAACCCTGAAAAATCCAGTTCTGATATTGAAGCTAGAAATTTAGAAAAACAAGTATTCATAAAGGCAAAAGGGTTGATAAAATTCCAAGTAGTTATGTTCAGGAATGGAAGAATTTGGACAAGGCATTGAAAAAAAAGATGGATAATTTTGAAGATGATGATGTAGAAAAAGCTGATACATTTCCAGTTGAGTTATCAGAAAAAACAGAACCACTGCCTGACAAAGCCATTGGAAGCTTATCTATTAACTTATCCAGTTGAAGGCTCTGAATTTAAAGGTAAACAAAAACATATGCAAGAAATAACATACCCAAAAGTCTTGCTGAACGTGACATTTTCGACAATGCATTACAGCAAAACAAGAGAAGTCGGAGAAAATGAGTTTTAAATCAATCAGCAATGGATGCTTACATCCTAACCTCAGTCAATAGCCAAAATAAAGAGTTGAGGCTTCCTCTCCCACTTGATGCGGCTAAAGCTTAAATATCTTCCTACATCATGTGGTGGTTCGGCCAGGCACCTGCATGTGATTTAATCATATTGAGCAAGGAGCAGAGAAAAAGAACGTTAACACTAACCCCCACTCTAACTAAAACTTTGTATGTTTCTATACTCACCGAGGGACGCCAAATATTTGGTTATGTATATTTGCTTTGTTGTAAACCATCCTTTATGAAAGGCAGAACAACGGAAGCTAACTCAGCTTGATGTGAAGTGTAACTATGATTGGCTCCTTCTATAATGTGTAATTTGTGGTTAGGTATGATCTTGTCGAATTCTATGGCATCTTCAACAGGGATGATTTCATCGGCTGAGCCATGCACTGTCAAGACCCTGTGGACACAATACATAATCAACTCATTGACAGGAAAATTCCAAGCTCCAGGATTTGGTGTACACAATTCAGATTTTGCAAGAAATATGGCTTTAAAACAATGAAGGGAAACGCAGATCGATGCAGTTGTCAAGAACTTGATAAAGGCTTGTTGGGCCAAAATGAATTGCATATAAGATGAGGAAGACGAAAGAGAACCCAAGGCAAAGGTAAAAAAAACATGACTTGACACATCAAGAGCTTAAGTAAATACATCAAGGCATAGTTTTGTAGGATAAATCTTGTAGGAAAAAAAGGACATTGAGATGCTGCATGGGCAAAAATATGCAACCCTATGTAGACGAAGCAACAAGGTAAAATTTTATATGGCAAAAAGGAAGTAGTTCGCATAAGGTTCATTACCTTGTTAACTTATAATGTGTCTCATGAGTTTAGCCTGGTTGCTTAACGTTTCATTGAGACAATCTTTCGAGAATCTCCTTTACCCAATGCATGCATTTTGTTTAAGAACAATCAAAAGATGGATTGACTTGTCATTATTAACTGATAATAAATTTTTTATGAGCAGAGAAACTCCATTCAATCTGTTTACTGACACAGTTTTTGCTACTACGATTTGAAAAGCTGACCTGCAGTCTTTGTTGATATGAAGGCACGCCTCATGCACGCTTGTATTTAAGCGTTCCATTAAACTTTCCTCAGTAACCCGATAAGAAACTTCCCCTGTAGAAGGAAACTATTTGTCAGTAACTAATATAGCATATGACATGTATAATGCAAACTGTCATCTTCTCGGTATGTTCATATGCAACCCCAAAGGGAAAAGTGTATAAGAGGTACAGGTCAGGGGTTAAAAACTCAATAGAGGCACTTTGAACCAGAGTTTTACCCAGTGCACACCCAAAGGTTAGTTGCTACGGGTGGCTCAGAAAAAGAGAAGAAAAAAAAGGAATATGTTGATATGCCAATGGTTGCTTATATATATATATATATAATCTACATAAACCAGACTATAAAATGTAGATGGCGTGAAGTATAGTGCTTCACGTACCTTCTTTCACCTTTTTTCCTTTTTTTGTAGACTTAAAATCATAATAGTACTATCTATTATCTAAAAGCCATAGTACAATTAAAAAGAAAACATCTGGCACCTAGAAGTGGATGTGTTGCTTCACCAAGTTTACAAAAACACACTTTTTCAGAAGAATGGTAAGGAAAAGGTCGAAACAAGAACTACAAGTTATACCTTCTAGGCAGAAGCAAACAGAAAATTGCACAACATTTCTCCAATTAGTAAGCTAATAAAAACTTCTGTTAGCGCATTGGCATTCTTACATATTCTTGCCAGGCTCAATGTGAAGACAAGTATATAATGCAATCATCACATATTCACATTGTCCATCAAATATCCTCAAATAATTACACATTGGCAAAGGATGCCTATAGATTTAAATCGTTAGAATGAAGCAATAAAGAATACATGTAACACTAAGTGGAGAATGTAAGAGCTTGTTTAATTCAAATTTTAAAGACCAAGAGACTCAAAAAAAAAAAGTTGCTCAAATGTCGGAGGGTAACCAAAAATTACCTGTTCTAGTTTTAACATCGATGAATCCATCCTTCTTGATTCTTTGTAGAAAATCTATTCCCAAACGATCTTCAATGCCTCTCTCCAGATTGTAACGGCCAGAAACATTGACAACTGTGTGGATATCATGAAACTTCGATGCATAAAGAAGCACCACGTCACCTCCTGCATGCAAGGATTGCTCTCAGGAACAACTTTGTACAGAAAATATCACCTTGAAAACTAGTTGTTTTCCCAAATTAAAAATGAGTTTGTAGATGCATTTTTAAAAAAAAATTGAAAATCAGCAAAGCTAGTAATTCCATTCATAAAAACAGTTTGTCCATATCTTTTAACACTTATGTGCACAGAATATACGAGGGCATCAATAATTTCGGTAACGGTGGTCATGATTTCTAGCACTGTGAGTGGAATTAAGGTTAAAATTTGATTTGGGGCCGCACTTTTAAACCTAATATATGGGTATTCTGAACCTGAAAATAAAATAAATTTTCAACAATAATCCAAACATGGATTTCAATCAGATAAGAAGATATACTGAGGAAAAAGGAATTGCCACTATACAACCGCGTTAACCCAAAACTTATCCGTTGAGCATTACATATGTGAGAAGGCATGCTGACTTATATGATCGTAATCAGAGAAAATCATGTATGTTAGGTTTATGTGAGAACATAACATTCCTTTGCTAAATGGGAAAGTTTCAGTATTAATCATGTAGTACAAAAGCTCAAACCTTTACTATGGCCAAGAATTGCAGTTATTACACGCTTCATTCCATTTAAGTGTTGAATTACAGCTTGCAAATCATCAGCCTCTCTCCAGTAGTTACCATACTGAAATGAGCCTTCACTTTCCCTGGGGGTCAATTATTCATTGATAAAATATATTAACTAAACACCGCAGTGTAAATATGATCTCAAGACTCGCATTCTGAACAAAATTAAACACCACAATAAAGATAATACATAATTTTCTTGTAATGGAATAGAAATAATGTGAATGCTATAATGCAAAATGCAACAAAAAATTTGTACTTATGTCTTAGTGCTAAGGTGCCAATGGCTGATAATGTGAATGGCATTCATAAGCATGTTTTGTATCATAATATGCTATGATCAATTACATTTACTTGACACAGTAAAATGCATATCAGCATCTTAATGTTAGACCCAATATTAAATCTTCCAAAAGTGTTCAATGGATACTATAAGCTTACGCAAGCTAGTAAATAGCTTCTTCTGCAAATGTATTTTTGTGTGTATTCTCAAAGAACCTAAAAATGTCATCCTTTTTATTCGTACAATACCATAAACTTACCCATTTCCAGCAAAATCAAAGCAGAACGCACTAATCCCTTCTTTTTCTAAAGCAACAGCAAGGTTCATCATAGTATTGTTATCCTGAAGATAGATATGCATTATTTGGCAATCATTACGAAATTCAATCAATTATCCTGCAACATATTACCACTTTATGAATGAGCTACTGGTAAATAACTACTTTGAGAAAGAACGTGAAATCTCAAATTCCAAAAATGAAAAATAAAAACTACTACAAAAGCATCGAGTGTGAAGGATAATGTCTATGTGCTAGTCATCAGTGCCTCCTATAGGCCATTCTTATCTCATGACATTCACCCACTTAAAACTTCTCTGCTGTGTGCCCCACTCCCATCCACAATTTAGGGACCTCCTTTGCTGAGCAATTAGGATCCATATGTGAATGTAATTTTGCATCTTGAAGAGAAAGAAAACATACTTCCTCGATTTCTCACATATTCATTAACCAAGTAATATTGAGAATATTTACGATTGAGTGACATATATAAAGCTAAACTAGGTCATCGCATTCATTGTCGCACTCTTTTTCCCTGAGACTGTAGAAGTTTCTAATGTTGTTAACATCAATTGTACAAGATTTATCTAAGATGACTAAGGATGATACACTATAAGATAGGGAAGTGCTATTTCCACACGGTTTTCTTATATTTCCACACGGTAGGACCCACATATAAACCATGGTGGAGAGAACTGCTGGAACTTAACAACAATACCAAATTCATTTTCAAAAACTACTCTCGCCTAATACATAGCATATAGCATGGATTGATTACTCCAATATCATTGTTTCACGCGAACACAGACAACATTACTTCAAAAAAAATCCTACTCATATTACAGTAAACATGTTCTGCTGAGACTTCAAAAAATATATTACACTAAAAATAACATCTTCTAATAAACTTTAAATTCTACCACAGTTGGATCATCAAATTCACTTTCTTCAAAAGTCCAAACTGGCATCATGTAAACTTGCTACAGGTGCATCATCAGTCCAAACATGGCACCAAAACTGTAGACATTCATGAACACGATAGAAAAATAAAAGATTAAAAATATGTTTATTTTTAAGACATTCAAATTATATATAAACAAATTTCATTTGAAGCACCTTTCTTCTTTTTGAATGAGTTACAGTAAGGATACATCAAATAGTCCATCACCTTGGTCAGTACTGAAAGATCAAAACTAAATAATATTATAGTAATACTACCGTATGTAAACTAATATTAGTATTACTTAATCAATCAAATTTATGAAATTAGTAAAATTAAAACCTGAATTGAGTACGAAGTGAAGTGCTTGAGTTATCTTTGAATGGACAATATCTTTTGTTGTGGCTCGGATCTTTGCATATACTACACTTCCTTACCTTTTCTACAAACTCATAAGCAGAAGAATCACGTCTTGTAGATGTAGTCTTCTTATTCTTTGACCCCGTAGGACAACCTTTGTGGGGTTGTATACAAGGCTCATGTAAGAACGAATCATGTCCATCCACAAGTTCATAAATTTTCTTTTGAACAACTTCTTGTCGCTCAAGAGGCCACTTCACATATCTTTCCTTCAACTTTTCAAGCAGACCACATATCTCACTTTCTCCACTATTTTGAGTAAAATAATTATCTAAAAATGATATTGTGTCAAGTCTCCATTGTGAGTGTATATCATCTAAATGTAACACTTCATCTCCCAAACTTTTCATTGTGCACAAGGCATACCCATTACTGTCATAAAATGATTTTTGAGTAAGAGATTTTTCATGAGACATGACTAACTTGTACTGCTTATGAAGCTCATTTAAAACAAACACTGACACATCATTAAGAAGCTCTTCAAACAAAGAAATATGAAAGTGGTGAGGTATTCTTATTTTTTCACTTTCAAATTGTGTTGATTTCTTAAAATTGATTCTCAATTGCAAGACATAGTTTGTTTTTTACGTCACTAAGATCCCCGGTTGAAATTTGCAAATACCTTTTAAAAAGTGCATGCACTTCTTCTGCCCTTGAGGTAACATAAACAAATAAAGTGCTCTTTTAGATGCAACCAAGTATTTTTGATGTAACTGAAAACACTTGTCTTTTCTTTATATTGAATTTCAAAGTACTCCAAAACTCTCTATTGTATTTCTCTTCACTTTGAGAATTTATAACCACTCTCCAACTTTTCATAAATCCTTCCCAATCTTCACCTTCTTGAAACTGAGATTTACAATTTTTCAAGATGTTCTTCTCAATGTACTATACACATAGGATGTTGAATGTTGTTGGAAAAACCACTGTAATAGCTTTTATCAATGCCAACTCTCTATCTGTCACAATAGCCAAAGGTTCACAATTAACACCAAGAATATCCCTAAATCTCTTCAAAGCCCAAATATAGTCTTCCACTTCCTCTTTTTGTAAGAAAGTGAAGCAAGAGTAGAATGATGTATTGAAACTTGATACTCCAACAATGTCAAGTAACGGCATTTTATACTCCAACAATGTCGTTACTTGACATTATTGGAGTATCAAGTTTCAATACATCATTCTACCCTTGCTTCACTTTCTTACAAAAAGAGGAAGTGGAAGACTATATTTGGGCTTTGAAGAGATTTAGGATATTCTTGGTGTTAATTGTAAACCTTTGGCTATTGTGATAGATAGAGAGTTGCATTGATAAAAGCTATTACAGTGGTTTTTCCAACAAAATTCAACATCCTATGCGTATGGCATATTGAGAAGAACATCTTAACAAATTGTAAATCTTAGTTTCAAGAAGGTAAAGATTGGGAAGGATTTATGAAAAGTTGGAGAGTGGTTATAAATTCTAAAAGTGAAGATGAATACAATAGAGTTTTGGAGTACTTTGAAATTCAATACAAAGAAAAGGCAAGTGTTCTCAATTACATAAAAAATACTTGATTGCATAAAAAAGAGCACTTTATTTGTGCATGGACAGAAAAACACTCATTTTGGAACTCGTGTTATGTGGAGTGGCCTCTTGAGCGACAACAAGTTGTTCAAAATAAAATTTATGAACTTGTGGATGGACATGATTCGTTCTTACATGAGCCTCGTATACAACCCCACAAAGGTCGTCCTACGGGGTCAAAGAATAAGAAGACTACATCTACAAGACGTGATTTTTCTGCTTTTGAGTTTGTAAAAAAGGTAAGGAAGTATAGTATATGCAAAGATCTGAGCCACAACAAAAGATATTGTTCATTCAAAGATAACCCAAGCACTTCACTTCGTACTCAATTCAGGTTTTAATTTTACTAACTTCATAAATTTGATTGATTAAGTAATACTAATATTAGTTTACATACGATAGTATTACTATAATATTATTTAGTTTTGATCTTTCAGTACCGACCAAGGTGATGGACTATTTGATGTATCCTTGATGTAACTCATTCAAAAAGAAGAAAGGTGCTTCAAATGAAATTTGTTTATATATAATTTGAATGTCTTAAAAATAAACATATTTTTAATGCTTTTATTTTCCTATTGTGGTCATCTATGTCTACATTTTTGGTGCCAAGTTTGGACTGATGTTGCACCTGTAGCAAGTTTACATGATGTCAGTTTGGACTTTTGAAGAAAGTGAATTTGATGATCCAATAGTGGTAGAATTTAAAGTTTATTAGAAGATGTTATGTTTAGTGTAATATATTTTTGAAGTCTCAGCAGAACATGTTTACTGTAATATGAGTAGGATTTTTTTTTAAGTAATGTTGTCTGTGTTCACGTGAAACAATGATATTGGAGTAATCAATCTATGTTATATGCTATGTATTAGATGAGGGTAGTTTTGGAAAATGAATTTGTTATTGTTGTTAAGTTCCAGCAGTTCTCTCCACCATGGTTTATATGTGGGTCCTACCGTGTGGAAATATAAGAAAATCGTGTGGAAATATCACTTCCCTATCTTATATTGTATCATCCTTAGTCATCTTAGATAAATCTTGTACAACTGATGTTAACAAAATTAAAAACTTCTACAGTCTCAGGGAAAGAGAGTGCGACAATGAATGCGATGACCTAGTTTAGCTTTATATATGTCACTCAATCGTAAATATTCTCAATATTACTTGGTTAATGAATATGTGAGAAATCGAGGAAGTATGTTTTCTTTCTCTTCAAGATGCAAAATTACAATCACATTTGGATCCTGATTGCTCTGCAAAGGAGATCCCTAAATTGTGGATGGAAGTGGGGCACACAACAGAGAAGTCTTAAGTGGATGAATGCCATGAGATAGGAATGGCCTATAGTGCACTAATGACTAGCACATAGACATTATCCTGCACACTCAATACTTTTGCAATAATTTTTATTTTTCATTTTTGGAATTTGAGATTTCACGTTTTTTCTCAAAATAGTTATTTACCAATAGCTCATTCATAAAGTGGTAATATGTTCCATGATAATTGATTGAATTTCGAAATGATTGCCAAATAATGCATATCTATCTTCAGGATAAAGTAGATCAATTTAGGGACCTCCTTTGCGGAGCAATCAGGATACATATGTGAATGTAATTTTGTATTTTGAAGAGAAAGAAAACATACTTCCTCGATTTCTTACATATTCATTAACCAAGTAATATTGAGAATATTTACGATTGAGTGACATAAATCTAAACTAGGTCATCGCATTCATTGCCGCACTCTCTTTCCCTGAGACGGTAGAAGTTTCTAATTTTGTTAACATCAATTGTACAAGATTTATCAAAGATGACCAAGGATAATACAATATAGATAACCCTCTGACATAATACCGACGGAGGCATTTCTACAAGATTCATGGCAATTAAAACACACACACATACCCATATAACTAAACAAACTTGTCAATATACTTATAATTTTGAGAAAGACCTAATAGTCTAGTGACTAGTACATAACATACCACACAAACAGAGAAGCTTTTTTAGAGAATCTCAAACCCAGAATCAGAATTACAAACCTTTGTTGATCGAAAACCGTGGCACAAAACTACAATCTCCACAGACCCAGTTTCACGTAATAAACCCACAAGTTTTTCACCATAATTGTTTTGTATTATGATTTTCTGCGGCTGCGGTTCTGAAACATCATTACAAACCATGAAAACTAGAAAATGTCATGCTAGTCAGAGATGCAATAAGTACAATTAACCAAACTCAACATCATCTTTTTATCATAAACTAGTTAGGGTAGGCTGGAAATGAAGCCCATGTGATAATAGTATTGCTCAATCTCATTTATCACTGATACCAACACTTGAATTGACAAATACTAGCTTTGGATCAACTAGTAATAATGGGTACTATTCAATCTAATCAAGAAATGAATTAAGAAAAATCAGGAAAGTTATTACCTGGTTTTTGTTCAAATTGGGTGGAATTGGGCTGAGCCATCCTTGGCGTTTTCTTGACGCTGTGATTGCGAGAAGGAATAATGCGTACCTGGTTAGGGCGCAAAGCCAATGAAGCCGGCTTTTTGGTACTGACAAAATGTGAGGGAAGGGAGTTAAAATTATGTACTAGAGTCCCCATTTATTCAGATATTCAAATAAATAAAATAGATACTTAAATAATCAAGCAATAGGAGTAGTGACAAACTGAAGTTTTTTATTTTTTTAACGAGAAGTTTCTTAATCGCAGTCGGACTAATTTTCACGAACTCAGGTCAGTCTTTTCATACGGGCTTAGCCAAGACAATCCAATCTGTGCCCATGACCTTGACTCTACTATCAAAACTACCAATTGAAAGGATATTTGTTTAGCCTGGTTGGAAAAACTCTACGCAAACATCATAATTGAATACGAGTACTTTACAATTTCACACATTTGTATTTTTACTCTCATTGGGGGTCAAAATATAAATAAGTGAAATTATAAACATTCATGTCCAATTATCATGTCCGCATAGAAGAGCTTAATCTGGTTGAATAGCACCCACCTGCTATAAGAATATACATTATATAATATAAATATATAATACTACTGAAAGCTTATTCTTGTTTTAAGACTTGAGTGTAGCACACTTGCTGGTAAGAAAGCCCACAATGTGTTGAAGTCCAAGGAGTGCTAACATGTTAAAATATAAGAACACACAAACAAACATATGCCGAGCTGCTAAATTAAGTACAACAAGATTGAAAAGAATAGACAAGCTCAGACTCAAAGTATGTTTCAAAATCCATACACAAGAGTCGAGAAATGCTAGAATAAATGTTACAACATAAATAGGAATAATAGAATAAGATAATAATAATAATCATTGCATAAAGGGATCTGCCAACATTGGTGTAGATAATGCATTTACAATACTTAGGACTCCTCCATACATAATAGGGAAAAAGAAAAAGGGAAGGGAAGGGTGGGGTGGGGTGGGGTGGGGTGGGGTGGGGTGGGGTGGGGGCGGGCGGAAACTTGGTTAAAACTAACTACACTTGGTACAAGTTACATTTAAGACGAACAATCTTTGGTTTCCTTGAAAGGTTCATAAGGAAGTTGAAAATCTAGAAGTGGGCTTCTTTAGCTGAACTGTTAACAGCAACCCACAGACAGATGAAAGATAACAATTTAACATTTTCATCCTCAGCACATTTACAAACCGCCGACGTTTAGAATAGATATAGGCAATTGATATTTCCACATCAATATTTGATATTTCCACACATATGGCCCACAAATTAGCTGATGTGCCAAATTTTTATTGGCTAATATGTGAACCATACGTGAGGAAATATCAAATATTGTTGTGGATGTAGAACAAAAGGTAAACAGCCTATAAATTTAAGAAAAAAAATCCCCACCACCTTTATCAGCTTTTAAGTGTAAATCCACCTCTAAAAATTATATCAAGCTACATTTACAACATGAGAAGTACAACACATTGAGATCCGGTCATCCTGAAAAGCACAAAGCTAAGCACGCCTTTTACTCAAACGCCAAGAATTAGGCTCATGATATCTGTCATAAAGTGGCTCAATACGTTCTTGACGTTTGCGCTTGCTCATTTTTGTAGGATCTGCCACTTTGAAGAATCTAGGTGCCAGCTCCACAAGCCACTTGGGATCAACAACAGTGACCTCACGCATGTATTCTTTTGTTGTCATCACCAACTCGTGGTAGATGACCCAGTCCGGTTGTCTCTGAAAAAGAGCACTGCTGGGGTGGATATAAACTGGTTGGTTCTCTACTAGCGTTCGATATCCCTCCTGTGGATCCTTCCTAGCTGCATGGAAGAAAAATCCTGCCGTCATGGCCTTCCTTATCTTCGTAAAGTTCTTCCCAGCACTAACAACGTCCAATTTGTACCTGAACAACAAAAATACGACTCATTGGGAACCTTATATAAATAAGCATTTGATGTAAACATATTACTGATATTAGAATCTCAGAAATTATTGCACAAAAATAAGCGTTTTTCAGCCATTTGCTCAAAACAGCTTTCTCAATGGAATTGTTGCATCATTATTGAGCAATAAAGACCAATGGTTCATGACTAGAATTTCACATATAAACATATTCTGCACAAAAAAAGTAGCAAGATTGGAAAATATTAGCCACGGTAGAAGACTGTTTACAAAAGTGGAAGGTGTTTAACAACCTACATCTGAAGAAACATGTCTGGAAAAAAAATCTAGAGACATAACATGCGCTAAAAAACATTTAACAAAATAGCAAAGCCTAAAAAACATCTACAGCAACTGGAAAATGCACAAGACTAAATGGCAGTGGCATGTAAGAGAAACAACACTAGCAATGCCAGAAGAAGAAAAAGGAGAGAGAGAGAGACCAGCAACTGTAGCTTCTTAATCGACATTTATTTATTTATTTGATAATAGAAGAAATCTTATTGAAAAGAAAAAGAGGATACAATAAACGGGGGGACAAGAAGTTCACCATCACCAGACTAATATAAAACAAGACCAAAAGAGCACTTGAAAAGTCCAGCCCTCTAATCGCCACAAAAACGTAGCCCTTAAGGCCCCCATAGCACTGCAGAATCCCAAAGAGACATCTTTTTGTACAAAATGTCAACACATTGCAAGAGAATTAAAACAAAAAAGGCTACACCCAAATTCAAACAAGAGTCAAAAACCAGAAGTACTTCAACGTTTTTGAGCTCAGAAACTAGGCACATTCAGGATGAGTGTAAGAAGTTAAGAGTTTAGATAATTGCAAGTACGCAATGCATGATCAAAATAAAAATATTTATGTTTACTTGAACAACTTCGAAATTCTATAAGAAAATCTACTGGCCTTCTACAGAAGAAATGAAGTACTACACAGTCAAGTTCACCAAAACAAAGAAATTTCTCCAATAAATATTAGATGTCAGAATCTCATCACTAAAAGTCTAAAACTACTATATACACGCACAGACACAATCATGCCATAGGTGGCTTGCAACTATGATATCTATTGTGGTATACAATAATAAGCAAGAGCCACCAACATAGATCAGTTACCTGTAAATTGTAAAAACCAGAAAGCAAGAAAGAGAGACATACCTATCCATGATAGAAAGGAGCTGTTTTCGCACATCTTGAGCCCTCCTTAGAGATCGTGATTGGACAAAATTCTCAAAACACCATGGTCCAGAGAAATTTTTTGCCTTCCAAGCCTCGTATACAGCAAGCAAAGTAAGATGATCTCCTTCGGGCTGGAAAAACTTGGCCCTTTTTTGATCAGCTTGAGCTTGTTTTTCCCTGGGCCTGTAGAATATGTTTCCAGTTGTAATCATTGCAATGATTGTCAGAATCTCATCACTACAACCGAGGTCTACACTGGCAAGAAGCATCTTCGATAATGGAGGATCAATTGGAAATTCTGCCATTTTCCTACCCAATTTAGTAAGAAGCCCCTCCTCATCAAGAGCTCCTAGACTGTACAGCTGTTCCATGGCAGAAATGAGAGCTTGAGGAGAAGGAGGGTCCATAAAGTCAAATGACAGAAGATCATTTATTCCCATTGCTTTCATGTTAAGAGTAGTAACTCCAAGATTTATTCTTTGGATTTCAGGTATTGAGGTGGGGGACATCTCGTTGTGAAAAGCACTCTCTGTGTAAAGGCGGTAACACTTTCCTGGTCCGGTTCGTCCTGCACGCCCAGCTCGTTGCTTTGCTGATGCTTGTGAGATAGGTGTTATGACCAGCGAATCAAGCCCCTGTTTAGGATTGTACACATTCTGCTTTGCAAATCCAGGATCAATGACATAAAAAATCCCATCAATTGTCAAAGAAGCTTCAGCAATATTAGTTGCAACTACCACTTTCCTTTTCCCTGGAGGGGCAGGATCAAAAATTCTGGATTGCATTTCACTTGGTAGGGCACTGTAGACTGGTAAAATGATTAGCTCGGGTACATTCTTACCCAGCCCTTTTATCCTCTCATAAAGACACTGGCATGCATGATCAATCTCCTCCTGACCAGTCAAGAAGACAAGGACGTCACCTTCAGGTTCAGTCAAGTGAATCTGCATGACGGTAATCAGAGCAGCATCTAGGTAGTCACTTTCTGGCTGTTTGGTGTACAGTATCTCTACTGGAAAAGTTCTTCCAGGGATGGTGAATATATTGCAACTAAAGAAATAACCAGAAAATTTCTCAGCATCCAATGTGGCAGATGTGACAATCAAACGAAGGTCAGGCCGCCTTTGCACTAGCTTTTTCAGTAGCCCAAAAAGGACATCAGTGTGGATTGTCCTCTCATGAGCTTCATCAAGCATTATGATAGAGTATTGAGATAAATTTTCATCAATAAGAATCTCCCTCATGAGCATACCGTCAGTCATGTACTTTATAACAGTATCCGGACCAGTACAATCCTCAAATCGAATGGCATATCCAACTTCCTCTCCTAAACGACAGCCAAACTCTTCGGCAACTCTCTTAGCCACAGACATTGCGGCTACCCTACGGGGTTGAGTACATCCAATCTTACCGCTGGTAGTGTAACCTGCTTCAGCTAGGTACTGTGTCACTTGCGTTGTCTTTCCCGAACCTGTCTCACCAATGACAACCAGAACCTGATTTTCATGTACAGCCTGAACCAATTCCTTCTTCAATTTGTAAATGGGCAAGCTCTTCCTCTGGTCTTGGATGGACAGCTTTGATCTCTGCCCAAAAGTGAGGGCTTTACCAAAAGCATCTTTCTTCCATTCGGGCATGTCATATGCAGACAAACCCACACCCCTTAGCTCCTGTGCTAGATGCCTCTCACCCGTCTCAGGCATTGGGTCTTCCCACGGTCTGTTGAGATCTTTTGGGATGGAATCAAGCATGGTCCTCTGCTGCTGCTCCCTTACTTCTCTCCTCTCCTTTATAAGAGCTGACTGAAGGGCTGCTGCACGACTCAAAGACCCCTCGGGGTTCTTGAATATTTTAACCGGTGACATGTCCATAGAATATCGGGTTTGGCCATTCAAGAAGGCCGGTTCATCCTCATTCATCTCAATCTCCAGCTCTTCCTCAGCACCGTCCTCTTCATAGAGGAGACCATCTGTTTCATCATCATACATGGGATACTCCTTCACACTCAAAACACCAGAAGCAATCAGCTGTTGTGCTTCCCATCTTTCGGGCGAACTCATTCTTTTCAAAGGTCGACGTGAGGGAACACCAGCATCCTCTTCAGTAATTCTAATCCCTGAAAGACCAGTCCTAGTAGTAGGGCCCCCATTATTCAAACCTGAAGGATTTGTCCTAAACGAATCATCCTCTGAGCTCTTCTTCAGAGGTAGCAAATCCTGACCTGTATTCTGATCAACATCTCTCATGGATAAACTCAACTTCTGACCCGAAATCGATATCACTTTCACATAAACCTCTTGATCCCGTTTCACAACATCTTTAGCATTTGAAATCCTCCTAGTCGCCATCTGAGACACATGAACCAAACCCTCTTTACCCCTGAGCTCATTGAGCTGAACAAAACAACCTGTGTCCATCACTCTCGACACCCTGCCCTTATAAACCTGATACAGCTCTGGCTCACCAGATTGATACCTATTCGGCTTCTTATCCCCATCTTCTTCATACCCATCTCTCTGATTCTTCACATTTCGATCTTTGTGCCTTTCTTTACTCCTGAAATCCTCTCTATCATCTTCCTCATCCCTATCTCTACGCCTTTCCCCTCTACTTTCTCGATCATCTCTATTCCTCTCCCCTCTACTTTCTCTGTCATCTCTATGCCTCTCCCCTCTTCTCCCTCTATCCCTGTCTCTATCACTATCCCTCCCTCTATCCCTGCCTCTATATTTCTTTTCTTCTTCTTCACCATCCAACCGCTGCCTCTCCTTCGCCTCCATCGCAATCTCTCTCTCCAGCTCCTTCACTCTCTCTCTACTATCAGATATATTCAACGCCGGAAAACTTGATTTATTACCCTCCCCATCTTTCTTCGACTCTTTGTCGGACTTCGATTTCACATTCGGAGGCAAAATTGCGTGAATTATAGTTAACAACGTACGCACAAAATAATCGGGCATCTCCGCACCATTTTCTTTCAACTTGGAATCAAATTTATCAACCGTTTCGCAATCTCGACCTAATTCAGTTATAAATTCTGCCAAAACTTTATCCCCAAAACCTAAATGAGATTCAAGCTCCGTACAAACCTTCGAGACCAGTGAGAGGTACTCGAGTTTCTTCAACCCGCCCTCTTTCATCTCAGAAGCCATTTTCACACACAGTAGGGAAATCTAGTGCGTGTAATAATTAATATAGATATGTGTATATAGATCGCAAATATAAGAAAAATCGAGCTCTAGGTTTGAGCATACCTGAGAGAAAACCCTAGATTATTCATAGTTGAGCTGTCCATTGCAACTCGACTCAACTCGGTAACGATTTCAATCGAAAAATAGTTAGGATTTGACAACAAAAATATTATATATATATATATACATAAATAAATAAGCTTAAAAAAACATAAATAAATAAATAAAAGTACACTATCTACATAAATAAAGGGTCCTCTTAACATGTGCGGGCATATGCTAAGCACACAGTTCAAAAGAATATTCTTTTCAACTGTGTGCATATTTTCTTAATTTCTGTATTCACACCAAGTTCAAGAAAATATACACACGATTTTATAAAATATTCTCTTGAAATGTGTGCTTAGCATGTATCCTTAAGGCACATATTAAGAAATTTCATAAATAAATAGAAGGGAACTAGATAGTCCATCAAATATATTAAGATGGGTCCTCTTAACATGTGCCCTAAGCGCACATGCTAAGCACTTGTGTGCATATTCTCTTAATTTTTATATTTACACCAAGTTCAAAGAAATATACACACAATTCAAGATAATATTTTCTTGAACTGTGTGCTTAGCATGTGCACTTAGGACACATGTTAAGAAATTCCTATTAAGATTTATAAAACAAGTACAGACATTTTTTTTTCATAATTTGATTCAAATTTATTTTATGATAAAAATAAATTATGAAAAACATTAGACTTTTTCAAATGAAATGAGTGTTTTGCAGAGAGGATAGCTACGCAGTTATTTATCTTATATTTTACTAAAAATGTTATTTATTTATCGCAACTCATATAATTTTATTATAAGATGATACAAATATTTTTAATAAAATAAAAGAAGAAAATCTTGTGTTGTACATAATCAACACACGTACAATTTTTCTATAATCATATATTCATATTGTACTTAATAAGAAAATTTGGAAGGGGGAAAAGGGATTATGTTAAGTCTTTTTGGGGTATTTTGTAGCTTACTAAATAGCATTAGCTTGTTATTTTTGTAATTATATATTTTAAATATTGTTATAAATTATGAAAATAATTAAAACTATACTTCTGAGGCATCAATCAATTTATATATATAAAGCAGTAAGACCGATCCATTTAATTTGAAAAACAGGTGATTCAACTCACTTAATTTGAAAAACAGGTCAATTAATTTGAAAAACAGATGAGTAATATCGATTAAAAATTAAATCGATCGATTCGCTCTCGCGATTCTTTCAGCGGATGGCTTAAACGTATCGTATTTTGAATTCCAAAGCCCATATACAATTGATAATAATAAAAACATTAATACAAAACATAGATCCAAAATTGTACATTGAATTTGATAATAAAGAACATAGATGCATGATTCAGCTGCCTATTCCAATTCAATGAATTTTCTTTTTCTTTCCTCTTCCAAACAGCAACATGTATATACATGTATTAATAAAAAAAACACTGCAGAATTGTAGAAATCCTTCAAACCATAAAAACTGCAATCCAGCTGCCTTTTTCAATCCATTGATTTTTTTCTTGCTTCTTCCAAATAGTAACATGTATATACAGGTATTAATAAAAAACACTACAAAATTGTAACAACCCCAATATTGAACGAAATGTAAGGCGGACTAAACATCTATTGCAATATCGATATAACATCATAGCCTCCATGTCTAAGGTTACAACAAATGCGCAATCGGAACTATTGCGACCTGCAAAACGTAAATGTCTAGGTAATATGTTTTCCATTGTGCATTATCCTCGGACAGTACATAGGTACCGAGTGCAAATTACATGATAAGAAATTTACATACATAACAAACAACCGAGGCCTACTATAGTTTATGATCAGCAAGAAAAATAATAAATACATTTCTACTAACAAATGTCATATACAAATTTAATTGTGCAATTGCAGATGCAACAGAAGATGACGATGCTCTACATGTCTGTAATCCCATTTTTGAAAATCACAAACATAGACGCAGTTCTCTGACCACTCAAACAAACCATGCCAGATGTAAGTTTATATATTCATTATTCACACAATGCATACATATTCGGTAAGCTAAGTAAAATTTATGAACTTTATGAAATTCAAATTCAAATCGCAAGTAAGCATCAGAAGTTGTCCTAATGCTAATATGTTACTTTCAGATTTTATTAACATGCCAACATGTAAAAATGATAATTATGCTATCTTGAGTCTGAAATGCATATAGATAGACACCACAGCTATTTTGCTTGATGAAGAGGTAGTATTCTAAATTTTATATTACTTCTAACATTAATTTTACCAAGAATTAAAAGCTATTATCTTATAAATACATTATGTGCATCATTTCGCAGGATAATCACGTGATGCTGATTCTGAGATTCAATGAGCACAATATATGAAAAGATCGGATGAAGACAACATATACATCATATCCAATTTTAAGATTGTACTAGTGTGACGCCCCCAAAATAGGTTCAATACTCAACTAATTCTGAGTCGTCAAATACATGGTACAGAATTCAAATACAATCTTTCATATCAAACGGTCGTGCAAAATACGACCACACAACTGTGAGTGTCAATACAGATATTTAAAAAATATAAACATTCAAACTAAGTCCTCGTTACATTTATTATCACACTATTTTAAAAAAAATAGTGAGAACTTCTACAACTCTAACTCGGATCATCACTCCATTTTTCGACTAGTACCCGCGATATTCTCATTTTTTGAAGAGAACAATGGAAGAAAAAAGGGTGAGCTCAACTAACCTAGTAAAGAATATTATGACTAAGATAATGAAAAATAAATTATCGTTAGCCTTCAATAAATCAGATAAAATATTATGGACAACACGTTTTAGATCAATATTCGAAGCGAAAATAACAATTCATTAGAAGAGTTAAGTAGAGAATGATGTCTACTATCTTCTTTGATTTAAAAGTCCATCATTAATATTTTATCCCTGTAACATCAATCAATATACATCTCGAATCAAATATTCATCTTTTGCGCTACGGGCCAAAGATATTCATTTGTATCATCAGTTGGTCATATTCATCTCAACACCTATCCATCTTTGCACTACGGGCCAAAGATATTTATTAGGTAATCATTCATCTTTTCACTACAGGCCAAAAATATTCATCAAGCAATCATTCATTTTTGCACTACAGGCCAAAGATATTCAGTTATATCACCATTTAAGACTGGGGATGATTAAAAACAGTACGAATAACGAATCCATTGAGACAAAAAAAATATTAAGAAATTTATCCAGAGTTCAAGAATGAAGATCAAAATCGAAATCCAATCAAAGATGATTTGAAAGAAAAAAATATTTTTTTTACCGTGAATAGTACCACGTGAATAGTAACTCGTGAATAATAACTCGACATGAAAAGATAAAAATTTTACAAGAAAGTTCAAACAAATATTCAGGTGAAATAAAAGAATGGGTAGCACCGGTATCTAATAAAGTGTAAACTTCGCAAGAGTTTATTATCAGCTTACCCGTAATAACCTCGTTTGGGTTCCTTGCTTGTTGGGCAGTCACGACAAAAACTCTTCCAGGAACCACTGACTTTGACTTGTCAGGGATAGCCTTTGGAGTCACCATCCCTACTGGACTTGGTTTTGCTACAGGACACACTCGAGTTATGTGCTCTTCCTTTCCACAGTTATAACACACATTCGATTGTTGTGTGCAGTTACGGCTGATGTGTCCCTCTTGCCTTCATTTATAGCATACGACCGGCGGTCGTTCTCCTCCCCTAGAAACAGTTGGTGCTGCTGTCGATGTTTTCATGTTCTCATTGTTGTACATTCTCTTCTTGAAATATTCCCCCGACTCACTTCTTCAATTATCATGGCCTCGATTACCACCGGAGTGTTTACCGCTTCTGTCATGATACTTTCCTCCCTGCTGGTTATCATTGTTCCGATGACTGCTGCCACCGGTACGACCTTGATTGTTGTCCCTTTGTTGAACATAATCATTATATCGTTCTAATAACTGGGCCCTGTTCACTACATCCGAATATAAAAAAAAATTGTGAGAAATGAGGTATTGACGAATTTCTGGTTTTAAACCTCTCAGAAATATCTGCGTCATACGTTCCTCATTCTCCACCAAATGAGGTGCAAATCGGGATAACTCCGCGAACTTACCCTCGTACTGAAACACAGTCATGTTGTTCTGTTCTAGTCTAATAAACTCTACCTCTTTCATGTGACGAATACTTTCTGAAAATACTTGTCATTAAACAATTTTTGGAACGCCCCCCAAGACATCTTGAGTGCGACAGGCTGGGTACGCTTCACAGATTCCCACCAGTAATCTGCCTCTCCACGGAACATAAAGGTGACAAATGAAACCTTCTGTTCCTCCGTGCATCCCAAGACACCAAATATCTTGGTAATTTACTTACTCCAATTTTTCGCCTTGATTGGATCTGAATTTCTCTGAAATTTTGGTGGTCCCAACTCTTTAAACTGTTTGGCAGTGACAAGCCGCGAGTTGTTATTTCCACCTGTATTATGAACACGAGTCTCCCTCGTCTGGTTTTGCATGAACTGCAAAAAGCTTCTAAACATCCCGTCATTTATCGTTTCTTCAGTAGGGTTGTTTACAGTAAGAATATAGCCTTCCTGTAGCACGTTCTCATGGTTGGTGATTAAAAGTGTCTCAACGGTCTCATTCACTCAATTGTTTAAATTTTCAGCTGTCATTCTCAAATACTGCCACAAACAGGGGTTAATCAAACAAATTAACATATCACATATTAACCCCATGTTTCAAATGATCAATTAAATACCAAATAAGCTTAGGTAAGATACACACTAGCGAAAAATTTTATTCATCTCTCCCCTCCTAGTTATATTCTCAGATCTCCACCAGAGATCATATCCCTAAGCTTTGATACCAACTGTGACGCCCCCAAAATAAGTTCAATATTTAACTCATTCTAAGTCGCCAAATATATGGTACAGAATCCAAATACAATCTTTCATATCAAACAGTCATGCAAAATACGACGACACAACTGTGAGTGTCAATACAGACATGTAGAAAATATAAACATTCAAACTAAGTCCTCGTTATATTTATTATCACACTATTTTAAAAAAAATAATGAGAACTTCTACAGCTCTAACTCGGACCATTACTCCATTCCCCGACTAGTACCCGCGATATTCTCATTTCTTGAAGAGAAACAATAGAAGAAAAGAGTGAGCTCAACTAGCCCAGTAAAGAATATTATGACTAAGATAATGAAAAATAAATTATCGTTAGCCTTCAATAAATCAGATAAAATATTATGGACAACACGTTTTAGATCAATATTCGCAGCGAAAATAACAATTCATTAGAAGAGTTAAGTAGAGAATGATGTCTACTAACTTCTTTGATTTAAAAGTCCATCATTAATATTTTATTTTTGTAACATCAATCAATATACATCTCGAATCAAATATTAATCTTTTGTACTACGGGCCAAAGATATTCATTTGCATCACCAGTTAGTCATGTTCATCTCAACACCTGTCCATTTTTGTACTACGGGCCAAAGATATTTATTAGGTAATCATTCATCTTTGCACTACAGGCCAAAGATATTCATCAAACAATCATTCATCTTTGCACTACAGGCCAAAAATATTCAGTTCTATCACCATTTAGAACTGAGGATGATGAAAAACAATACGAATAATGAATCCAGTGAGATAAAGGACAATATTAAAGAATTTATTCAGAGTTCAAGAATGAAGATCAAAACCTGAATCCAATCAAAGATGATTTGGAAGAAGAAAAAAATATTTCTTTTTATCGTGAATAGTATCCCGTGAATAGTATCCCGTGAATAGTAACTCGTGAATAATAACTTGTGAATAGTAACTCGACATGAAAAAATAAAAATTTCACAAGAAAGTTCAGACCAATATTCCAGTGAAATGATATTAGACGAAGCGCAAAATTCAAAAAATTTATGATCATTTCAGAAATTATAGAAACAATATTTACCGTAGTAAGTTTAAAGTTAAAAATCTGAAATGAAACACTATACGAAACTGCAATTGAATTTTTACCCGTCTGGCGGTAGTCCGCTCAGACAGATTATTTTCATAATTTAATAACAATTGAATACGAAGGGTTATTCACTAGGCATGCGGTAGTCCGCGTAGACAGGTTATTCCCACAGAATAATAAAGAATGGAATAACAACATGATTTCACCATGCATGCGGTAGTTCGCGTAAACAGGTGATTCCAACAGAAAAATAAAAAATGAAATAACAACCCTTACGAGTATTGAAAGAAAACAACTCTCTTCATGAATACGAAAGAAATAATACCCCTTACCTTAAAAATTTAAAGACTGCACTAGTGTAATAGCAGAATACTCTTCTTCTTTCTCTCTTATTCTCTCTATACTTTCTCTCTATAGCTTTAGTGAATTGGTGAGAAATAATGAAGAAATGAGCTTCTATTTATAGGCTCGGCAGAATAAGGATAAAATAGTCTTTTCGCCATAATTTATGACATCATCGCTTACATCAACGATCCTATGACATAATTGCTTATCCCATCGCTCCGATGACATCCTTGCTTACCTCATCGCTCCGATGACATCATTGTTTGCATCATAAGAGTTCAAATTTAATTTGCACTCTTCCACCTCGTTTAACTTTTATACCATGAATTTACTATAATAATGTTACCATTCTAATTATAAAAATCATACTATTATATAATCACATCATACTACTATAATGTAATATTATATTAACATATTTGAATGAATTATTTTATCAAAAAAGATAAAATATCAACTTTCAACCAATGTCACATGCTAAAAATTCATCCGTTAAAAATTCACATTGAATAAATATTTTCTTATCATATATATCAAAAATTAATTGTTCACAAATAATATTACAGAACTACAATATTGACAACCAGATCGTTCACAAGAAAGAGGGGGCCTTCCGATAAAAATTTTTCCTTACTGGCGCGCAATTAATCAACCCCTTCTCTAGACAGAACTTCCTTAGACATTGCCAATAATGCTATCTAATAATATTATTCAAATAATATGAATTATTGATTTGATAATTTGAAATACTGTGCAATGATAATTATTAAATCACTAATATAAAATAGCAAAGTAGCACTTATTGATATAAAATATCAACGTAACAAATATTAAACCAATAAAATATTATGCAATTATTGAATCAATAATATAAAATATTGAACAGTAATTACTGTAATAATAATTGAGTAAGTGTCTTCCTACGTAAGAATCAATAATTCAAAATACTATGCAATACCGTGTGCTATGTGCAACACCGCGTATTACTGCATTTTAACCATCGGGTATTTCAACAGTACTAACGGTAACAACTACGCAGTTATTTTATAAAAAGGTTATTTCTGTCGCTTTCTATATCCGTCATTCATTCCGTTGTGGGGTCCACCAATGACTACGCCGTCGTACGAATATTCTCCGACAAAAAGAATATTCCTCGACCAAGCGAATATTCTCCGACAAAAAGAATATTTTATAACCACTTGCTTACTTTGTGAAATTTGCACATCTCACCCATAACTTATCACATTTATCAAATCAACACCTTACTATTTCAAAATAATATATATAAAAAATTAAATCTTATTCATAAAATTTGGGGTCTTACAACTAGCTCCACCTAGATATAAAGCAATTAGTGGTGATAAGTTGATAAAAAAATTTCACAAGACAACTATAACTCAGATAAACAACACATATAATTTCAAGGTATAAATTTGAGTTATCAACGTTTGTTGAAACAAGAAACAAGGCATGAGATAAAACACATCTCATAGGTAAAAAAAATAAAATTACTCAAAAGCTCATTACACAACGAATATTTAAAAATTATCTTCATATACTTATTATATTTCATTTTTTCAAAGATGTTATTGGAAAGCTTTAACTGACTTACAAACAGTTGGTCAAGGAATTTAAAAAATGAATATTCTCTTAATGAATGAGAGGTATGTTTCATAAATAGTTGATATTTTTCCAATTCGAATTGTATTTCTCATACTACTAATGAAATTTTTATGTTATTACAAACAGCCACCAAACAATCACAGTAACTATGTGGGGAGAACAGACATTAAATTTTCAAAGAGATTTTTCAAGACAAAATGACAACTTGATTGTTGTAGTAGTGACTGGAACACTTACAAAGAAATTTATAGGTGATTTATGATTTTATTTTTGTTCACAAGAATCATTACTAACTTCCACTTAATTTATTTATAGGGGAGGTGAATTTATCATCAACAGTTGCAACAAGGGTTTATTTTAACATCCCTTACCAACCGGTATCCAGCATTAGGAGTAGTATACAAAACAATGAAGGAATGACCTCAGCTATTGAAATTGTACCAAACATTCAATTGAACACACATCCAGAAAACTATAGCATTGAAAGTTTGTGTATAAACCAGCTGTTAAATGTGAAAATACCACAGGGGTTAGAGGTAAATACTTTCTATAACTGATTTTTGAACATTGTTGAAAAGGTTGTCATTTAAAACTTTACATTGACACATACTAAAGCATCTCTCAATACCAATAATTTATGTATTGCACGTGTGAAGTAACAATTGATGATATAGTGTTTGACTTGAAAAGGTTTTGTCATTTAAAACTTTACATTGACAAATACTAAAGCATCTCTCAATACCAATAATTTATGTATTGCACGTGTGAAGTAACAATTGATGATATAGTGTTTGACCAAGGATGGTACTATCTTGCATGCAATAAATGTTTCTGTAAAATAAAGGATCCATCAAGCAAATTACAATGTCAAAATTGCTTAGGTGAAGAGATTGGGACTACACAACGCTATAAAGTCATGGTCAAAGTTAAGGATAACACAGGGTAAACAACATTCGTTTTGTTCAATCGAGAGGTTGCGCACCTCATATGTGTTCCTATTGACCATCTCATCAATGAAAGAAAGGAACTTGCCTCAAATTCGGTACATTACTTAATAATCAACCCATTTTATAATAACATCTTGCATTGTATAGTGTTATATTATTATAATGATTATGTCATATCTACAAATAAAATCACAAAATACATGATATATAAATGCAAGACATTCCACCAACTATATATAATATCCGAAAGAAATTTTTTTTGTTTCAAGTCAAAATCACTCCATATAATACCGAAGGAGGCAATGAAAAATACAGTCTCTAAGGTTCAGGAACTCAAACCAGTGCCAAAAAATCCAACTCAATCACAAACGACACCAAGTCAAGACAACAAAAAAATAAAATAAAAATTGATGCTAGAGACAATTTAGTCGAACATCCTGGATATACTCTCCTAGATATACCTAGCATCAATCTGTCTTACAAAATTTCAACTGGGGGAAGAATGAAGAGGCAGATGATACAATTGAACGTTTCTGCATCAAACAACTTCTTAATGTGAAGTTTCCATAGGGATCAGATGTAAATTTTTTTTACTTTTAACTCTTTAACATTTTATTTAAAAAAATGTGACAATAACAAATATTCTAATGCTTATAAAATGAATATTACTCCTATAGTTCATGTATTACACATGTGAGATCACAATAGTTAAAATTTTATTGGAACAAGGATGGTACTATGAACTTGTAATAACTGCCTCTAACAAATTAAGGAGTTATCCACAAAATTACAATGCCACAAATGTCTGGGCGAACAAAGGGAAAATACCAATCAGTACAAGCTGACAATTAAGGTAAAGGATACCACGAGTGAAATAACATTTGTCAAGTTCAAACGAGAAGCTGCACAACTCATAGGAGTTTCTATCGAACAACTTATAAATGACATCAACAAAGAATCTCCACAAACAGTAAGACTTTTGTATATAAACATTATTCATAAAAAAAAATGTTGTATCACACATTCACACTAGATAACCATTCAATATTATGCAGGGTATAAATATGCAAGAATGCCACCAACAATTCAAAATATGTGGAAAGAATTGTTTGTTCCATATCAAAATCACACCGTATAACACAGAATTGGGCTACGAAGAATATACAGTTTCAAAGGTTTAAAACATCAAATCAAAGGCTAAATCTGGAGAGACAAAACATGACATCAAAATAAAATTTGGAGAGATAAAGCATGAAAACAATGACAAATTTGATGAAACAAAAAATACCAGAGACTGGGAAAAGAACAAAAGAAAGATAGTTGACTTTGGGGAAAATTTGGAAGAAGATATCAAAGTTAACTCGAAGGAAGACAAGTCTGTAATAAAACAAGAAATTCCAACTCCATCGAAAAATGATAAAAGGACTCCCGCGAAAAAAAAATGTGATAATAATTAGCAGCTATTATGTCTGACGGTTAATCAGTTGTTCTTCCTATAGCATAAATTATGTCTCCATATCCCACATAAATACACAAAAAACCCAAGAGAATTTAGCGGGAAAAAAAAAACAAGAGACAAACTTATCTTTATGTTGAAAAAAATTGCCTAAAAAAATTAACAAACTATTACGACTACTGCAAACAAATTCACAACTAAACAATATAAAAAAATTAATGAAAAAAATAGACGTACCACAAATAGTATCTAAGACACGACAAATTGGTTGTTTACAAGTTTCAGGCTCCATTTTTCCAAACAAAGGGCCTAAAATAATTAACAAACTATTACGACAATTGGAAACAAAAATTATAAATAAAAAATATAGCGAAATTCATGAGAATAAAAACAATAAAACGGTTTTACATCAAATAAAATATCTCAGACATTCAATGGTTGCAAGTTATATGAAAGCAAGCCAAAACAAGAACCCAAATTCCACAATCATTCAAGCTATATAAAAAAGAAACTTACATAGTAAACTTGCAATCAGTTGAAAATTATTGCATACAGAGGAAATAAAGCAAAACAGAAGGCAACTGTGAACATCAAAGTGGGAGTAGATTATTAAATTTAGAGGTGGAGGAAAATATATGAAACCCAAACAACTGTATGCATGTTTGAATATGAATCTGTGTATTCTCAAAATAAGCCTTCAAATACTTCAGATTAATACTTCTTCTGAAATAGAATACCATTTAACTACAACAAGTTCATCAAATATTTATTACGAAAAGAAAACATTGGAGTTGATATATAAATATATATATATAGAGAGAGAGAGAGACAGAGAATAGTGAATACCAAATTAAAGAAAGATCTAAGACAAATGAAAGATTGAGAAGCTTCGGTGATGGTTGCATCGATAGTTATGCAAGGTCGACGGTGATCGGAGGTAAATCGGCGATCGAGATACAAGAAAATGAAAACCACGCCGATAGAATAGCCGCACAAATTGCGACCATCCATATGTGTATGCCTGAGAGGGGACTCAAGTTATGACACCGGCGACTCCCACACAACGTTCACGATGATGTAACTCTTCCATATTAGTCGAAAAAACTAATCGCCGGCGAAGGTAAATGAAAAGACGCAGAGGAGCCAAACGGACTTACAATGATTATTAGATTCAATGAATATTTCTGAAAGAAGAAAGACACAATTGTCCAAATACAGCCCCACATGTCCAGTTGTTCAAAAATAAATGAGTCCTTTTATGGGTACATGAAAATGCTTCATGGAAATTGGACATTTTCAATTTTATTTATTTATTTATTTTTGATTTTGTTATGACTCTTAAAAAATGTATAGTATTTATTTTAACTAGAATTTTTATAAAAAAAATATTTTAAGTGTAATTTGGATACATATACAAGAATAGTGTTATACAGACTGTACAACACTGTTCTTGTATATGTATCTAAATTATATATAAAACATTTTTTTAAAAAAAAATTCCAATTAAAATAAATACTATATATTTTTTAGGAGTCACAACAAAAATCAAAAAAATAAAATAAAATAAAAATGTCCAATTTCCATGTCTAACAAGACTTATTGAAAATAAAAGCACTCACACATACTACACCAACAGTCCCCAACGAAGGGTAGATAAATTCTTTGAACTATATTTTATAAGTATTTATAAAATACAATGTATATCTAATGGATGATCATTGATGACAAAAAAAATACTCATTAAATATACAACACCTATATATAATCACTATCTAAGTAAAAAAAAATTCAAGAGACTCAAACTATAACATACAAATTACTAAACAATGGATACCAGGTAAAGTAATTAAATATGATTTTCTTAACTAATATATTCTTCCTATTTTGCATGTTATTTTTATAAAATTATGTGCTTTCATTTATTTGCAGATCTTTAGAGAAAAAAATAAAGCGTAGAACAAATGACAAATAATTGAAATAAACGATGACAAATTTACTGACAGTGGCCAATTTGAAGGTTATGGATATGCCAAGATTGCAAGGATCGAAAAAACTATTGTTACGTTAAAAATAGAGATCGAAGCCATGAAAGAGAAGATTCAAAAAATGGAGCAACAACTAAATGACCTTTAATACAATGTGTTATCACATTAAAAGTGAAAGCAATATTATAGCAATATCAATATATTTACAAATGTAATTGATATGTCAAGCAAAAAAATATCGAAAAAATAAAATAAACAAAATTATTATAAAAACAATATTTCTCATTACAATTTTAGAAAATTATACAATCGTAGTTTAAACTAGTTCGTGCATTGTACTGAGCTATCAACAAATTAAAATAATTACGTCGATGTGTTTGCATAATATAATTTTAACAACTCTTAAATCCACGTCACACTAGCACATAAGAAAATGGCCAATCAATTTGATATTGATATAATTATAGTCTCAAAAATGATTAATATGTTGATTCAATTATATTCCGACTAAAAAAACATTCATGAAATTGCAGATACCACATGTTATTTCTTGAAATAAAATGTTAATATCACATTTTGTATAATTTTGTTGTTATCCCATAAAACAGAAGATGTAGCTTCTTTTCTTGTCAGTCAATGATAATAGTTATATTGAATACTCATCCATTACCTTAATATAAATCGTTTTAAAAAAATATTTTTGTTAATTAATATTTATCGTTTGAGAATTTTAAGTAAATATTAATTGTTTAATTTTTAATATTATTTTAAATATTAAATATAATTTTGATTCTCTCATTATTTTTTGTCTAATAAATAACACTCTCTTTTTTCAATACAAAAATAATATAGACAATTATTATTATATTTAATATTATATAACTATTTTTTTAATACTTGTGCACAACTCGAAAACGACTTATATTAATACCAAATAATGGTCTTTGTAAGTGAGAAGATTTGGGTCAACTAAAATTATCACTACGACACAATATGTAGACTAATAGTACGACTGTTTTTACTTATCAATAATGCAATTATGCAAGAACTTTAATATATAAGAAATATATATTATAAAGCCACGATTGTGATGTTCTTCTGTTTAACGTGAACAGATCCAGTGATTTAATATAATTTAAAGTTAATAATTAAAATATTTTACAAATATATGAGATTTATCTAACAAATAATAAATCTTGTAATTAGTTGTATTATTATCCGGATATTTTACAATTTCTTAAAGATTATTGTCTAAAACAAAATTAATACATTTCAATTTTGTATTTGAATATATATATATATATATATATATGCATAATTTTTTGATTTCAAAGTCATTTAATCTTACACATTGGAACAAATGGAGTATTTAGTTATCTACTTAAACACGTGAAATTTTGAAATTAGAACATTCGATGCTAAATAATTTAATGTAGGAGCTAGTTGAGTCAAAAATTTAAAAATGCAGAGAATTATTGTGTGCTAAAGCATATACACACGTGTCCATGTAATTTTTTCTTTGTTTATTTACACTTGACTAGGTTTAAGGCACCTCTTACCGGCAGTCCAACAAGGGAAAAAAATCTTCTTAACTTTTTGGGAAGCTAGAAATTCATTTCACCCTAGCTGCACCTTCTTTCTAGGAGTGCTCATTGGTAAAAAACCGAACCGGTACCGAAAAAATTAAACCGGTACCGAACTCAAAATACCGAAAAATCAAGAACCGGTACCGAAAAATCGGTTTCGGTATCGGTTCGGTACAAAATCGGTTTCGGTTTTTTCGGTTCGATTTTTGGTTATACTGCAAAAATTAAATAATTAAATAATTTTTTTATATTAATAAATTTTTTTAAAACTAAGAATTTTTTTTTATATATTAATAGAATTTTATTTTTTAATCTACCATTTCATTTTATAATTTACATTTCTTTTTGTAATCTACAATTTCTTTTTGTAATCTACCATTTCTTATTATTATTATTATTATTGGTGTTAGTATTATTTATTTTATTTATTTAAAAATCTATACTTTTACAATTTCATGCATGCTAGAAATTTTAGATAGCATACATTTTTAATAGTTGGGATTAATTGTATCAATTAAAATTGAATGATCTGTATCAATAAAGGGTCTTTTCAAATTTTGGTTTTTTTTTTTCGGTTTTTCGGTTTTACCGAATTCAAAAATTTAAGAACCGGTACCGGTAACGAAAAGTATAAAAAAACCGAAAAAACCGGTACAAAAAAAAACCGGTACCACCGGTACCGGTACCGCCCGATTCGGTAAAAAACCGAAAAAACCAAAAATTTTGAACACCCCTACTTCTTTCTACGGCTAGGTAAAACCATAAAATTATGGGTATTTTGGTAATTTTTTTGGCCATAAGAAAGACTTGCACAAGCCGCAATAAGGAGGTACGATCTGTCCCAAGCCAAAATTAATCTCAGCTATCAATTAAATGAATGAATGACCAGAGATCTGTTAGGTGGAAGCACTTTTCCTGTTAACGATGGCTGTGGAATAGGTCCCTATATATATACAAAGATGTGAGTTTTGACTTTTGAGACTAGGCTTTTGTGCTTTTATTTTTTATTTTTTTGAATTTATTTTGCAAATGAATTAAAATGCCTTTATTGACCGATTTCATGTTGGCGAATATAACAAGCTTAAGAATCGGAAGATTGGACCTTATGAGGTTCTGCAGAAAATTAATGATAATGCCTATCGGTTGCGCATTCTTAATCATTTGCAGCCTTCGAACGTTTTCAACGTGAAGCACTTGAGTCCTTGTTTTGCAGAGTCGATGATCATGTTGTGAACTCGAGAACGAGTTTCCAACCCAGGGTGATTGATGCAGCAGGTTCTGATCCCTACGATGCTGACCTATCGGATAACACATTGTAGGCGTTGAAGTATCATGAGTTAATGAATCGGTGCAAAAATGGCGGATGACTTCGGAATCGGGAGTTAATTGTTTTCAGCTTCGAGATTCTCTTCTGGCTTCGGGTACTTTACTTCGGATTCGTGGAGGACTTCTTCGGGGTCGGCTTTATGTCTTCAGAAGTTTGACGATTTTTATCAGCATTTTTGTTAAGATTTATTTCGTTCTTTTATGATAGTATTTTAATTATTAGAAAGTTGTTATCCATTAGAAGTTGTTTCCATAATTATAGGAGGATTATTAGGAAGTTGTTATTTATTAGAAGTTTATTACCATAGTTATAGGAATTCTGTTGCATATTTATAAGGAAATCTTTTAGGTATAAAACTCGGCTTGTGGGTTGAATTATGGGGAGTTTTTTTGATTTGATAATAATAATTTAAGCATTAGAGAAGTTTCTATGTGTTTAGAATAATTCTTTTGCTTTTTTTACTTGTAAATTTATTTATTTACCAAGCCCGCAAGATAATCGCTATCTGCCCGATGTCAATTTGATGACCAACTTTTATTTGTGTGGTTGGACATGCATGATTAGTGAACAAAAAAATCATGTTTAAGTATATTTGAAAGGTTTATACCTTAAAGTATGTCATATATTTAAAATTCTAATACATATATGTACGTATCACTTTTTATATCATATTTTTTTCAGGTATATATTGTGATGTTTCAATTATTTAATTATGAATGCTAAATTCTAATTTACACCCTAAACTTTAATTTTAAAATTAATTTGCACACTAAAGTTTATTTTTGAATTAAATGCACCCAATATTTTCAATGGGAAAGCAAATTGCACACTCTGTATTATTTTTCGATCAAATATTCACCAAAAAAATACAAGCGCATAGAATATTAAGGGTATTCATATAGACTTCCACATTATAGAGATAGTTGATAAGAAGAATCGAGAGACAAGGTATGCATTTTTAGGTGAATGTTTGGCCAAAAAATGATATAGAGTGTGCATTTTGTTTTTTCGCCGAAAATACAAATTATATTTAATTCAAAACAAAATTTAGAATGCAAATCGATTTAGAGCTAAAATTTAGGGTTTAGATTAAAATTAATCTTATAAGGAAAGGAATTTACTTACTTCGACACAAAGGAGCCCACATACATTACATACAGCTATATGAAATATTAAAATGTGACAAAATAAAATTTGATAAGAGTATCTCCAAGAGTAGTAGCAAAAAAAACTCTTTAAATTGAAGTTTGTTGACCTACATGATAATTTGAAGAGTATTATTTGTTACTTTCATATTTTGTGTCTCATCAGTCTCTTCAAATATTCAATGAGTTGTACATCAAACTCATCAAGCGTAATAAATGTTTTTAACCTTTAATTGTAGATTTGAAGAGTGAGAAGGGGGTTGCAGATTTGAAAAGTAGAATGAGGTTGCAGATTTGATGACTAAAGTTTAAGAGGCTGTTGGAGAGTATTTTTCTGATGTGACTCACCTATTTGAACATCCCAAAGTGATTAAAGAGACAATTAGAGATGCTCTATGAGATTCGAAACAACACCAATGCGACCAATGATATATAGGAAGGGAAATGACAGAAAAGAATGATCTGAAATCAAAACCTAAGTCTTGATTGCCACCCTGTTTAATTTCTATAAGAGCAAGTGTAACAAATAATAGATACATACATAGTAACATTAATTTGTAAATTAATAATAAAAAAAGAATTTAAAAAGAAAAAGAGACAATGACCGTTTGCCTTCCTAGCTTGACCCTTTTCAAATTCCACTTGCCATCGTGGACTTTGACCATTACTTTTCTTACCTAACCCCTTGCATGGTTGGCTCTCTCTCTCTTTCTCTAAATCAGAGCAAATCTTCCCTCCCCAAATTTTCTGTCTCCTTACGTCCCACTATTTAAATGTTGACATATATTCTTTTACTAAACACTAATTAACTCTAAAATTAAAAAAAAAGAAGACAAGTGTCAACATTTAAGTGATGGAACACAAAGAAACAAGAAATTTGGGGACAGAGGATCTGCTCTCCTCTTTAAACTACTTTTAAGTTGCCATTCTTTGCTTCCATAAACCAACAAACTAACTAACTAACTATATATATATATATATTCATGGGGGTCTTACTGTTTTCCTATCTCCTTTTTGAATATCATCATATATACTTTTCAAACTCTCTAGCTAGCTCTAATATATAGTTGGAATGGTTCTTCCTTTGATCTGCAGGCTCACCAGCTTCTTCATTAACTCATGATCTAGAGCTAGTCTTTACCCATAAATAATAACCACCATACCATATACTTGTTCAATAAAAACAGCTCCCAATTTGGACTCTTTCTTATACTTCATCCTCTTTATCTAATTACAATGTACTCTTTCTGTACACATATTTCTTCATATATATATATATATGGAGCAGCTAGCAAATTAAGCTTAATTAGCTAGCTAGCTGCTATATATATATCTATGGACTCCATCTTCCACCTTAGTGAAGGTGACCGTGTCGCCTTTCTCCAACACCTATCCCACTCTTTTGGCTGCACTTTCATTTGCCTTTGGTCTTACTTGCCTCACCCATCCAAGTAAGTAATTACTACTTAATTCTCATGAGTTCTCTTTCTCAATATACGTATACATATACATATACATATATACTTGCATATATATTAAATCTACCATCTGCAGCTGCTTGCTCTTTATGAATGGAATCTACCATGGAGAAAACAAACAATTACCAAGCTCATCATCTGGAAATACTCGCGCTCAGACCCTTTTCAAGGAGTATCAAAAATCAGTATTCATAGTTGATAATAGGTATATATATATATATATATATATATATATATATGTATATGCATCAAAATTGTATATGCATGCATGTGAATACTAGCTATACATGCATAAACAAATTAAGTTTCATGTTCATGTTTGAATGATTTTATGTTTTTCGACTTTTTTAGAAGTGCTCCGGGATTTGCTTTCAAGAATAGTCTTCCTTACATTGAGTTCAAGGAATTAGAACTTCAAACACTAGCATCCACCAAAACACAGTTGCAATTCTATCAGGTAATCATAAGAATATGTATAATTATTTCATATATAATGATCACATTATATATGGAATATATTGTTTTTGATTTGCTTGAAACAATATATATTGAGTAACTAATTGTTAAATTCTTATACTTGCAGGAAGCTCGGATCAAGGTTTGTTAACCAACAAAAAATCATGTTTTCCTTAATTTAATTTGAAATGTTAACCTTAATTATAACCAAGAAATCTTTACCTTCTTGTGTACATTTTACTATATATGTCCGTACAGACAGCTATATTCATGGGGTGCAAAACTGGAGAGATTGAGCTAGGCATGTCCATTGACACCCATGTAAGAATTACAGTTACTTTTGCATGTTGGTTTCATTAATTAATTGTTAGATATATAGACCTCTATGTAACAGCTTAATTCGCATGCAGGCTGATTTTGAAATGAAGATGAGGAATTGTTTTTCGGAAGATTTTTCTCAACTACAATCCATTCCAATCCAGCTGCTCCCCCAGCCAACTGATCATCAAAATCCACCATCTTCATCTTCATCCTCATTGAGATCACTATCCATTGATAGCCCCAGTCCTACCACCATGCCTAATTTTCAATTTAACAGCAACAACAATATAAGCACTAATTCCTACCATCCCTTAGAACCTTCTGTTCAGCAGGCTCCTACATCAACCACAATTAAAACCTTGAGCCAAATCCCAAACAACATTCAATTCCCGGCATTATTACAAAGTGAAGAAGATGATGCCATGACACGAGCCATTCTGGCGGTGATTTCTTCTTCTTCTTCCCCTTCTTCTTCCACTAATTCGTCGCAAAAACCACAGCAAAATCCCAGTGCGTTCAAGAGTTACAGACCAGTTTTAGCCCCATGCACAAGCCAAATCACAAGCAGCAGAGTAGCTCATCAAAAGCAGAATATGTTGAAACGAGCCATCGCATTTGTTACAAGTACTTCAAATAATACTACTCTAATGCTGCGAAATCATCAAGAACAAATTATCCAAAATGGAAATCGACCCGCCAGCAATCAGTTGCATCATATGATATCTGAGCGAAGAAGGAGAGAAAAGCTTAATGAAAGCTTTCAGGCATTGAGATCACTACTTCCTCCGGGATCTAAGGTATGAAATTCATTCATTCATTCTACACCAACGTAACTTCCTCCGGGATCTAATAATCCAGTGTCGATACGCAGGCGAGAGGTGATCTCTCTTACTATGAAGTTAATTAACTTCATGCAACTGGATCCCTTAAAAGTATATGGATATTGTGTTTGTAATTAAATTATGTATAAATATTCTGTGTTATATATATATATATATATATATATATATATATTGTTGATTGATTTATGGGTTGTGTGAGTACGTACAGAAAGACAAAGCATCAGTACTTAGTAGCACAAAGGAGTACGTGAACTCTCTGAAAGCTGAAGTTGAGGAGCTAAGTAGAAAAAACCAGATTTTGGAGGCACAACTGCTACAAAATGATGAATCTACTACTACTGATCATAACCAAGAATTAGGGCTGATGATCACTGGTTCTGCCTCCTCAACTACTGATCAAAGGGTCGTCGATGTTCGGATTACAAACATTATTAATGCCGAAACAACCAGCAGCTCCGAGGAGGCGCGAATCTTGGACTTGAGAGTGATGGTAAGAGGAGGATGCAGCATGTTGGACTTGGCAATTAGGGTTCTTGAGTTCTTGAAACAACTTGGGAATGTGATCACCTTAATATCTGTAGAAGCCGATACGCCCATGGCAACTTCATTTAATCGCTTAGTTTTGAGATTGAAGATTGAGGTATGTATAGTACGTACTTAATTGATTGATTAAATTTAAATGGCATTAATGTTTCAGATAATTTTAATTTTTTTCAAATTATTTGACGTACGTTTTATATAATCTAGAAGTATATATATATATTAGCCATAATCTTTTCAAAAATACCTCTCATTAGAATATGTTATAGATATGTGAGATAAGTATATGGTAAAGGGTATTATAGACAATTAATATTATATTTAATGTTATACAATTATTTTCTTAATTCTTGTGCACAACTCTAAAAGGTCATATATATTACGACTAGGATCCTCTTAACATGTGTCCTTAAAGCACATGCTAAGCACACAGTTCAAGAGAATATTTTATTTAACTGTATGCATATTTCCTTGATTTCTGCATTTGCACCTAGTTCAAGGGAATATGCACACAATTCAAGAGAATATTTTTTTAAACTGTGTGCTTAACATGTGTCTATATATTATGGGGAGTGGTTAGCATGAAATTAATTTTAGTCAATTAATCAATACAGTGTCGACACACGTGTCGGAAGGTAACTTTTTTTCTGTTTGTCAGTACTGTATTGATCAAGTGACTAATACTCTTATGAATATTCTACAATCAATTAATACTGTATTGGGTAAAAGAAGATATAAATTTGAAAAATAATGCTACTCTCACATACAAACTTACACATAACTCTCACATACACACACATATAAAATATGGATCTCGCATGTCAGACAGGGGCCCACAGTATGTATGTTTGTGTATGTGAGAGTTATGTGAAATTTTATATGATAGTAGCATTGTTGAAATTTGAAAGGAGATGTCTATTAATTAGTCTAAGATCACTTTTGGATTAACACATGCATATATAATACTACATCCGTCCCATAATAAGTGTTTTTTTAGTTTAAATCACACATACCAATACACAAGTTAAAATGATAAAAATATCCTTAATATACTTTCTTTGTTTTGTTTGAGATTTTTTTATTGCCTTTTGGTTTCTCTTTCTCTTTCTTCAACCTTTCAACTTCCCAATAAATACGTAATAAATATCATTAGTTGCATAAGGGCACATATGAGAAAATATTATAAAAATTGTATTAGAATTCTAACACATCACTTATTTTAAAAAAAAATATTAAATTTAAAAAATCACTTATTATGGGACGGGAGTAGTAGTATATATTAGTATTTCACTAATTAAAGTTTAATTTATTTGTTCTGGTCTTAGGGAGATGAATGGGACGACACCACCTTCCAAGAAGCGGTGAGAAGGGTGGTTGCTGACCTGGCACAGTGACAATATATTGATATAATTAATTGGACCATCTGCCACGCGTCAAGAAAGAGAGCAACCTAGCTAGTTAGCTAGTACCGGCGCCTCATCATCTTTCATGCGGTTGAGCCAATCATGGTCACATCAACGATTGTAAACCACATCAAATTTTGAGTCTTTAGCCCACCACCTTCAACATCTATTCTTTTAAATGATTGAGATTCATCTGGTACTGTCCGCCCTTATTGAATATTGACTACCCACAAATTATACTACATATTAGTTGTTGACTATAATACTCCATATATATATATATATATATACATGGTCCAACTTGTGGAAAAGTGGCTTTTTAATTTTCTACTACCTGAACCCACCATATGATCAATTAATCAATCTATATGGTGTATATACACGTAGAGCAATGTTATTATCACATAATTTATATCATATAAAACTCACATACATATACATGTATATTTATGAATCTTATATGTTATGCAGGACTTACAATACGCATATATATGTACGTAAGTATTATGTGATTTAAAATTATGTGATAGTAATATTATTTATACACGTACATATGTGTATATATAGGGATTTATCGACATTATTTCAAAAAGTTAATTTGCTATGGTTCATTATATGATGTAAGGGATGAGATTTAATAAAACTTGAGTCTGACTGTTAATAGAACTTGTGGTCAGTGTAACTCTTTGTAGTTATCGGATTAATAACTATTATGTTCTCATTTTGACTTTTCAAATTGGCCCCTGATAAATACAACGAAATAAAAAAGAGATGAGACTGGTCGTAGATGAGTCTGATCGCCAGAATTCAATACTTATTAGTTATGAACATATCATACAAATCGACATACTAATTAATCATAATTACAATTACAAGAATAGTGAAGTAATAATAAATTTGTTACATAATTGTGGTTGTGGGATCTTGTAGTGAATGTTCACCATTATTATATTTTCAAAAGAAATCTCGTCCAAGAAAATTCAATCAATACAATTGTTCAAACTTGGATTGATGTACAAATGTTATGAGACAAATTTTGGAAAAATTAGCCAAAATATTGAGGATGGAACAAAGGAGTAATATATTTACTATACTCCAATATTGATTATCGTGTTGTATTTTTGCCGCAGGTAGGACTGCGCCTAGACCTGGCAAAAAGTAGTTATAGTTGATTTTGGATTATACAAAAATGGTTATGGGTCAATTGAAAACCAAAACCATATAGCTCACTTAAAATATAGTTAAAATGGTTTGAACTTTGAACCCATATAGTTATGGGTTGAAACTATTTAACCATTTTTCATGTATTAATATATTTTTTTGAGTGAGGGTATACATAATCACTAAAAAAAATTTTTTTGGGGTGAAAATGTATACATAATCACTTAATATTATTTTAGGGGGTGGGGGTGGGGGTGGGGGTGGGGGGTGGGGTGGGTTGAGGTGAGGTGGAGGTGTATACATAATCACTAAATATTTTTTTTTTTGAGGTGGGGGGGGGGGGGGGGGGGGGTGAGGTGAAGGTGGGGGTGTATACATAATCAGTGAATATTAAAAAAAATTGAGAGTGGCGGTATACATAGTCACTAAATATTTTTTTTTTTTGAGGGGGATGAGAGTTTTTACATAATCACTTAATATTATTATTTTTTGGGGTGGAGGGTGGGGGGTAGGGTAGTAGTATATACATAATCATTGAATTTTTTTTTGGGGAGTGGGGAGTGGGGGTGGGGGCTGAGCGGAGTGGGGGTGTATACATAATCAGTAAATATTATTTTTTTTGAGTGTGAGTGGGGGTGGGGGTGGATACATAATCAATAAATATTATTTTTTGTGGAGAATGGGGGGGGGGGTGGGGTGGGGTGGGGGGGAGGGAGTGGCAGGTGGGGAGGGGGGAGGGGGGGTGCGGACGGGGTAGAAGTGTATACATAATCAATTAATATTTTTTTGGGGGTGGGGGGCGCGAGGCGGGTGGGGCAGTGGGCGGGGTGGGAGTGTATACATAATCAATAAATATTATTTTTTTTGGGATGAGAATTGTTTAATTACCCTAGATAAAATATTCATGAAGTTGTGCCCATAGTGAAAGTATATATACTGAATTCACAAGTGTGTTGTATCTACACAAATATGTCAAAGTTTTCATATTTCAGAAGCACTGGTTTAACCCACTATGATAGAATATGGGTCAAAACTAATTAAAGTAGTTCCAACCCATACTTGTAATTGAATCCAAAATTGAACTAATTCATAACCTAAAAATTAGTTAATCAATCTAATAGATCCAAATAATTTTGATTAATTATATGATTTTTAACCTAAATTGTCATGTCTAACTACGCCAAATCCTATCTTTTTTATTTTTCTATTTGTAGGTCCTACTAACTACTAGACCTAACCCTAATTCAAGATCAACTTGCTCAAATAGTGTTTACATATCAATTTATTGAAATAGTGTTCATAATTAACGCCTGTTATAGAATATATGATAATTTTAATTTTAGTGTTTGTTCAATTATTTAGCGGAAATGTTTAAGAATTGAACGGATTCCACTGTTAACGAGGCAAGGTTCGGTCCAATAGCATTTTTTGGTCTTTTAAAAATTATCTCACTGGTAAATTACTTTACTTGTATACATTAAGTGTGTAATGTATAATTAAGATGTTTTAATTCCACGTCATGTTGGGGTATGTCTTATAATAAGCCTAGTCAAGTTTCCTCGGTGGAATTCAATTTAAATAGCTTCGAGACGAAACCTTTGACCCAAGACTGATGTTTAATTTAAGACTACTTGGTAATCCGTTCATGTACAAGTAAATTTATACGTCAAAACTTTTTTAATTTATTTTATATCCCAGTCAAAAACTCACATGTTCATTTGGATATATGTCAATACGAGCCTATTCGAGAATGACTAGTAAGTTATTCAAATTAATTTATAAGTCTTCGGGAATAGTTTATTTTTTTACTTATAAGTTGGGTTTTAAGTCAAGAAAAATAAGTAATTATTTATAACTTATTGGAAAATGACTTATTACTCATTTTAAAATAAGTCAGTTTGACCAAATGTAATGTCCGTTTTGTCACTCTTTTTATTAATGTTCTTTTTAATAATCTATATATTTATTTTAACTTATAAGTTATTATGAGCCGAACACATTCAAAACTTTTTTCAATTTAATTTTTGACTTATAAGTCAAATTAATGTCGATCACTTTTACTTATTAGTCAGAACTTATAAATCAACTTATATTCTAACTTATAAGTCATTTAAAATAAGTCATTCCCGAACAGGCCAGACTCCTCTTCCCATCTCAATGACCCAATTCAACTTAATTTTTTACAACTATCTCAAAAAATTAATTTCTTTTACGAAATAAAAGAAATTGATAAATGAGATTTTTTTTTGTGGGAGGGGAGAGTATAAAGGTAAATAAGAATATAAGATTAGAAGGACAGGGTTCCAAGAAGGAGAGGATAGCGGCCGTCAACGGCAAAAGAAAATCACTAATTTCTGATCAATCACAAAGACAGAGGAAGCAGGCAAGAAATGACGGGAAATTAACTAAAATAAGAAACTAACTTCAAGACTGATGAAGAAGATGAAAGTGGGAGTAGTCTCTATCTTTCTCTAAATTATGCAAGAATAAGAATTTCATCACGTGGTATATGTAATGTTTGCACGACCAAGAAATTGAATTCTCCAACTTTCTTGACCAACATATATATATATATAGTGGCGGAATCAGAACATTTTTAGAAGGGGGTTAAAATATATCATTAAAACAAATTATTTATTGACGTTTGGAGTGCTTCTTTCGGCTGTACGACTGAGAGAAGACAACTGTATCCTGCGACTCTGCATAATTTAAAAACGTCTCAAAATTTTGGTCAATATCAAAATTTATGTAGAAATATTATTTTTTTTATTTCATGTATAAATACGTGAAAGAGATTCATGCAGAAATATTATTTTGTTTATGTGAAAATATTAATTTTCTATACTGAACAAAGAAAATTAATCCAGAAAGAAATCAACAAAGGGAAGAGTCTCTGAAGTAAATTCATGATAAAAATATAAAATATTTGTAGAAAATAATTTGGTAAATAAATAACTTGGTTTTTGTGATCATTCTTCAACCTCAAGTAGCGACCTAGATTTGATTGTGTTTTAATTTCTTTCATTTGAATTTCATTGTAAAATAAAATTTATTCTATTTTATAATTTATGAAGCGCATGTAGAAAATTTTAGACTGCTATTATAAATTACTATTATTATATATATACACATGTGTGTGTGTATATATATATGACTATTAATATAGGTATGAAGTTGACTATATAATATGTAACCTGTTCACAATTTTGGTAGGGGGTCATATTACCTCCTGGCCCCCCTTGGTTCTGCCATTATATATATATATATATATATATATATATATATATATATATATATATATATATATATATATATATATATATATATATAAAATAGTTTATTGGTAAATAAAGGAACCCTCTAGACCAAGATTGTGAAAATCTGACCGGGTCAAAGGTTGAACTGGTTAAAATCGAAACTGATCGGCAATCTGATTCGGATTGGACCAATTACTTAATTTTGATCAAAATCCAGATTAAATCGATTGACCATCAATCGAATCGGTAGTTCAATCGGTTAAGTTGACCTAGTAAACCGGTTATTAATTATTTTTTAATATTTTTTTGTATCAAAATTTTTTTGTTATTAAAATTAACCACTTTTAGTAATATTGTAACTCAACTTTATTATATTTTAGTTCATAAAAAATGAATTTTTTTTAAATTTTATTAATTGCTAATAATATAAATTTTTATATATTTATGACGTCATCGATTCAATAACAGTTCAACTACTGATTAAACGAATGACTAATTCGTCCGATAACTTTTTTGATTCGATAATCGGTCCGAGTATGAAAACATTTTTGTACACTACTTTTATCTTTTCTCTATTCTTCTTACCGCATCATCTAACTTAACCTTAGGCATCGCAGCCACAGTGCCAAGGTCAGCTCTAATACCACGTCTGGATACAATTAGCCCAAGAATTGAATATAAAAAGGGTTTAAATATAAATTGTTTGCTTGAATTATTCCTTTTGTCATTTCAGGAATCAACTTTTCACTTTTTACAAGTAAATGATTAAATTCTTAATTTTTTTTATGCTTACATTTAATTGGACATGCACCTCATAAATTAATGATGTGGCTTACTAAGGCAATCAATGCTTATTTGTAAATTAAAAAAATATTATTTCAAATAATTTTTTAACATTTATTAAGCATCAAAGGTTAAAAATTCATGAAGTTTATAATGTTTTTACTCTTTAATGCTTAATTAATGTCAAATAATTTTTCTTTCTATCTAAAATTAAAAAAGACGAAAAATTAAAGAAACAGACTTTGGATTCACTCAATTCCGACTTCGGATGAATTAAAAATAATTTTTCTAATACGCTGCAATGCATATAGATATTTTGCTCAACTAAGAATATAATTAGAGTTACATCTAGCACTCTAAGGAAACAATATATAAGTTACCAAAACTTAATGGACTCTTTAATTTACAATTAATTCAATTAATTATTTATTTATTTAAAAAAAATTAACTTTTCAAAAGAAATAAGGAAGAAATAAATTAATAACTTATCTTTTTAACTCAATTGTATTTTTAAGAAAATCAAATCAATATTTAATTTTTTTTAAAATATGAGTTATTACATAGGCAATTGATATTTTCATATGTATTTTTAATATTTTCATATGATATTTTCTCAAGCATAAAGTAGATCTCACTTTCATATAAAAAGAAACTACGTAAAAATATTAAAAACGTCATATGATTCTTGGCTCAGCAGTAACTCTTGCCTTGTGATTACGCTGAGGTTAAAGGTTCAATTCTCTTAAATCTTGGGTGTGTGAGTCAGTGAGTGTGTGTAGAAATTAACAAAAAAATATATTAAAAACACACGTAGAAATAATATTCTTCTGAGTAAACATTGAGTTGAAATGTGACTAAATTAGTAAAATTCCAATTATAGACATATACTTTCCATTGATTAATACTTTTTTCATTTTGAAGTGTATGGCCCATAAATAAATATACAATATATAGAGATTGAAGAAACTCACCCATGCCAATCTCCAGTGTTCCCTCGTCCATCTTAAAATTGTTTTCACCACCCATACCTAATTAGACATACATAACAGGTCTGATTTGTTCAGATCTTGGATTTTGATCAGGTCAGGCTAGGTTAGATCAGACCAGGTTAATTAAGTGTTAGCCGCTAAATTATGATCTGGTTAGGCCTATAAGTAGGCCTGGCAAAATATGGTTATGGGTTGGTTTTGGTTTTTAAAATATAGTTATGGTTCCATTTAGGATCTAAAACTATATTAACCATTTTTAATATTTGTTGTGTGGGTTGGAATCATATGATTATGGTTCAAATATAGGTCGACCCATATTTTAAATTTCAAGCTTACCATTATTATGATCCAATTAAATAAATTATTATTAGATATATATCATGTATACATAATTACTAAATATTTTATTTTTATTTTTTTTAGAGGGGTGGGTGGTGTATACGTAATCACATAAGATTATTGGGGTGGGTGGGTGCGTGGGTGAGTGGGGGTAAGCATGGGTGGGGTGGGTGGGGTGGGTGGGGGATAAAGAGTGTATACATAATCACATAATATTATTTTTTTTGGATGGAGATGAGGTGGGGTTGGGGTGGGGGGGGTGGGGGTTGGGGGTGGGGTGGGGGTAAGGGGTGTATACATAATCACATAATATTATTTTTTTTGGATGTGGGTGGGGGTGGGGGTGGGGGGGTGGGGGGTAAAGAGTGTATACATAATCACATAATATTTATTTTTTTTGGGTGGGTGGGTGGGGGTAGGGTGGGGGCGTAAAGAGTGTATATATAATCATATAATATTATTTTTTTTGAGTGAGGGTGGGGGTGTGGGGGGTGGTGTGGGATGGGGGTAAAGGATGTATACATAATCACATAATATTATTTTTTTTGGATGGGGATGGAGATGGGGGTGGGGGTGGAGTGGGTGGGGCTGGGGATGGGGGTGGGGTAGGGGTGGGGGTGGAATGGGGATAAGGGGTGTATACATAATCACATAATATCATTTTTTTTAGGTGGGGGTGGGGGTGGGCGTGGGCGTGGGCGTGGGGGTGGGGGGGTGGCATGGGGTGGGGTGGGGGTAAGAGGTGTATACATAATTACATAATATTATTTTTTTTTGGGTTTGGGTTTGGGTTTGGGTGGGGGTGGGGGTGGGTGAGGGGTGGGGTGGGGGGCGGGGGGTGGGTGAGGAGTAAAGGGTGTATTCATAATCACATAATATTATTTTTTTGAGTGTGGTGTGGGTGTGGGTGGGGGATTAAGGGGTGTATACATAATCACATAATAGTATTTTTTGGGGGGTGAGTGGGTGGAGTGTGGAGTGTGGGGTGGGGGATGGGGGGTGTATACATAATCACATAATATTATTTTTATTTGGGTGGGGATAAGGGTGGGGGATAAGGGGTGTATACATAATCAAATATTTGGTTAGGGGGTGCGTTGGGGGTGGGGCGTTGGGGGTGGGTTTAAGGGGTGTATACATAATCAAATATTTGGTTAGGCTTAAAAAGATCACATATAAACTAACAGCAATAAATCTCAACTCTGAGTTTTCCTCTTCTTCTTCGATTTTTTCTCTTGAGAATGATGACCCAATGAACCTGAAGACGCAACTACATTATGACCTTCATCTGAGGCTTGAGCCAGTTGCTCTTCTGACTCTTTGGCTCTTTTGATGGGTCCTCTGAGGCAAACAAAAAACTCGTACGTCCACTACCTCGACTGGAGGAGGTGGCTAAACCACTTCCTGATTGGAAATGTCTTGACCTAGTACTTTGAGTAGGAGTTGCGAATCGGTGCGACGAATTTGTCAAAGTTTCAGAATGCCTCTCGTACATCTGTTTCTGATTATTAGGATTGAGTTTCTGCAGTTCGGGAGGCTCTGGGTAATGGACGACGGAAACACGCCGTGAGATCTTACCAACTGTCAACAATGTGAAAAAGATAAATGTCAGTGCATCCATGATATTCCTCGTTCCTCATTTCAGTGCATATATTAGTAGTACATATGACTGTAGTTTATACAGAGGTTACTTCCACCTTGATTTCAATCTTCATATGTGATGATATACTTTCTTCTTCATTTTTTATCTAATTAATTTCATTGCTAATATCATTAATAACATGTAATTAACCACCAAGTTAGACTATATAAGAGTAAGACATGGGCACAACAGACAAACAAAGGCAAGCCATATGCAAGTAAATTAATAAATGTGATGACACAAATGAAAAATGAAACAAAAATTAATGCGATGACATGTACATAGAAGATTAATGCTTTTAATCTTTTATAAATAGTAAATATTTACTTTTTAAAATAGTAAAATAATAAGGTGTTCACTTCCACCTATATTAGCAGCTATATATGTATACTTTTTAAAATAATAAGGTGTTAGGCCTACAGGCTACAGGTCAGACCTAGGCTGGTCTGATTCGCCTTTTTTTTCAATTTTAAATATTAAATATTAAAAATAAATATTATAAAACATAAATTAATAAAATTTTGTAAAAATGATACAAGATTTTTTTATTTTATTTTATTTTAACATTCTACTGCACGCCAATATAAGTTGGATGATTAGAACAAAAATAAATATATTCCTCTTAAATTAAAAGAAAATGTTATTTAGGTGAAACTAAAATATAAAACAAATTGATTTCCTAAACGTATGTCCACTATGCACAGTTTGCCTTCGTAGAAAATATAATTTGAATACAATCTACTACGATATATGTGACTATAGATGCGAAATAAAATTAACTTACTGTAAATTACACTTTTAAATTCTGAATGTAAAGTTAGTTTTTTTTATTTAATATTTTTTTGGAGTAATAGGATCAGTTAGACATATATTTTGTAAACTTTAAATCCACCTATATCTTTTTCTTTATGCTCATTAAACACTTATATAGTTATATCTCAAGTAATATTTACAATTAGTTTTCTAATTACTTCATGGAGTTATTCTTTAAATTGCTACAACAGAATACTTAAAAATCAGGGGCGGAGGGAGGGGGATCCAGGGACCCCCCGGCCGTCGAAAAAATTAGTATGTAGTAGGTATGTGGGAGGGTCCAGTCTGAAATTCGACAATGGCTGGGTCCGGAGAGCTCTGCGTGCGCTAGGAAGAAGAAGGAAGGGGAAGAAGAAAAAGAAGAAAAAGAAATTTAAAAAATATATATAACTTTATAATTAAGTAGCCTACACATAATATAAATACTAATATATTAATAAATTTTTATCCGTTTGCAATTTTAAAATGGTCAAAGAAATGAATCTCTAATTTAAAAAGGAAGAAATACTAATTTACCTAGATTTTTTGCATCTTTTGGACACTTTTGGAGGTCGTCTAACAAATTTTATTATATAATCTCCCTATTTTGCAAGAGAAAAAAAAGAGAATTCCATTTATAAATTTTGCAAACACTAACTACTTTTTATTTTATATATGTATACTTTTTAAAATAATAAGGTGTTCATTCATTAATATTGGCATTATATACATGAATATAACTAAGTGATAGGATTTATTTTTTTTGAAACGAAAGGAGTATTTCTGTTATTTAAAAATAATAATTACTTCGTTTCACAAAAAGAACTTTATTTATAAAATTTATCAATATTAAATATGTATTTTTGTTCTATATTTATCTCAAGTGAATAAGTTGTTAGGTTAACATTAACCACACTATATTAAAATATGATGATAATTTATACTCATCACTACAAAAATAATTAATTTTATACTCTTTTTAAAAGGAGTAATAAGCGTGTTTGACCTTTTCAATATTTTTCTATTTGTGAAACGAAGTAAATAATCGAGAAGGTCTGTATATATTGGAGGGTCTGGTAGAAACAGAGGAGAAGAGGAGAGAAGAGAGTCGTCGTTGCTGCCGCTAGTCGTCATTGCCAGTCGTCGCGCCGACACTTACCCTCCAGACCCCCCGGCTTAAAATCTTTGACTTCGCCACTGCTAAAAATTAACTAAAATCATAAATCCCCTTGTTGGGACATGATCTCGTGGGCCCAGTTGATTCGGTGGAACCTATCCTACGTGGCAGAATTTTTTCACGTGCGATGTATTATGTCAAGAGGTTCGATTTTAAAGAATTTACAATTCTGATTATAACTGACTTCTTGCTTTTATAGAAACACTCCGAATTAATTTCAACTTCTCATTTTTAAGGAGATTGACTTCTATTTCAGTATGATAACTGACTAATAAGGAGTCTTATTTCTACTCGGGGACGGGCGTTTTGAGGCGGTGTGTGCACTATAAATACACAGTTGTACTCTAAATTACAAGTAATGATACTTTGTCTCACATAAGCACTAAAGCAATAACGCTTCCATTGTTAACATTTTCTTTCGTCTGTACTAATTCTCACACCGGAGCTATCTCTCAATGACCCCAACTGTCAGATTCCTCAGTGTGTTTGTTCATTTTTTGTGCAGGATTTGGCTCGCAGTTTAGTGATTGGGCGAGTGAACGGATCTTGACATTAACATTTCTAAAAATTTAACATTTTCAAATTAATGAAGAACTTGAGTATTTACAAGAAACTAAATTATTATTAATGTTTAACATTAAAAATTAGTTTATTGATTTATTAATTAATGTTAATATTTAACATTAAAAGCAACAAAGAATATTAATAAAACTTTAATGTTAAATATTAGTATTTACAATAAACTAGTTTATTATTAATATTTAATCAATTAAGTTATTATTAATATTAAATATACTAACTAGTTTTATACATTGAAGATGTATATTAATTAAATGTATTTATAAGAAATCAAGAATGAATTAATAAAATTTTAAACTTTATTGATATATTAATTAAAATTAATGTATTACAATTTACAATAATGAATAATTAAAAATTATACTTCATGAATAATTATCAAAAATTATAAATAACTAGATAAAAAAATCAAGTTATGCCTTAGGCCAAACCAGGCCATACTAAACCAAAGCCCAAGTCAGGCTAAGCTGTTTTGTAGGTCAGATATGATCAGATTTCTACCTCAAAAGAGCGGCCTTTTTAAACCTTTCAAGTTAGACCTGATTGGTCCAGGCTTTGATCAGACCGGACCAAGGCTATGTCGTAGGTCGCGTGCACCCCTACCTCTATATACTTGCCTAAATAAAATTTAAGAAATTTACAAAGAAAGCTACATAGTCAATAATATGACCAATATATAACATAAGCTTCTCCGCTCATTAAAGAGTTACAATTAAATTATGAACTCTCTCCACAAATTTGTTATAAATGTATGATATGGTCCGGATCTTAAGTTTACCCTTTATCTAACATACCTTGTTATCCCCCTTTAGCGACGGTTCGGTCCGTCACTATATATACAACCGTCGCTATATTTTTTTAGCGACGGACAACATATAACGACGGTTGTATATATAGCGACGGATTGAACCGTCGTCCGGCCCGTCGCTAAAGGGGGATAAGCATGGTATATTGGATAAATGGTAAGCTTAAGATCCGGATCGATATATGATATTAACAAGTAGAAGAAAAATTATATAAATAACTAAAAAACTAACAACAAAAAATAATGAAATTATTAATACTCGTAGGCAATTAGCGTCTACCCAGCACAAATCGTGAACTACTAATAATGTAATAAAGATGTGCAGATGTTAATCTCTTTTGGGGGTTGTATTAATTTACTGTCTTACCTAGGATAATCGCTCATGTATTTATATTATATATATTAATCTACTGTCGTCAAATTTTATTTTTATTGTTTAAGAAAAATTATATGGCTGATTTTTTTTTGCACTTAGACACATCAATCAGTTTATATTATATTAAGGGAACAGATATTTTCACGTGACTCTTCTGTGAGTGGGTCTCATCTTCATGTGAGAGAGACTCATATGAAAATACAATTTTTACATATGAAAATATCAATTTCTTATATTAAATTTACTGTCTACGCGACTAAATTGTAAATCTGACTCTCTTATTTCCTTAAATCTTTTTTAGTAGAGGACTTTATTTGTCAACCTTTTTTGTCAATAAAAAAATTATTTCTGTTTTAAATTTGACGAAAATTGTTGATATATTACTCTTACTAATGCAATGCGTGTGAGTGGGATCCGGTTACCATTTAGTTAACTTCACGTTAAATTGGTCAATTGATCAATACAGTGCTAACATGCAGAGAGAAAAATCATCTTTCAACCTGCGTGTCGACATTGTATTGGCCAATTGACCAAAATTAATTTTATATTAACCATTCTCGTGTGAGTGGGATAAGTTGAGTCTGGACAGCGGACAAGTGGTAGAGATAAGTTTCATATTCAGTGGTGGAATCAGAATATTTTTAGAGGGAGGTCAAAATACATCAGTAAAAAAATTATTTATTGACGCTTGGAGTGCTTCTTTTGTCTGTACGAATGAAATGAGGCAACTGTATCGTGCGACTGCATAGTTTGAAAACGTCTCAAAATTTTGGTCAATATCAAAATTTATGTAGAATTTTTTTTTTCATGTAAAAATACGTGAGAGGGATTCATGTAGAAATATTATTTTTTTATGTAAAAATATCAATTTTCTATATAGAACAAAGAAAATTAATTCAGATAGAAATCAACAAATGAGAGAATCTCTAAAGTAAATTCATGATGTTTAAAAATATAAAATATTTGTAGAAAATAATTTGGTAAATAAAGAACTTGATTTTTGTAATCATTCTTCAACCTCAAGTAGCGACCTAGATTTGATTGTGTTTTAAGTTCTTTCGTTTGAATTTCATTGTAAAATAAAATTTATTCTATTTTTTTAATTTATGGAGCACATGTAAAAAATTTTGGACTGCTATTATAAACTACTATTATTATACATATATACATATATATATATATACATATATATTGATTATTAATATATGTAAACTACTATTATTATACATATATACATATATATATATATACACATATATATATATATATTGATTATTAATATATGTAAATATATAACATGTGCATAAATATATGAACTTATGTAGATATCGCGTTTGTGGTGTTTGATCTCTTTCGGATAATGGCATTATATGGACTTATGGACCATTAAGACATGTGGCCCCAACTAATGACCAACAAAATAGATCTATTTATATTTAAACCATGATCTATTTATATTATGTGCTAGTGTGTAGTAGACTTGACAAAATCGGCCCAAGGCCGCGGGCCGGGCTGATTTGTTCATCACGGACTGAACTTTGGACTTTACATTTTCAGCCCATCAAAATCTGAGCTATTTTGGCTTGGCTCGTCGATGGCCCGGCCCGTTTATGACAAGCCCAGAAATATGTCAAACTGTAAGCATAAATCAATCCAGACCCGCGGCCTGAGCTAGCCTGCCAGTCACAGGCCGAATTTTGGCTTCACTTTTTCAGCCCATCAAAACCTGAGCCGTTTTGGCCCGACCTGTTTGGGCCAGCCCGGTCCGTTTGCCAGGTCTAGTCCCTAGAGAGACCACTAAACCTAACATTATGATGCAATAAATTATTGCTGGCCTATATGAACCTCTTAACACCTATTAACAACTTCACATCTGATTCGGTAAGAAAGTAAAGTTATTTGGTAAAATTTTATTTGTCTCATAATCGATAAGAGAAAGATATAAATATAAATCATTAAGCGCTGCCTTTTAATGAAAAATTTAAATATATGAAACCTATATAAATATTGTACTCCTACTATTTCAAATTTTAAGATCATTATCGATTTTTAAAAAGTCAATTTGAGATATTTTTAAAAATTAAAAGTCATTTAGATGTTTTATACTTTTTAATTACCAAATAACTTTTTAAATTCGAAAGCTATTTCACTTAAATGATTTAAATTATTAAGATACTTGTATAGTACGGTACAGATACTTGTATAGAGGGGTAAGAAAAGAATATTAGATAAAAAGTAAGCTTAAAATTCGAACAGTTGGATAGTATTATAGCATATGTACTTGCTCACTTAAATGATCTAATTTATTAAGATACTCGTATAGTATAGCATAGTACTTGCTCTGAAATTTACGATAGACCGCTAAGCATTAACTTCAAGAGTACTACTATGTATTGCAATAAATTTATGTCAAATTACAATTACGTTTCCAATGAAACCACCAAAAATACGAGAAAAAAAATTATTCCATAAAAATACATCATTTCATTCTCACCCAGATTCCCTATTATCCAAAATATAACTTTGACTATCTTCTTAAGTTTTCTAGTTGAAATAATGTCACTGGATTTTAGACTTGATGACCCAAAAAATCCTTGAACTCTTCACTTTTTTCAATATAATCCATGAGCTCTTTTTATTTCACAAAAAACCTTGAAATTCTAATAATTAGGCAAAACTGCCTTTAAAACCAAACCAAATCAAGGAAAGAACACAACACCAGAAGGAATATATGCATTCTTATCGCTGGTTCGCCTCAATTCCAATCACCCCAGTGTACAACACCAACAACGGTTATCATACAGTTTTGACTAAACCAAAATTGGAAATAATAATGAGGATGAACAAGGACCCTTCAGCTTGAATCCACAAAACTTCGATCTAAAACCCAAATTATATATATAATTACGAATAAAACTTACAGTGCTGTTGTTTGGAAAACACTATCATCTGACCGCTCTTTGGATTACAAGCGACAAAGATCCAGCTCATTTGAGCGCCTCCCACCGTCGTGTGGGCCCAGACTTACCCCCAGATCTAGCAATTAATCAGATGGCTGGCTACTTGTAAAGCCCAATGACAAAGGGTAAATCCCATTCAAATCCCGAGGCATTCTCACAGTTATGCCTCAACTGCAGTCGTTACTTCTTCATCGGTTGTATCGGATGAATCTATAACGTCAGTAGAATCTCCGTCTGCAGCCGCCTCGGTTTCAATCTCCATTTCCTTGTCGGGATGAGTGTCGGTTAGTTTCTCCCTGAGCTTCATCATAAGCTCCTCTTTCACACTTTCATTTTCAGCCAGGTAAAGCTTAATAGCATCCTTACCTTGGAAACTCCGACCATTCAAGCTGTAATATGTAGTTCCAACCTTAGTAATAAACTTGTGTTTGCATCCCAACTCTAGGATCTCGGCTTCTCGACAAATTCCCTTTCCAAACTCAAGCTCGAATTGTACACTTCTAAATGGAGGGGAATGTTTGTTCTTCACAATCTTCACTGTAACTTGACTTCCAATAGTCTGTAAAACAGAACGTAAGGAGATAGAAAGTAAAAAAAAAAAGGGCATTGCCATAGACAATGTTTGTGGTCACCAACGCTACTTAAATTCCTTCACGGTCTATGGAATGTGCCATGAGCAAACACTAATAGTCCCAAAAAAAATCCCATACAAATTAAGTTCAACAAATAGATGGGGATATATACCTCCTCTCCCTTCTTCACGAGCCCGGTTCTCCTAATATCTAAGCGCATAGAAGCATAGAACTTCAAGGCATTTCCACCGCAAGTAACTTCAGTGGGTCCACCAAATCCAAAAGTAGATATCTTTGCTCGCAACTGGAGTAAAATAATACACATCAAGGGAAGTTATACCAATAAGGGTGTCAAACATGTTTCATTGACACTAAAGGATCACCAACTGTTTTGTCAACACACAAATAAGGTCCAGTTTTTCTTAATTCTGGAAGAGCTTATATCATTTAAAAAAATATAGAAAAGACAATCACAATTGGAGACTTTGTATGCTCATCATGGCATTTGAAGCTGACACGTTTGCACAACTTGTAAAGATTAACTAGGTTACTTAAGAATTACAACGTATTCGACAGAAGTACAAAAAGGGAGGGACCAACTCCACAGATGGAATGGCTGTAGGATAATAGCTCAAGTAAGGCTTTTTAGGATAACGAGGCATAACAAAACCAAGATGTTATGAGGTTCAAGAAGAGAGCACACAAGGCAATAATACATAAAAAAATATATAATATCTTCTTCTCTTTTTTTTTTTTTTTTGGGGGGGGGGGGGGTGGTAGAGAGAGAGGGAGAGAAGAGTCAAGGAGTTGACCATACAGAAAGTGAGACTTAAACGTTTCTCAGACAAGATTGTCGAGAGCTTCATTAGTAATCGGTTGTGAGTTCCACTCGATTTCAATGTGAGGGTATCCTGCATAACCATGGAGTTGCTACTCCAATTAACGAGCACATATGTAGCAGGCTTCTTTCTCTCTTCACACGTGGGAGGGCCTTTGTGTGATCCGCATTTGGCCATTATACTCGTGCTACATTAGTAAACTTATAACAAAAGATAAATGGGGGTAGAATTGTAACAAAATATAAATGGGGGCCAAAATGAAGGGAGGGAGGAATAGAAACAGCGGAATAGAGAAGTCATCCTAAGTAGTTAAGAGGGTCTGAAACAAGTTCTCACCTAAAATGCAGAGAATTCAAACTGAGAAGATTGAAAGTAGAGAATATACTGTAAAGTGGTGTACAATTCATACCATGAATCAGTTTTTTGGAGGTTAGGAACATGTACATACCTGATTTATAAAGATCAATATAGTCTGTGACATAGATAAAGAATGGCTTAATTTGCGTAATGCCTGGCTCATAAGTCTAGCTTGCATTGCCATGTGTGCATCGCCCATCTCGCCATCAAGTTCACTCTTAGGCACAAGGGCAGCTACCTACCAGTAAGAAAACAGAGAGTATAGCTAGGGTAGGTAGACTTGCATTCTAGTAACCAATTCAAATCAGATGATAAAAAAATGATATGTAACTTGAATGCAACACATGGTGAGTTAAATCTGAATGTATGATATTTGACCAGCAAAAAACCTTACACTGTCCACAACAACAATGTCAACCGAACCACTCCGGATAATAGTATCCACAAGACTCAGAGCTTGTTCGCCACAATCTGGTTGTGAGAGAAGCAAATTTTCAGTGTTTACGCCAATAGCCTTGGCTAGTGCTGGATCCAGAGCATGCTCAGCATCAACAAAAACACAGTAGCCTAGATAAACATAAATGGAAAATGAAATTATTGAAATTAAACAATCACATTTAGTCAGCAAGATGAGAAAATCATTATTTGCAAACATTTGAAGGAAAACCTCCTTGTTTCTGTGCCTCAGCTATTACATGTAGAGCAAGAGTAGTTTTTCCAGAAGCCTCCGGACCATAAATCTCTACAACACGTCCCTGCAGAATACCATAGGGCATTAGAGACGTGGACAGAGATTAGTGAGCAAAACCGATGCCTACTCCACCCCCACACAGCATTCACACACAAAAAGTCAAATGCATGTCGATATGGTGTGATGTTCCATAGTACGAAGATATCCAAAACATAAATCAAAATATCGAGATCAACCAAGTAAAAACGATACCATGTTCTCATTCACAATAGTAAAAGGGTGGGTGCAAAGATAAAAATGCATGCAGTAGTAACAATATCTCTTACAAGCACAGCTGTACAAAAATTTGTAAGAAAATCAGCAGATCTTTGTTCATTGGATGCCAAAAAGCGTTCATATATGTCCTAATGAAGAATTACACTTTCAAATTACGAACACATCCAAAATTGTTGAACGAAGAGAATCCAGGAGTATTGGTATTTGATAAAAACACCTCATGGTCTTAGAAGTATCCGTTCTTCTTAGATTCTAATTGATGCCTCAAGTCCAAAAATAAATTTAGAATCTTATTTAACTAAGGTCCACCATTTGCACAAACTGAGCTACAGAATGTTTTGAAACAGAATGTAATTGCTATCCAAAGGAAATAAAAGAGACATGTGCATTGTGTGAAAGTAATATATGAGCCCTTCATAAGAAATCAGTGAAAAAGATACATCACCAAATGGCAATCGAGCTCTATCCAAATACTTGTTATTTTCAAGGGGAAAAAATAAACAGAATATGCCTCAAGTAGAAAAATGACATAAGAAAGTCATTGAGAAACTTTAGTCCCAATATTTGTTAGAAGAGACATTAAGCAGGAAACAGACCAATCATATGGCTCCAAATATGCAAGATACCTTCGGAAGTCCACCAATTCCCAGTGCTATATCTAAAGCGAAAGATCCTGTAGAAACCACTGGAACTTCCTTATGAGAGACAGAACGACCAAGCCACATGATAGACCCCTTCCCAAATGTAGTAGTAATCTGATCCAGTGCTTGCTTTAGGGCCAGATCTTTCTTGGACATATTCTCTTCTCCTGGATCACTTCCATCTGACTTAGATTTCTTTTTACCTTCAAATAGAGTTAAATTTAATGGTAATTAGCTCATATAGCAATGCAAATGGATATTGCATTCATGCTTATTGTCTAGGTACAATTAGGAAACTCAGTCATCTCAATCAAGGTACAATAAACACCTTGCAAACAAGACAGCTCAAATGCTATTGCCTTTAAAAGAAAAAGAGAAAGCACAGAGAAGGGGAGGAAGAATAGAAATGCAATTTGAGGAGCTTCATCCAATTCTAAAATTAGAAAAGACCCAGTACACTAAAACAAATAAGATCCACCCTGATACTGACTGACCGTATCAGTACCAATCATAAAAGTTAAGGAAAAGTATAACGGGCGAAGAAGAAAAATTTAGACTTTTGTGCCCCAATGAATTCACCAATTTTAAAGACATGACAGTCAAGCCCAACATAGCCAACTATTCAGCTTATCATACAATGAAGTTTAGAATAACCATTTCAATGTGTTACTTCATATTTTATGCTACATTTACTTGTTTTAGTTCCTTTTCCTAGCTCGACAATTTGCAAAATTAGTGTTACCAACAACCAAGCACAAGTTAGATGACAACAGCAAGTATTGTATAGTTATTTAAAAGAGCAAAAGTATGTCATATTCAAAAATCCAACGAGCACAATACACTATAGAAATCAGCAGTGAACTTAAAAAGAAATGAAAGAAGTTACTTAATAGTGCCATAGAGGCTAATAGGTAAACCCTATCTTAAATTAATACAGCAAGAAAGCTTATATCCAAAAACTCAGAGTACCTTTAGAAGAAAAGTTGCTTAGCTGGGACGATGTTCCCAATAACCCTCTTCTAAAACCCTGCAGGCCAAGAACAAAAGATCAAAAGAAAAGCAATTTGAAAAGGAAAAAAATGTAAGTCAAACTGTGACTTTCATTCTTTTCTCTTCCCAGTTGCAATAAGATAGAGCTGCACCCATTAACAGAGTTCCGAAATCAAATCGAAGCTCTTTTGTTTTCTTTTTTTTGGTCTCTCTTTTATTGGCCCTGTGCCCCTGGTTCATCTTCAGTAATAAAATTAGCACCACAATTTTTCCCACTCTTTTTAAATGAAATTTAACATGAAACAAAAGTATGTTCCTGAGTGATTTAATAGAAAGCATAAATGACATGCATGGCCCCTTTGCAATTCAAGTCACTGAATGCAGTACAGTGTCTTCAGAGGAAGCTGCCTATGGTAAATTTTAGGGCGCGGGTTGGTCTTAATTAACAACCACAATACATCAATTAATATTAACTTTGTCAATGGCATAGCTTGTTATCTAACAAAAACCTTCAATCTACTGCATTCTAAAATTGATTACAAAGCTGAAAGAGAGATAAGTAACAACTATACAAAAACAGAAAATAGCAAGAAATAGCATGTGAATGGGAAAACAAAAGGGCAGGCTAAGGCCTCATAACTAAATTACTATAATAGTTTCAAATCATTTTCTTGCTTCAAAAAGAAAATTTTGCATCCATTTCAACTTCCAAAAAAATTTAAAAAAAAAACACAACAACAACAACAACCAACTGAAGAAATGGAAAACCTATATTAGTATTATTAGCACAAATACAGCACGTACTTAATATATATATATATATATATATATATATATATATAACCCCTAAAAAGACCATGCTAGTGAAATTCAGACTACTTTTGCTTAAAAGTCTAACTATTTAATGACAAAGAACTGATAATAATGTCTTTAAATGTAATAGTATTTTTCTTTGCATTTTTTGAAGTAAAATTCCTGCTTCTGAGAAAAATTTTTTTAAAAAAAAGTAAAAATAAAAAGAGGTTCTAAAAGACTAAAAAAAACAGTTAACTAATCATAGAAGTATTATTATTGCCTAAAAGTTTAGCATTTTGAAAAGAATAAAAATTCTTTTCAAAAAAAAAATTCGAAGAAAGCTAAAAAATGTCTTTGCATTTTTAATTTGAGAAAGCTAAAAAAATTAGGAGTTTTAACATAAATTAGAAGAACAGTAAAAGAAAAACATGATAGAAGATAAATAAAGAGGGTTTTGACAAGGATTACCTGCGGAGACAAAATAGAGTGTTTCAGAAATGAAACGTTTCGAATAATCCTGGCCATAATTACTTGATTTCAGTGAAAATAATCAAAATCCCTTCACACCCAAAACCCAATAAATTAGGAATCGCATCAAAAGGAAAACTCATCCCCCGCAGGTATATATATATTTAGTGAGAGAAAGTAAACGGAACGATTTGGAGGGGTACATAGATGGACGAAGAAGGAAGAGGGCCTTCTTGTTTCGTACTAGGGTTTATGAGGGTTTATGGTTTTTCCCTCCTTTTTGAGGTTTTTCTGGACAGAGTATCATTGAGAAATAAATAAATTAACTTTGATACTAAATATACTAAATTACTAATAGTCTCAACTCTCAAGGACATGTTTGTTTCGGTTTATTCCTGTTGGGGAAGGACTTATTTTAAATCATGACTTATTTTAAAGGACTTATAAGTTATAATCTAAGTTATTTTAAGTGACTTATAAGTAAATTGTAAAAGCTTTCGGTATTAATTTGACCTATAAGTTAAAAATTAAGTTAAAACAAATTATGAAGGTGTTCGGTTCATAATAACTTATAAGTTAAAATAATTGTAAAGATTACTAAAAAGAAAATTAATAAAAAAAATAAGCAAAATAGAATAGGAACAAAATAGACATTACATTTGGTCAAACTAACTTATTTTAAAATAAGTTACAAATACTTTTTTTTGACTTAGAACTCAATTTATAAGTAGAAAAATAAGTCATTCCCGAACAGATGAATAGTAACAAATTATTTATAAGTTGGTTTGACCAACTTATAAGTCATTCCCGAATAAGCTCCAGGTCAGCTTATGACTTATTTAAATATATATATATATATATATATATATATATATATATATATATATATATATATATATATTACGAGAATAATGGCTATACATATCTCAGTATATTTTATTTGTGCACAATCTGTCAAAACTACGTCGTTTTGGCATATTTATTTTTGATTACTGATTTGGGAGAGAAGTTGTTTAACAAATTTGCCAAAACGACGTAGTTTTGGCAGACTGTGCACAAATAAAATATACACAGCTGTGTATGACCATATTGTGCATATATTACACCTAAAACAAAATTTATTTTAAAAAAAAGTTGGAAAATTGCGCTTGTTTCAGATTGTTTTAAATAAGCTAAGCTACAAGTTTAATACAAAACTTTCAATTCACAAAAGAAAAAAAAAAGTTGACATATAAGTTTTTGTTCTATTCCAATTTCCAATAAACAAATGGACAAAAACATGAAGGGATAAAAATAAAAAATAAGATATACTTTTTACATAAGGAAAAGGAAGCTTAAAGAGTTGTTTTTCGGTTGATTTTCTTTAGACTCGATTTTTTTCATAGAACATACATGGACATAATTTATTTATTTTTAAATGTCAAATTAATATGACTTAATTTATTACTCAAAAGAAATATGTATATACCGTAACACTCCAGTCTCATATTGTAACATGTACCATATTTGGATATGTATTTAAGTTGCTATCATTAATATATTCACTTATAACTTTTTTTGAGTAAACCTGTGATGGGACAACGGTGATTCAATAAATAGGCAATTAGCCTATAAGACCAGTACAAACCTATGCGTAGAAAAGGACAGACTAATACAATGTTAATACATAGGCGGGGAGGTGATCTCTCTCTACGTGTCGCACTATATTGATCAATTTACTATAAAATTAACTTCACGATAACCGAATCCCACATTTTCATCCAAACTTAATCTATCGTCACTACACGTGCCTAACACACATTCCTTTTTCTAATATTTTATTATGTTTCTAGTATTGTAATATTAAAGATTTCATTTGTGAAGGAAAAAAAAATTAAAATCCATGTCATATTTTACTCAAATATGTTTAAAAAGTGTTCTGGAAGAAAATATATGTTTTAAGAAAGTAGAATTTCTCGACCAGCCATTTCTTGCCTCTCAATTTGCTTGATAAAAATCAAGTGAAAAGTGAGATTCTCATCCATAAATGCTCATAAACAGTAATACAATACGAGTATGCTCTATAAATTTGTCATTCAACAATGCTACTATCACATAAAAAATCTCACATAATGCTCACATACACACACATGCATACTGTGGGCCCCCGCCTGACATATGGAGCCCGCAGTATGTATGTGTGTGTATGTGAGCGGTATGCTCTATAAATTTGTCATTACTATACTATCAATACTATCTATGGTACAGAGGTTGAAATGAAAATTTCAAATCAGCTAGGAAATCTGCAATTTATGATACATTAAGATGAAGAATATAAGCAACTGCAGTGTTATTTCTTGAAAGTATGCCTACCATTACGCTTAAATCCTAAGGATGTCGATGATGAGGAAGATGATAGGCTGTTAGCCCTGCGAAATTCCTCTTTATCCTCGCTGAATGCCTCGTTCAAAAGTTGTTGAATTTCCATGTATCTTTGCTTCTTCGTTTCTCGCTCATCTCGAGTGTCTTTACCCAGGTAAGCTAGCTGTGACAGATCATCGGTATCCATGATTTTGTCGACTACTTGTGAACAGCGAGGAAAAAATCGCTTCCCTAGTTCCACTGCCCACACAAAAGCAGACCACAGATCAAATTGTTGTTAAAGATCAAATATGGCCATGATAAATTTGGACGTTTAACTTATTTTCCTTCCTCGTGTGAATTGTGAAATTCTACTTTCTTAAATTACCAAAACAAAAGATTATACTCCACCAAGTTGAGAGAACCAACAATCTGCTGGGAATAAAACTTGAAACAATTATCCTAGAGGGACCGGGAATTCCTCCAAAAATGTTTTATTTTTTTGCTTTAACTCCCACAAAATGTAAAGTATTTTTTCCAACTAGAATTTTTACAAAATCCGGTGATTTTGGTGTAATTTGATTCTTTGAATACATATAAAAAACAGTATTGTACAGTCTGTGCAACACTGCTTTTCATATGTATCCAAATTACACCTAAATCACTGAATTCTATAATTCCAGTTGGAAAAAAATTATACATTTTTTGGGAGTCAAAGCAAAAAAAAATTTTTGGAAGAATTCCCCTGTTAGTGTAGAAGGACTGAACTTGAAATGATATCTGGTGGGTCATAAAAAAAATTGTGGTTATATAATGCACTCCAGCAACTTTTTCTTCTGGAGAATTTATGTCCATCGCTTATAGAAGTTAATTACTCGGTTTATGACTATTTATGGGATTTATAAATCTTTGCTAATCTCGTCATTTTATGTCACTTTCTATGTAAAAAATTTATTTATGAAGAGAAGTTCTATGATCATATGGAACTGTTCTACAGAATTCTGCATATGCATCAGCAGGGTCATTAAAATAACTACCAATTCAAATTTTTTGGAGTTTTTAAGTTAACAAAACATTCAGTATCTACTTTCTTATATCTATTCTGTTCGTTTTATTAGTGCATGTCCAAGCAGAAAGTACCTGAAGGAACTAAACATGCAAGTAGTCATGGATCAAAAAGCATTATTACCAGTTTTTGATAGTGCCCTTAGCCTATTCAGATGTTCCTCTTTAAGTTTGAAAGGTGCCACATTCAAATCCACTGTTGTCCTCTGAGCATCTGCCATAACTTTAGAACTTATACCAGCTACAAGGAATTCTGAGGTGCCTTCAACTTGAGCAATATCCATCGCAACTTTTGCTTCCATAGGGAACAGCAGTTTTGCCAGTCCAACTGAAAGTGCAACAGGCTAATTATCATCATCATAGCTCGTCTAAAATGATTAATCATGTGTGATTCTCCAACATATTAATGCAAAAACATGTGATAATATGGAGAAAGCAAATATAATTGGTGTTACAATGTAATGCATTACAACATTACGGATAATAGAAGGAAAAGAAGGTAAAGGATTTTGGAGTAGAGTCAATAATTGCCTTGAGCAGTTTGTTTGTGTAGACAACCATTTTTCCATAATAAACAGGAAGTTCCTTGCAGAATGGAAGAAGGTCGACAACTAATAATTCCTCCGTTAAAGAAATAAGAAATGGTTTTTCCATGGGAAATTTTAATTTGGATTATTTATTTATTTATTTTTATTTTTGGGGTTGGGGAGGGGAACGAGGGAAGCCGCAACACTTATGGGTGTGTGGCCCACTGGCTAGCCAGGTATTAACTAGGGGACCGAGGGGCATGGTTTCCATGTTTGTTGCCATCAGCTAGAGATATATAATGCCCTTGTTTAATCGAAAAAGACTGAAGCATATCCATCAAAACATTCATTATCTATTGTAGGCCTGGATTTGCACTTCAAGCTTTTAGCTTACAGAAACATTTTGTTTCTAGGACCTCGTCTTGAACAATCCAAAGGTACATGTCAATCATTCCAACATCAAATCAGTATGATAAGGAATGTGGTGAAGTTACATAACTAGAAGCATTCATTAACATGTGAGTGAATAAAAACATAAAGGGATAGTACAACAGTGGAGGGAGTTCTACCTAATAAAATCTATAACATAATCACCTCCACTCTCCAGTAATTAGTCGAGCCAAAAAAGGAGGAGAAATTGAAACAAAGTTTTCACTGAATCTGGAAGTTTGTGGAGTACTAATCAGGACTGATTTGATTGAAAGGTTTGCCAGAGGAAGAATTTTGTATTTTCTCATTAAAATGGATGTGCATTATATAATCTATATTATATATATTTTTTCCTTCAGAAAACTACCGATGTTCATCCTTCTTAAAAAAAGATACTAATCTTTTTTTCTTTTTCTTTTTTTCTGATCTACTCTCTTAACATTAACCAAGAAAGAGAATCCAACTTGCATGGCCTTGTGGATAGTCTTCCAATCTCATTGAGCAATTGATCAACAAGATAATTATGGGATGTTGGAGTAAGTAGTTCTTAAAATTAAATTAATCAGCTGAATTTACAATAGTGATTATCTACATAGAAATACAGCATCTGCAAAACATATATGAAGACAGTGACGAGCATTGAGCTTACTAACAATATATTTTTAGAAAGTTATGTTTTTCAAATGCAAATGCCCGAGAACAAAGTTATCTAATCTTTAAACTGCATAGGAGGAAATGCAGAATGCAGCAAAGAAGAGAACTTTCAGAAAAATGAAATATCTCACCTCTATTTTCAAGGTACAACAACTTCATTCTCAGATCATCACCTGCCATAGCAAGAGAAACAGAAGCTTCTCCCAATAATGGATCTCTACTCTCTGCTTGCTCTGAAATCTCTATGCACAGCCGTTCCTTGGGAGAAGCTGTTCCTTTCTCTGTAGACTTATGGTAATCCACAGCCCTAATGAAGGGCTTTTCTACCATCTGAAGTGAGATCAGAAGGCCGAGCTCCCTTTGTGAGAAGGGATACTATAATTTTAGGTTCCTTCCGAGTTGCTGCAACATGGAGCACAGTGTAACCCCTGTATTTTGTAAAAATTTTAGTTTCATTAAATCACATTAATTATTTGGTAATCAAAAGCAGGAAAACAAATAATTTAAAATTTCGGTCGGTCGCCACCTCAATCGGTGCAAACATGTTGCCCAAGACTTATTATTTTTTTACTCCCAAATAATTTATAATATTTATATGTATCATCTGAATACTTATAAAAAATAAAATTGTACACCGTACAATCTTATTTTTTGCAATAACTTTAGAAATATCAATAAATTACGTTTTCAGTTTATAACTATATATAACCCATTACATGAACATTTCATATTTTTATATGTAAACTTGAGTTTACATAGCGTATTTGTAATTTTGTTTGCATATTGAATGTGTTTATCTTCATCATTACACTTTTTTTTAATGATATTTGACTTTTATAAGTTGGAACATTTTTGGAACGGTGTCCAAAAATGTCGCATGTCAACACGAAATGGCACGGCTACACGCCCGTGCATCTCCCGACACGCACAATGCCACTCGATGTCGTCCAACACGCCCCGACGTGCAATTAATATTGAAACTAGAATTTTTACAGAATTCAATGATTTAGGTGTCATTTGGATACATATAAATAGCAGGGTTGTACAGTCTGTACAACCTTGTTTTTTATATATATTAAAATGACACCTAAATAACTGAATTCTGTAAAAATTTCAGTTCTAATAAATATTATAAATTGTTTGGGAGTCAAAAAAAATGGACCGGTCGCCCTAGACTTTTTGACAAGACAAATAGGGCCTAAATCCCAGCAGGTTCGGCAACGACTTATTTTAAAATGACGCTAAAATATAAGTTAGACTTATAAGTTAGTTTAAAGTAAGCGTTCGACATCAATTTTACTTTAAATCAAAAATTAAGTTAAAACAAGTTATAAATATGTTCGACTCATAATGACTTATAAGTTAAAATTACTAAAAAGAATACTCCCTCTGTCATAAAATAACTGCTCAATTTTGATTTTTTTTAGTCAAATTGACTATTTTTAAAATTAATAATTAAGCATGTATAAACATATTTTTAACATTATAAAAATTGGTATTAGTAATAAATTGTATATACTTTTTTTTTGTTATAACCTCTTCATCTATATTCTGTAAAAATGGTACAAAAAATAGCTTTAAAAAATAGTCAATTTGACTCTAAAAAGTCAAAACTAAGCAGTTATTTTGGGACGGATGGAGTATTAATAAAAAGAGGGACAAAAAAAAAGAGTAAAACCCTATTTAGTCATAGTGTTGGGACCAAATTAATTTTATTCTTATAGGGAGGTTATAATTAAATAGAGGTGTAGTTATAAAAATTATTATTTGACTTAGTTTTATTTAGTGCAAGTGGTATAGAGATAAAGCATGCACTACATTAATAACCAATTAATAAAGTGTGTCAAATTGAAGGTATAAACATTGATAAAAGGGATGGATATAATTTCAAAAAACTGTACATATATCTATATAGTATTAGGAATATGCAAAATCACCTCAAAAGTTTAAAATCGTGTATCAACTCTACAAAATAAATTGTTGTCTCAAACGACTTTAGATTGATATTTTAATTCATCTTAAACCTTTAATGAAACATAGCATATATTTTTTTGCAATATGAAGATAATTATTACTATATGGAGGCAAGTTTCTTAAGAAGGGACCTAAAAAAATTATAACTTATTACAATATGGAGTTTATTCCTATTTATAACTGGCCCAAGTTGGGACCAAAATTTTTCCTATATATAGTATTACTAAATAGAGATTTTACTGTACTTATTTATTTATTTTAACTTAAAAACCAACTTATAAGTAAAAGAATAAGTCATTGTCAAACAGGGGAATAGTGACAAATGACTTATAAGTTCGTCAACTTATAACTCACTGTTGAACAGGCTCGAGTAATGAATTATTTAGATTTAGTTTATAGAGTTTGAAATAAAAATTTGATTGAGGCCCGAATCGAGTTCGAACAATTTGAGTAAATACGATTCGAGTATTAAAAAAATTGTAATTTAAAAAAGTTTGAGTAATTTATCGAATTTTAAAATTTGTTTATAATTTAAGCAGTGGCAGAACCAGGACAATATTTGAGGGGGGGTCAAAATACATCAGTAAAAAAATTTTATTTATTGACGCTTGAACTGCTGCTTTCGGTTATACGACTAAGAGGAGGCAACTGTATCCTGCGACTCTACATAGTTTGAAAACGTCTCAAAATTTGTTTGTTTTTAATTGTTGAATAAATATCCTTCTCAATATAAACTACCAGACTGTCATTCATCCACTCGTCTCCCATTTTATTACGCAAGTCATTCTTGACAATTTTTGTCGCAGAGAATTCTCTTTCAACAATAGCATTTGCAACTGGTAAAACCAAAGCCAACTCGATCAATCGATATACCAATGTAAAAGTCACATTTCTTCTTGTTTCAATCAACATCTTAGCAAGACTTCCCAAATCTTCGATCCCAAAAAATTGATTTTTGCATCGCATATCATAAATGTAATTAACAAGTTGATCCCCAAGTATCATGTGATCAGTTAATGAGAAATCTTCTGGTTAAAGCTCAGCAAGACGGAGTAACTTATTTTTGTCAAATTTAGAGAACAAATCACTTGGATCAAGGCATGATATGCATAAAAATAACTATGTGCTTGCTTCTGAAAAATGATTATTCATCTCTTGAACAATTGAATCAACAACCTACATTGTAATAATGAAAAATCAACAAAAATATATAGATTCTTGGATAGGAATAATGAAAAAAGATTTATACAGATTATACTTATACCTGACAAAAAATCTCAACACGATTATGATGAAAATTAGTAATAATTTGTCCATTGCGCCTTCTACGACCGCGGGATCTCATGTTGTCTTCCATATTAATTATTGGGATCATGTTCTTCTAACAAAAAATATTGATTTCCTTCCAAAATTTCTTCCATTCCGCCTTCCTAAAATCTTGTAGTCAAGCTTTCATTACCCCAATCAATCTCACAGCATATACAATGTTTTGATCTTTTTGTTGTAAGGCAAGTGACAAATCATTTGTGATTCCTAATAAATATTTCATCAAATGCATCATAAATACATATTCATAATTCTACATCTTATCAACCAAACTTATGGCTATACCACTATTATCATCAGAAGCACCATCATCATGCACATTTTCAAGCACTTGTAATACGGAAGTCCACATAGACATAAGACGGATTAGTTATGTAATGTGACCCCCAACGAGTATCTCTTGGCCGTCGTAAACTCATTTCTTGATTTCTTTTCCTTTACCGCTAACTATCTCTCCCTTTTTCAAACACTCTACAATCCTATCATGTTCAAGCTGTCTAAGTTTATCTTTCCTTTTACATGATACTCCAGCCACATTCACAATCATAGTAACATATTGAAAAAAATCACTCACAATACGGTTGCTCTTGGCAACAGCAACAACAACTAATTGGAGTTGGTGAGAAAAACAATGGATATACCTTGCATATGGATTTTCTTTTAAATAAGAGCCTTCAATCCATTGAACTCGCCTTGCATATTTGAAGCTCCATCATATCCTTGACCTCTCAATCTCGATAATGATAATTTATGTTTTGCAAACAATTCATCAATAGAATTCTTCAAAGAAATAGATGAAGTGTCAGGCACATGTACCACACCAAGAAACCTTTCAATCACATCTCCATGGTTGTTTACATATCTCAAAACAACTCCCCATTTGCTCCTTTATTGAAACATCTCGAGACTCATCAACCATAATAGAAAAGATGTTGTCCCCAATATCATTGATGATGGCAAGCGTAGTTTCCACAGCACAAGCACTTACTAGTTCTTTTTGAATTTTTGGAGAAGTCATTTTATTGTTTCCAGGAGCATTCTCATTAACTACCTTGCCTACCTCTTCATTTCGTAGGCTATACCACCCAAAAAACTCGAGGAAATTTCCCTTATTTGATGAAGTCGATGACTCATCATGTCCACGAAAAGGCAAACCTTGCTTCAAAAGAAGGCGTGTGACATCCAAAATCGCCGTTAAACGGATCCGATAAGCAACCTCCATCTCTTGCACGTGTGCTAGTAGTATATGTGACACACTCTGCCTTTGATTTTGAAAACCTTGAAGTCGTATTTAGCATCATTATGAGCACTATTCGAAGCACCCACGTGTTCTTGAAATTTTTTCATTGTCTTTTTCCAGTTGCTGAACCCTTTTTTTGTAAAAACATCTACTCTGTTTGAATTGCTAAATAGATAGCAACAAAAGCAAAAGGCCGAATCATTTGAAATGCTATACTCCAACCACTCAAAATTTTTAAACCAAGTGGGCCGAAAACTTCTCTTCACATTAGAAAAGAATGTTTATAATTATGGACAATTGGTTGACATGGACCTCTAGTCAAATACTCTCTTCGAACTTGATCTCTAATCACAATATCAAAGTCTTCAATTGATTTACGTAACCCCGGATCACTAACAATATCATTCGGATTGAACTCCACACGCGATTTTTTTACACCACCACTTGCTTCGGAACTTGGTAATTGACTATTAGAAGAATCAACAGTTCTTGGTCGCCTAATCAAGTATTTATCCATAATCTTGAATAAATAAAAACATCAATTACTAATCAATTACCAAATCATAAATATACCATCATTATATCAGCAATATACCATCGGTATACCATAAATAATTAAATATACAATATCAATTCAATGATAATAACACATAATCTCTAATTCATGGCATAACAAACTCTAAATTTCTAATTTAATGGCAACATTAAGCACAAACTGCAACAATAACCACAAATCCCTAATTTTTTAAAACCCTAAATCAAATTTAAGTACAAATTGCAACAAAAATCACAAATTCCTAATTTTTTAAAACCCTAAATCAAATATTCAGTTAAATTGAGTAATTGACAACTACTTACAGAGGCGGAAGGACGCGACGAAGGAGGGGTCAGTGGCGAGGAGATCGATGGCGACTAGCTACTGGCTAGTGGCGACTGGCGAGGAGCAGGGAGCTGCTGGTGGCAAGCTGCAAGCAGTCGGCACTCGGCAGAGGGAAGAGGCAGAAAGGCTGAGCAGGCAATCAACGAAAGGCCGAGTGGCTGCTGGGTTTAACTCTTTTTTTAAAAAAAAACTTACTAAATGAAACGACGTCGTTTCATTTAGTAAGTTTAAAAAAAAAAATTTATTTATTTTGCTCATCTTCTTCGCTGTGCAGTTTGCGGAGCAGGAACTGAGATTTGGAATTTTGGAGCAGCCGAACAGGGTCATAGACTGGACATGAGAGTAGGAGACTGGCCGAATATATCAGCTACCAGGGTCAATTGACCCCCTCGCCCCCTCCTTCCGCCTCTAATTTTAAGTAGAACTCAAATCGAATTTTTAATTCAATGAATATGAATCAAATCCGAACTATTTGATTCATTTTACAGTCTTAAACACATTGAAATTTTTTTAAAAAAAATTCCCCTCGATAGGTAAGAGAAGGAAAATATTGTGGCAGTGAGACTGAGAGAGAGATTTGGGTGTTATTATGATGGAGAGCAGATCTTCTGTCTCTATTTTTTCTTCTCCTTATGTCCTTCCACTTAAATATTGACACATGTCCTCTTATTTAACACCAATTAACTCTAAAATTAAAAAAGAAGACAAGTGTTAACATTTAAGTGGGGGGACACAAAGGGACAGGAAAAAGGGGAGAGAGGATCTGCTCTCTATTACTACCTCTGTCCCACAATAAGTGCTTTTTTAAATTTAATATTTTTTTCCAAAATAAATGATGTGTTATAACTCCAATACAATTTTTACAATATTTTTTCATATGTACCCTTATGCATCCAATGGTATTTATTGCGTATTTATTGAAAAATTGAAAGGTTGAAGAAAGAGAAAGAGAGACTAAAAGCAATAAAAAAGTCAGCTCAAACAAAACAAAGAAAGTATATTAAGGGTATTTTTGTCATTTTAGTTTGTGTATTGGTACGTATAATTTAAGCTAAAAAAGCACTTATTATGGCACGGAGGTAGTACTACACAAAAGAAGATACCATCATTACATAAATTCATTGTAGGGTTGGTCTATTTTTTAAGAAGGTGGGCGTGCACGGATGGGGCAAACACGTTGTTCTTTGTGTGAGTATAACAGTCAGATGTGTGGGGATCAGGGACGGATCCAGAAATTTTGCTCAGCAGGGGCGAATTTTAAACTTTTTTTTTGAAGTTAAATAAAAAAAATTTGAACTAATTATAATATTACTATTCATACTAATGTTTACAAATTACAAGTACACAACAAACCCAAACAAACAATTATTTTACGCAACATATATAGAATTCTATAATATACAACAAATAAATATTCATAAATCATAACCCAAAATAATAAAGGAAAATTTTCAAAATAAAAAACATTTAGATAGAATTTAGAAACTTACTTCGATTACTTGTCATACTTCAATTTGAATGATTCCCCAAACAATACAACTTCAACCATATGCACAAAGCCTCAAACCAAATTTTGCTTTCTATATTCAAACAAGATCAAGTCACAACAGTCAAAATCAACTCACAATTCACAAACACAACAAATTCAAAATTTGTCCTAGAAGAAATCAGAGTACATGATTTCTTATTCCAATTTGACCGGGGATAATACCAATTGAGGTTTAATTTCAATCTTTTCTAGAACTTAAACTTAGAAAATTTCTTAAATACCCAATCCTAAGATCCAATTTTTTTTTCCAAATAATAATTCTAAAGAAAATCATAAATCGCATTTAAGAAGTCAACACAAGCAAAAAGGAAAATCGGGATCAATCTTCAAACTATAAAATATTAGCTACAAGCCTACAACATAGCAAAAAAAAAAAACAGTTTGATTCAAGAAAGAAGCATAAAAATCTGATAACATACATAATAGGAATCAGTGGCTTACGGCTAACAAATGCAAATAAATCAAATTACTTAACATAGAACCCCAACCAACAACAAATTCAAATAAACTACAAAATTTAAATTATCAAATAAAAAAAGCCCTAATTTTTTTACCTTCTAAATCTCAATAGCGCAAAAGGGCGAAGGGTAGAGATCTTGCAATAGAATGAGAGGAGGAGAAGAGGAGACGAGGTCGCGGACTCACGGTGCTTGGCCAAGCAGAGAAGGCGTGTGATTCGTGAAGCAAAGGAACTGAGGAAGAGTTATTTTAATTGAAGTATGCTCTGAGACAGTGAGCTCTCGCCAACTCTCTGTAAGCAAATTAGATTTAAGAATAAAAAATTTCTTTTTGCTCCCTCTAACTTTACTTCTTCTTCAATCTGTCCCCTTGACTTTGTACTTATTACACTTCTACCTTGCTAATATACCTATTTAAAAAAAAACAGCATAGGCAGGTGCGTATGCTGCCCTGCATACACGTCCGCCACTAGTGTGGAGACGCACTACGTTGCTAATCTGATGAATGTGTCGTGGTGCAGACACATATCACTGGCATGAGCAGGGTGTCGACGGACTGAGACATAGACTGTGATGCTGCTGACAAACATCAACAGGAGTGGGGGCGCACAGTGTGGGAGTGATTGACTGGTTGAGGAGGCAACCAAGCCATCACAGGGCGAAATTTTTGAAAAAAAATTGGGACCAGAGTTTACCCGTGTTTTAATATTTTTATATGGTTCATTCTCATATGAAGACTGGTGAGGGAGGACAATGTGAAAATATCAAAAATACATGTGATAATATCAGTTTCCTTTTTAAAATTATACTTATCTATCTATATCTCTATTAATATTAATAGTCTCCAACTTTTATTACCTTTATTTTGGTTGTCATACCACACTTTTATTTTATTTCTTTTAACTTCTTTACTACTATTTCATTTCTAATAATCACTCTCATATAATTAAAGCATGCCTCTTCTCAACATCTCTTTATTTTATTTTAAATACGATTTGTCTTTCAATTTTTTATTTTTTTCGCAAGGAAATATTTTTATATTATAATAAAAAAAAATTAAACACTCCACATCGTGTGTGTCATGTGACTAATTATAATAAAGCGGGAGACATTTGAGATAGTTATTTTTTGTATCAACACCACAAGTGATGTCCTTTTAATTTTCATTTTAACCTGTTTTTTTTATCTCTATTAGTTTTCTTACGCATATAGTTATTTTTTTCATTCTTATTTCAATCAAGTTATGTATTATGATAAATTTATGTCGAATTATAATTATAAAACTTGTCAATACATGGGAAGTGGTTATCATGAAGTTTATTTTGAGGTAAGTTGATCAATTGGCTAATAGAATACTGACACGCAGACGAGGTTGTATGTGTGTCAGTATTTTATTGACCAATTTACCAAAAAAAATTAATTTATCCCAGTATATAGGATCCGTAAAAATTATAAGAGGATCCCACTTATTACACATCTCTCCAAAAAGATTACTACTAATATACTTATCTAAATAACTGACCATCAAAAAATTTACCTAAACTTTTTAAAAATATATAATTTTCTTCTTATTTTATCTCTCTCTCTTTACATTAAATCACACACATACTGTGTGTAGGTAACTGTTAGAGTTTATACCTTAGATGCCAATTCTTTGATGTAATTGCTTAACATTTTTGATATTATATTTGATTGAATAAATGAATTATTTTATTATGGTTTTATTTACTGCGTTATATAAATGTTAACATAATAAAAGTCCTTAGAATAGTGATACAAATTATATGGCTTCAAGTGTGTGACTTGAACATGAGATCATATAATTACAATTAGTATCATTACTCTTAAATGTCCCTAGTCGAGTGTCATTGTTAATGGGACAACAATGATACATCGAGACTAGTATGTGAATTGACTGATGGCCAAATCTCATTGGTCATAAATATATGAGATATTGAGTCAATTCATAGATACATGTTAGAGAACAATGTACTAGACAGACCCACCATGAGAATTCTACGTGGAGCATTATGCAAAGTGTCATAAGCAATTCTCATAGTGACAATGAGGTAATGATCCTCCGACCTGAAATCACTATATTACTACACGATAATTTATGTACTTTGATATCATCAAAGATCACCTTTAATAGGATAGACAATAAAGGTGATTATTGGGTACATCATGAATCGTGTGAGGAATATAAGTGATCTAGATGGAATTTAACCCTCCTATATATTAGGGGTGATATCCATAGGCCTCTTGATTGAGTAGGACTATGAAATGCATGGTCATGCTCAAATAGTGATTTATTTCATGTAGTCTACTCATCGATCAAGAAAATTCAAATTAAATTATGAAGAGGATGACACATTCCATGCCTCGAGTTTAATTTATAATGTCAAGGTTAAAAAGATTAAATTACATTGAAACATTGGTCACGAAAAGGTTGTATCGAATCACCGATCTTATTATTATTTGGGTAGCAGTGATGCATTACTAGATACCACTCACTGTTTATAATTTTATAATATGATTTTAAAATTATTGCCAACATAATAATAACCTATAGGGTCACACACTTAGAACGTAATTAAAAGGAAATTAATTTAAATTGTAAGGATTTAAATATATCAATATGATTGATAGTATTTAAAATCTGAATTTAAATTAATAGGATAATTTGTATATATATGTATATTAATTAAGTAAGACTTAATTAAGATATAATATACATATAAATTCGGATTATATTTTTTTAATTGGATTAGATTTTGGTTAATACCTTTAACTGCTATATATATGATATATCAGCCGTTTTTTAGGGCATTCATTATAAACTAAAATCCTAGCCGCACTTAGAAAGGGACTAGAGAGAAAATTTTTGAAAGTCCAGATCCTTGGCGGCTAGTACCGCAGCTTTCTTTGTTGCAGATCGTGTGACGATTCGCGGGATGTTCGTGTGGATACCGTAGAGACGCAGTTCCTTTGGATTGCATTGAAGATTCGAAGCTGTTCCAGAATTTCCATCGTCTCCGTTCAGGCTTGAATAATCGGTAAAACATATCTAAACCTCTGAATTAATATATTTTTGTATGGATCCTGTTTTAGGGTTTCGAAAAATTTGTAATTTTCGCTGCATTTATGTGCCGAAATCCCTACAGTAACTAGTTCATATAATCTGATTTTTTTTTTAGTTCTATATGTTAAAAATTAAAACTTTGGTGAAAGCAATGTAAATTTTGTTCTATATTTTCTTTTGGTTCAAAGAAATATTGTTTTCATGTTAAGATTAAGACACACTTAAATGTGTTTCAATTCTGAAGTTTAAAACGGGTACGAATAATATACAATCCACCACACATGTGCAGTATATAAATACAGTGACAATTATATGAAGGGAACTGATATTTTTGCATGATTCCTCTTACATGATTCAGTGAGTGGGTCCTACTCACTGGCGGAATCAGAATATTTTTAGGGGGGAGTCAAAATACATAAGTAAAAAAATTATTTATTGACGCTTGTAGTGCTTTTTCAAATTTATTTTGCCCAATTATAATATTTTACAACATCCTATTCCAACCCTTATCAACTTTTAAGTTGTGAGTCTAATGACTTTAAATACATACATATATATATATTAATCAGATTTTAAAGTTTTTAGTCAACTGATTATCTATTTTTATAGATAAATTATAAATTATAATATTATATATTTAAAACCTTATATTAGGGTTCATGTGATTAATTAGCTTGAAAGAAGGAATTCCAGCAATAAAAAAAGAAAAGAAAAAATAAAAGAGATTTAATCATCTTGATATGATAAAACTATGATGCACTTATGGTCACTATAGTGATATTCAAAAAAAAATTGTTTTATTTCTTTATCTTTTTATTTTTAATTAGTTTACGGATAGAATTGCTATCACTTTTTTCTGTCCCACTTTGATGATAAAACAAAAGCAAAAGAAAAGCAAAGGAGAAAGAAAAATACATTAAAGAAAAAGGAAGGGAAAAAAAGCCAATAACCCCTCGCAGATTTCAGGGTGGGCCCCTCCTTCCGCCTTTAGTTTCACCTCTATATAAGAGAGACTCGTGTGAAAATATTATTTTAACATTTCTTATATGAATAATTATATATATACAGTCATGTCATGTTTATAAATAATTTAAGAGTTAAAATTTTAAAATAATGCTATTATCACATAATTTTGGGTCACATAATATTTACATACACACATGTATATTGTGAATTTTGCGTGATATATAAGGTCCATAAATATACATGTATATATATGTAAACTTTATGTAACTCAAATTATGTGAGAATAGCATTGCTCAAAATTTTATACATTGACAATGATACACGGGAGCGGTATTAAATCAACCCGAGTGTAGAACTGACCCGGACTCCGACCTGCAAAATGCGAATTGCCATCCATAGGTACCGTACAATAGTACATCTGCTTGTCTACTTCCGTATCATCACTTTTAGACGGTCAACTGCCATGAGAGATACGGCGGGAAGGGTATGAATGCGACAAAGACATAGATTCAACGTCATGTAAATTACGTTAATGCCCATATTGCTTGCTTGCGTGAAGGACACTATTTATCCTTACTTTTCTTGTGTTTGACTTTTGAACTTCAAGATGTAATAATTACAATAAAGTACTACTTCCCTCCCATAATATTATATTATAATAATTTTTTAATATAAATCTTTAGAGCACATGTTAAACACACAGTTCAAGAAAATATTTTTTTAAAATGGGTGCATATTTTTTTGAACTTGGTACAAATACAGAAATCAAGATAATACGCATACAGTTTAAGAAAATATTCTCTTGAACTGTGTGTTTAACATCTGCCCTAAAGATACATGTTAAAAAATTCCTAACAATATATATGACATATATTATTAAGCGGCTTTCTACCAACTGAAACATCACAAGCCAACCACTCATAGCATATGTGAAATTAAAAAATAATGCTACTATCATATAAAGTAATTCACATAAAACTTACATAAAGTCGGACGATACCTTCTGATTTATTGTTGATATGGCCCACTTGACTTAACAACAAATCAGGAGGTGTCACCCAATTTTATGTGAGCTTTATGTGAGCTATTTTATGTGATAGTAGCATTACTCAAAATTAAATTATTTTGAGAGCTCTACAAGTTTAAATTATAATTTAAAATATATTATTATAAATAAAAGTATAATAGTCCAAACGTTATTTTTTTATCCAATCTTTTAATTAATCCTGAAAAAAACAAACATAACATGTGATTATTTTAAGTGATCCCATGAATAATTCTATAAAAAATAAACATCTGACTAGGATTATTTAATCCTATGATTAATAGTCTTGGAATTATAATCCCGAAATTATAATTCTTATAAACAAACATAGCATAAGAGAATTAACAATCTTTCTAAAATTACCCTTATAAAAAAATATTATAAATGAGAGAGATGAAGAAAATGAGATAAATATAATAAAAATTATTATATACAATTGATACTATATTTAATATTATATAATTATTATTTTATTTTTTATCAATAACTTTAAAATGACGTATATTAAGGGAGTTCTCCATCTATTAGTGTACTAGGCTCATGAGTCATGTCACGCCGGGCCCATCCAAGTGACATATAAAATAAGTTAACATAAATTATGTCCAATGTCCCACCCTGCCCTATTTTTGATTGAAATCAACGTCACATGAACAATTATATACACAATATTATTTGTGTGAAAAAATAAAAAATAAGAGTTGAAGGAAAAAAGAGAGATGAGAGAAAAGGATTGTGAGAAAGTAAAATATGAAAGAGAGTAGTAAGAAAGAAGGAAACAAAATAAAAATACGAGAGTCAAATAGAAAAAAATAGTGACACAATTTTAAGAAAATAATTATTCCCTCCGCTCTAAATTATTTGATCATTATTGATTTTTAAATATTAAATTGTGATATTTTTAAATTCAAAATTGACATGACTCATTAAAAATTATGAAATAATAAAACTTACAATGAGTAATACTTTTTAGATATATTTCAATATTCGTCGTTGTATTGATTAAAATTAAAAGAATTTATGTCAATTTTTGAGTTCAAAAATCTCTTAAATTGACTTTCAAAAGTCAACAATGATCAAATAATATGAAACAGAGATTTTTTTTTTTGTAAAAGTAAAAAATAAAATAGTAATCAAAATCATTGATCTAATTGAATTGATCATTTAGGTGAGTTTATTTTCTTCATTTATATGAAGTGTGTTTCTTGTTTCATAGTTTATTTTTTTTTCTTTCAGTAAAATTTAATTGATTCTTAATATTATAATCGTAAATGATATACTTGATTATGAGATTATATTATATACTCTAATCATTGCTCATATTAGCAAATAATCCCACACAAGTCAAAGAAGACATGCAAATCGTTGTTTCAATTTTTATTTAATCACAATCTTATAAGGGTTTGATAATATTAAATTGCGTTTGACTACTAGCAACAATCAGAGTATTCGCCCCCTTGATTTAATATCATGTCAATATTTTATGAGAAAACGGGAGCTAAACAATATTTGATAAATAAAAAAATTAATTAACAATTTTATATTCATGTAAGTTATATTGCATATCAATCATGGTTCAGGTGATCATAGTTTTTTTTTCCTGCTAAATTTAAAAGTATATATATATATATACGATCCGGATATTAAGTTTATCGTTTATCTAACATATTTTGCTTATCCCATTTTAGCGACGTATCGGGCGACAATTCGATCCGTCGCTATATATACAACCGTCGTCTTAGTTTTTAACGACGAACAACATATAGCGACGGTTGTATATATAGCGACGGACCGAATCGTAGTCCGGTCCGTCGCTAAAGGCGGGTAAGCAAAGTATGCTGGATAAAGGGTAAGCTTAATATCCGGACCGTATATATATATATGGTCTGTTAGGGCGTGAATATTTGGGCTTGGCCATGGGGTAGCCCTATCTATGTAATGGGCTGTATTTAATGTTGGCCCATATATGTTTATTATGTAAGAGTCCTTATTAGAGAAGGATTGGGGTTTCCTTATTTGGTGGGATGAGGATATCTAACTTGGGAAGGAAGCAATTGCAGTTATAAGTGGATTTTGACTAGGACTCCTATTCCTAGTAGGGTTTGGACAGACAAGACTTCTATAAATAAGGCTACAAGCAAGGCATGAAGGGATTCATTATCAGATTACAGATTATGAGACAAGGGTACAACACACATTACGAGAGGGATTACAAGATCATCATACAACATAGAGGGATCATAGCATAGAGCAAGATATCATACAATACACCATATGTACTCCCAATATCATTATAGTGGATTTCTCTCTCCCGTGGTTTTCTCCCAATTGGGTTTCCACGTAAATTCTTGTGTTCATGCTTTATATTTCTTTATATTATGTTTATGTGCGTGTATTCCGTGGGTTTGATCTCACAACGATACAATCAATCGTTGGCACTATTTTGGCCTGTCCTTTTGGGTGATTTCGTCAGGCGTACAAAATCAGGCGTTAACATTGGCGCCGTCTGTGGGAATCGAGACACTTGTTCTAGTGTCGAAATAAAATCACCGATTCATCAAGAAAGAGAGCCAAGATATAAAGCTAAGTTGCTCTTTTTATTAGATTAATAATATATATATCCAGCATATGCATGAGATTTCGGTTAATAATCCGATGTGTTCATAAAACTTGTGTAGTACCATCATAATATTATACGTGTTTTGAATACTAATCCATGCAAATTACCCCTCTTAAATTAGTGGGTTCTCTTTTGTAGCAGCATGAACCCAGACAAAGCATGCGACCCATTTTTTGGGAACTCCAACCTGGTCTTTTCTTTGACCAGGAGTTTTTCTTTGAGAAGCTTGTTATTTATATATACATGTCAGCATATAGTAATTATATATATATATATATGTACGTATATATGTATATATTAATTTAATCAATTCATAATAGTCTACAATAATTGAACTTTTTTATACAGCATCATATACATATAAAGTATACCTGTAAATGATAAAGTTTATTATTGCTTTATGTATCACTTACCTGATGGATAGTCTTTATCTATAATGGTACATACACGTGACTAGTGATGATACTTTTGTAGGCTCCTATTTGCCCAGTCGGATTTAACAGACAGGGAAAGAGAGGACGCCATGGTCGCTACCTCGAGTTCTCGGTCCACCGCCCTTGTCAACCAAAAAATCCTCATGCCTGTGATTGGTGACGAAGTCCAAGCATTACAGCGAGTGCAACCATATTTCCGTGCCGGTTTCTTCTCATTAGTCTCTTCCATTGAATTCTGCACTATTTTTGCCAAACAAATAGAGCTGGGACCGAATAATTCCACAGTAGCTAGCAGTGGAAGTGGAACTGATTACACATGTGATAATAACATCTGCAGTAGGGACTACCATAGTGTTTGTCTTGAAGATTGGTTGCGTTCCATCACAACAACAAGGCCGGTCATTTGATGTTTTGTTCGGGAATTGCCCATGCTGTTCAGAGCCAGTTGCAGTCAAAATCAACAATAAGAGGCACATTTGAAACAGCTGAAGCATCAGCTATAGCATATCATGAAACTGCTCTTAGATTCAAAGGAGCAATTGAATTTTTCTAGAAGCAGAGGTGGCGAACTCAGGGGACTTCGGCAGAACTTCGGCAACACTTCGGCTGACTCAGCAATACCATGGCGATACGGCATCTGCATCATATGAAGAAACAGAGGGAAGGAAGAAACCTTGGACTAGTTGCACGGAACAGATCGGACCAGATTGCTTGTGACGACAAATTTTGTTCTTGCATGGATTTTTGTTCAGAGGGATAGTCTATGAAAAGATACCAGCCGGAAAATGATGTGGTTTTGTACAAAATACTAAACAGAGTCAATAAAGTGGATCTAATTAAACAATTGAGCTAGACTGCTGTTGGTAGGCAGCCGGATCGTCTACTTTGGGGATGAAGTACAAGGCGAGACATGCGGAGGATACGAGGAGAACCGAGAGTAGGCTTTGGAGCTGCTCTCGTGATAGAAGCAGATCTGGAGACATCGTTCGCAGAGATCGCAGACCAGTCAGCCCCCGTGGAAAGAGGTCTCATCAAGAGGCCCAACCGTCAGTGCAGAAGCCGAGGGGAAATCGTCAGGATAGCCTTCGGCGGAATCAGGACTTCAAGAAAGTTGATCAGGGCTTCATCGAAGTTAATGAGTTCGGCATTTATTCAATACTTTGGTTTCGACACCAACCAATGCAAGCTACAGAATAAAAATTGATCAAGACTTCAAATTAGTCGGTCGAGACTTCGGCATAGTCGCCATTAAAATGTTATAGCAGAATTGACAGTTCGAGATGTTCACTCTGGCACTTCGGGTAACAGGGTCCACTTCGGACGATAGCAGTTTGTTTCAGAATGTATCATATCGGATTCATCATATTTTCACTTTGGCCGAATTTTGACATGACTTCTCCTTCGGCATACTCAAACTACTTCGGCAGGATTTTGGCATGACTGCGGACCACTTCGGCAAACCCTTCGGCGATTCCTCTTCGGACTACTTTTGCTTTGCAAGGCAACTTCGGCGTTTCCCTCAAGCTTCTTCGGTTAAGCTATTTTGTGGTGTTGTTCGAGAAGAAAGAATAAATATGCCCACCAGATTTTTGAGACTGTCATCGGGATGGAGATGTTACGGGAAATGGGGAATCTGCACGTGGAAGGAGGAATACAGGGCATGGACTAGAAGTGAAGCAACACTGATGGAATTTATGGTTACTAATATAAAGTCGTTAAAAGGAGTGGCTCTTTCTTTCGATGACTACTCCTATGGCCCTCGACAGTTCTTCGCAAGTCTTTAGTGTGACGCCCCCAGAATAGGTCCATTCAACCCAACCCATTCTGAGTCGCCAAATACATGGTACAGAATTCAAATACAAACTTTATATCATACGGTCGTGCAAAATACGACCACACAACTGTGAGTCTCAGTACAAATATGTAGAAAATATTAAGATTCAAACTAAGTCCTCATTACAATTATTATCACACTATTTATCAGAAATAGTGAGGACTACTACTGCTCTAACTCGGACCATCACTCTGTCCCCCGACTAGTCCCCGCAACATTCTCATTTCCTGAAGAGGACAACAGATGAAAAGGGTGAGCTCAACTAGCCCAGTAAAGAATATTATGACTAAGATAATGAAAAATAAATTATCGTTAGTCTTCAACAGTTCAGATAAAATATTATTGATAACATGTTTTAGATCAATATTCGCAGCGGAAATAACCGTTCATCATCAATATTTTATCCCTGTAACATCAATCAATATTAATCTCATCAAATATTCATCTTTGCACTACAGGCCAAAGATATTCATTTGTATCATCAGTGGTCATGTTCATCTCAACACCTGTCATCTTTGCACTACAGGCCAAAGATATTCATCAGGTAATCATTCATCTTTGCTCTACAGGCCAAAGATATTCATCAAGTAATCATTCATCTTTTAGGACTGAGGATGATGAAAAATATTTAAAAAAAACGAATCCAGTGAGATAAAAGACAAAGACTAAGGATTCATATTTCAGTATATCCAATTCAAAAATACCTCGTAATAATCAATTATGGAGCAAAATTCAAGAATAGAGCTCAAAACTTGGATACAATCAAAGATAGTAACCTTAACAAGCAATTTGGACAAATAGAAGAAAAAAAAAAATTCCGTGAATAGTGCCGTATACGTGAATAGTGCCGTATACGTGAATAGTAACCCCGACGGAAAAAGTAAGAATTTCAACATAAAATCCATGACAATATTTCGGTATAATGATATTGAAAAGAATAACATCATTTACGAAAGAAATAACATCCCTTACCTCAAAAAGATAGTACCTCTGACTGGAATATCGGATATAATATTGACGGAAACTTGCGCTGAATACTAATACTCAAAGTATAGAAATACTCACAAAAATACGCTCGATATTATAGAGAGAGAAAACTTCGAATTCTGGTGTGATTTTCAATTCTAACCTAAGCACCCTATTTATAGGAAAAGCTTAGGATGCCAAAGGAGACTAAAATAATAAAATAATATTATTTTTACAAAACTTCTCCAGCCGCCGGCTGCTTCAAACATCTGATTTTTTTCAACAAAACAACAAAAGTGGGGCCCACCATTTATAAAATAATATTTATTTTCCGAAACTTCAATAATTCATAATAAATAGCCCCTTTGTCAGAAAAATACAAATGATGTGTCCTTCTATAGGAAATTTAATTCTCTACAACTTTGCAGAAGAAAATTTTTTCAAATTCCCAACATAAATTATCCGAAATCCATAAACGGATGATTTTTCACACCAAAATACTGATAAAAACACATCAGCACAAATTCCTTCTTTTATATCCACAAAATAAATATTTCCTTATCATATAAATCAATAATTAATTATTCACAAATAATATTATAGAACTACAATATTGACAACCAGGTCGTTCCCAGGACAGAGGGGGCCTTCCGATAAGGACTTCTCCTTACTGGCGCGCAATTAAATAACCCCTCCTAGACAGAACTTCCTTAGACATTGTCAATAATGCTATCTAATAATATTATTCAAATAATATGAATTATTGAGTTGATAACGTGAAATACTGTGCAACGACAATTATTGAATCAATACTACAAAATATCAACTGTAGCCATTATTGAATCAATCATAAAAAAATAGCAACGTAGCAATTATTGAGTCAATAAAATATCAATGCAGCAATTATTGAGTCAATAATATAAAATATCAACGTAGCAATTATTGAGTCAATAATATAAAATATTGAACAGTAAATACTGTAACAATAATTGAGTAGGTTCCTTCTCACGTAAGACTCAATAATTCGAAATACTGTGCAATACCGTGTGCTACTGCGCACCACCGCGTACTGTATTTTAACCACCGGGTATTTCAACAGTACTAACGGTAACAACTACACCGTTATTTTGTAAAAAAGTTATTTCTATCGCTTTCTATATCCGACAGTTATTCCGTTGTGGGGTCCACAAATAACTGCGCCGTCGTACGAATATTCCCCGACAACAAGAATATTCCACGACCAAACGAATATTCCCCGACAACAAGAATATTTTATAACCACTTGCTCATTTTAAAAATATTTGCACATTTCACCCATAACTTTCATATTTATCAAGTCAACACCTTACTATTTCGAAATAATATATAAAGAAAATTAAATTTTTATTCATAAAAGTTGGGGTCTTACATTTAGTCACTATGTCTGAAGCGATCTTGCATATGCAACTTCCTCCGCATCAACAGCAACAGAGAGAGGAGGCTTCAGATTTAGGAATTTACTATGGGGGATATTCGATGGACTTGACGGAGAAAGCAGTGGAGAAGAAGACTCACAGTCTAAGGACAAATATTTTCAGAATCAGTATGGTGGGTTTGATTGAACAATTCAGCGGGACTGTTGTTGATAGGCAGACAATTCGATGACTTTGAGAATGGAGTATATAGTGCGTCATGCAGCGGATACGAGGCGAACCGAGAGCAGGCTTCGGAGCAGCTCTCGTGACAGAAGCAGTTCTGGTGCAGGAGGTTGGGGGTAAGCAGCACCTAGTCCCTAAAGGATGTGGAAACAAGGAGCCCGAACTTGGAAAATATTTATGTACGCTTTGGTAGTGGCCAGTCAGAGGCTTCGGCAATATTTCCAAGATCGGTTGGTGGTGGAATATACGAATCAACTTCTGAAGAAAGATCAGGGCCGGTCAGAGGTCTCTAGAAGACTAGCAGCATGGAGTTCTTTTATGATTGTCTGTTCAGCGGACCAAAACCTGTTTAACCGATCAGCGGATCGGTCATTGGTGCTATGGTGGAAGACCCTTCGTCTCTTTTGAGCGGAGTTTTTATTTTTCCCAGTATACCTTCGGCTCTCGGAGAGAAGGTCATTGGAGGATCCGCGGCGGAATTCCTTCATCTCTTTGTAGCGAAGTGAAGGTTTATTCCTGATGTGCCTTCGGCTCTCGGAGAGAAGGTCATTGGTGGGGCTATGGAGGGCTTCGTGATAGAAGCAACTTTTCCTGGTGTACCCTCGGCTCTCGGAGAGAGGGTACATCGGAGTGTTTAAAGGTTGGGTTCCAGCGCCTCTTCGGAGCGTCTTGGAACATTCCTGATGTGCCTTCGGCTCTCGGAGAGAAGGTCATCGGTGGGGCTATGGAGGGCTTCATGTGTAAGCAATATTTTTCCTGGTGTGCCTTCGGCTCTCGGAGAGAAGGCACATCGGAGTGACTATGGTGGGCTTCTCTTAGAAGCAAATTTTTCCGGTGTATCTTCGGCTCTCGGAGAGAGGGTACATCGGAGTGACTAAGGTGGGATTCCTTCGCCTCTTCGGAGCGATGTGAATATTTTTCATGATGTTCCTTCGGCTCTCGAAGAGAAGGACTTCAGAGGTTTAAGGTTGGATTCCTTCGTCTCCTCGTAGCGAAGTGAATATTTATTTAAGGGTGCACTTCTATTCATGAATGCATTCATTCATGCATTCATTCATTCATGCATTCATTGATTCATTCATTCATGCATTCATTCATTCATGCATTCATTGATTCATTCATTCATGCATTCATATCTTCATTCATGCATATATAACATAAGCATCGACTTGAAGACGAAGGCTGGGCTCAGTCAGAGAGTCTCAGTTCTTGGATTTGCTGGGCTCGGTCAGAGAGTCTCAGTTCTTGGTCCTGTTGGGTTAGTTCGAAGATCGCCATATTTTTAGCCGGTGGGCTGGACGTTTTGTGTTACTGGGCTATGTATTTTATATACTCTTCCATCAAATGTTCCGTTTTATGAAAGACTGGGGGGCAATGTTTGGTTGTGATTATTTGGGTCTAGCCATGGTGCAGCCCAATCTATTTGTATACTCTCTTATTATAAGTTCCTTATAAATAAGAGACTGGGGGGCAATGTTAGGGCGTGAATATTTGGGCTTGGCCATGGGGTAGCCCTATCTATGTAATGGGCTGTATTTAATGTTGGCCCATATATGTTTATTATGTAAGAGTCCTTATTAGAGAAGGATTGGGGTTTACTTATTTGGTGGGATGAGGATATCTAACTTGGGAAGGAAGCAATTGCAGTTATAAAAGGATTTTGACTAGGACTCCTATTCCTAGTAGGGTTTGGACAGACAAGACTTCTATAAATAAGGCTACAAGCAAGGCATGAAGGGATTCATTATCAGATCACAGATTATGAGACAAGGGTACAACACACATTACGAGAGGGATTACAAGATCATCATACAACATAGAGGGATCATAGCATAGAGCAAGATATCATACAATACACCATATGTACTCCCAATATCATTATAGTGGATTTCTCTCTCCCGTGGTTTTCTCCCAATTGGGTTTCCACGTAAATTCTTGTGTTCATGCTTTATATTTCTTTATATTATGTTTATGTGTGTGTATTCCGTGGGTTTGATCTCACAACGATACAATCAACCGTTGGCGCTATTTTGGCCTGTCCTTTTGGGTGATTTCGTCAGGCGTACAAAATCAGGCGTTAACATGGTCCATTTCTCTTGCGAATCTTAAATAACGAACAAAGAACGAACAGATTATAGCGACGATTATTTGAACTATAGTGACGGTTCGAAACGTCGCCATAGCTATAGGGCATACTTCGAAACATAATATAGCATAGGCAACATAAAATAGATCCTTTGATGCGAAGGCTATACGGACCCAAACTTACAAAGAAAGATTACTAAACCAACTCTTTGTTCTAAGTTTTTTTGAGAAAGAATGGAGTCACATTTAACAATGTTCGTGATATCCTTGACAATAACTTTAGCTGGCAGTGGCGAAGTCAGAGATTTTATGCTGGAGGGTCTGGCGGAAGGGCGTCGGTGCGGTCACAGACAGTGACGACCGGCGTTAGCAGCGGCGGCTCTCTTTTCTTCTCCTCTGTTTCTACCAGATCCTCCAATATACAGACCTCCTCTGCTATTTAATTCGTTTCACAAATAAAAAATATTGAAAATGTCAAACACGCCCATTACTCCTTTTAAAAAGAGTATAAAAATAATTATTTTTGTAGTGATGAGTATAAATTATTATCATATTTTAATATAGTGTGGTTAATGTTAACCTTACAACTTATTCACTTGAGATAGATATAAAACAAAAATACATATTTAATATTAATAAATTTAATAAATAAAGTTCTTTTTGTGAAATAAAGTAATTATTATTTTTAAATAACAGAAATACTCCTTTCGTTTCAAAAAAAAAATCCTATTACTTAGTTATATTCATGTATATAATGTCATTATTAATGAATGAACACCTTATTATTTTAAAAAGTATACAAATATAAAATGAAAAGTAGTTAGTGTTTGCAAAATTTATAAACGAGACTCTCTTTTTTTCTCTTGCAAAATAGAGAGATTATATAATAAAATTTGTTAGACGACCTGCCTCCAAAAGTGTCAAAAAGATACAAAAAATCTAGGTAAATTAGTACTTCTTCCTTTTTAAATTAGAGATTCATTTTTTTGACCATTTTAAAATTGCAAATGGATAAAAATTTATTAATATTTCAGTATTTATATTATGTGTAGGCTACTTAATTATAAAGTTATATATATTTTTTTAATTTCTTTTTCTTCTTTTTCTTCCTCTTCCTTCTTCTTCTCGGCGCACGCAGAGCTTTCCGGAAATCCCGTCATTACCGAATTTCAGGCTGGACCCTCCCACATACCTACTACGTACTAATTTTTCCGACGGCCGGCCCCCCTCCCTCCGCCCCTGTTAACTGGTGTTCTATGTTTTTCATGTGATCTAGCATTTCTTTCCTCCCATACGTCATATATTGTTGCTGCAAAGCTCAAATTAAGAATCTCATGTTGCATTTGCCTCCCGTTGCGGTAGAGAATATAAGGGTACGCAACCTTTTGTTCAAGGTCAACCAAAGAATAAATGAAAATCGTGGAGTTGAAATTTTGTGCCAAACGATTGAGTGTCATTGGATGTTGTGCCCTCTATTCCTTTTGTTAAATATGGGAATTGTTAAATCTATAACGCTTTTTGTTATTTTTACAATAAAAGTGTCGTTGTGGATGTATAGTGACGGTTTTTACCGTCGCTATAGGATCTATAACGACACTTTTGTTGCAGTAATAACATTTTCTGTTGTGGATTTAATAATTTTTTATTAATATTTATATTTGAAGAATAAGTGTGTTATAACAACTTTTAATACTACCTCCGTCCCATAATAAGTATTTTTTTAGCTTAAATTACACATACCAATACACAAGTTAAAATGACAAAAATACCCTTAATATACTTTATTTGTTTTGTTTGAAACTTTTTTTATTGCTTTTTAATCTATCTTTCTCTTTCTTCAACATTTCAACTTCCCAATAAATACGCAATAAATACCATTGGTGGCATAAGGGCACATATGAAAAAATATCACTTATTTTGAGAAAAAATATTAAGCCTAAAAAATCACTTATTATAGGACGGAGGTAGTATAAACTATGAAGTAACATCTTGTTGATAAATACATACATGAAAATGGTAAGAATGTTTGCATGATACTCTCTTCATTTCAAAGATACAACAGAGTCATTCAATAATGTTATATTTAAAATGAGAATAAATTATTCAAGTATTGTCTGTACTTAAAACTAGTGTTTTACTTATCTAATCCAATAATACTATGTCATGTAGAGAATTTAGGAGTAGATTAAGGAATTTGAAATGAATTACCATATTGTCTAATTACAATTTATCATAATAAAACTGTTTAATCAATCATATTGAATTTTAAATCATTTGATTTTCTCCTAAATTATCTATGTGGTATGTTATTATTGGATGGTGTAAAATATTAATTTTACGGGTCATGCTTATGTAATTTATTCTCTATTTAAAATACACTGAAATTTATTGTTTTTCAAACAAGTGTGAATCTAATTTAGAGTCCTGGTCAAGCCCTTGACTTTTATACAAGAAATTCTATAACTGTAGCAGCAGCCACAAAAATCTGCCCATCTGTCTCCGACTCTCTGCAGGTATAAGAACATTCTTCAACAATCCCCATTGAAGAAGAAAGGCTGAAGCATTCAAAATATAACACCTCTCAAATCCTAATTCAATTAGAAGAAGAGTTGTGTTTTATATATATATATATATATATATATATATATATATATATATATATATATATATATAGAAAAAATACTCGCTCCGTCCCATAATAAGTGATGTTTTAGGTGATTTCATTTGCCCCAAATTATTTGATGTTTTAGAAAATCTAGAAGCATTAATTATAATATTTCCAAAATTACCCATCATTACTCCTACTTCAATACCCAGATGCTTTTAACTCTCTCTCTTCTTATTAACACAAAGGATATTATAGACAAATGATACTATATTTAATGCTATACAATCATTTCCTTAATGGTTGTGCCCAACTCTAAAACATCACTTATTATGGGACGGAGAGAGTACTAATTAAAGGGAAATGTGATATTTTTAGCGCAAATATTATTTTTTGTTACAAATTTATATCAAACTGTTATATTGTGCAATAACGCGCATAAAGTATTACATATTTTTTCTAAAAAAATATTTGTGATGAAAAATATCACAACCCAAATAGAGTGAAAAATAATTAGGGATGAAAATGATCTCAAGTCAAATCGAGTTGAACAATACTTGAAGCTTATTAAAGGTGATCGGATTCGCTACAAGAAAAATGACTATTTCTAACGGAATATATTCCGTAGGAATTAATATATTTCGGACGAAATATTCCCTTGAAAATAATTCCGTCGAAAAAAAATAATATCAGATGGAATTCCTCAGAGTTACTAATTGCCATTAGCGCTAAGATCTCCTGCCAACGCATACCAAATTCCCGATGAAAGTTACAATATTTTTGATAGAATTTTCGTCGAAATTATATTATTTTTGTGAAAATTAATTTTGACGGAATTTCGTTAAAAATAATCTATTTCATAACCTAAAATCTCTACTAGTTCCCCTGTGGCACTAACATCTTTCTCTCTCTCTTTCTGCGGCTGCGGCTGCGACGCTCTCCCCCTTCATTCCCCACCTTTCGACCTCCTCTTCCGTTTTGGTCCCCCTCTTCCGTTCCCAACCTCCCTTACACCTTTGTCTGGATTTGAAAAACAAATTAAGAGTGGGACACCCCCTTTATTTAAGCGTCGACAATAACACCTAGTGACAGCTGATAAGTGAGTTTTATACCTATTATTTTGATATTTTTAGATTTAGTATTTTGCTATCTTTAAGTAATTTTAGTACATTTTATTTAGTTTTTATGTTATTGTAGGAAAATGCAAAGAAGGGGCAAATACGAAAATTCTTGCTGAAGAGTGGCAGTTTCGTAAATAAGTTGAAGTTGAATGTTGGAGCATTCGTTTTGTGAAGGATTTGAATGTTGGGGCATTGGACGGCAGAAAGTGGACGAAAATTCTTTCCAACTGGGTCAATAATTTGTGATTTCTACTAGGATTTGGATGCTCTAAAGCCTAATTTTTGCATGAGAATTAATTGTAGATTTGTAAGAGAAATGGTATTATTATATTTTATTAAAATTAGGATATTGTGTATGTAATTTTTAATTAGGAATGTAATTTTATTAGGGTTAGAAAAAATAAACTCCTATAAATAATCTTTTTTTGGGATTGTACAAGTGTTGAAAAAAAGGCCAATGAACACCATATGAGGCTAATTCTCTTCCAAGTTCAAGAGCAAGCAAGATATCAATGGAGATGGAGGTCATGGATTGATGAACCTTAGAGATAGAAGACTTGCGGGAGGCATTTTTTCTTCTCTAAACTTTTATTTATTTTTGTCTTTCATTGATGTTGAATATTTTGTGGATTATAATTTCATCTGCTATGCACATGTTTTTAATTAAAGTTTTTAATGAAATCCTATGTGTAGTTTAAATTGATTTTTTTTCTATTTGATTGGCACTATATGGATTGGCTTATCAAATTTTATGCGTTCATTTATTAATTAACTAGCTAGTAATTAATGGGATAATCTATATGAATTCAGGAGATGAATTATAGGTTTAGATCTGAATATGATAACATATGTTTGTATTTTCTGCATGGGATGGAATTCATGATTCGTGTATAGGATAGACGTAAGACTCCAACTTTTATGAATAAAGATTTAATTTTCTCTACATATTATTTTAAATAGTAAGGTGTTGATTTGTTATAATAGTTATGAGTGATTTGTGTAAATTTTACAAAGTAAACAAGTAGTTATTAAATATTCGCTGTGTCAGGGAATATTCGCTTAGTCGAGTAATATTTTTTTTGTCGGAGAATATTCGTACGACGGCACAATCATTAGTGGACCCCCACAACGAAATAACCGTTGGATATAGAAAGATACAGAAATAACTTTTTTATAAACATAACGACAAGACTTTTACCGTTAACTGTTGAAATATTCGGTGATAAAAGTACAGTAATACACGTTGTTGCACAGTATCACACGGTATTGCACAGTATCTCTGATTATTGATGCTTACGTAAGAAGTCACTCGGTTTCATTAAATAATTGTCACAGTAGTTGATGCGTAATATCTCATATTATTGATTCAATTATTATCATAATATCATCTGCACAATACTTTATATTATTAAATCAATAATTGACACGACACAGTCACTCATATTATTATTAGCATTATTGACAATGTTAAGAAAGTTCTGTCAAAGAAAGGGGTTAGGTTATTTAATTGCGCGCCAATAAGGAGAAATTCTTATCGGAAAGCGCTATCTTTCCTGAGAACGATCTGGTTGTCAATATTGTGAGTTATAATATTGATGATGAATGGTTTATAAAAATATTTTTATTATGTTGAGAATATTAATGCTAGTGAAAATCGATATTTATTTCGATAATAGTTGATTTCTGGATATTAAATTGACCAAACGGGTAATTAATCGGATAAATGAACAATTAATTGCTATTGGTTCACATGCAAGGAACTATTGGTTCACATGTAAGGAACTATTGATTCACATTCAGGTACTATTAGGGGATATGGTGCAAGATTGGTAATACTTGAGGGACTAAATTAAAAATAGAGGTAAAAATAAAGGTACTAAAGTGTAATTAACCTTGTAAATTGCCACCTTTTTTCTAGCCTATAAATACTCCTCCATCCATTCATTATTTCATACCATTTTGAAGAGCAAAGTTATAATATCAAGCTATAGTGAGAGAAACTATAGAGAGAAAATAAGAGAAAAAGAAGAAGAGTATTCTGCTATTACGCTATTTCAGTATTCAACCTCCTAATAAGGTAAATGATGTTATTTTCTTTCAATACTAGTAAGGGTTGTCATTCTATTCGTTATTAAACGGTGAAAATAACCTGTCAACGCGGATTACCGCATGCATGGTGAATAACCCTTCGTATTCATTTCTTTATTAAGTTGTGGGAATAATCTGTCTAAGCGGACTACCGCATGCCTGGTGAATAACCTTTCATATTCATTCTTTATTAAATTGTTGAAATAATCTGTCTACACGGACTACCTCATGACGGGTGAAAATTCATTTGCAGTTTCGTATATTATTTCATTTCAGATTTCTAAATCTAAACTTACTATGGTAAGTATTGCTTCTATAATTCCTGAAATGATTAAAAATTGCTTAAAATTTTCACTTCATCTAATATTATTCCACTGGAATATTGGTCTGAAATTCTTATTGAAATTTTAATCTTTTCATGTCGGGGATACTATTCACGGGATACTATTTATGACAAAGTTGGTTTCTTTTTCTGTCCAAATTATTTTTGATATATGAATATCATTCTTGAATTTTGCTCCACAATTGATTATCATGTTGATAATTTGAACATTCTTGAACTTGGATAAATTAAATTATAAATCTCTAATATTTATCCTTGATTTCACTTGATTCGTTCTTTATATCATTTTTCATCATCTTCAGTCTTAAATTGTGGTGAAAGTTATCTTTAGCGCGTAGTGCAAAGATGAACTATTGATTGATGAATATATTTGGCCAGTAATGCAAAGATGAATAGTTTATTGATGAATATATTTGGCCCGTAGTGTAAAGATGGACAGATGTTTGGCATGATCATGACCGCTGGTGATACAAATGAATATCTTTGGCCCGTAGTGCATAGATAATTTGTTGATTTGAAATATTTATTGATTGGTGTTACAGGGATAAAGTATTGATGATGAACTTTTAAATCATAGAAGATAGTAGACATCATTCTCTACTTGACTCTTCTAATGGATTGTTATTTTCGCTACAGTTGTTGATCTAAAACTTGTTATCTATTGTATTCTATTAGATTTTTTCCTGTTAAGGACTAAGGATAATTTGTTCTACATTATTTTAGTCATAATATTCTTTACTGGGCTAGTTGAGCTCACCATTTTTTCATTGTTTTCTTCAGAAAATGAGAATATAGCTGAGACTAGCCGAGATAGTGTTATAGTAGTCCTCACTATTTTGTAAAATAGTGTGATAATAATTGTATTGAGGAATTAATTTGAGTGTTAATATTTTCGTATTATATATGACATAATATATATATTGAAGCTCATAGTCTGTGTGGTCGTATTTTGCACGACAGTTTAATGTAATAAGATTTATATTTGGATTATGTACCATATATTTGGCGACTCAGAATGGGTTGTGTACTGGACCTATTTTGGGGGCATCACAATAACGATATACCTATATGACATGTGTAACCAATTGGAGAATTTATGCTTAAAATCCTTGTTAATTTAATTCACAAAGGAATATAGTGAGTTATTTAGCTATGATGTTATTTTTCGATTATATTCTTATTGTGATGGATTTAGAAAGGATATGCTTATATGACAATCAGAAGAGGCGTATAAATACTAACGAATTCTCGATTAACAATTCATCGTGACCGTATAATTAAATGGAGAGTTATGATATTTGAATGAAGTATGGGATGAAATTGAATTCTTAAATTTATTTATCTATGTAATTATATTTTATTATTTAGTTATTTATGTTTAGTTAAATTATTCATTTTAATTAATTCATTCGTTTAGATAAGATTGAATTTATATAAAATTGGTACTTGGGAGAACGTTAAAATTAATTCTTCGTGGGAACGATATTTTTCTTATCACTTTATTACTTATTGACCGTATATACTTGCACATATTTATTGATTGGGAAATCAACCAAAAAGTTATTTGGTGCCGTTGCCGGAGAATTATTTTTCTAATGTTCTTCCAATATTGATTTCAATCAAGTTGATTTAAACTTGTATTTTTGTTGTACTTAATTTTTTTTTTCCAGATCACACATCTTAGCAGATAATAGGAGGCGGTTGCGGAGAGCAACAACTGACCTCTTTTCAGGGATGTTATTGCATTAATTTCTTTTATTGCATACTTTAAGGATAATGTAAGTTTCAAGTTTGGGGGTCTTCCTATTTTTTGTTTTAATGTGTATATTTATGGCGTGATTTAATTTTTTATTTTTTATTTTGTGGGTATATTCACTGCAAACCCTCACGAGACAGAACTCGTTCACTTGGGGTAACCTTGGGGTTTAAAGGTTTGTTGCACATGCTAAGTGCAATCGTGTTTCCTTATATTTTTTTTAGGTAATGTCTCTTGGGTAATGAATTAACTGAATTTGAAGATTTTTGGTCAATGATAAAATTTTGATATTTATTTAATAATTCTTAAAAAAATGACTAAATATTGCTTAGTTTGAATTTTTGTTATTTTTACTTTTATTTGAGACCCTTTAATTCTTTTATGCACATATCCATTTGGTTGAGCTAGTTTTAACTTTGATGAAGTTTATATGTTAAATAGTTATGGAAGATATTTATGAACTTTATATCTTGTTTGATAATAACTTAAAGTGCAAAACGAAGGAGAATATAATTTAGGGGAAATTTTGGTTAATTTGAAGAAGAAAAAAATTGATTGAAAATTTTAAACCTTCCCCAGTTGAAAGAATGGATCATGTTGTGGGTTGAGATGGAGCGTAAAATGCACACACTAAAAAAAAAAATAAAAGAAAAAAAATGTGTTTTTGAATTCCTCGGGAAGGGTTAAAAAGGGCTTAAATGTTTTAAAATCTTGGGATCCTCTAGTTATGTTTTTTTTTGTATTCGCTTTGAGTTGTGGAAGATAAGCGTATAAAGTTCTTGTTGTAATACTAATTTTTTTATACCTTTTATGATGTGTATTGATTATATGAGTTTCGTTGAGTTTTTTTTACTAGCTTGATACATTTGGATTCACACACACACACACACACGAAGGGTCTTGAATGAAGTGTGACTAATAAGATGTATGAATTTTATACTTTGCATAGTTTTAAAATTTTCTAAGAGTTATCATTTAATTAAATCTTTGAGACCATGTTCAATTTCAAATTGGTTAATTGCTTGTTGTATAATTAGTTATTAATTTTATTTTTACAGTTTTTATTTGTGTTTTACTTGAAGACAAGCAAATATTTAAGTTTGAGGGTATTTGATAAGTGTGTTTTGTACCTATTATTTGGATACTTTTTAGATTTAGTATTTTTCTATCTTTAAGTAATTTTAGTGTATTTTAATTATTTTTTATGTTATTTTATAGGAAGATGCAAAGAAGGGGCAAATCTAAAAATTCTTGCTAAAGAATGGCAGTTTCATAAATAAGTTGAAGTTGAATGCTGGAGCATTTGTTTTGTGAAGGATTTGAATGTTGGGGCATTGGACGGCAGAAAGTGGACAAAAATTCTTTCCAACTGGGTCAATGATTTATAATTTCTACTAGGATTTGGATGCTCTAAAGCCTAATTTTTGCATGAGAATTAATTGTAGATTTGTAAGAGGAATTGTATTATTATATTTTATTAAAATTAGGATATTGTGTATGTAATTTTTAATTAGGATTGTAATTCTATTAGGGTTAGGAGAAATAAACTCCTATATATAGTCTTATTTTGGGATTGTAAAAATGTTGGGAAAAAGGCCAATGAATACCATATGAGGCTAATTCTCTTCCAAGTTCAAGAGTAAGGAAGATATCAATGGAGATGAAGGTCATGGATTGATGAAGCTTGGAGATAGAAGACTTGCAGGAGACAGTTTTCTTCTCTAAGCCTTTATTTATTTTTATTTTTCCTTGATGTTGAATAATTTGTGGATTATAATTTCATCTGCTATGAATATTTTGTGAATTATAATTTCATCTGCATTCTTCACGAGATTGAGAATGTATGTGAACTTTTTTTCTAATTTTTTGAACTTCTTCGAGTCGAGTTGAATTCCAGTGATAACACGCCAGTTCTCCATTTGAAGAGTGTGTTGGTATATGGGTATTTGATTTCAGGGATTTTACAAGAAGTACTTGAAGGCGATTTGGGTATGGCTCGAGTTTTTGAGGGATTTAGGGTTTTGAGAGTATTTAGAGTTTAGGGTTCAAAAAGGGAAGTTGATAGACTTTGATAACTGTTTGGAAGATGCAAATGTTTGAATTTACCTTTATGACAGTTCCCTCTAACGCTGCAGATAATGCGATGTGTCAGAAAACCATTGGTTGCATGATGCCCCAAAGAAAAGCTATAACTCCCCAAAAACTAATTAGCTTTTTAGTTTTGAACTTTTCTTTTAAGAACACGAGCATTACTTCCTTTAGTTGACTGTTGACCTTTTTCATTTTGTAGAGGAGCTTGATGATATAGCTAAGTCCTCCACGATTTCTTTACCTACTCAACGATCGTCTTTTGTAACTATGCTTCAGTAAATGATTCTTCATTAATCTCCAATTGGGATTTACATGATTCACCAACAACTTGAGCTTTTCTGAGAGACTTCTATATGCTCTGTAGAGGTTCTTGCAATGCAGTCTATTTCAACACTTCTTCTAGGTTAAGGAACCTCAGAAAGGGCTGGACTCTTAGTTTAAAATTTAGGGCTAGGTTTGTCTCTGAGGCGCTTATCAGAAGAAGGACTGCTTAGACTTGATGGTAAGAGTGTTATCACGGTAAGCCTCTTTTCCAGAGTTTATTTACCAACTTTGGATGTACTTTGATATTTACATTTGTCAGTGAGAGAGAATGTAGTGTTCGTTTGTTGTATTATCAGGAGAGTGTATTGGGGAAGTGTTTGCATAGGCTGCAATCGTAGGATTATCATGCTCTTATATTCTATGATCAGAATGTTGATCGTAGGAACGCTACGATTGGGGTTGTGAGGCTGACTTGGTTCAGTTGTAAAGTTTAGGGACTCTACAACCGGGGATGAAGATTTATTTGGTTCATAGTCACAGAGTTTTGGGACTCTGTATCTGGGAAAGGACTTCTGGATAAAATAGAGTATCTGTGACGCCCCCAAAATAGGTTAAATACTCAACCCATTCTGAGTCGCCAAATACACGTACAGAATCCAAATACAATCTTTTATATCAAACGGTCGTGCAAAATACGACCACACAACTGTAAGTGTCAATACAGACATGTAGAAAATATAAACACTCAAACTAAGTCCTCATTACATTTATTATCACACTATTGTACAAAAAAAATAGTGAGGACTTCTACAGCTCTAAATAGGACCATCATTCCATTCCCCGACTAGTACCCGCAATATTCACATTTCCTGAAGAGAACAATGGAAGAAAAGGGTGAGCTCAACTAGCCCAGTAAAGAATATTATAACTAATATAATGAAAAATAAATTATCGTTAGTATTCAACAAATCAGATAATGTTATAAAAGTATAATATATATGGATGTCTAGATTCATTCCTCCCATCTTTATTGTAATAACATTTAAGCTTTTTAACTCCCATGTCCTTTAAGTTTTAAAACTCATGACCTTTGAGTTTTGAAACCTCCAAATATTGATGTTCATATACCTATAAATAGATGTATTGTAAAGAGAATGATACACATGGAAATACTATGAGAATGCTCTCTTCCTTCTAATCATCTTTGTTCTTAATTTTAGTAATCTTTTATAACACGTTATCAGCACGATGCTCTACCCAATTTTGGAAAAGGAGTTCTCTCAACTCATGCTGTAAGTATTGTTTCATTACAATTAAATTTGATCATGTATATGAAGTACAATTTCATTAAAATTGTATATATATATATATATATATATATATATATATATATATACACACACACACACACATCACAAGTCTCTTTGTAAAATTCCGATTAAGGTAAGGTGATACCTATTGAGGCTAATGGAGATGAGAAAATATGTTGGTTAATGTGTCTAGCTTGACTACTGTTACATTAAAAAAAACAAAAAAATTTAACTACTTGTTCAGCTCAAAAGAAGGCTACTCTGCTAGGCTCATAGCCAAATTATCCAAATAGTGAATCTGATTGAGAAATGTTTTATATTTAATTATTTAATTTATTACATAATTATATATATTATATAGATGTCAAATTTTATAAAACTTAAATTTGCTACCCTTGATATTTCGGATAATAATTACTTGTCATGGACTCTTGATGTTAATATTCATATAAAGGCAAAGAATTGTGGAGATACAATTAAAGTTGGCAATCATGCATCCCTGCAGGATCATGCAAAATCAATGATTTTTATTCGTCATTATCTCCATGAAAAAGAAAAAAAACACTGATGAAGACATGTTAGAAAAAATATTTAATAGATTTCATGCCTCGAATATGCTCTTGTAGCAGCAATTTCGAGAGCGTAAGTTTACAAAATATTCCCTAAAGCAATAAAGAAAATTATGTTCCCTGAAGTGATATCATGTCTTCTAGTGACTGAAACATAATAATGAGTTTTTGGTGAAAAATCAACAATAACACCCGACCGATTCTACTCCATTCCCTGAAGTGCATGGAATCTCATTTGATAAATATAGAGGAAATTATGGTTGTGGTAGTGGGCGTGAAAAGGACAATCAATATAGAAAAAGGGAATGTACATGGCGTACTACTGATATTTAGTAGATTTATACCAAAACTCCATAAAAGAAAAGGAAAGGGAATTGAAATTAATTTTATTGATCATAATGATCCTGAAGATCACATGAGTTATTTTGACTTTTCAAAAAGAGTGGATATAACTAATTTTGATGTCTATGATTTCCTTGATGATGTTGATAGAAATGTTCATACCTATTAATTATTTTATTTCATTGTATTATGACATTATAATAAGTATTTTTATTATATGTTTTATTTATGTTTCAAGTAATAAAGTTAAATTTATGTTTTTACATATGTAAAGATGTATGGGCTAAAAGCTCATCGATCAAACTTAATTAAAGGCTCTGGAAGAGCGATTATTAAAGGCTCTGAAAGAGCGATTATTCATCAAACTTAATTAAAGGCTCTGGAAGAGCGAGATTATAATGTTGTCAAAGGGCACAAAACTTTGAATTGATGATTCTTTATATTCTTTTGAGACAAGCAGAAATTTGCTCAGTTTTAAGGATATACGTTATAATGGTTATTATATTGAAACCAATAACGAAGGCAGTGAAGAATTTCTTTATATTACTTCAATAGTATCGGGCCAGAAGCTCATATTAGAAAAATTGTCTATTTTCTCTTCTGGGTTATATTATACTAAAATGAGAATAGTTGAAACGAATGTTGTAATATACTAGAAGTGTGTAATACACCAGAAGTGTTTAGATCCAAAGGTTTTTATGATTTGGCATGATCGTATTGATCATCCAGGATCAATAATGTTGTGTTGAATTATTGAAAACTCCCATGAACATCCCTTAAAGAACTAGAAGATTCCTTTACCTGTTGATTATATCAAAGTAAATTAATTACCAAACTATCACATTTAATTATTGTTATTTAGTGTTCATCTTTCTAAGAAAGAATTCAAGGTGATCTATTTGAACCAATACACCCACATTGTGGTATATTCAAGTATTTTATGATTTTAATTGATGTATTAACCAGATGATCACATGTATGTTTACTTTTAACTAGAAATATTGCATTTCCTATGCTTCTTGCTCAAATAATTAGGTTGCGAGTATAATTTCTTGATTATATAACTAGAAAAATTTATTTAGATAATGTTGGTAAAATTCACATCTCAAGTTTTTGATGAATATTGCATGTTAATTGAAATTTATGTTAAACATCTTGTTGCATATACACATACTCAAAATGGTTTAGCTGAATTATTAACAAGAGACTTAAAATTATTGTTTGACCTTTGATTATGAAATCAAAATTACTAGTTTATGCTTGGGGTCATGTTATTTTACATGCTGCATCATAACCTCAATAAGTGATATTTTTAAGGTTTATTTTGAGGATTGTTATTTTAATGAAACAGTCTTCCCACGATTAGGGGGAGAAAAGTCGTTGCCTAAGCACAACGTGAGATCGTTGCCTGAAGCACGATGAGGGAGATTACTTGAAATTTTTCGTCGTTATGTCATCTTGATCCTCGTACAAATTAATGTGAACTAGAAGTTCAAAGGATTATTCATTTGCAAGGACTTGCAAATCAATTACAAGAATTATTCACCGATAATAAGAAGATAGTGAAATCTAACATTCTAGCTACTAATACTCCAGCACGGATTAAAGTCCCTGTAGGACAATTAATTAATATAGTAGCAACTAATTAAGTCAAAGTCACACCTGAAACTTGGAAGAATGATCGGTGTTAAAGATAAAATTCCCCAGAAGAAAAACAAGTTACAGCCTATAAAGAGGCTATACCCATGAAACAGACTACAAAATTTATTGATCTATCCAAAACTTATGAACAAAAATCTCCTGAAAATAAAACTCTTGAAGAGTTATCCCCTGAAGAGGATGAGTTATCCCCTGAAGAGGTTAGGTACCTGAAAATAACGAGATCTCGAAATATTATGGATATATAGGAGACGGATATATTGGATAGAAATAAAATTGTTGTCGACAACATATTTTCATATAAAGTTGTTCTTGATATTACCAGAAGTAATGATCATGAATATGAACCACAAACCGTTGATGAATGTCAACGTAAAAATGATTGGCCAATGTGGAAAGAGACGATTCAAGCAGAATTAAATTCACTAAATAAACGTGAAGTTTTTGGACCTGTAGTCCGAACACCTAAAGGTGTAATTCTTGTTGGATACAAATGGGTATTTGTACATAAACGAAATGAGAAAAATGAAATTATATGGTACAAAGCGCGACTTGTAGCACAAGGTTTCTCGCAGAGACATGGTATTAATTATGAAGAAACATATGCTCCTGTAATGGACGCAATTACATTCAGATTTTTAATTAGCTTCGTAGCAAGAGAAATTAATGGATGTTGTTACATCATATCTGTATGGATCATTAGATAATGATATCTACATGAAAATCCCTGAAGGATATAAAACGTCTGAAGCATATACTTCTACATCTCGAAGTATGTATTCTATCAAGCTAAAAAGATTCTTATATGAGTTAAAGCGATCCAGATGCATATTGTGGTATAATCGACTGAGTGGATATCTTTTGAAAGAAGGATTTGAGAATATTCCAATTTGTGCATGCATTTTTATCAAAAGATCATAATCTGGATTTGCTATTATTACTGTATTTATTGATGAAAGATCTTGCTCTAGAAGAGTCGACAAAAACGACAAATTTGAGATGAAAGATATTGGTAAGACAAATTTTTGTCTTGGCCTACAAATTGAACTATGGAATTCTTGTTCATCAATCAACATACACAGAAAAAGTCCTGAAGTAACTTTACATGGATAATGTTAATCCTTTGAGTACTCCAATGATAGATTGGTCTCTTGATATCAAGAAAGATCCGTTTCGACCACAAGAAAATGATGAAGAAACTTTTGGTCTTAAAGTACCATATCTTCGTGAGATTGGTGTTTTGGTCCTGTAGTACTATATCTTAATGTAATTGGTACTTTGATGTATCTTGCAAATTTGACAAGACCTGATATACATAGCATTTGCAGTTAACTTACTAGCAATGTATAGTTATGCACCAACTCAAAGACATTGTAATGAAATTAAACATATTTTACGTTATCTTCGTGAGACTATTGATTTGGGATTATTTTATCCAAAGGGTGATAGAACCAAGCATATTGCAAAAAAATTATTTTATACACATGAGCCCCAGAAGAATGGCATATTGATATCAAGCATATATGATCATGTGATAATTTGGTTGATATATTCATTAAGTCATTACCAACTACGATTTTGAAGAAGATGGTGCACAATATTGGCATGCTTTGACTTAATGATATTTTTACCATGAACAATGGAAATTCTATGTACTTATGAAGGGAAGTAAAAAGGATATGTGCTGACTGTACTCTTTTTTCTTCGCTAAGGTTTTTCTTTGCAAGGTTTTAATGAGGCAATCCCAAGGCACTAGAAGTTATACAAGAATATTGTACTCTTTTCCTTCGCCAAAATTTTTTTCCTACTGGATTTTTATTTGGTAAGGTTTTTAACGAGGCATATTCTTAGAAAATTGCTACAAAAGAACTCCATCCATTCTGTATGAAGACAATGCTGCTTGTATAGCTCAATTAAAAGGAGGATACATCAAAGGTGATAGAAGAAAGCACATATCACCGAAATTCTTTTTCACACATGACCTTGATAAGTGCGGTGACTTTGATGTTCAATAAATTTACTTAAAAGATAATCTAGTAGATTTGTTCACCAAAGCATTACCAACTACAATGTTTGAAAGATTGTGTCGCAATATTAGAATGCGACAGTTGAAGGACTTAAGGATACATTCATGAGGTGGAGCTAATACGCACTGCACTATTTTTCCCTTAACTAAGGTTTTTTTTTTCCATTGGGTTTTTCCTGGTAAGGTTTTTAATAAGGCAGCTTTCAATGCGTATGGCTATACAATATACATCTAAGGGGGAGTGTTATAAAATTATAATATATATATAGATGTCTAGATTCATTCCTCCCATCTTTATTGTAATAACATTTAAGCTTTGTAACTCCTATGTCCTTTAAGTTTTGAAACTCATGACCTTTGAGTTTTGAAACCTCCAAATATTGATGTTCATGTACCTATAAATAGATGTATTATAAAGAGAATGATACACATGGAAATACTATGAGAATGCTCTCTTCCTTCTAATCATCTTTGTTCTTAATTTTAGTAATCTTTTATAACAGATAAAATATTATGGACAATAAGTTTTAGATTAACAACTGTAGCGGAAGTAACAATGTATTAGAAGAGTTAAGTAGGAAATAATATCTACTATCTTCTATGATTTAAAGGTCCATAATCAATACTTTATCCCTGTAACATTAATCAATATATATATTTGAATCAAATATTCATCTTTGCACTACGGGCCAAAGATATTCATTTGTATCACCAGTTGGTCATGTTCATCTCAACATCTGTCCATCTTTGCACTACGGGCCAAATATATTCATCAGGTAATCATTCATCTTTGCACAACAGGCCAAAGATATTCATCAAATAATCATTCATCTTTGCACGACAGGCCAAAGATATTCGTTTGTATCACCATTGAAGACTGAGGATGATAAAAAATAATATAAATAACGAATCCAGTGAGATAAAGGACAAAGATTAGGGATTCATAAATTAGTTTATCCAAGTTCAAGAATACTCCCTAATAATCAATTGTGGAGCAAAATTCAAGAATGAAATTCAAAACTTGGATCCAATCAAAGATAATTTGGATAAAAAAATAATATTTTTTTACCGTGAATAGTAACTCATGAATAATAACTTATAAATAGTAACTTGTCATGAAAAGATGAAAATTTCATAAAAAGTTCAGACCAATATTCAAGTGAAATGATATTAGATGAAACGCAAAACTCAAAGAATTTCTGATCATTTCAGGAATTATAGAAGTAATACTTACCGTAGTAAGTTTAAATTTAGAAATATGAAATAAAATATTATCACTTTCATAATATGGAATATGAAAGAAAATAATATTCATTATGAATATTGAAAGGAAATAACATCATTTACGAGAAAAATAGAATCCTTTACCTCAGTATAATACTCGATCTGACTGAAATATCGGATATTATGATGAGAAGAACTTGCACTATTATCAACACTCAAAGTATCTAAATACTCACAAGAAATACGCTCGATATTATAGAGATAAAATTTTCTAATTCTGGTGTGATTTTCATTTCTAACTAAGCACCTTATTTATAAGAAAATGCTTAGCACACCAAAACTAATAAAATATTTATTTTATTTTTATACGTATGATTTTAAATCTACCATATTTGAAAATCAAACTTTAGCATTTTACAACCAACAAAAGTCAAGAGTGGGGCCCACCCATATTTTTAATAAATATTTATTTTCTAAACTTCAATAATTCATAATAAATAGCCCTTTTATTAGAAAAATACTATCATTATGTCCATTCCATATAAAATTTAATTCTCTACAACTTTGTAGAAGAAAGTTTTTCCAAATTTCGAACGAAAAAATGACCCAAATTTACATACGGATGATTTTTCCACATCTCCATTCCGACAAAATACATATACTGATAAAAACAACCCTCAACACTAATTTCTTCATTTATATCCACATTGAATAAATATTTTCTTATCATATAAATCAACAATTAATTATTCACAAATAATATTACAGAACTATAATATTGACAACTAGGTCGTTCCCAGGAAAGAGGGGGTTTTCCGATAAGGATTTTTTCATATTGGAGCACAATTATATAACCTAACCCCTTTCCTCGACAGAACTTTCTAAACATTGTCAATAATGCTATCTAATAATATTATTCAAATAATATGAATTATTGATTTGATAATGTGAAATACTGTGCAGTGGTTATTGTGACAATTATTGAATCAATAATATAAAATATCAATGTAGAAATTATTGGATCAATAATATAAAATATTTAATAGTAATTACTGTAACAATTATTGAATGAGTGGCTTCTTACGTAAGAACTAATAATTTGAAATACTGTGCAATACCGTGTGCTACTGTGCAACAACGCGTATTACTGTATTTTTATCACCTGTTATTTCAACAGTTTAATAGTAAAAGTTTTGCCGTTATTTTTATAAAAAAATTACTTCTGTCGCTTTCTATATCCGACATTCATTCCGTTGTGGGGTCCACCAATGACTGCGCCGTCGTACGAATATTCTCTGACAAAAAAAATATTCCTCGACCCAACAAATATTTCCCGACACAACGAATATTTTATAACCACTTGCTTACTTTGTAAAATTTACACATTTCACCCATAACTTATCACATTTATCAAATCAACACCTTACTATTTCAAAATAATCTATAGAGGAAATTAAATCTTATTTATAAAAAGTTGGGGTCTTACAGTATCAACCCAAGGATCATTGAAGCTTTATAATACTTGAAGAATAATGTAGGTGGATAATTCATCATGAAGTATTGTTAGATGAAGTACCTTTCTTTTTTAAGAACTTAAGATGAATAGCTGATGGTCAGTTTGTGAGCATATTGGAGAATTCATGAGTCAGCACATTTGAGTGTACTTTTCTGATTCATAAGAACTTAATATTTGTGAACTGGTGCTCCGTGGAATGGTCATTAGAGATGTAAGAGAGGTTGAACTGTCTCCTGTGCTCATCTCTGAATTTAGCAATGAATTTCACTTCTTCTCCTTTATCTTCTTCATCTTCTTCGTTATGCAACTTCACAATCTTCATATCTTCAGTTACTCTTAGCATCAGGTTTTGCTCCTTCCATTGTTTGAGGGATCTGAAGGATTAGCTTCAATGTGTTTCTTCCTCAATTTGAGCATTGCTAAGCTTAGCAGACTATTGCTCCCCTATAGTTGATACTTCCATCTTAGAGATAGATGGGTTAACTCCTGCATATACATATTTGAAGTTTGCCTTGTACTTCTTCTTCTAGCTTTAATCTTTGAGCCGGTTTGATATCTTCATTTCTGAGTTACCTCCATCGGATCGTAGAATATTTTATTCAAAACTGGTTACTCTACGATTTGCTATTCAGACACTACGAACGTAGGGTCTTTAGCATCTTCTGCACTCATGTCATTTTCATTCTATAGTTTATTCTTACTCACCATTGGCAGATGGTTATGGACATAATCTTCCTTCTTGGTCCTCTTGAGCTGAGATGCTTTGCTTGTATGAGCTTGGACGGTCTCCTACTTCTTGACATGAATTGCATGCTCCCATAATTAAAGAATCATGATGATCATACTATAGGTTTTAGGATCCTCTAACAAGCTCATGAGATTTCTTCATCCTCAAAGACACAACATGTCTTCAGGAGCGAGCTTTGGCCTTGGATGGTCTTGAATGAGAACTATGCTGAGGTATCTTGAACTTGCAGCTGGTAGAAGCTTGGTGACTGAAGTCATGTTGTGACGCCCCTAAAATAGGTCCACACAAGCCATTCTGAGTCGCCAAATACATGGTACAAATTCCAAATACAAATCTTTTTATATCAAACTGTCGTGCAAAATACGACCACACAAACTGTGAGCTTCATTACATATATTATATCATATATAATATGAAAATATCAACGCTCAAATTAAGTCCTCATTACAATTATTATCACACTATTTTACAAAATAGTGAGGATTACTATAGCACTATCTCGGACCATCACTCCATTCCCCGGCTGGTCCCAGCTATATTCTCATTTCCTGAAGAGAACAATAAAAGAAAAGGGTGAACTCAATTAGCCTAGTAAATAATATTATGACTAAGATAATGAAGAATAAATAATTTTTAGCCTTTAACAATAACAAATCAGATAAAATACAATGGATAATAAGTTTTAGATCAACAACTGCAGCGGAAATAGTAATCCATTAGAAGAGTCAAGTACAACATGATGTCTACTATCTTCTATGATTTAATAGTCCATCATCAATATTTATCCCTGTAACATCAATCAATAAATATTTCAAATCAACAATTTATCTTTGCACTACGGGCCAAAGATATTCATTTGTATCTCGAGTGGTCATGATCATGCCAAACATCTGTCCATCTTTGCACTACGGGTTAAAGATATTTATCAATCAACAGTTCATTTTTGCACTACAGGCCAAAGATATTCATCAATCAACAGTTCATCTTTTCACTAAAGGCCAAAGATAACTTTCACCACAATTTAAGTCCGAGGATGATGAAAAATGATATAAAGAACGAATAAAGTGAGATCAAGAATAAATATTAGAGATTTATAATTTAATTTATCCAAGTTCAAGAATGTTCAAATTGTCAACATAATAATCAATTGTGGAGCAAAATTCAAGAATGATATTAATATATCAAAAAATAATTTGGACAAAAAAAACTAATTTTTATCGTGAATAGTACCCCGTATGAATAGTACCATATGAATAGTACTCTGTATGAATAGTACTCCGTATGAATAGTACCCCGACATGAAAATATTAAAATTTGATAAGAAAGTTCAAACCAATATTATTGTGAAATGATATTAGATGAAGCGCAAACCTTAAAGAATTTTCAATCATTTCAAGAATTATAGAAGCAATACTTACCATAGTAAGTTTAAATTTAGGAATATGAAATGAAATAATATCACTTACATAATATGAAGTATGAAAGAAAATAATATCCCTTACGAGTAATGAAATAAAATAATATCCTTTACCTTCGTAGAAAACTAGATTTGACTGGTGTACCGGATATTATTCTGGAAAAATCTTGTACTATAAACTACACTCAAAGTATCCTTATACTCAAAAAAAATACTCACAATATTGCAGTAGGAATACTTGTATATTTTGGTGTGTTAGGATGAAGGGGTAACCCCCTTTTTTATAGTACAACACAGAGGAAAAAAATAAATTTTTATGTCTAACTTTTCTCTGCCTAACCGTCCTTTTATTTTTCTTTCCTTCTCTGCCTAACTTTCAATTCCCTATAGGTGAGACCCACAATTTGGAAAATGAATTACAGGAGCAATTCTCAACCAACCAAATTGGAAAAAAGGACAAGGACTACTGCTTTTGAAAACAAAGCATTCAAATACAATTTGCTCACCTCCGTCCCTTTTATCACATGCTTATATATATAATAATAATAAATTTACTAGTTAAAAAATTAAAAAAATACTATTATATAATCACATTATATTATTATAATAAAATATTATAATAATATATTTGAATGAATATTTTATCGGAGAAAATAATTATAATTCCACAGAAAAATATGCCAAACTTTCAAAAAATATCTCATTCTAAATTCCTCCATATTTGTAACAAAAATTGGACAAATATCCACCACATAATAATTATTCACAATTAATATTATAAACTCACAATATTGACAACCAGATCGTTCCCAGGAAAGAGGGGGCTTTCCGATAAAAATTTATCCTTATTGGCGCGCAATTATATAACCTAACCCCTTTCCTTGACAGAACTTTCTAGACATTGCCAATAATGCTATCTACTAATATTATTTCAATAATATGAGTTACTGTATTGTGACAATTATTGTTTTGATAATATAAAATACTATACAATTATTACTGTAGCAATTATTGAATGAAATACTGAGTGAATTCTTACGTAAGCATCAATAATCAGAGATACTGTGCAATACTGTGTGCTACTGTGCAACAACGCGTATTACTGTACTTTTATCACTGGATATTTCAACAATTAACGGTAAAAGTTCCGCCGTTAATTTTTAGAAAACTTATTTTCTTCGTTTTCTTCATCCGACAGTTATTCTGTTATGGGGTCATCAATGATTGCGACGTCGCACGAATATTCCCCGACAAAAAGAATATTTCTCGACCAAACGAATATTCCCTGACTAAACGAATATTTTATGACAACTTGCTAACTTCGTAAAATTTGCACATATCACCCATAACTATCACATTTATCAAATCAATGCCTTACTATGTAAAATAATAATATATAGAGAAAATTAACTCTTATTCATAAAAAGTTGGGGTCTTACATATGTGCTTCAGCTTTTCTTAGTTAAGGTCAGATAGACCAAGTACCTGCAGGTTAAGTATTCTCCTTTTTGGTACCCATTGCTATTTGGGTCCTGCTAGGTTAGTTTTCTCAAAATCCCTAGTCATTCAGACTTTTGGGTTCCCAGTGTGTATGGGGATAAACATTAACAAACATGAAGCATGTATTCACGTCAATGATGACAGTTATAAAACATGATTGTGAGTGTGTGGATGATTTAAGCAATTTTAGATTAAGTTTTCTCTTTGGTTGATAAGCCTTTTGCTTTTGATATGTTCATAGATCTTGAACTTTCATGAAGTGAGAATCAACTCTATAGTTTGCATCTGGTTTGTTCGTGGAGTTAATCAATCTTCAAGAACCTTCAAGATACAACTATAGTGTTGATCACACTCTATGTTTTATCAAAAATACAAAACATTGATTTGTACGTATTTCTAGACATACCAACCCATCAGCAAAGGTCGAGCAACTTAAAATGCTTAGATTTTAATTTACTTAAGGCATACATCAAATATCTTCCAAAAATTTGTTTTCAACATCAAACTTGGGTGGAGAGAAATTCTTTCAACGGATAGTTTCCAACCTCAAATGTACTTCTCTCTTTTCTCTTTTTAGGAAGAAAATGATCTTTTGATAAAGTACTATTATAGCACATAAGGTAATGCATTATGATGAATGTAAACAGTGATGAGGATACATACCTTTTTACTGTCAGTCTGTTGACAGTGAGTTGTTCTAATTATTTGCACAATGATATAAGACATTTGTTGTGCACACCTTTGTATTGTTAATACTGACATTATTTGTTGCTCCATATAGCTTAATTAGATCAATCAAGTAGAGTCTTTGAATTATGAACGGAGGAAAGTCTTGGTAACTTAAATTCTTTGAAGCTCTTGAACCTCAAGGTTCAGATTCATGGATTTTGCCAAATTCATATTTGAAGAATTTTTCTTTCTCTTCTAGAGCTGCAGCTCATAGTATGTTTAGACATTTCATCTTTCTGAATTATGAACATAAGATTCTTAGTTCTTGCTGCATCAGGACTTCCCATCAATAGACTGCAGACTGCTGATTGACTATAAGCATTGCTATATTTGCCGGATAGCAATTTCATTTAAGTGCGAGGACCAATCTGGGTTGTATTAGGTGGATATGCATAATTACCTGCACATAAAATTTTTAACTAGTGAGTTCATCTTCATTCAGAAGTAACTAACAACTAATACTAAGTTTAGAACTTATTTGTGGCGCGGATTAGACTTAAAGCGTTAGCTTTTGAATACAGTGAGAGAACCCGCTCTGATACCAATTGTTAGTTACCCACACGAGAGATCTAGAAGGGGGGTTAAATAGATCCTTTTTAAAACTTTTCTTCTTCTTATATTTGCTAATTGATTAACAGATAATGAATAGTAGAATCTATTCATGCACAGCGGAATAAGTTAAGATCCCCTTCAAGGATATAGCATTAAATACAGTTCTAATGTTAGATTAGTTGTAAGCAGATATAGCAGTTATATTGCAGAATGTAAATGACATAAAGTAAATGACACCAGAGGTTTTAAGTGGTTCAGAGACTAAATGCTCCTACTCTACTCTTCTGCTTCAACAAGCAGGGATTCCACTAAGGATTTGATCAACTTTGAATCACTGAGATTCCTTTAAGACCAGCTGGCTTGGAACTCTAGTTCACTAAAAAAATTTCAATCCATGTAGACTTGGAAAACTAGTTCACTAAGAACTCTTCAAGACCAGCAGCCTTGGAAACTATAGACTAAGCCCAGCAGACTTAGAATCTCTTGTACCCTCCGGTACTCAGCAAGCCCAGTAGACTTGACTTTGGTTTAGTCATATAGACAAGGACCCCTCATACCCTAGATGTTTGGATGGTTGTTTGTTGTTGTTGTTGCGTTGCTAAAATGACATTTAGCTTGTTCATCCTCTGGTACTTAGTAGCTTCTTGTGATCATATGGCATACATCATTGATACTTAATCACAATTGATGGACTGCTAAGATGTACATTCAGCTTGACATCCTTGTGTACTTAGCAATTTGATTCATCTCCTTGGTGTTGTTGATCTTTGTTGTTGATGCTTGACTTCATCTGATATTCAGCATAGCACACTATCACCACTGAAGTACTGCTAAGTCTCGCATATCTGTTTTACTTCTTCTAGTACTTAGCAACCTTTGAACACTGGTTGTCTTGTGTATAGATTCGGCTCTGCATCTTCTTTTCTTCAGTTTAGAGTGTTCATGGTGAGACGTAGAGTGGCTCTTGAGGTCTGCTTTCTGATCTGCCACTCTAGTTCTTGTCTTTTTGGCCTTCTAGTTCGTAGCGCGGATGCCACCCTTTCGGCATACTCCATTGCATTGAGTGAAGCTTTTAGCAATGTAAGACTCTCATTAGATGTGCTTCACTCATCCTGTGGTGGTCTCACTTTCACTAAGACTATTTCTCTGTTAAGCTCTATATGACTTGCTTCATCTTAAGTCAACAACCTTTTTTTCATTGAAGCTTCAGCTCTTTATATTTTCATCCATCATCTTTCTATTGTAATATATCTGTTGAGAGCTTTTTTAAAAGCTTCAAATATTCTGAGTTCTTTGATGCAGACATACTGAGTTGATGTGACAGCTCCTTTTTGACCTGCATAACACAACAGTCTACTTTTTAACCTAACACCTCTGAGACGTCACTTCTAGCAGACTAGTTGGTAGTCACTTTTCTCTTTCCTTTTGTTTCCTCGATTCAAACCAAGGATGTTGGTTGGTGAGTACATCAGTATCATCAATTTGCAACGTTTGTATGTTAGTCTTCATCATTAGACATTGTTAAGTCTTAATAAAAAGATGAATGAACTCAACGATTCTGATGCTGACGCTCATGTGCTTGGTCGTAGTTTGTCTGTGGAAGTTGCAAGGTGACTTGACTTGGACACTCTACGATTCTGAGAGTGCTCTGAGATTTGGCAATGTTGAACCATCTTGCACTTAGCTCTTGCAGTCTGTTCTATGATCCTGCTGGTCTTGCTTTGCTTCAGGAACTGATAAATTGGCTGACTGCTATGGCCCTTTGGTTTACATGACTTGTAACACCCCAACTCTTTTATGAATAAAGATTTAATTTTCTCTAAATATTATTCTAAATAGTAAGGTGATAATTTAATAAATTTGACGGCGGAACTTTTACCGTTAAATTGTTGAAATACCCGGTGATAAAAGTATAGTAATACGCGTTGTTGCACAGTAGCACACGATATTGCACAATATATCTCTGATTATTGATTATTTACTTAATAAGTCACTTAGTATTCAATAATTACCACAATAGTTGCTGCATAGTATCTCATATTATTGATTCAATAATTGTTACAGTACCATCTGCACAATATTTTATATTATTAAATCAATAATTGTCACGACATAGTAACTCATATTATTGATTAGCATTATCGGCAATGTCTAGAAAGTTCTGTAGAGAAAAGGGGTTAGGTTATCTAATTGCGCACCAATAAGGAGAAATCCTTATCGAAAAGCCCCCTCTTTCTTGGGAACGATCTGGTTATCAATATTGTGAATCTATAATATTAATTGTGAATAATTATTGAATGATTAAAAAGTGTTGATTAATTATGTGATGAGTAACATAACCATTAGAAGAAGTTGCCGACACTCGAAGGAAATAATGGTGATATGTGGCATTTTGTAAGTTTGGGACCTATAGGTCATCATCTAAGAGTCACTTTCGCCAATAGTACTTGCCTTTACTAGATGTCAAACCACTTACCTTTTCACATTACAGGCGTCAAACGACGTCAAACCACTTACCTTTTCACATTACAGGCGTCAAGCCACTTGCCTCTTCACATTGCAAGGGCCAAGCTAGAATTCTTCTATAAATAGAAGCTCATTTCTTCCTTCTTTCTCACCAATTCACTAAAGTATTAGAGAGAGAAACTATAGAGAGAGAATAAGAGAGAAAGAAGAAGAGTATTCGAGAAGTAAACACACACCACCAACATAAAGTTTTGCTACTACACTATTGCAGTATCTAGTCATTTATTAAGGTAAAGGATATTATTTTCTTTCAATATTCGTAAAGGATATCACTTATTAAATACTCGTATGTAATATCATTTGCTTTCATATTCGTACGTGATATTACTTCATACTCATAAGGGTTGTTATTCTATTCATTATTAATCTGTGGGAATAACCTGTCTACGCGGACTACCGCTTGCCTGGTGAATAACCCTTCGTATTCATTCTTTATTAAGTTGTGGAAATGATCTGTCTACGCGGATTACCGCATGACAGGTGAAAATCCATTTGCAGTTTTGTATATTATTTCATTTCATATTCCTAAATCTAAACTTACTATGGTAAGTATTGCTTCTATAATTCCTGAAATTATTAGAAATTCCTTAATATTTGTGTTTCATCTAATATCATTTCACTAAAATATTGATCTGAACTTTCTTATTAAATTTTAATCTTTTCATGTCGGGGTACTATTCATACGGCACTATTCATAAGTGCTATTCACAACGAAATTAAATTTTATTTTCTTTGTGCAAGTTATCTTTTATGAATCTTATTCTTGAAATTGAATCCATGTTTAGATCTTCATGTTGACAATTTGGACATTCTTGAACTCTGAATAAATGAAATTACAAATCTCTAATATTTATCCTTGATCTCACTAGATTCATTCTTTATATCATTATCACAATTCACAGACTTAAATTGTGGTGAAAGTTATCTTTGGCCCATAGTGCAAAAATGAACTGTTGATTGATGAATATCTTTGGCCCGTAGTGCAAAGAAGAACAAGTGTTTGGCATGATCATAACCACTGGTGATGCAAATAAATATCTTTGGCCCGTAGTGCAAAGATAAATTATTGATTTGAAATATTTATTGATTGGTGTTACAGGGATAAAATATTGATGATGGACTTTTAAATCATAGAAGATAGTAGACATCATGTTCTACTTGACTCTTCTAATGGATTGTTATTTCCGCTGTAGTTGTTGATCTAAAACTTATTGTCCATTATATTTTATCTGATTTACTATTGTTGAAGGCTAAAGATAATTTATTCTTCATTATCTTAGTCATAATATTCTTTACCGGGCTAGTTGAGCTCACCCTTTTTTCTTTTGGTTCCAATGTTCTTCTCAGGAAATGAAAGTTTAGCTGGGACTAGTCGGAGAGTGGAGTAATGATCCGAGATATTTATGATAGAAGTCTTCACTATGCTGTAAATAGTGTGTCAATAATCGTAATGAGGACTTAATTTGAGTGTGGATATTTTCGTATTATATCCAACACAATATTTGTATTGAAACTCACAGTTTGTGTGTTCGTATTTTGTACGACATTTTAATAGTTGGAATAGGAATATTTTTATTTGAATTATGTACCATGTATTTTGGCGACTCAAAATGGGTAGTGTCAACCTATTTTGGGGGGCGTCAGCTTTCTCAAATTTATGCCTTGTGATCTCCTAATCATTCTTCATGTTGAGGCTGAGCATAGACAATGCTTTTCGTCTGTCCTCTGTAGGTTTGCCATTATCTTTGTAGGTGCTTTATTAGACTCTGCTGCTAGTTGGAAAACACTGCGATTGTTGTCTTCAGATGAGCGCTTGTAGAAGACTCCTGAATGGCTCTTCACTTCTCAATCAGCCTTAATGATAGAGTTGATGCTTTGATCTTCTGTTTGCTTGCAGGCCATTCAGAGAGTGTTTTCATATACTTTTTAAGAAGGCAGCATTCTGAAACTTGATTACTCTTGTCAGAGGATGAGATCTGTGACGCCCCCAGAATAGGTCCAGTCAACCCAACCCATTCTGAGTCGCCAAATACATGGTACAGAATTCAAATACAATCTTTTATATCAAACGGTCGTGCAAAATACGACCACACAACTGTGAGTGTCAATACAAACATGTAGAAAATAATAACATTCAAACTAAGTCCTCATTACAATTATTATCACACTATTTATTAAAAATAGTGAGGACTACTATTGCTCTAACTCAGACCATCACTCTGTCCCCCAACTAGTTCCTACGATATTCTCATTTCCTGAAGAGGACAATAGATGAAAAGGGTGAGCTCAACTAGCCCAGTAAAGAATATTATGACTAAGATAATGAAAAATAAATTATCGTTAGTCTTCAATAATTCAGATAAAATATTATTGACAATAAGTTTTAGATCAATATTCGCAGCGAAAATAACTATTCATTAGAAGAGTTAAGTAGAGAATGAAGCCTACTATCTTCTATGATTTAAAAGTTCATCATCAATATTTTATTCCTGTAACATCAATCAATATACATCTCAAATCAAATATTCATCTTTGCACTACGGGCCAAAGATATTCATTTGTATCACCGGTGGTCATGTTCATCTCAACACTTGTCCATCTTTGCACTACGGCCAAAGATATTCATCAGGTAATCATTCATCTTTGCTCTACAGGCCAAAGATATTCAGTTATATCACCATTTAGGACTGAGGATGATGAAAAATAATATAAATAATGAATCCAGTGAGATAAAGGACAAATATTAAGGATTCGCATTTTAGTTTATCCAAGTTCAAAAATACTCCATAATAATATTTTGCGGATCAAAATTCAAGAATAGAGCTCAAAACTTGAATCCAATCAAAGATAGGAACCTTAACAAGTGACTTGGACATATAGAAAAAAAAATTAATTTTTTTTGTGAATAGTGTCGTATACGTGAATAGTAACTCCGACGAAAAAAGTAAGAATTTCATAATAAAATTCATGACAATATTTTGGTATAATGATATTGAAAAGAATAACATCATTTACGAAATAAAATAACATCCCTTACCTCAAAAGAATAGTACTTCTGACTGAAATATCGGATATAATACCGAAGGAAACTTGCACTGAATAGTAACACTCAAAAGTATCTAAATACTCACAAAAATACGCTCGATATTATAGAGAGAGAAAACTTCTGATTCTGGTGTGATTTTCAATTCTAACATAAGCACCCTATTTATAGGAAAAGCTTAGGATGCCAAAGTAGACTTTCTGCTACCGGCGGCTTCTCCAGCATACCTCGTGAGAAAAAAAATCAACATTCAACCAACAAATGACAAAAGTGGGGCCCACCATTTAAAAAAAATATTTATTTTCGCAACTTCAATAATTCATAATAAATAGCCCTTTTGTCAAAAAAAATACAAATTCTATATCTTTTCCATAGGAAATTTAATTCTCTACAACTTTGTAGAAGGAATTTTTTTCCAAATTTCCAACCGAAAATGGCCGAAATCCACAAACGGATGATTTTTCATACCAAAATACTGATAAAAACACATCAGCACTAATTCCTTCTTTTATATCCATAAAATAAATATTTTTTTATCATATAAATCAATAATTAATTATTCGCAAATAATATTACAGAACTACAATATTGACAACCAGGTCGTTTTCAGGAAAGAGGGGGCCTTCCGATAAGGATTTCTCCTTACTGACGCGCAATTAAATAACCCCTCCTAGACAGAACTTTCTTAGACATTGTCAATAATGCTATCTAATAATATTATTCAAATAATATGAATTATTGAGTTGATAATGTGAAATACCGTGCAATGAAAATTTTTGAATCAATCATATAAAACAGCAACGTAGCAATTATTGATATAAAATATCAACATAGCAATTATTGAACCAATAAAATATCATGCAAGTATTGAATCAATAATATAAAATATTAAATAGTAATTACTGTAACAATTATTGAGTAAGTGACTTCTTACGTAAGAACCAATAATTCAAAATACTGTGCAATACCGTGTGCTACTGTGCACAACGCGTATTACTATATTTTTATCACCGGATATTTCAACAGTTTAATCGTAACAGTTTTACCGTTATTTATAAAAAGGTTATTTCTGTCATTTTCTATATCCGATAATTATTTTGTTGTGGGGCCCACAAATAGCTGCGCCGTCGTACGAATATTCTCCGACAACAAGAATATTCCATGACCAAACGAATATTCCCCGACAACAATGAATATTTTATAATCACTTGCTAATTTTAAAATATTTGTATATTTCACCCATAACTTTTCACATTTATCAAATCAACACCTTACTATTTCGAAATAATATATAAAAAAAATTAAATCTTTATTCATAAAAGTTGGGGTCTTACAACCTCCCCTCCTTATGAAATTTCGTCCTCAAAATTGACGTACGTACCTGGTATGTCGAAAAGGTGAGGATACCTTGCTTTCATTTCTGATTTCAACTCCCAGGTCATTTCCTCACTAGCATGGTTTCTCCACAAAACTTTAACTTGAGGTATAATTTTCGAGCGTAGGACATGCTCCTTCCTATCCAAGATCTTGACAGGTACCTCCTCGTACGTTAAATCTTCGACTATCTCGTCTGGTTCTAACTCAATAATGTGGTTTGGATCTTTCACATGTTTGCGAAGTACGGATATGTGAAAAACGTTATGAACACGAGATAAACTTGGAGGTAAAGCGAGTCTATAGGCCACCTTTCCTACTCGGTCAAGGATCTCAAATGGACCAATGAATCGTGGGTTGAGCTTTTCTCTCTTCCCGAATCTTGTAACTCCTTTCCATGGAGCAACACGTAACAATACATGATCCCCAACATTAAATTCTACGTCCTTTCGATGAAGATCCGCATAACTCTTTTGTCAATCTTGTGCTGTTTGTATCCGTTGCCGGATCATTTGGATCTTTTTCGTAGTCATGCGTACTAACTCCGGTCCCAACAATATTGCTTCACCCACCTCATTCCAGCATACTGGAGAGCGACACTTTCGTCTATACAACGCTTCGAATGGAGCCACGCCTATACTTGCTTGATAACTGTTGTTGTAGGAGAATTCCACCAATGGTAAGTACTTATCCCAACTCCCTTTAAAGTCTAGAACACAGAGTCTCAATAGATCTTCAAGAGTTTGAATAGTCCTTTCCGATTGTCCGTCTGTTTGAGGATGATAAACCGAACTGAATCGTAAATCCGTGCCCATAGCTTTCTGCAAACTTATCCAAAATCGTGAAGTAAATCTGGGGTCACGATCCGAAACTATGGATACTGGCATGCCATGCAATCTCACAATCTCATTCACGTACATATGAGCAAGACGTTCAAGGGAATAAGTCTCTCGTATCGGCAAGAAATGAGCAGCCTTGGTTAATCTATCAATAATAACCCAAATCGCATCTATGCCTTGAGAAACCTTGGGAAGACCCGTAACGAAATCCATCGTATATGTTTTCCCACTTCCATTTCGGAATCTCCAGTGGTTGCAATGGACCCTTCGGCACTTGATGCTTCGCCTTTACACGTTGACAAGTTAAACATCTCAAAATAAACTCCGAGATCTCTCTTTTCATATTGCTCCACCAAAATGTATGTCAAAGATCACGATACATTTTGGTACTCTCAGGATGGATTGCAAACGGTGTGTTGTGTGCCTCCATCATGATTCTATGCTTCAAGTCGGAATCGTTAGGAACACAAAGTCTGGAGTTGACTCGAAGTATTCCCTCTTCATCGATTCTTGCTTCTGGAATGTCACCTTCTTGCACCTTCTTCTTTATCTACATCAACTCCGGATCCGTAGCTTGAGCAGCTTTAACTTTATCAATCAAAATTGGTTCTACGTGTATACTTGACATCATCGCACTCGTTCCCGTATATGATCTTCTACTCAACGCGTCAGCTACCACGTTCGCTTTTCCAAGATGGTATTGGATGGTATAATCGTAATCTTTCAACAGCTCAAGCCAACGTCGTTGCCGCATGTTGAGTTCCTTTTGAGTGAAGAAATATTTAAGGCTCTTATGATCCGTATAAATCTCCACTTTCTCCCCGTACAGGTAATGTCTCCAGATCTTCAACGCAAAAATGACAGCTGCCAACTCTAGATCATGAGTAGGATAATTCCTCTCATATTCTTTGAGTTGTCGTGAGGCATAGGCTATGACTTTCCCAAGTTGCATGAGAACACATCTTAACCCTTTGCCCGAAGCATCGCTGTAGATAACAAATCCATCCGAACCAGATGGTATTGTTAGAACAGGTGCCAAGATAAGTCTTCTCTTGAGCTCTTGGAAGCTCTTCTCGCATTCCTCGCTCCAAACGAATTTTGTATCTTTTCGAGTCACCTGAGTTAATGGAGTAACGATTCAAGAAAATCCCTCTACGAACCTCCGATAATAACCAGCTAAGCCCAGAAAGCTTCGTACTTCGGTCACCGACTTAGGTTGCTCCCAGCTTTGTATTGCTTCAATCTTCGTCGGGTCAACAAATACTCAACGTTCCGATACCACGTGCCCAAGGAATGCTACTTCCTCAAGCCAGAACTCGCATTTCTTCAGCTTGGCATATAGCTTGTTCTCACGAAGCTTTTGAAGTACCAGCTTCAAGTGGTGCTCATGATCTTCACGGCTTTTAGAATAGATGAGGATGTCATCAATAAAGACAATAATGAACTGATCCAAATATTCTTTAAATACACAGTTTATCATATCCATGAAAGCAGCAAGAGCATTAGTCAATCCAAAAGACATGAATAAGAACTCATAATGCCCGTACCGAGTTCTGAAGGCAGTCTTCGGAATATCCTCAGTTTTAATCTTCAGCTGATGATATCCAGAACGAAAATCGATCTTTGAAAAGAATTGTGCTCCTTGCAACTGGTCGAACAGGCCATCAATACGAGGTAACGGATACCTATTCTTGATGGTGACATGGTTTAACTCCCGATAGTCAATACAAAGTTGCATACTCCCGTCTTTCTTCTTTACGAATAAAACAGGAGCACCCCAAGGAGATGTACTAGGCAGAATAAAATCGATGTCTAACAATTCCTGTAATTGGACCTTTAACTCCTGAAGTTCAATAGGAGCTATTCGATATGGGGTTTTAGAAATGGGTTTTGTACCGGGTTCAAGGTCAATAAAGAATTCAACTTCACATTCTGGGGGTAGACCGGGAAGTTCTTCGGGAAATACATCAGGAACTCATTAACAACGGAAATATCATTCAAACCTAACGTATTCTGGTTTAGATCAGTGACATGAGATAAGAAAGCTTGACATCTGTTTTTTAATAAACGAATAGCTTTGTGACTTGAAATGATATTGACTGATTTTAGTGGTTTGGTGGTTTGGATTCGCACAACAGGTTGATTAGGAATATGAAAACTAACAACCTTACGAAAACAATCAATTTTGGCATGGTAAGTGGTTAACCAGTCAATTCCTAAAATCACGTCAAATGCAAGTATTTTCAAACATAAAAGATTAACAGGTAAGGTAAGGGTACCAATCTGAATCAAGCAAGATTTGTAAATTGTGGATGTAACAAAGGTTTCTCCCAACGGAGTTTTAACAGATAAGTCAAAGTCTAATTTATCAGAATTCAAGTTCAAACGTTGAGCACAAGCAGGTGAAATAAAAGAATGGGTAGCACCGGTATCTAACAAGGTGTAAACTTCGCAAGAGTTTATGATTAGCTTACCCGTAATCACCTCGTGTGGATTCCTCGCGTTTTGGGCTGTCACGACAAACGCTCTTCCAGGAATCACCGACTTTGACTTGTCCGAAACCGCCTTGGGAATCACCACCCCTGCTGGACTTGGTTTCGCAACAGGACAATCTCGAGCTATATGTCCTTCTTTTCCACAGTTATAGCATGCTTTGAATTGTTGTGGGCAATTTGGGCTGATGTGTCCCTCTTTCCCGCATTCATAGCATACGACCGGTGGTCGTTCTCCTCCCCTAGAAACAGTTGATGCTGGTGCTGATGTTAACGTCTTCACGTTCTCATTGTTATACCTTCTCTTATTGAAATCTCCCTTCGATTCGCTTTTTCTACTATCATGGCCACGATTACCACCGGAGTGGTTACCGCTTCTGTCATACCTTCCTCTCAGCTAGTTGTCATTGCTCCTATGACTGTTGCCACCGGTACGACCTTGGTTGTTGTCCCTTGGTTGAATATAATCACTATCTCGTTCTAATAACTGGGCCCTGTTCATTACATCCGAATATAAAATTTTTTTGTGAGAAATGAGGTATTGACGTATTTCGGGTTTCAAACCTCTCAGAAATATACGCGTCATACGTTCCTCATTCTCCACCAAATGAGGTGTAAACCTGGACAACTTCGCAAACTTAGCCTCGTACTGGGACACCGTCATGTTGTTTTGTTCTAGTCTGATAAACTCTACTTCCTTCATATGACAGATACTTTCAGGAAAATACTTGTCATTGAACAGTTTTTGGAACGCTTCCCAAGACATCTTGAGTGCGGCAGGCTGGGTACGCTTCACAGATTTCCACCAGTAATCTGCCTCTCCACGGAACATAAAGGTGGCAAATGGAACCTTCTGTTCCTCCGTGCATCCCAAGACATCAAATATCTTGGTAATTTGCTTAACCCACGTCTCCGCCTTGATTGGATCTGACTTTTCCTGAAATTCTGGTGGTCCCAACTCTTCGAACTGCTTGGTAGTTACAATTCGCGTGTTGTTATTATCTCCACCTGTATTTTGCACACGAGTTTCCCTCGTCTGGTTTTGCATGAACTGCAAAAAACTTCTAAACATCTCATTGTTTATCGTCTGATCAGCGTTGTTTTCAGGATGAACATTGTCTTCCTGTTGCACGTTCTCCTGGTTGGTGATTAAAGGTGTCTCCACGGTCTCATTCACTTCGTTGTTAACATTCTCAGCTGCCATTCTCAAATACTGCCATAAAAAAGGGTTAATTAAATAAATTAACATATCACATAATAACCCTATGCTCCGACTGACCAATTAAATACCACATAAGCTTAGGTAGGACACACTAGCGAAGGATTTACTCGTCTCTCCCCTCCTAGTTCTATTCCCAGATCTCCGCCAGAGATCATATCCCTAAGCTCTGATACCAACTGTGATGCCCCCAGAATAGGTCCAATCAATCCAACCCATTCTGAGTCGCCAAATACATGGTACAGAATTCAAATACAATCTTTTATATCAAACGGTCGTGCAAAATACGACCACACAACTGTGAGTGTCAATACAAATATGTAGAAAATATTAACATTCAAACTAAGTCCTCATTACAATTATTATCACACTATTTATTAGAAATAGTGAGGACTACTACTGCTCTAACTCGGACTATCACTCTGTCCCCCGACTAGTTCCTGCGATATTCTCATTTCCTGAAGAGGACAATAGATGAAAAGGGTGAGCTCAACTAACCAGTAAAGAATATTATGACTAATATAATGGAAAATAAATTATCGTTCGTCTTCAATAATTCAGATAAAATATTATTGACAACAAGTTTTAGATCAATATTCGCAGCGAAAATAACAATTCATTAGAAGAGTTAAGTAGAGAATGAAGTCTACTATCTTCTATGATTTAAAAGTCCATCATCAATATTTTATCCCTGTAACATCAATCAATATACATCTCAAATCAAATATCCATCTTTGCACTACGGGCCAAAGATATTCATTTGTATCATTAGTGGTCATGTTCATCTCAACACCTGTCCATCTTTGCACTATGGCCAAAGATATTCATCAGGTAATCATTCATCTTTGCTCTACAGGCCAAAGATATTCAGTTATATCACCATTTAGGACTGAGGATGATGAAAAATAATATAAATAACGAATCCAATGAGATAAAAGACAAAGATTAAGGATTCGCATTTTAGTTTATCCAAGTTCAAAAATACTCCATAATAATATTTTGTGGATCAAAATTCAAGAATAGAGCTCAAAACTTGGATCCAATCAGAGATAGGAACCTTAACAAGTAACTTGGACATATAGAAGAAAATTTAATTTTTTTCGTGAATAGTGAATCCCGACGAAAAAAATAAGAATTTCATAATAAAATCCATGACAATATTTTGGTATAATGATATTGAAAAGAATAACATCATTTACGAAAGAAAATAACATCCCTTACCTCAAAAGAATAGTACTTCTGACTGGAATATCGGATATAATACCGAAGGAAACTTGCACCGAATCGTAACACTCAAAGTATCTAAATAGTCACAAAAATACGAACGATATTATAGAGAGAGAAAACTTCTGATTCTGGTATAATTTTCAATTCTAACCTAAGCACCCTATTTATAGAAAAAGCTCAGGATGCTAAAGTAGACTTTCTGCTATCGGCGGCTTCTCCAGCACATCTCGTGAGAGAAAAAAAAATCAACATTCAACCAACAAATGACAAAAGTGGGGCCCACCATTTTTAAAAAATATTTATTTTTGCAAGTTCAATAATTCATAATAAATAGCCCTTTTGTCAGAAAAATATAAATTCTATATCTTTTTCATATGAAATTTAATTCTCTACAACTTTGTAGAAGGAAGTTTTTCCAAATTCCCAACTGAAAATGGCCTAAATCCACAAACGGATGATTTTGCACACCAAAATACTGATAAAAACACATCAGCACTAATTCCTTCTTTTATATCCACAAAATAAATATTTCCTTATCATATAAATCAATAATTAATTATTCGCAAATAATATTACAGAACTACAATATTGACAACCAGGTCGTTTTCAGGAAAGAGGGGGCCTTTCGAGAAGGATTTCTCCTTACTGGCGCGCAATTAAATAACGCCTCCTAGATAGAACTTCCTTAGACATTGTCAATAATGCTATCTAATAATATTATTCAAATAATATGAATTATTGAGTTGATAATGTGAAATACTGTGCAGTGACAATTATTGAATCAATCATATAAAATAGAAACGTAGCAATTATTGATATAAAATATCAACATAGCAATTATTGAACCAATAAAATATCATGCAATTATTGAATCAATAATATAAAATATTGAACAATAATTACTGTAACAATTATTGAGTAAGTGACTTCTTACGTAAGAACCAATAATTCAAAATACTGTGCAATACCGTGTGCTACTGTGCACAACGCGTATTACTGTATTTTTATCACTGCGTATTTCAACAGTTTAACCGTAATAGTTTTACAGTTATTTATAAAAAGGTTATTTCTGTCGCTTTCTATATCCGACAGTTATTCCGTTGTGGGGCCCACAAATAGCTGCGCCGTCGTACGAATATTTCCCGACAACAAGAATATTCCACGACCAAACGAATATTCCCTGACAACAATGAATATTTTATAACCACTTGCAAATTTTAAAATATTTGCACATTTCACCCATAATTTTTTACAGTTATCAAATCAACACCTTACTATTTCGAAATAATATATAAAAAAAATTAAATCTTTATTCATAAAAGTTGGGGTCTTACAAGATCTGTCTATATACTTCAGGATTACTCATGTATTGAGAATTGTATAGTGTTCTACGATTCTTCCTTATTATAGTGAGCACTTAGCTGACTAAGATTTGGTTCTGATTCTGCAGACTACGATTATGCTTATTGACGATCTGTAAACTCTACGACTTCGAGTGTAGTCTACGATTCTGAGAGTGACTTACTTGACAGACTACGTTTTCTGCCATGACTTCTGCGATCTATTGGCTGGCTTGACAGACTACAATTCTGATTGGTGACGACTTGCAAACTCCACGATTTCGATTGAGGCCTATGATTCTTATTTTAGCTCAGCAGATGCTAGACAAACAGCTTCTACGATTCCGAGTGTAGTCTATGATTCTGCCTCAATAGACTACGATTGTGCCTTAACTCGTTTGGCAGACTATGATGGCTGGTGCAGTGCTTTTTGATCAGACAAGTCTATCTATTTTACTTTATAAGATCAACCTAACAAGTTTGATCTTTTTATTCATAATCCTTGTACATTATTATCTTTTGAAGGACTTTACAAAGCTATTCATTTATATCAGATCAACCTAACACATTTGATTTTTTCAATCTAAGTCTGTAAGAACCTGGAAATTTCTTATATTTCTGTTATAATAATAATATTAAAATAATGAATAATTTTTATTTATTTATTTATTTACTGTATGTGAATTGTGCATGTTTAATGTAGCATGTAAATGAGATTTAATAAATATGTATTATGTTTATGTATTTATTAAGTAATGAAACAATAATTATTGTGAACAGTTGGGATAAAAATTAAAGAAGTGGTTTAAGTATATAATTTATATACTATAACCAAAAGTATTAAAATAAATTCTTATATGGAATTATTTTTAAGAAAGAAGATTATAATTATTATAATTTCTTAATGAGGTAAATAAATTCTTGTTGAATTTATGAGAATAAAGAGAAGGATATTATATTTGTTTATAATATCTTAAGTAATCAATTAATATTAATTGCATGGGTTATTATGTTATTGCATATTTATTTTATATTTATAAAATAAATATGTAATTAAGATATATTATATTTAAAATATATATTTTATATCTATTTACAAGAGATTAGTTAGTTGGAGTAAGTAGTAATTTACCTAATTAAATTACTAAGGGGGTGGTAATTAAAATAGTAACATAAGAATAGATTAATTGAGTTAATTAATTATTTAACTAAAGATTATTACATAATAACTATTACTGTTACAAACTTACCTTTCCAAGCATTCTAATTTTTCCCTTGCCTGAGAAAGGGAGGAGAGGAAGATGTGTGGTATACTCAAAAACAAGCTTTGGCTCCAAGTAATTTGGACTTAACAAAATTAGTCAAACTCTTTTTTTTCTTCTTCTTCTCCAACCCGTGGCCTCTCTTCTCCTACAATGGTAAAACTTTGAATTGTTCTCAAATGGTTAAGTGAAAGTTGTGTTTGAGAGAGCTTGGAGAGATTGAAGTAAAACTTAAAGTTATCAAGTTGGGAGATAGAGAGTGCAAAGGTATAAATTCCTAATTGAATTTGAATTTTATTCAAGTTTATATAATAGTATAATATTTAGTTACTAAATTTCCAATATAGGAATTTGGTAGCTTAGGATATAAATTGGATTGATTTTCCTTATGATCAATCTAAGTTGAGATATAGGAATGTAATATGGAGTTATATAAGTGTATTATGTAATATGAAAACTAAGTTTGTTAATAAACTCTAGTTATTTAAGTCCGTTGATTTTATTCAATTTTGTACATGAATTATTTATGAATTCATGATAATAATAATGTTGGGATTGGTGTTGTGAGAAGATATAAGGATGGAATATGGGAGAAATCGTTAATAAACGGCTAAGAAATCGAACGAAACTATGAACGCATGTTATATGTTCGATTAAAGGCCATAAAGGGTAAAAATGTCCAAAAATTTAGAATTTAAACGAGCTAAAACTTTAGACGAGTCAGAATATGTTAACTAAAGCTTAGATAGTAAGGAAGTTAGGTTGAATTGCATTACGGCGACTTTTAAGCGTTAAACGAAAAGTTAAAAAATCTGTGTGAACGGTCAATTTGAGCACCCCGTTCGGACAGCTTAATATGCCCAAATATCAATCCTGATATTTTTTAAAAATACTTTGTCATACCATGTACAACATATCCAAAAATCAACTTAAATGGAGTTACGGGTAGCGCAAAAGAAAATCGCAAAGTAGGCACCTCGCTAAGCCGTGCTGCAGGGCAGCAGACCACCGCCAGCCGCATGCCGCGCGCGCACGCCGCCTCGCTGATGCGCTGATCTGCAGTCGGCTGCAAACTAGTTTGAGGCAGTTTTTTAAGGACTTTCATGAACCGTTTTAACGAGCTAATTTTTGATAAAAATACTATGTCATGAGGTATATAACATATCAAAAATTCACTATTATCCGACTTGTGGTTTAAGAATTAAAAATAGGCAAATAGGCATGTCGGATCACAAAATTGGGCGACGACGAACGTCGACGCATCGAGCGATTTTGACGTTCGACATTCCGATTCGCGTTCCGTCAACATTTTAAGACTTATTAAAGTTAATAAAGCCTTACGAGGCGAGTTTTGACAGGAAATGAGATTTTATGCCCAGAAACTAACTTCGGGCATAATTTAAGCAATATAAATATGTAATAAATATAAATTTTTATATTTTGACAAAATAAAAAATCGTATGACCTATGAAATTATTTTGTGAGACAAAATAAACCGAGACCTTTAAAAATTTTCATAAATCTTAAAAGTGATATTTTGTAGTTTCTGAGACCCGAAATGACCTTTTTGAGCTGAGCAACATGTAACGGTATATAGTAAACGCTAATATTTGTAAACCAATAAATTAAAGATTCTTATATGAATCAACTATCCGAGCGATTTGTGAAAGAGTAAAATAATATAAAAATTGTTATTATTCCAGAAATAATATAGCAAGTTAAATTTTGCTATAAAAGCTAAATGTAAGCTAATTATGAACCGAACTCGCATAATAAATTGTGAAATATTCGTGAGAAAGATTATTTAAGGTTTAAGTTCAAATATGTAAAATATTTACATATTAATATTGTAAGGAACCATTACACAATAATGAATGGTTAAAATGGAATAAATTCCTAAATGAAACAAGGTGAAATTTATGATTTGAGTAAATAATGTTAGTTTATGACCTAACAATTATTAATAAATATACATGCATGTTGATGATATATGTTATGATCTAACGTGAGTATGTATGTGAATATAATTATGTAGGGATTGTGAGGGGACTGTAAATTAGAATTGTGTGATAATCTCCTTATAAGGCAAGTTTCTTAACTTTCTCATATCTAAATTGAGTAAGTTTTTTAAATTTTTGAAATTCTTTTATGCAGCAGTTATGATAAAAATCACAATTTACTCATTTTGGGATAATATTTTCAGTTTAATTATATATGAGCAATTATTTCTTTTTGTTTATATATAAGGCTATAGAGATAGAATTTTACTCCAGTCAGCTTTGAAAATTGCATGAGATAACGATGTATCAATTGAATAAAACTCAGTATACATGTACAGTTGATATATTTCAAATTCTTTCATATTAAGTCTTGAAATACAATTGTTTAATTAAGCTATCCATTTATTTTATTCTTCAAAATGGATTATAATAAGCAAGAACTTCCCTAACTTGGGATTATTTTTATATTGCGTCCTGGGGACGGCAAAGAGGAATTGAAAGAATTTGTTTCACGTAGATAGTATTGATCAATGCAGGGCATAAAGGGCTGATCACCCATCATGCTCGTAAATAAGATTAGTCCAAACAGGATCATATTTATATTGTTTAAACATATTTGTTGTTTCCAAACATGCGAACAGAACATGATGAATTGTAGGATAATAAACACCACTTAATAATTTTGTGTATTTTTTGAAAACTTTGAGAATATTTAAAATTTGACATAATAAATCCCAATCTTGATTTGTTATTTCATGATCACTTTGTGTGTTATAAAACTCCATAAGTATTTTTTGACGTTTATAAACATCTTTAAATAAATCATATGTACTATTCCATCTAGTGTTATTATCAAATTTTACTCTTTTAAATTTTTCACCTCTTGCATGACAAAAAGTTCTAAAATCTTGTATTCTTCTAATTGAACCATATATAAAACTAACCTTACGACGAATTTTATTTATTGTATCTTGCAAGTAAGTGAATCCGGATTCTACAATCAAATTTATTATATGGCAAACACATCTAACATGAAAAAATACACCATTTACTAAAGGCTTTAAATCATTTTTAACATATTAATAGAACCAGTGTTAGTTGTTGCATTATCTAAACTAATACTCATTATTTTATCTTTAATTTTAAAAGTATGAATTATGGACATAATTTGAGCATATATTGATTGACCATTATGTGGTAATTCAAAATATTCAAATCCTATAATTCTTTTTTGCATAAACATTTCAGAATTTATCCAATGAGCTGTAATACAAATATAACTAATTCCAGGTTGATAATTAGCAGACCAAGTATCACTAGTTAAACAAATTTTACCATCAAAATTATCAAAATATTCAATTAATTTATTTTTAGCTTTGTTATATAATTTAATTACATCACGTTTTGTAGTCATTCTACCTACTTGTTTATATTTCGGTTGTAATGTGCCTTGAATGTAGTCGATACAGCGCGCATCGTCAAAAAAATTGAATGAAAGTTCCTTCTCGATCACTAACTTAGCTTGCCACTCCTTTTGTAATATTTGATCGTAACTCTAATTGTGATCAGAACGATCAATTTGTGATTGAGAGCTTTCATCAGTTATTTTATGATTCTTCAAACACGACTCGTGGTGACGGAGTAATGTGTTATTTTCTTTAACTCCAAATAAGTTGTTACATATTTTGCATTGTGCTTTTTTAATACTTTCTGCAATCCACACTTCGATGAAATGATCCCAAACAGCCGCTGTACGTTTGATTTGCTCACCGGTAAGACGTGGAAATATTTTACTAGAACCCGGAACTACACTTTCGAACAGAATAATATTTGGATCGTTTTGGATAAATTGTGACATTTTTTATTCTTGTGGAGTGTTAGAAGAATCAATTATATTGTAATAATAATACAAATTGAGAATTATAATAATAACAAATCGAAGCTTTGTAAGTATTAGAGAATATCAAAATACTAAATTGAGAGATGTGAAGATTATGAATAAAGAGAATACTGATAGAGTTGTGGAAAAAATGAATGCAAAATACTCAATACAGATATTTGAGAATTGTGAATGTTTTGCAATTTAACAAATGATTTTTATAGGAGTAAAATATAACCGTTTATTTGTACTGTTAATTTAATTATTTTATTGAGCTTTATGATTTATCAGACGGACGGGACAACTCAATTTTAAACGTTGCTTATTGGAATTTGCTAGTCAACTATATTGGATTGGACAGTTCACTGAACTTTCTTCTTTTATCTTCAATTCTCAATATTTTACACTTGTCACTTGTTAAGTTGTTATTGTAGAAAATTTTAGATATCTAAGCTGGAAGTGAAACTCCACTAAAATCAATGAAATGGCCTACTGAATGCATTCCACTCACATGTGATACAAATAATGGTATTATAATACTGAAGTCACCAATTATCTTTTATGAAGTGGACAATTAATTTGGGACAAGGGTAATAATATATTTGCTTCCTCAGCAAATCATAATGTAATACTACAGTTAAATCATAACGTCATACTGTTGGTTAAAACTAAAAGTAATAATAGACATGGACTGATGGAGGCAGCATATTAGCATATACTATTAGGCCTACAAAGGCTAGTCAGTAGCCACTAGGCTATTAGCAGTCAGTCAGTCACTAGTCAGCTTATCAATTGGCAATTGCTTTGTGTGTCATTGTAGCCATTGTAGGCTGCTTGGGCTTTGGGGCCTACCGGCCTTGGCGCCTAGGAATAACTAAATCTGAAAGTGGGGACTCGGCTGGCCGCTAGGGGCTGGGCTAGGTGAGGCTGAAAACTTGGAGTGCTGGACAAGGCGGACCAGGCCTATTGTAAATGAGTCAGGCCAGGCTTCAGGCCAGGCCAGGCCAAAGGCCGGACCAGGCCGAAGGCCAAGCCAGTTTGGGCTTTTTGGAAGGTCAGGTCAGGCCGAATATTTGTCAAAAAATCGTGGTCTGTTTACAGCCTAGCAGGTCGGCCCTGTCCTGTCCGAGCTTTGACCAGGCCTGGTTTTGACCAGGCCGGGCTTAGGCCAGACCAATACCAGGTCGCAGGCTGTAGGCCATTTGTGCACTACTATCTCCATAAGACTCCCGGATCAAAAGTTATGAAGGTTCAAGCAGACTGCGCGTTGGTCGGAGTGCACGTACTTGGAGACAGTGAGACCTACCAAGCCAGGCCCACCACAAACAGCACCCGCGACCATCGGGTCTATAACTAAGACCCCCCATCAGCCAAAAAAAAGAAGAAAAACAAAGAAACTCCTCCCATTTCTACTTTTAGCCCTACCTATAGTACTTCAAACCTCAATTTTATTCTTCCAATACGTTTGAATACGTATATATAGCAACATATCAAGTTTTAACCGGTGAAAACGGAGTTTTGAAGACCTCCAAGTGGTTTAAAGCCCATAACGCTACACATAGTGAAAAAATTTAGGATCAGAAGCTCTTTACTGCTTTATCATATATATATGAGAGTATATATATATTTCTAGCTTCTGGTTTCGCCTGGATTTCAAATCTGTAGTCTTTCTAGCTTACTTTTATGTATATATAAGTATAGATATACGTTTTTAATTACTTTTGCAGCCTGGATTGCTAATCCATGATTTTTTATCGCTTTCATATATATATATAGCTATATATATATATATATATTTATACTAACTTATTTGGCCTGGATTGCTAATTCGTTGCCTTTTCAGCTTTAATATATATATATAACTAACTGTATATTTATTAACATTTCATTCAGTCAAGCCTGGATTGCTAATCCTTTGCTTTTTATCGCTTTCATATTATATATATAACTATAGATATAAATATATATTTATACTTACTTGTTTGGCCTGGATTACTTAAATATATATATAACTATATATATATTAACATTTCATTCAGTCATGCCTAGATTGTAAATCTGTGGCCTTTTTAAGCTTTCATACATATATATATATATATATATATATATATATATATATATATATATATATATACATTTCTCAGTCTCGCCTGGATTGAAAATCCGTGGTTCTTTACAACTTTAATATATATATATATATAAATATATATATTTTTTATTCAGTGTGATTAAATATCTGTTTTAACTGTTCATTTGATATGAATTTGTTCTAATATAAATTTTGTGGATTAAATTCATCTAAATCTAGCCATCTCTACCTTTCAACCGGTTCAAAAAACTGTTAAACTGGAACCGTTAAGCTAGAATGGCTAAGATTTATTTAAATCTAGTTTTCTTTCTAGTTTTGTAAATATTAAAGGGACTACGAGACCCTAGATCCATATCTAAAGGGAACGGGAAGCTTCGGCTACTCGCATGCAAGGATTTAACTGATGAATCATTTGTCTTGCGACGTCTAGAGTTCAATTCGCATTTTAATGTCAATATCTCTACTGTGTAGGCTTTTTGATTATATTCTGTGAGCCTAGGAATCATGGGATTTATGATCAACCACATGGATCTAGATTCGATTCCCATGATGGGCAATTTTGCACTGTAAATACAGTATGCCTATCTTTTTTTGTAAATGTAAATTAGAGGGACCTTAAAATGATTATCAGAATTTAAGGTCTCAGCCTATTAAATATTGGTTTGTAGTGCTCAGGTCACTTCGATGGCTGTCATGCCTATAAGAAGCCCGACTTTTGTATATACATTCTTTGGTCGAGGATGCTTCGTATTCCAACAATAAAATCAAAATCAGCCGAAGGCAGAATAAAATGGAAGTATCAAAAGGCTTCAATTGCTATGCGAGCGAAAGGGTTTGAAAAAACCATCTTTCAAAACGTCATTTTTGCATCTTATCTAAAAATGGACTTTTCATTAAATCAAACCCTTCGTATATAGGTTCAACGAAGTACAGCACTACTTTCAAATCAAGCAAGTAGGCTCAATTACTGCAAGCACACACACACACACACATTGCAAATAACAAAGAAAAATTGAAAAGATGCGGTAACCGTGTTTCACGGAAGTCGGGGGGTGCCTAACACCTTCCCCCCGCTTAATCAAGCCCCCGAACTCTATGAATCTTGGTTTCCAAGGCCAAGTTTAGACAGAGTCCAGTAATTGTACCTACTTGCAAAATCTTTCAAGCAAAACTCGGTTGAGTTGGTACAACCATTTTAAATATACCAACTGGTGACTCTGTAAAATCAAATCTTCCAAATCGTCAACATTATACAAGTTGGTCTTTTCCTAAAATTCACCCTTCAGATAAAACAGATAAAACAAATAAGAGTTGAAAACACTTTAGGGAAAGAGAGATCTGCCAAAGATTTTTTTCGACGTCGACAATAATATAAGAAAAAAATAAACTAAATAACATTTACTTAGTTTCTCCTTAATATAATATAATAAAACAAAACAAAACATAAAAAAACAAAACAAAACAAAATATAATATAATATAATAAAAAAATGAACTAAGAAGCATTTTCTTAGTTTCTCATTAATATAATTGATAGACACATAATTCATACATTTTATTATCCCTAATTTTGTTCTTTTAATTATATTAGTTTATTAAATTAATATGTTTTATTTTATTTTGTAGGGTTTAATATTTATTGCAATAAAATTAAAATCTTGGTGATCAAGCGATATTTAATGCTCTTATTTATGTAAGAAATATCCAAGAAGAATCCTACAAGGAGAAGGAAAGAGGTGGAACAATCTTGGTGTGCAAGTCAAATCCAACAAGGAAAATGAAAGTCTATCTAGAAGATTTCTTTGAGAAGTTGATTGCCACTAGGAAGTTAAAACCTACATGGGAACAAAAGTGTCCAAGTTCAATGTATCTAAATTATGACACAAATTTATTTTCCCTATAAATAGGTCTCTTATTTTAGAGAGAGAGGGAATGAGGTATGATATTAGTTTATGTTAGGAGTAGGAGTAGATTAAATTACTTATTCATTGTAAGTTCGTTGGATGATCGTTAAATAAAGGGAGTTTTCTTATTTTATTTCTTTTTCTTTATTTTAGTTAGTTATTTTATTTTTAATGTCTAGTTAATTTCTTTAATCTTGGATGAAGATGAAATTAAATAATTATTCATGATAATATTTTTCATCTCTTCTATTATTTATACTTTTATGTTTAATTGATTTCGCCTTCATGTTTCGTTATTGGAATACCTTCGTTTTATAGTTCATATGTGATTTTAAATTAATTGAGAGGTTTTGATAGATTATTGTTAATACATGAGTTTTTCATAATCCATGCTTGCTCAAAAAAGTTTTGATGGGTTATAGTTAATCCTTAAATTTTCATAGTCTATGCTTGCCCACGTTAATTATAAAATTACTAAATTAAAGGGAAGGGAGATCAAAATCATAATTAAGTTATAAAAATAGAATATATTGAATTATATGTTATGTTTATTATTTAATGGATTCGGATTCCTAGATTGCTTCCTCATTATTAGTTTTCATATTTTAATTAATCAACTCTCAATATTTATTTTTAATTCGCCTAAAATAGATATTAAGGATATATTAAAATTAATCCAGTCTCTGTGGGTTCGACCTGTACTTGCCAGTTCTTCAACTTGACACTGTGCACTTGCAGTTACATATTTTTATCACATCAAGTTTAATTTTATATTCCTTAATTTTTATTTATTCGAGTTAGTTTATTTTTCTAATTTTTTTTATTGTTTTTAGGATTATCGAAGCGGATCAACAGTGCGAAAAGACAAGACTATTACTGCACTTTTCCTGGTATTTTGTATCTTAACTAAAAAAAAAAAAATTAAAAAAATAAGTAGACGAGATATATCTTGATCCACGCTAAATTGATTTTCTATTAAAACTTTCATAGTTTTCTCTAAGACACTAAGTCTTTCATCTTCTTCATTTGATAGTTCTTGTGTATATTGAGGTTCTGGATCCGAATATAAATATGGATATGGATATGAACTTAGATAAGGATTTTCATAAGTTGAAAAAAATTGATTTACTTGGTGTGTATTAAAATTTTCATAGAGTTCTTGATTCCAAGCAAAATTATTATTCCAACTATAATAAGAATCCATTTTTTCACAAATCACAAAAGAAAACAAAAAAATATGTAACTGCAAGTGCACAGTGTCAAGTTGAAGAACTGGCAAGTACAGGTCGAACCCACAGAGACTGGATTAATTTTAATATATCCTTAATATCTATTTTAGGCGAATTAAAAATAAATATTGAGAGTTGATTAATTAAAATATGAAAACTAATAATGAGGAAGCAATCTAGGAATCCGAATCCATTAAATAATAAACATAACATATAATTCAATATATTCTATTTTTATAACTTAATTATGATTTTGATCTCCCTTCCCTTTAATTTAGTAATTTTATAATTAACGTGGGCAAGCATAGACTATGAAAATTTAAGGATTAACTATAACCCATCAAAACTTTTTTGAGCAAGCATGGATTATGAAAAACTCATGTATTAACAATAATCTATCAAAACCTCTTAATTAATTTAAAATCACATATGAACTATAAAACGAAGGTATTCCAATAACGAAACATGAAGGCGAAATCAATTAAACATAAAAGTATAAATAATAGAAGAGATGAAAAATATTATCATGAATAATTATTTAATTTCATCTTCATCCAAGATTAAAGAAATTAACTAGACATTAAAAATAAAATAACTAACTAAAATAAAGAAAAAGAAATAAAATAAGAAAACTCCCTTTATTTAACGATCATCCAACGAACTTACAATGAATAAGTAATTTAATCTACTCCTACTCCTAACATAAACTAATATCATACCTCATTCCCTCTCTCTCTAAAATAAGAGACCTATTTATAGGGAAAATAAATTTGTGTCATAATTTAGATACATTGAACTTGGACACTTTTGTTCCCATGTAGGTTTTAACTTCCTAGTGGCAATCAACTTCTCAAAGAAATCTTCTAGATAGACTTTCATTTTCCTTGTTGGATTTGACTTGCACACCAAGATTGTTCCACCTCTTTCCTTCTCCTTGTAGGATTCTTCTTGGATATTTCTTACATAAATAAGAGCATTAAATATCGCTTGATCACCAAGATTTTAATTTTATTGCAATAAATATTAAACCCTACAAAATAAAATAAAACATATTAATTTAATAAACTAATATAATTAAAAGAACAAAATTAGGGATAATAAAATGTATGAATTATGTGTCTATCAAATACCCCCATACCTAGCTTTTGCTCGTCCTCGAGTAAAATAAAAATAAAATAAAAATTATACTACCCCATTTTCGTAGGAGACACGATTGCACTTAGCATGTGCAATAAGCCTTTAAACCCCAAGGTTAACCCAAGTGGACGAGTTGTGTCTCGTGAGGGTTTGCAGTGAATATACCCACAAAATTTAAAAATATTTTTGAGTTCAACAAGTCATGAAATTGAATTAAAACTTCTAAATATCCATGGGCATACATAAGCAAAATTAAATTCAAAATCACACTTTCACCTTATCAAAAATATTCAATCTTCATTCTAGACACCATCCTTCATAATATTAATTCCATGTGATGCATGCATGTGTGTATGATATAACTCTTAGTAAGGATTTTACCATGAAAATCAAGCAAACTCATTTTTCTTCTTTTTTTCTCTCCTTTTTTTTTTAATTTTTTTTTCTTTTTTTTCCTTTTCTTTTTTTCTTGACTTGTGCAATGTCTCATTTTCTTAGGCTTTTCAGAGTTACTCATGTAGCGAGCGTTGGACCAATGACTTCCAAACCAGTTGGCTTTAGGGTACTAGGTGTAAAGACACCCCTAAGGGCTTACTAACTCGAGTAACAAAGGCCACAAAATTAGACTATTCAAACTGCTTTTATCCATCACACTTTTCAGCGTGAATATCGATGCTTCATGAGGCTTAGATACCCAGTTATTTCGTTCAATGGACATTGAAGCAGTTATTTTTTTCTTTTTTTCTTTTTCTTTTTTTTTCTTTTTTTCCCATTTTTTTCTTTTTTTTTCTCTTTTTTTTTTAAATTACTCGAATCATAGTTTATATCCACAACTAAGAGTTAGTGCGATCGTGAAGTGCAAAAATACTTTTGAAATCAATTTTAGTCCAGATGGTATTTCAAATTAAGATTTCGTACTTCATCAAAGATTTAAGAGTTCTAAATTTTTCAATCTTACTCATGACTTTTAACTCCACGAACACTTATTAGAATAAATTCAATCCATAAAAAGTCAAACAAAATTTTCAAATTTTTTATTTTTTATTTTTTTTAAACAATATTTTCCTAAAAAGAAAAACAAAACAAAAATATCTAATACAATAATACAAACAAACTCCCCCCATACCTAAATCATGCATTGTCCTCAATGTATGCAAATGAAGAAAAGAGAACAAAGATGTGAAAAAATTGTACCTTGTATGCGGGGCATTTATTCTGCAAGAAAATGTGGTGAGAAGGAAAACAAATGTACATACCTACGAATTTTATAAATCTTAAAAATTATGTGACTATACATGAATGATACAAATGGGTAAGTGAGTGTGAATTTGTCATGATTTTCAGGAGGTTTAGAAAATTGAAAATAGTCAGAATTTTCATCAGAATTATGCTTAAAATTTACCTCAAGAAAATTTTCACTAACATGTTCAAATGATGGAAGAATTGGTTCACATACATGTTCTAGTTTAGTTGACTTATTTGTAGTGGATCTCAACAGCTCATTGACCTTATCTAAATATTCAGATTCATTCCAATTTTGGTGAAGATGATTTAAGAAAAAATCAATTGGATCTTTTTCAACCAAAAGTCTATTTTCAATTATTTCTTGGGTCATAGACAACTCTTGGATCATATTTACTTTAATGGGTTGGTCCAAAAAATTACTAGGTGATTTTTTTGGAATAAGTCTTTTAGGGTACGAAACTTTAGGCTTATAGACTTTTTCAACCGACTCATTAAATGTGACATGATCAATTTTAGGCATAGACTCATAATTTTTAGATTCCTCAAATTCGCTTGACTCAAACTGTGTAGAATTGAATACAAAATTTTTATTTTCCTCATTATTTTCACAACTATCAAGATTTTCAAAATTAACCTCAGAGTTACTAGAAAATTCACCCACCTCTTGTTCATTTATTATGGTGGCTAATCGACTCATTTGAATTTCTAGACGAGATATAGCTTGATCCACGCTAAATTGATTTTCTATTAAAACTTCCATAGTTTTCTCTAAGGCATTAAGTCTTTCCTCTTCTTTATTTGATAGTTCTTGTGTATATTGAGGTTCTGGATCCGAATATGAATATGGATATGGATATGAACTTAGATAAGGATTTTCATAAGTTGGAAAAAATTGATTCACTTGGTGTGTATTAAAATTTTCATAGGGTTCTTGATTCCAAGCAAAATTATTATTCCAACTATAATAAAAATTTATTTTTTCACAAATCACAAAACAAATAAACAACTAACCACGAAAGTCACACAAAAAAATAAAAATAAAAATAAAATAAGAATCCTAATTCTAGGGTTAAATAAAATAAAATAAAATAAAAAAACCTAAATAGGATGTGCTCTACGTGAGTGAATGCATGAATGCGACAATTAATTTTCTAACTAACAAAAAAAAAAAAAAAAAAACTAAGCTACTTATTTTTTTAATTTTTTTTTTGAGTTAAGATACAAAATACCAGGAAAAGCGTAGCAATAGTCTTGTCTTTCCGCACTGTTGATCTGCTTCGATAATCCTAAAAACAATAAAAAAAAATTAGAAAAATAAACTAACTCGAATAAATAAAAATTAAGGAATATAAAATTAAGTCTAGTCCCCGGCAACGGCGCCAAAAACTTGATGTGATAAAAATATGTAACTGCAAGTGCACAGTGTCAAGTTGAAGAACTGGCAAGTACAGGTCGAACCCACAGAGACTAGATTGCTTTTTCATTATTAGTTTTCATATTCTAGTTAATCAACTCTCAATCTTTATTTCTAATTTGCCTAAAATATTAATTAAAGATATATTAAAATTAATCTAGTCTCTGTGGGTTCGACCTGTACTTGCCAGTTCTTCAACTTGACACTGTGCACTTGCAGTTACATATTTTTATCACATCAATAATATAACAAAATAATATAATATAATATAAAATAAAATAAACTAAGTAGCATTTAGTTAGACTTATTATATATTTAATATAATATAACAAAACAAAACAAAATAAATAAATTAAATTAAATTAATAAATAAAATAAATTAATATATAAAATAAATTAAAATTAAACTAAATTAAAATAAGATAAATATAATATACTTTAATATAATATAATATATTATAATAAACTAAATAACATTTACTTAGTTTTTCATTACTAAACTAAACTAATTATCATTTGCTTAGTTTCCACTCTAAAATAAATTGAATACCATTGCACGTAGTTCGCTTAGGAGCTTATAAACCCGTTCGACATTCACTCATTAGGAGTGAATGTCGAATAGTCGCCAATCTGGGACTGTTCCTGGACATTATGTTCCTCATTTAGGCTAGTGTCAACGACTTGAGTACGTTTTTTCTGTTTTGAGGATTTTTCGACTGGTATCTCTAAATATTCTCCGAGTGCATACTTAGACTAAGTTGTCTTGGTCTATTTCGTGTACTTAGAGACCATAAGGAGGAGGTGCCAAAAAAATTTTGAAACAGAAGAAACGTGATCAAGGTGTTGACACTAGTGAAGAGACGCATCCAAGAACGGGATAAAAGCCTCATCCATAGAGACCGGAGATGAAGATATGTAAGATTTATGCATGGAACACCTACGCTAATAACCCTAGTTTGATTGTGCCTTTTGTTCAGTTAAAGATGTTAGACGATTGGAGTTGGATGTACCGTAGGATACCGCTTGATGGGAGGGGATTAGTTTGTGAGTACTATGATGGGATGCACAAGTTTTTGAAATTTGCAAATGAACATGCTGACAAACAGAAGTATGAGATGCCCGTGTGTCAATTTTAAAATTTGATTGGGAAGAAAGTCGACGATGAAGAACTACTCGGGGTGGTTGTACGAGTTGAGACAGAGGGTTGCCCAAGATGTTAAGGACCACCCTAGGAGTAACATATGCGATCATCATCTGCTCTATATATCTGATGATGTATAGGCGAAGATGTGTTTTTATTGGGAGGATGATGATTTTTAAAAAAAATCTGAACAGATGAAGATGAATCATAGTAAGCTCATAGTCATACATATTACTAGCTCCCAATCATTTAAAGAGTGTAAGGAGGTTTGTATGTGCATTTAGTTCTTAGTTTTAGTTGTTAATTAAATGATATATGGATGTATTTATTAAGTCATACAGAAGGCTTTGGGCTGACCTCCCACCCTTATCAAGCTTTGGGATAGATCCTATACGTCGAAGGACACACCTACTAAATCTCCCACAACATTAACTATACAGGTATCGATTAGACATTACATTACAAAATTATTTTTATAAATAATTGGTAGTTAATTAAATTCTTTAAATAACTAACATGTAGACAATAAATTATAAGACCAATTTCATAAGCTTAGAGACCAACGTGTAGCTAAGTTGCGGGGTGTTAGGGGAGATTCGAGCAATCAGATTTCGTCGTTCCTCCGCCAGAGATTACCTTATCTCATGATGTGGAGATGACTCTTTTGGTTGCGTCTCAAGATCCCCCAACAACACTACGGGAAGGTATCGATTGTTGGGTCAACCGCAGATACCAGCATGTACAATCTTTTGAGGTATTCATTGTAACACCCCGAACCCGCTACAGGCCCGAAGTGCTACACGCCGCAAGCTCAAAGGCTCGCAAGGCAACAATATCAATAACGTGTATCCCAAATAAAATAACTCAATAATAATCTTAAATCAAATCCAACAATGAACATTTTTCAATCCAATGGAAATAAAAAAAATAACCCCAATAAATATCAAAATCGTTAAATGGAGATGTAACTCCTCGAAACTAATAGTTTTATTACAAATTCAACGACAAAAGAGTGAAACATTTTAAATTAACTCCAATCTTCCAAAGCATATCAAACTAGTGCTCAGCTAACAACAATGAAACCTGTAAAAATTGTAAGGGATGAGCGGTGAAGCCCAACAAGTGACCATCCTTACTACTTAGGTGGATCAAGTATAATTGCAAAACACTTTTTTGAAATAATTCTTTTTGCTCGATAACAATAGTAAATATACTTTTCAAAACTAAAACAAATAATAATAAAATGAATTTCACATTCAAAAATGATTTCAATGTATACAATATATCTTTTTATCAACATCCTTAGTGACTAAGGTTACAGTAACCCTGTAACACGACCCAAATGTTCGATAACGTCAATGATCGCGCATCCTACTAAGGTATCTATAAAATGCATGCTCCCCGAAGGGCATCTAAAAGGTGTGCGCCTTAGTAGTTCCTATATTAGCTCCGAAACTAAACGTAATCAATAACGGGTTCTATACATAGTCAGACTGAGGGTTTCAAAATCTTTTCTCAATACTATCGATATTCTAAATGATACTTTTTCACAGTTCAAAATCATATAATCTCATTTTACAGTTCGAAAATAAATACTTGATCCGAAGTTTTGAATAAACGAACATAACATTTTAATCTAAATGGAAGTCTTAAATATAACATAACAAATTTTGAAACCGTACATTTAGACATAATTACTAAGACATACATATAAATAATAATAATTTTAAAATCACTAAATAGTTCGAAAAGCCACTTACCTCGATATTACGAAACACGAAATTAAAAATGAACAAGTCCTAAATATAACATTAAAACAAATAAAAGTCATTAGGATACAATATCCTAACTCAAAGGTATTTTAATTTTAAATCTTAAACACATTTATAATTAATTTTATGTTAGAATTCATAGAGTTTTATCTACTCACATACTTATATTTGTAACCTATAATATCAAGTGATGCAATTCAAATTAATAATGAAAAACATTTTTGTTCATAATTTAATCCTAAGCTGCATAACAGACTTGTGCCATCATCATACACTAAAACATAATTTATAGGTATTAATATATTCCTTATACATATATATATATATATATATATATATATATATTAACTATATAATAAAAGGTGACATAATTAACCTGTCATGCAATGGCAGAGAACTCCACTAAAAAAATAACCAATTATGGCTTTGGTGTTCAACAATCAGATTATGAAATTACAAACACTGACAAGATTATTAAGTAGATTATCCCTACGTAAATACATATACATAAATATTGATTTTAAATTCTCTTTTATTTACAAAGTGTGTACACCCATCAATGTTTTTAAGAATTCTTTATTATAATTATTGTTTTAAAAATATATAATCATACATATAAATAACTCATAATTGAAAAGGAAATATTTAAGTTTACCTTTGAGTTTTCTTCTTCTCTGTTCTGCAGTACTCCAAAGCCAAATAGCTTTTACGTTCTTTTCTTTCTATCTCTCGTTATGTAAATATATGTAATTTCTTTGCAAAATAGATTACCAGGCAAAAGAGTTCTTTTTAAAATTAAAAGTTTGTTAAACTTGAATGACTTTTCTTATCCTTATAGGTTTTAGATATGTATAAATAATTATTAGTTACACTTCTATTATCTAATTATATTATTTTATTATCTTTTATCTTTTTTTTAAACTGGGTATTACATTCATTCTTTTATGTTTCTCATTCTTTTGAAATATATATATATCGTTTAGTAAATATTTTCTAAAGTTGTATCTATTTCCGCAGGCTCTAGTCATCGTTAGTGTTCGAGAGCACCTGTTGGATCATCTCATGCGGGTGCTGAGTTGTTCGATTAGATATTCTAGAGAGTTATGACATATGTGTCGACATTTGGTATGAATCCAATATTCCGTCAGCAGGACTTTCATACTCATGCTCGCCTGCATCAGTTTGCGCAGGACATTACAGCAGGGGGCACCGCTGAGAGTACAAGTATCACATTGGAGCAGTTCGACGCAATACCTGATGAGGTTATATGGATGGTTAAAGACTTTTGGGCCACTGCTGAGTCAGTCCGTGACCACTCCTAAGGTATTTTATTCATTTTAAGTTTTATATTTCGTCTGTTACTTAATTATTAGTTAGTTGTTTCTTTAATTTTCATTTATGTTTATTAATAGGTTATATTTTTTATTTTATCAGTAGGGTGGCAATGTCGAGCGGGGGGGGGGGGGGGGATGATGTCGAGCATAACGTGGATGATGTCGAGCATGACGGAGATGATGATGATGATGATGATTTTCTGACTCCGAAGTAGCAGCGCCAACCGCCGCTCGATGATCATCCTCATACCTATTGTAACACCCTAATCCCACATCGAAAGATATGAAAAAAATTTGTCTATCTATAAGGAATTAAGTTACTAAGAATAGTACCTTCAGTCATGACCTTTTGGGTGAGTTTGTGGTGGGCTAAGATGACCCAAGAAGATATTATTGGACCAGTGGTTTAAGTCCTTATTTTGGATGGATTCGATTCGGACTTGGGATTTGACTCGAGATTTGTTCCGAACTCGAGATTTGACCCTAGTTGTTTCATATGGTATTAGAGCCGACTCTCGAAAGCTTAGTTATTTCATATGGTATCAGAGCCGACTCTCAAAAGCTTAGATCTGG